>JARYHS010013630.1:149254531-149868045 GCA_031002005.1 Vandiemenella viatica
TCTGCGCGGTTTGTAAACTTTTTTTTCCTTAGTTCTACTGTTCTTCACGAATTTCTACCTCACATGAGATTTCCATCGACCCTGACCCTCCCCCTTGGTGAGATTTCGCAGGACCTCCCCCCCCTATTTCACTTCACGTAATTAATGGACGCCCCTTATTTTGATCGTGCGTATATTCAGAGTTGTGACGTCTTCACTTGCTACGGTAATGCTGCACTGCAGTGGATCACCTTACAACTGTACACGAATTGAATTTCCATCTGTAATTAATTACTTACAGCTACCTAGACTTGCTACCGCTATTTAGCTCCCACATTGCTGAAATATACATAACATTCTATAAAGGAACACACTAAACATGCACCTGTGATTCGCTAAGCTACTGCTTAATTTCTGTCTCAGCCTGAACGTTAGGCAACAGACCGTGCTGGGGTGACGAACTGGTAGTAGCCAACATTCACGCCTGGGCAACAATGTTTGGTTGAGATGACCAACTTTAACAAAACGACACTCTTAAGTTGTTTGTCATACCTGCATTCCTTGGAAAAACCCAAACGCACAAAGTGTGTTTTTTTTTTAAGTGAAAACTTTTATAGGCGCTTTAGGCGACGTGACGCTGTGACGTGTCGCACGTATGTGACGCGCGCTGCGCCCTTTATGGATGAGGAAGATCTTATGTGTTTTTATAGACAACATGCTAATGTTAACAGTATATCTGCAGTTATAAGTATGACGTGTTATGCTTGGTCAGCCATGAAGGCATAATTCATACTCGTATCTAACATATAAAAATGATTTTTTTACAATGTTCTTCATATAAACACACAGTTTTTATTCGATTTTGATGGAACTTTGTTTTCGTATACTGTACTTTAAAGCAAATAGAAAAATACTGTTTACGTTTGATTTACAAAAACCTAAACCCCCTCCTCCTTTCCCCCGGCATTAGCCTTAATGGCTGCTGATAAACGTTTTAAAACCTCAGTCAGCACGACGGGTACGTGGGGTCCCGTCCCGATCCACTGTGCGGCGCCTCAGCGCATTGAGCCAACTGGCAGGATTTTATTTTTTATATATTTTTTTAAGATGACATACTGACACGTTTATATAACGTCTGCTATTTCTGTTTTCATTCAGTGCAGTGAGCTAAGCGAACTTCGTGCAACTTAATGACTTATTCATTGGCACAGTATAGTTTGACATTCCACGTTGATGTTTGTAATGACATGTTTGTATTTCACGGCGTAAAAAATGACACTGAGTGACACTTTATAAGAAAACCTTGCCACCTCCGGAATCTCATACAACTGTAAATTTTTAGAGAAGTTGCACACGAATGTGGTCGTGTCTCTCCCACTGATGCGATGTCATTGCATCAGTTTGAAGCTCATCTTCTTCGTGGTTCCCGCCTGCAACCTGCCAGCCCCTAGAGATAGCCTGCTGCTTTCGTCTTTGTCGCTTCCGACGTCCGTTTAGTTTCCGAAACAACTTCTTTCGGAAATGGAGGATTCATAGACGCACGGCATCTCCGTCAGGCAGGCCGGACTTGTGATGCCATCGTGGCTGCATCGTCCCGGACCAGCTTCACCAGGCCCTGCCCTGTGGGATCCGTGACGGCTGTCACAAATTTCTTGATGTAAAGTCGGCAAGCTCCTAGAGTATGTCACGCTGGTCGTGTTTTAGATGCAGCTCGATGTTAGTGAATCTGCGCGTCTCAATATTCTTCTTGAATCCCTTATTTTAAACGGAATATGTAAACGTTTTCTGCAGCCTCGACGTAGAGAAACAAAGCATCACGCCGTTGTGACATCTCCCTCGCAGGTAGAGTCTTCGTCGCTTGACAGCGTTTCTGCTGCACGTTGTTGCGCGCTTTAACAACACTTCACCAGCCATGGCATCTGTGACAGCGTGATTCATGCGAGAGCGGCAAACGTAACAGATCCGATGATCACGAAAGCTTCCGCGGTCACTGCATGTATTATCTTTATCAAAACCTGACGTTTCTATCATCGTGATGTGGCCTTCTTCAGAGGACTGACATAACAGATCTACCCAATGCGCTTGCTAACTCTGATCCTGTAGTGGACTTCTTTTTATACCATGCCAACAACAGCGGGAATATTTCCTAGGTAACACGCCTTGACGTTTATTTAAACGTTTCCATGGGATACCAGGATGTCTCACATCGACATCTTCTTTTCGGTACGTATGCAGTAGTAAATGCTGACTTTAAACAAAGACAATTCTAGAAAAATCTCATCCTACCTAGACCACATCTTTAGAAAATCGCAAAGTGACCGCATTACGTTTGACGAGAACGGACGTGTTCGTCTGACCGCAAAGCAAAGGAGCTTTTAATAAACCACTCGATATTAAATGTAAGCTTACAGGTTATTAGCATCTTATGGTAATAATAGTGTTCAAACTGGTCGTCAGTAGTGAACGGATTTCAGCCGCCACGCAACTGATTTGCTAGAAACTGGAAATATCGTCAAAATGTAAGTAATCTTCCATCTTGCCTATTTTTGATAATAAATGGGAAATCCATCGTGTTTCAACAAAATCGGGTACTCCGTTGAATTAATGTACTAAATGTTTATTTGGTAAATACCACCACCGTTTCAATATTTTCTGATTGAAAGTACATTTTATTTTTATAGTTTTTTTACACCATAATACAGTTTCAATTCATGCAGATTCATTGCTAGTAATGGTAGAGCAGCTCAAGAAAATAGTAAAAAAGTCATAACATACTCAGAATTAGGAGGTGAATTTTGACGTGAGAAATGAGAAATGTGAAATGAATTCGCCATAAGCTGTATAATAGTACTTTGCTATTGCGATGCTCATTTTAACTGTAAATGTTTTTTTAGCGGTTGTGAAATGTTTCTCAAACCATACTAATTAAAGTTCTGTCGTCTTAAAGAAATCAAAAACGCCTGACTGCTTTTCTTATGTATGACGCCTTGTCGCTGTCGAGATCATTATAGGCGGGAAAGTTTAGTTTCAAGAAACAGGAAGGAATTCCGCTATAACCTTCTGCAAGAAGCAACCCGGCATTCGCATGAAGTGATTTGGGGAAAACCATGGAAAACCCAAATCTGGCCAGATGGACATTCAAACACGTGTTCTCCAGAAGTTGAGGCTAGAGCTTTACCGCTCACTCACCAAGCTCGGTGTCCAGAAAAGAGACCATCTTTGGTCAATTGTCAATACAAAAAAAAAACCTCACTAACATTTACCACACACGTTTATTGGCAGTTCTATCATTACCGTGGCGCCAAAATCTGATGATGAATTCTTGCAGAACTCGACGAAATAAATCGAAAATAAAGAATAAAATTTTTTGATATCTCGCTTGGTTTTCGAGATCAGTCATAGGTATAGTTTCTTCTGCTTTTGATGTTTTTTCTTCTGGTCCAGGCCGTATTGCAACCTAACAACAATCACTAGGAAGAAAATAAAACACCCATTGTGCATTTCCACCATGTTGATATGGTGCTTTTGGTGATAAAATTTTTTTTTGGTCCCGGCCGGATCTCATCCTTACCTCATCACTTTTGAGATACAATATCTCCAGAACTAAGCGAGACATCAAACAACTTTTTTCTTTATTTTTCATTTGTCTCATCGAGTTACGTAAGAATTCATCATCAAATTTGGCTATAGCGAAATTTTTCTTCTGGTCCAGGCCGTATTTCAACCTAACTACGTCAATTTTGAGATACGATATCTCGAGAACCAAGCGAGATATCAAAAAAATTTATTCTTTATTTTCGATTTGTTTTGTCGAGTTCTATAAGAATCAATTATCATATTGTGGCGCCACGGAAATGATAGAATCCCCCGTTTATTTGAAAAAGTTGTCACATTCTACAACTAACATTTCCTTCCAGTAAATATTTATATGACAGTATTTATGTTCCATCACATTGAATTGTTGAATTATCTTCTTTTTTTAGGATGGTTTAAGTAGAAAGAGAAGATCAATTTTGGTTGTGAAGTACATTCCCTACGGACTAACGGTGAACACATGTTTCCGTCTCCCCTGACAGGGTCCGATGGTCTCTGCAGAACACGAGCTGATAAATTCAATACAATAATCAACTACTCGAAGAGAATCAGTCAAGTCGTAATTAATCCTTTCAAAACAAGACGAACTCATTCGTATACACTATACAGTATGTTTTTGGATAATCAACTACTCGAAGAGAATCAGTCAAGTCGTAATTAATCCTTTCAAAACAAGACGAACTCATTCGTATACACTATACAGTATGTTTTTGGAGGTTAATAGAGGCGTGAGAAGTGAGATATTGAACCCGCGAGATGAACGCAGAAACTGAAAGACACTAAGCGATAATGAGGCTTAGAATCTGTTCTAGACAGAGACGAAACAGACTTCCAATATGACCGAGCATAAGTGATTAATAAGACACGCTTCTGTACACGAATACGTTCAGAATCTAGACTGCTCAGATTGGACACACAGCCTTGATGTTGCAGGTAAATACCTGTTCTGCCCGTACGGTATTAGTCAGGTCTGGTTCACTAACATCTGCCTCAAACAGTGGCACACATGATGTCCATTTCCACGTTTTTAAAAATGAATATTTAATTAACGGGACCGATATCTGCTTTATATATTTTTCAATAATTATAAATATTCTGAATCAAATGGGGACGTAGCCATTCTTGCAAACAATCAATTATTGGGAAAAATCTTTTCAGGTACGGCAAATGGATCCTTTTTTTGTTGAAGTATTACCACAAAACATCATTCCCATCTCACTCATCATTGTTTATTTGTTAAAATGGAACAAACTATACCTGTCGCGTGAAAAATAAGAAGAGTTACATCTTTTTTTTAGCTTTCTTTTGCTGCCTTTCTGTAATTTTTTCTTTCTATATTAAGAATGAGTATTTGTCCTGCTTAAAAATTTCGATTGCTCATTGACACGTTTTGGATTTGAAAAACTCGCTGTAAAACATTTCAATTTATTGTACAATGCCATTTCACATGACAGTCACAGTTTAAACTTTAAATAACACTTCAGCGAGCACTAGAATTAAAAAAGATTTACTAAAGTTACCTTAACAGAATAATAAATATACCATTTTTTTCAATGAGCGGTGTGACAACACGTTGCCTATCCAAATCAAAACAGCTGTGTCTGGAAACATCAAACCAATACAAAACTGTCACCGAACGTGGTGGGGTAACGGTTAGCGTTCTGGCCTCGCATTCGGGACGACGGCGGTTCGAATCCCCGTCCGGGCATCCAGATTTGGGTTTTCAATGGTTTACCAAATCACTCCAGGCAAATGCCGGGATGCTTCCTTCAAAAGGCCATGGCCGAATTCCTTCCCATTCCTTGCCCCCCCATCCTTTCCCGTCTCTAAAGACCTCGCTGTTAAGTAGTTAAAAAAAAAAAAATTGTCAATGGCGGGTAAAGTCCCGCGTGACATCTGCAAGCGAATATGAGTCTAGTTACCGCGTGCCTAATTTTTCTAATGCTTGATACCGCGCAGGCGCGTCGGCTAGTTTAACTGCGCAGAACCCGTGCCACCCGAGCACTATGACTTCAAGTCAGCACTATATAGTGTATCTAAAATACGGAGGTCTTACATTACGGAAATATATCCATATACTATTGAGTCTTCCGTACCCCGTTTTAACTGTGCCAAATAAAACAAATGAACATTTCGTCACTTAGGGCGGAGTAGTTTCCTACCCCAACCCACACTCCCCTTGATCTGGTAACTTGGTTTATGAATATTCTCTTAAAGTTTTCTCCACGAACAGCCAAGCTTCTGAACCAAGCCGTAACTTATCTCCCAGACGACCTTGTCTCTTTGCCTGAGAGCAAGTAAACCATAGTGCAGCTTCAACCGCCTTTCCCCGAACAGGTACACACGAATTGCTTGCGCGTATCCGGACGGTACCTTTACGTAGGCTGAACCGGAGTTAGTCCCTCGCTTGCCTTTTACAAGCCCACAATTCTCTTCACCCACCTTCTGTCCTGCATTGATTCCCAACCCTAATCTTTTATCATTTCGGCTACTCAGTATATCGTTTGGCAATTTCCACGAACAAATCAAGCAGCCCTTCTTTACACGCGATCCACCCTTATACTAACAATAAGGGTCCCATATTATTAAAGAATTCTCAAGCAAGACGATACCAAAGTTTTGTAACACATATCTCTTAATTCCCTGGTATATCATCTCATTATCCTTTACAACAGGCCCATTGTCTCAATTTATCTACAACCTCTAATATTGATGACAGTGATGAAGGTGTGAAGCGTGTCTTCCTTAATCTCATGAGGATGTAAAGAGTGGCATGAGGCCAGCAAGTTTGTCCCCGAATGGAAGACTCACCATCAACAGTACTGAATCCCCTGGCTACATATGAAATGCGGAGGGATGCAGGATTCAAACCAGGCGTCTGGTACACAACCTGATGATTATAAAATTTTGCACCATCTCATCTCTTACCCTTCTGGCCATTTACCGGAAGCGTAAATATGTTTTCCATAACCGTCATTTCGAACAGCTAACCCAACGCCGAGCTCCAGGCATGGTTAGTGCGTGCTAGCGACTACGGCTACTTGGCTGATTGACAAGCATTTCGTCTTCATCATCAATGGTGTTTCCGTTTCTGCGGTTCTTCGGGTACATCCTTTCCGATTTCTGCCGCTCACTGCACTACTAATTTGCCTCCACTGAACTCCTTGATGTTTGTTTCTACAGACCTGAACGACTCATCTTGTCCGTTGTCTTCCGACAGGTCTCCTATCCTGTATATTTGGCAGTTTTCCCTCCTCCATTGTGATAACATACTTTTCCTTCATTAGCATTTCTTCTAATGTGTCAGGCTTTATGTTCTGTTTGATGTTTTCGTTTGTGATCTTACCCCTCCTTGTGGCGTTTTCTCTAGGTCTCAGGAACCTCTTGTCAGTCACTTGTAGTCTTATTTTGAGTTCTCCTCCTTATCCATGTTTCCATGAAAGAACTTTTACTTTTACTGTTATGTTCCTCTGTTGCTAGGAGTGGCTGACGTCACATCCTCATTGTTCCAGCTCGCTGTACACAGATATGTCTTCCTGTTGAGTCATACACTGGTGTTTCAAACGCCACTCTGGAAGTTCCTGTATCCATCGTACTTCAGTGGTTACCAACATAGAATAGAAAAAAGTTAGTTACTTTGAAGGTTCCGTATTAATTCCCCCTTTTTTGTTAGGTTTTGGTTGTTAGAGTCGGAGCAGTACGGGGATCAAGAAACGGCAAGGAATTCATCCATGACCTCCTTCGCCCGGAGTGATTTCCGGAAATTATGAAATATAGAAGTCCGTAAGACCGACAAGGAATTAAAATCATGACCTCCCCAAGTGGCAACCAAGGATTGTTTAAAACATATTATTGAGAATTTTTACGAAATATAAATAAATGACGACATTTCTTGGTGTGAACAACAGTTTGTCTTAATCTGTAGATGTTTGCAGGTAAGATAGAAAAACTGTCATGTAATTCATGGCGTCATGAATTTGAGATGAAACGTTAGCTCTGCTGTCGCTTCATCGCAACATCTCTGCAGTATTGCATCGTACTGGTTGTTTGCCTTGAAACTTCAAAGGAAATAGGTGAATTATAATCTGGTACGCCTGCTACAGGAAGACAGAAATGCAGGCAAAGAAAATAGCTACTGACAGTTGAAATATGTTGCTAAAACCCATCATTCATTTGCTCTGATAGACGTTGCTACACAACCCCGGAACTTTGCCAAATCCTATTTAAAAGCAATGTCTTGGTGGTAGAACGTGCCGTAGAGAGAGGCGCCACGTGGCGACCCGTGTAACTACCTGCAGGACGCTGCTAGTGAGCAGGGTCGTCACCAGAGCGTGCTGCTGGCGACACGCGTCTTGTGTTTCCACGCCCACGGCGCAGGCGCGAGTCTGGTGTTTGTGAGAGCACAATTCCGCGGGGACACTGTGTGTTGACTGCAGGAGTGCAGAAAGAAGCGACCTTGACTGCGTGGCCGGCTCGCTGAGTAGGCTAAGGCGTCAGCTGATCGCTCAAGGCTGCGGGCGGACGCTACCCCCTGCGTCCTGGTAGTGGCGTTCAGAAGCAACGCTTCACGGTGGGTAAAATGTTTCATATTACTGTTTTTAATATCTTTTGGGATTGTAAACACATCTGTGAACAATAGAATTAGATGGCTGTGAGCTTCATTCCCAATAAAATAACGTCCGCAACTAAGTAATTATTTTAAATGCTTATTTATGACAGATGTAATTACACTTTTGTCTATTATTGCATCCTTGAATTATATCTAACCACTTGGCAGCTATGAGAAGACGAATGAAAGCGATGTCAGAGCGCCTTGCCGACATACACACGGTGGTCAGCTGTGATACAGAATTAATACTGTGTATCCCAGCGATGCACATCTCGTGCTGATGCTGTATGTCGATCCACTATGCCTCGCATCTTCTTGTAAAAAAAGCAAGTAGGCAATGTTCGCGGGATTAGGAAGTTAACCCTCATAATACACACACCGAAATACATACCGAAAGGCTTCAAATCTAGAACGAGCCGTGACTATGGTAATTAGTTGGGGTACCTTGCGTATTTCTAGGCAAATGATAAGATTTCCATGGGAAAATGAGCAACACAAATTACATTTGCATAAATCTCTGCATGTTTCGCATTACCAGACCTGGACAGTCGTTAGTAACGTTCAAGGTATTAATAAAATCTAAGAAACTGTGAAAGAAACTGAAGCTAAGCATTCCTGCAGGCAGGGTCAGCGACCGGGTCTGCTGGCGGTGAACCAAATTATCGTATCACTGACCGGCCGCATCACAAATAGCGAGGTCAGTGACGAATCGGACTGGTATTCGGGAGGACCCGGGTTCGGATACCCGTCCGGCCATCCTAGCTTCGCTTTTCTGTGGTTTCCCGAAATCACTCCAGGAGAATGCCAGCATGGTTACTTCAAATTCTATCGCCAAATTCCTTCCCGTTCTAATGACCTCGGCGTCCTTAAGGCTTAAAGCGAAAAAAAATGCTATCGAAATCGCATTCGAGAGGACGCCGGTTCGAATCCCTGTCCGGGCATCCAGATTTAGGTTTTCCATGGTTTCCCCAAATCACTCCTGGTGAATGCCGGCATGCTTCCTTCAAAATGCCATGGCCGAATTCCTTCCCGTGCCTTGTCCCCAGTACTATCCCGCCTCTAATGACCTCGACGTCGACTAGGCGTAAAGCCATAAGCAAAAAAAAAAGTTTCTTCGCATTGTGGCACTGACAAGCATGCATTTTCACACGAGTGGTGAGGCGTAAGCTAATTCTTCAAATTCACTGTATCTCGGCTAGTATAATGGCTCCGGAAATCCTGTAGATACAACCCAAATCACACAACTTATCAGAAACATAACACTGGATGTAGTTACAGATTCTCTAAATAACTTTCTTCACGATTATAATACTTTCAGTGAATGCATATAAAGTGAAATGAGCCTAACTGCAATAATGGCATTGAATTTAGCTTAGTGATCAGGTGATCTCCTCGGCTGTTTGATCCTACCTCTGTTGGTTCCTTACCTCCTCTTGTTGTTAATGCAGCCATCTGACCGTAAATTCCAGTGCAAGCATTGCGATGTAGACGCACGTTTAATGTCAATACTCGCTTCCATGTTTATTCATCATTGTCAGTTGCCTCTCATTTGCATGAGCTGTCAGTAACTAACAGGAAACGATTTGAGTAGAAGAAACAGACAATCAGATGGTACTGTAATACGAGTGTGTTATTCTCTCATGAAGACGCATCATCGACTCATTGTGTTGCCCTACTTTTCCGGCATGTAGAACGGGGCCTATCACATTTCCCGGTCACAAGACTGCATGTCACACAACACTGCGCTATGATCCGTTGCTCTGATCTCTCGATAAGCTTATTCATCTAAAATTAGGACAAGGTTTTTATTTTTATAATAATCCTTCCATGAACAAATAGTAAAATACTCATATGAGACAATATTTTCTAGTATTGAAAGTCATCTTAACAATTTTTCATTCTAATAATTAGGCCAACCAAGATGCAGACTATCCCATAACGACTCTCCTAACCGTAATGACAAGTGCATTAGGATAGAGTACTCTAAATATAAAATGGCTCATCCCTTCAAAGTAATGTTTTCACTTGAATCAATTTTTTTTTTTTTTTTACACGTATTATACACATTTTCGTATTTTCAAATCTACTTCAAAATTACCAAACCAGGCATGCTCACCATTAAAGACGCAAGTTTTATGAATTATAACGAAGCGGAGTAGCTGACGAGATGTTTTCCTGCAGAAAAAATCATTTCTCTCGGAGTTGCACCTGTTGATCGCGCAACGACCAGTCCTCCAGATCACCACAGGCGGTGGGTGGGTAATTCCGGATGAGACTATGTTGCACTTTTGCCGACTAAATGAAGTATTATGCTTCGCGTTATGCATCCTGTTTGCGCGGACTAGGCTGCAGTGACTGAGCGACCCGGTAAGGCCCTTCTCACACGACGCTACTCAATGGAAACGAAACTGAACACAGACTGAAATTGCTAACTAGTTAGTGACCAATGTTCTCACACGATGCTACTCAAATCTCTGGAATTTCAGTCACTCGTGAGATTTCTTCTAATTCAGATGAGGATGTTATATAAGAAGGAATAGGAGATTTAAAAAAAATATTTTATAAACAAAAGCTTTTGCTTGGAAAGCTATGAAGTGATGAAAATGCCAACGATTTCCCGTTCAACTATAGAATGTACATTTGTCATGATGGAAAAATTTCAAGTTTTTTACAGTCACATATGACTAACACAAAGTGATTAATATACTAAAATCAGCTTGCACAATTGTCACGAGTGGGAAAGGAGTCCTGTACAGTCCGATTAAATTTGGAAATAATGCAACTTACACTCTACATTCCACTGTCACAACTTAAAATTAGTTTTCTGTCATCGGCATATTACACCAAAAATCATTTAGGCAATTACTTTATTACTCCACAAAGAGCACTTCCGTGGCAAATTATGAAATTTAATTTAAGAAAAATAAATCTGAAGTGTTTATATAAAATATTATTCATTACTCTTTGTTAAAAACATGTTTACATAGCTGAAAAATTAGCTTTCTGTCTAATAACACTCCATGCTTTTTCTGTGTCAACTTTCCGTGAATATTCCCTCAACTTGTAGTTGCATAAAAACGGATGTTTCTCGATTTCAGCAACAAGGTTTAAATTTATTATCTGATCCGCCATTTTTGTTGGGAAACTAGTTGAAAACTAGCAGCGCGGCGACTGGCATGCTGCGTCGCTTCGAACTAATCGCGGACGCGTTGCGGACTGGTTTCCAACCGATCGCCCCGTGTGAGAGCCTCCATACAAATACCAGTGCTGTGACTGGAAAGAAACTGAGTTGTGATCCTAGTTCGTAACTGGTTTCTTTTCAGTAGCGCCGTGTGAGAAGGGCCTAAGTCTACGACTTTCTAATAGCAACGTGGTGGGGTGTGCCTGATTCGAGGTATCCTCTTGCTCTTATGATTGGGATATTTTCTAACGTCGTATGAGCAGTACATGATCAATACATATAACACTACATTTTAACACCTAGGAGGTAAAGTGAGATACTATTTGGACTACGTCATCATCACACGAAGATTGAGAAAGCAGTTTGTAGGGCTCCTTATTCAAAATGGAACCCTAATAATTTCACCATGTCCGTGCGTCATAGCCTCTCAATTCTGCTAACTTTGCTCCTATGAAATTTCAAAGGAAGAAGTATTCTGTTAGCCTCAAAATAAATCCACAGACTAATATCCAAAAAACAACAAAAAATTAGGGTACATCCAGCACCAAAAAATAGTGTAACAGCCCTAAAACCTGAACTTAAATGGAATGGTATTTAATAAAGCATTTGTAGCAAGCTAGAGTTTGGATGAATATGATCATGTAAGTTTTTTTTGCAATTTACTGTAAATCAATGTATATAGACTTTGTTTTATGAAAATATATTATTAAGAGGCCATTTAATATGTTTAAGAACAGAATTGTGCAAGAGAATTGCTTAAATGTTTGTAATTCCAAGCATTAATGCAATTTACAATGTCTAAAGGACAATTTGTTACAGTTTAAAATGATTTCTGTGGATAATTTTGTGTTTAAATATCTTTAATTTCCATTTCTGACCATTTTGTAATGATGGTAAATGATTATGTAGCCTATTAATTCTGATTGTTTTTAATATATTTCAATTGTTTAAGTATTGTTAATGTTCGAGAAATATCTGTCGGATTCCTTTGAAGTGTTCTAGAAATTTCGATACTGCTTATATAAAGCGAACATCCGAGACAGAGAAACAGTTTTCACCGACTCAACTTACGACGGCCAAGTATTGTATTGTCTGTGGAAAAAGTGTTGTATACAATCGCTGGATTGTGTGTATGCATGTAAACAGTATCTTTGACGTCGTGTTTATGAAATTAAAACCAAGTTTAAAATGAACTGTATGGTGGAATGGTTATTTATAATATTAATTAAACCACCAACAATCTAATAATAGGGAGACAAAAAAAATAATATTTTACGCGTACCGCATTGAATGTGGTATCGTGGAATACGTATTGAAAAGTGGAATCAGTGTCAGTGTTTAACATTTTTACTTAGTTGTGTGTTTAGAGAGATATGATATTGTTTGCGGTATAACGTAATTAAAAATGCTTATTCAGTTGCTTATTTTTTTATTATTATTATTGGAATCTTGAATGTATTACTTAACACATGTTGTCCAACACTGTTACATGATTTATCATTGTTTTCCCGTCGTACTCTTTTATTTTTCTGAATTCAACGGCTACAGAATTCTCAAACCAAAATATATTACATCTATTGCGAAGATATTATACTACCTACCAAAGATAAAAGTCCAGACATAACACATTAAATAAAAAAATTTTTTTTTAACAACTTCACTAAGGTACACATTTAATACACATTTTTCGCTCTTTAAAGTCTAATTCGGAGATAAAATTAAGTCTACCATTTGATATTGAAGGAAAAACATAGCCCAAAGGCATATGAAGTAAACAACACTAGAAAAAACTCAGAGTACGGAAGTTTTCAGAAACCGTAAATGCAGAGTTAAATGAAAACACTGTGAAAGTGATTTAAAAAAAGAAGAGTGGGACATATAATAGATATCATCAAAAGCGGTAAAGAATTGGTTGTGAGGTCGAAAACATTTATTTGTTTAGAATATCCTGAAAGCAGAACAACAGTACCAAAATCTTAGAAATAAAGTAAATCCGACATTAAAGAATGTTGACGGAAAATGGGCTGAAAATAAATATAAAGGAGTTGAGAATGAAATTGTCGTATAGAGAAAATGCATGTCAGAAACAACTTATTGTTAGACAGTAAGAGTAAGATGTTAATACTTGTGGTATGGGACAGAATTCGAGAGGGTTCTGAAAGATTTAAACCCGAGACGTGCAATGAGGGTAGAGCATATTCCAAGTGAACTGTTGTGACAACCAAGAGGATAAAGAATCGAAAAAATATTCAAATTGGTATCAAGAAGTTACGTAATGACAGAGATCATGAAAGATTTTAAGTCGACAACATCAGTTTAATATCACAGTCTTAAAAGTTATGATCTATCGTAACGAAGAGGAAAAAATAAACTGAAAAAAGTATCATGCAAAGACCAGCCTCTGTATAGGAGCAAAAGGGGTACAAGAGATTCTCGTTGCACTACAGTTATGGTGATAGAAGGGCAATTACGTTCATCTTGCATTCAGAGAAAGCGATCAAGATATGGAAAATAATTTTTAGTTTAGAATAAAACCTCATACGGGAAGAATAGATATTCTAAGATTTTTTTTATATTACTGACTTTCTAGCTAGTAAAAATATGAGACATTCGCAGATAGGATGAACTAAATATTGGATTCTTTAAAATAAATAAAAAAATTAAAATAGCTCATATTGTGCAGTAGTAATGACGGTAAAGTCAGTGGAATAAATATTAGGACTGGAACAGGTATACTAGAAATAAGAGATTATTGTTAAACAGGAAGTTTTGATATTTTTATTTTCTATTTTTGTTGCATAGATCTCTGGTAACAGAAGACTTCTATAACGTGGAACTTCTCATAGAATACACAAATAGATGATAGCCTATTAGTGCAGACTATTGTTTATGCAAATATACAGTTACCGGAAATACCTGATTCCTTTAATTTCATTTTTGACACTGTATGTTGTAAATATTCCTTAGTGATCTTATAGGATATACATGTTTTCAGATGGAGCAGAAGGATTTCTCAAAACAATAATCTTTCAGCTTCCGTTTAAAAATGTATTGCCTGCAAACTGTTTTATTCTCTTAGGAATCTCGTTCAATAGATATGTTTCGAGATAACTTCTCTTTATGTTTATTTTTGTGCATATGATTTCTTCTTATCGTACTGAAATTGTATTCTGGGAATTATATTTAAACAAGTGAAAATTTCCTATAACAAAACCCATGAGTAAGTTTTTGGTATTATTCTCAACAACATCCCAACGGTTCTTTTCTGTACTATGGAGGTTTATTTACTTAATAAGGAGCTTGGGCATAAAAATAACGTAAATGAAATAAAGAGGAGTTCAGCTGCTTGATAAGTTCCATATCTACTATCAGAGAAAGACTTCTTATTGCAATGAAGGCGCTGCTTAGCCTCTTCAATGCTAATGTAATATTTTCTTGCCAGTTAAATTTCACATCTGTATTAACACCAACTAATTTTAAGCTTTCTGTTTCAAACATTTCGTTAGTTTGTAATTTATATATGAATCGAGAACAAAATTTCTTTTTTATCAAACTATAATTTCAATGTGTTTAAGCTAAACACAGACTTAAACACCTCACTGACATTTACTTGTAGAGTTTTGTTTGGTTCTTAAATTTTGAGATTAGTGTCATCAGCAACTGAAAGTATCTTAGGTTTTGGTAGACATGTCTTCAGGAAAATCGTCGATATATTTAAAAAAGAGGGACTAAACTACAATTGATAACGGAAGCAAAAATAATATTAAACCCAGATTAACACATGCTTCATTAAAAAACTTTATAAAATAATAGGTTGCTCTAGGACTCGGAAAATATGTACGAAAAATAGAATTTCGTAAAATAGAAGTTAATAAAGAAAGACCATTAAAATTGAAGTATTTGAAATCTGATGTTACAGAAGGATGTTGGTAATTAAGTGGGTTAATATTGTTTTGAAAACTGTAGCTGAAGAAATGAATTTGTGGATTAATCTGACATTAAGAAGAGACAGGATGAACAGTTTTCGGGTGTGGGTAATATGTTAGTGGCAATATTGTAAAAACGGACTGTATGATTAGAGTATCGGAAAGAGACATTTGAGACCGTTGATCTTAATCAGCTGGAAGGAAGATATTAGCGCAGTATAGGAGGATTCTGAGTAATGTTTATCGAGAGGCGACTAATGGAAGGTGGAGAATTTGTATTCGTCATGCGTCTCATGACTAATTTCAATCTCGTAACGTTAGTATTATCAATCTCGTGACGTTACAGGAAATATCTACTTGCAGTATATTAGTAGATATCTGTCACATTCTTGAGCAGCGTGATTACTGAGAACAACATATTATTCACTCTACTTTTATGTTAATATTCGTCGCTGTTATTAGTAATTACTGACATATTTTGATGGCAACCGGTTTTGCCTGCATCGCAATGGGTCTGGTATCGTCCATTTTCCCTTGATTTTGTTGAGGTCATAAATGATGATGTTTCAGTCTGCATCTCAGACTGATTAATGTCAGTATTTATGACAGAAAACTGATCACAGGTAATCGACGTACTGATTTCTATTTATTACTAACTTTCGCCCGCGACGTGGTCTCGTGAATCACTAAATTCACGGAATCGTTTTAAGCAATTTTTTTGTGTTAAATTTCATTATCCGTTTTGTATATTGTACGTCGAATATATGGTATAAATTATGCTCTACATGCAATTTTATCTACATTTAATTTATATCAACATTTACTTTATTCCAGGCATCAGATTGGTTCTCGCAGTGTAGATCATTTTCTGATGGCATAATATTTCGAAATCTTTCACTAGACTGAGCTGCAAGGGTGCTCACCAAGTCGAGACAGCGGCGGTTTTGCCTACCCTTCTCTGGAAGCGATTCGGTAGCAGCATGTGTCTCCTTCGACATGTCTGAAATTTCTATTACACATAAATATCTGCAGTCTTAGCAAACACAAAAAAATTTGTTTCGTTCCTGTTCTTCGTTTGGAAACTACTCGTATACAAATTTTACCACACTTACTGATGATCTTCAAAACTCTAAGGTACTTCCCGCAGTCGTACAAAGCTGAAATTTGGAATACAGATAAAGTTTTCACCCACTATAAAAAAAAGTATAAAACTGGTAAATTTCCATATATCTATCCTTCAATTACCGCAAACCCGAAATCACTTTCTAACCGAATATATTTATGTCTTCAGATTTTCATTATAGACAGAGCTTATCAAGTTAAACAAATGTGTAAAATTTTACTTTGTTCCTCTTCTTTTTTCGTAGTTAGTGATATCCAAAATTTTTAATCCACCATGTCACTGCTTCATTATAATTCCGCTGTGGTCCTAGAAGCAGATGATTTGGTACACATATATCATTCTCCCCCCTCTCTCTCCAAACCGTAAGAACAGTCCAATATTGGTGATCACCTCTGCATTTATCAGATGGCAAGCCCAAACGTGAAACGTTCCGGCACATAGATGCAGGTTAATTGTTTACTCTGCAGTAGACTATATGCCCCAAATAGAGATCAGCAAGCTTAACTAGAATATTGATTTTTACTTTGTTCCTACACTTATTCTTTAAGTTAGTGGAGACAGTTAAATCTAAGGCAATCCGCAATGCTGGCCAAGGATGCATATCCGCTGTTTGCAAAGGCATCGGCATTGCTGGTACCGGACACACGTACGCTGATCGGATTTGAATTCTGAAATGCTGAAGTGTTACATTGGAACGACGATTCAGAGTAAGCGATCAACTGACAAAATTAAATGAGATCCCATAAAAATAATTCTTGTAAAAATAGGCCAAGTCTCGTGGCAAAAAGTTATGAGGTCTTGATCTGAGCCAAGTCTACACTCTACAGTGTTTATTCAGTACACTACCTGAAACCGAATTGATTGTTATGGATGGTTGATTTAAATTTTTTAAAAAAAATATGGTCTCTTGGCCATAATACATGCCACGTTTTAGTAACTCGACAGTAAAACTTAACTATATAAATACCTTAAATGTATTGCTTTATTAATCATGCAAGTACACAAAAGTCAATAATTCCCTCGCACGTCTTTAGGGCTTGACATGTCTTAGAATAAATCTTATATATTATGCCTTTCATTTCAGTAAAAATTATGACAGGCATAATTATCAGATCACCAGATTTTTTTAATTTTATTTTAAAAGAAGGATCTGTAACATCCGGTACAGTTGACTTAGCTCAGAACAGGATCTCTTAACTTTTCGCCACCAAACAACCACGAAACTTGGCCTAGCTTTACAAGAATTGTTTTTGTGGGATATGTTGTAACGCTGTGTGGCGCTGCTTTGTGTTGCTTCTGTCTCCCGGTTTTTTCAAAACGTATATCTTCATGTCAGTTTGTTGTGTTGTTTGCGTGTCCGTTTTAACAGTGTCTTATTGTGTCCACAGTTGTATTTTTTATTTTATTTTGAACAGTGTACATAGTGTCTGATTTGTAAGATTTGTATGTTCATTTATAATATGCATTCCTTCGGCTACTGCTTCCTGTATTTGATAATTTCGCCAGTGTGGCTGGGCGCGTGGATAGGCCGTCGCAGTTGCGGTTTTTAGACAGTTTCCCGCAGTCACGTAGGCGAATTCTGGCACAGTTTCAAATTTTCGCCTCATAAACAAATATACATCTGCCGTAGGAAACATAAGTTAGACTAATCGCTGACACTGAAACACATCAGCTTTCCACAATAGAATATGTTCCTTGCGGCAAGCGGGAGGATCTCCAATTATCCACTGAAGCAGCTTCATGTGCTTAGAAGTTCCTGTGATCAGTACTTATGATTCTACGAGACCTCATTAGTCCATGACTGAAAATGGCTGGCACCTAATAATGTAGCAGATTTCTTGTGGTTTACTGTTATTTACGGTGAGTCTCTGCATGTCTTTGTCAATATTTACTGATTAGTGGTTGTGGTCTTATACATGTTCAGAAAACTCTGTGTGATTACTGTATTTCAGTGCTCTTAGATTTTCCTCGTACCTTGTTTCGAAGTTTCAGCATGCCTAGCCAATGCTTTGATATAAAAAAAAAAAAAAAAAAAAAAAAAAAAAAAAAAAAACCTGGTTAACGTCTCTTAACAGTGAGGTCTTTAGAGACGGGAGAGGATGGGGGCAAAGAATGGGAAGGAATTCGGCCATGGCCTTTTGAAGGAAGCATCCAGGCATTTGCCTAGAGTGATTTGGGAAACCATGGAAAACCCAAATCTGGATGCCCGGACGGGGATTCGAACCGCCGTCCTCCCGAATGCGAGGTCAGAACGCTAACCGTTACACCACCGCGCTCGGTCCAATGCTTTGATCTTGACAGTCATTTAATGTTAGTGTGTATATTCTAATTTACTCGGGCATGTTCTAGAATAAGAGAAAAGCATAAGGGCATCGTGAGAGACACACTCTTCTCGTCCATACAGTCCTTTCATCGTTCTGGCGACTGCAGATTCTGGTTACAACTGACGAGTGAACTGGGCTCCTTTACCGTGTGTTGGAGGTTGTTGGAAGAGACGAGATGCAAGGGTTGTTGGACATTATGCAGAGATGTTGTCCTGGACTGCAACAGTTGTCGAGTCGAGCGCCTTAAACTGCTGTGTGTGGCGTCGCGTAGGGAAGGCGTCTGCACACTCCTGGTGGCTTCGTCGGCGTCAAGTACTCAGCACCGGCGAGACTCGGTCGCCAAACATCCTGCAGCCGTGGTCCACGTCCCGACTCCAATCGACCTGACTCCCCGTACTCTCAGTCACGTATGCCCCTTTTCAGTCACCACAGTACCCCAGTCCTCCATCAGACGACCAGCAATAAATTCAACGCTTCACTCACAACGCACCTGATACACTCTTATTTCCCGAGCGCTAAACAAGGTTCCTCTTTTCTCTTCCCTAGGGACAACATCATTTTAGCCGTCAGGCTTGGGCAGGCCTCTGCTCAACAGGACCTTTTTTTGTGTGTGTAGTTAGCATCTGGTGATCTTGCTCCCCTCCTGTCTACGTCTGCTCATTTCTATAACACAGACAGTTTCGTTCAACGATGCCAAACATCAGCCGTTATTTATCCTTAAATCAGATGTAACATTACACTACTAACTGAGATACGATGTTGATACACTGAAGTGTCAAAAGTCATGGTATATGAAGATGCAAACATGCAGAAGGTGGTAGCATTGCGGAAGGAACGTATAAATGTGTCTCATTGCGTCGGGGCTTTCATTTTTACTCTCGTGAGTCGTAGGAAAGTTTTTTTGCTTGATTATGGCCGCACGACACGGATTAACAGAATTTGAACGCGGAATGGTAGTCGGGGCTAGACGCATGGGGCATGCCATTTCGGAAATTGTTCGTGAATTCGACATTGTTCGATTGACAGTGTGTCGTGAATATCTAACTTCCGGCATTACCCTATACCACAGACAACGCAGAGACCAACGACGTGCAGAACCCACGAGGCCATGGACTCAAGTTGTCAGGAAGGCACTGTGCTGCAGATGAAGCATAGTTGAATATTTCTTCAGCGGACTTCCGACGACTTGTTGAGTCAATGCCACGTCGCGTTACTGCACTTCGCCGAATAAACACGTGTTCCACACGATATTAAAAGGTACCCTATGACCTTTGACACTTTAGTGTACACACCACTTAAATTCCTCACAGATAATTCTTATGAGAACGGATATAAGTATTTCCAACGTAACTCAGGTTAAACTAACGGATCTATAGTTATCAATTCGATTGGTTTCCGTTAAGCAGTGGGACATTTCATCAACTCTTCAGATTCAACCTAAATAATAACTTCAGTTGCAATACGTTGTCGCGTCCGTTAAACACCTGTGCACCCGCCATGACATTGGCTAGCGGTATGATGTTCTCAGTGCCGCTTGCAGTGAGGGCCTAGGAGGACATACCGGAAGTTGCGTTGTGAAGGAAGTTCCTGGGATTTATAGTGGATCGAACTCCTGTCACTCCGCCATCAGTCGCTATACCAACTGAGCTACAGTTTCCCAACATAGTAACAGACATTTATAACTGCATCGTTCGAAATTGCCTTTCCACTGATAACAATTTCCGTGGACCTTCCTTGTTGCCGTTTATTCCTTGTTTAATGGGTAGTCTTCTGTCGTCTTGTCATTCTCTCGAGCTTCTCACCTCCCTAAGATGGTATACCATATAGGCTCCTTACATATCTTTTTTTTTTTTTTTTTTTTTTGTTCTGGAGTAATCATTTTACATTTTTTTCTCTTTTCTTAGGGTTTTACACCTAGTCGACATCAGGTCATTTAAGGCGGGAGACGACTGGGTAAAAATGAATAGGAAGAAATTTGGGCATAGTCTTTTGAAGAAATTCGTCTGGAGTGATTTCGGAAAACCATGGAAAACCGAAATGTGAATGGTGGACAGGAATTTGAAAACGCATCCTCCAAAATATCAGGCCCAAGATTTATCACTCACCAACTGGGCTTCGTATACCTGATTGTTACTGTTTCTTTGATTGTACCCAAGCAATCAACCTTTGCCTAAAATAACTGTTCAATTCTGTAGTCTTATAATTATATCTGTGACCACATTGTTTTTTGTCACCTAGTTTCCTTGTATCTGTTGTTTGTACTCTTATTATCTGCCATTTCTTTAGAGATGGAATCAAGAAGTAATGGCCCATTGTGTGTTCCCCTGCTGCTTTCGCAAGGATTAGCTGCATCTTTAAGGTGTTTACAAGTCTCTGCTTCATTGTAATGTTAATCCCATTTCCTTAACACTTTTCGCATGATACATGTAAGAGGGAATCTGTTACGACCTTTCTACTCCCAATTCTGAAATACGAATAAGAAATCATTATTCCACCAAGTGCACCCACATCTTCTTGGTCATTCATTCTCCCACTACGGTAAACAACCAATACTTTTATCATTTCTTTTCTGTACTTCCAGAACTTTACACATAGCAACTCATACTCATCATTAATCAGTACCAGCCACTTGCAGAAATAATCGCTACGATTGCCCCTCCAGCATTTCCTCCACTATTTGTAAGATACATGTTACAACCTATGAGTATACTCACTGTGCAGCAGTCTATTCTTCAACTAAGACCTTATCTCTATGGTTTGTGCATCTTAACAATGCTACCAAAATCTACCTTTCCTTCCTTCTACCACTCGTATCATCTTTACTTTTCCATTAACTTCGCCAAATTCTTTGGTATAGTAGATTACTTCCTTTTGTACCACCACAACCAAACTCCCACGTAGGAAAGACTTTTGGAGAAGGGCTCCCATACAGCTTTAGCTTACCGGTTTGTGTATACGACTAGTGTAAGCCTGACTGCCGTGATATCCGCAAACAACTCACCATTTTCCCATTCCAAGCAGCCAGCCGCTCCGCCTCATTACGGTCAAGCCGGCGATTTTATTAACCGTGGTGCTCGTCTTGTTTTGTTCATGCTATTTAGAACACTTCTAACGTTTAGAACATATAAAACAATAATTTAAAAACTCCTAGAAGAGCCGACTGCAAAACGCCATTTTACTTCTTAAAGTATTTTTTTAAAAATCTGTGGTTTGTCGTGGCAATGAAAGATTTTATGTATTATGCAGCTTTCAACACCTCGCTTAGCTATTTCTGCACCAATTTTTCTGACATCTTACATTTACTTAATGAAATTCAGTACGTACTGAAAGAAGCGGAAATGCATAGGAAACGCGGGTGGCTATTTGCAGCACACTGAAGCAATGCTCTCACGCGACTATTTTTAAACTATTGCTTTAAAGCGAAGCAGGCTAGTCGGTAATGAACTTGTGGACGCAGAGTACACAAGTGCTGTTTGTTCGAGAACTCTGGCACTTCTACAAATTTAACCTGGAAACGGTGAGAGAGATCCTTCAAATACCTGCGATACTATAACTTAGAAATGACAGGATAAAACTACTATTAGTGATCTTATCTGGAAAGAAAGCTGTAAGTGTTCGTGACGGATGTGGATTCGGCTGTGTTTTCAGTCAGTAGGAACCGTCCTTACCTATAGACCGTGAAACTTGTTGAATATCCTCTCCTCCGTGCAACTTGGACCTTGAAAACGATCCAGTTGAGAAACCTAAGAATATATTTCTGTGATTTCAAACAAACTAAAAATACAATTAGATTTGGACATAACTGTTGTGTTGGGCGCGTTGAAGGCCACCGCACACTTATGCTAGACAGACTTCAGATTCGATCTGCCAGTCCGCTGCGTACAGACCAATCAGATTGTGAAGCAAAGTAGACCTGTGGGACGGTCTACCGCTTTTGCCTAAGAAACAGTTTCATCAAAGATAATATGCTACAAGTGTTACAAAAACCTTACATACTTCACATGGTAATTAATTCTTCTAAGACTATTAAAATTGATACAAACAAAGAAGCTAACGCTCTTATCATTTATTACTACAAACAGACGAACTTGGGAAAATATATAACAATGAAGTGTGGAGTTTCCAAGTAACAGAATCATTCTTTTACACTGTATTTATACTGCATTGTTTTTTTTTCTTTACAATGGTATTCGGACTTCTTAGTCACTTAGCCAAGTTCATGTGTTATTTCGTACTGACAGCTCTGTTTTGATATCTTCTTTTGTGACTGATTTGTATTATAGTTAGGATAACACAGGATGGCTAAAAGCATGGCCTTTGCTGGACTCGAATCGGGCAAACATTGCAACGTCAAGGCAGTCTGCCAACCCCTATACTGCTTTTTTTATGCCACGTTGCACATTTCCCGTTACCAACCAGGGCCGGCGTTAGGGGGGGGTTAAGCGGGGCAAAAGTACCCGGGGCCCGGGCTACCAAAGGGGGGCCCGCCGGCCTGGATGCCTAAATAAATAGAAATCAAACACAAATTTTAAAATATGCACCAATAATTTTGAACATTGTTGTATTAAAATGTTCTGAAATTATCCAAAAAAACCAAAGTGTAAATTAAAAATATCTTCGGGGGGAGGGGAGTAAGGGGGCCTAAGATCGCTTACCTGGGGCCCGAGAATCCTGACGCCGGCCCTCTTACCAACAACACATCATATGGGCGATTATATAGTGAGAATTCAGCATCATACTCCTTCGTTTATGACAGACTTCTCATATCTTCACGAATCCATTAAAAACCGATAGTCTGACAGAAAGAAAGGAGATTTAAAATAACATGCCTCCAAACGTTTCAGTATGTTGCTTGCTGCTGAAAACACATCACTGATTGGTGTGATAACAAAGTATGCGAGGATTAGTTGTTACCAGACGAGTGTTCATTCTTTGAGCTATAGATAAACACTCTTATCTTCATCTCTGAAAGCACGGAATATGAAATACTTGTTTAAAAATGTTAGACCACACAACCCGCAGCAAAGTTAGTGTCACGATCGTTGTCTACAACGTCATTGTGAATCTGTTGAATAACCAGTCTCTTTGTGCGTTCGTTGGTCCAGTCTCAAACAGTGGCGGTGATGATGAGCTGCAGTTAGGTTTGGCAAAGCTGCAAATGTAACCGCAAAAGGTACAAAAAACTGAAATTCTTTAAACATATTGTTTCGGTATTTTACAAGTATTATGTTGTAATCGTAGGCTTCCGCGGCCAGAGTCAGTTGATTCTTGGCTGTCCGGGTGACAGTCAAGAATCAAGTAATATTTTTCTCATTTCGTTTGCCACTCTAACCCTTACTAGAATCATATTTGTCACGATTTCTATTCCATTATGAATAACTCCTTCTTGAGGGTATTTATATATTAAAAAATTCATTAATTCCATGACATTAAAATCGAACACTATAAGATCTTGGAATAGACCAGTGGATATGTTGAACAATTTTAATTGAATAATGTACAAAAATTCGTCACAGTACTTTAAAACTTGCTCCTACCCTCATTTCAGATAGCGAGCGTGGTGGGTGAGCGGTAACGCTCTGCCCTCGCATTCTGGAGGACGCGAGTTCGAATCCGGCCATACAGATTTCGGCTTTTCGTGGTTTCTGGGTATTGCTCCAGGCGAATGTCAGGATGTTTGTTTCAAAAGGCCATGGCCGAATTCCTTCCCTTGCCCCCAGTCATTTCGCATCACTATAAATCATTTCATATAGCAACAGAGTTATATGCGCTATGTCCTTCACTCAACAGATTTAGCAGTATCTTTTGGCAGTCCTACTGACAACTTGGAACTCCAGTTACTGTTTGTTATGTCCACAGATACGTCCCAGCGTCCGGGAGATAATTCGGTAATGCAAATACAACAGCGATATGAGTAGTTCTCAACCATAGAATATTCTATGTCGTAATGCCTAATAATTTTACAGAAAATTGCCTCTTGTGTCCAGAGGGAAGATTGACAAACTTTCGTGATGTTTCATATTTTTGTGTTGTAATAACACAAACGATTTAAAACTTAGCTATTGAATTATTAGTTGTTAATTGTGGCACCAAATTAAGAACAGGACTTAATTATCAAACAGGATACAATTAAATGATTATGGAATGTATTTATTGACATAAGAAAGATGTAAAATCACATTTATTAGAGATACTTTACAATTTATATTAAATCAAACAAAAAAACTTCGGCAAAGAGCCCTTAAACATCTTTTCATATCACTACATTTGCGGATCAAAAACGAAATAGAACTGCTTGGTGAAGCACTATGGATAATAGCTGTATGTTGCGATAGTTATTACGTGCGATGTTTTCGTGCGTGGAGTTACTGCTACTAGCAGCGTTCCTCGTCGGCGTAGGTACGAGCATGGCTGGGGCGGACCAACCTGGTGGCGGTAAGAAGTCTCAGGTTTAATTGTTTCCATTTAGATTTTTTTTAAAGTATTTCTCCATATTTCCAAAAACTGTAGCGGGCCGTATTCTGTCGGTGTGTTAGTTATGGCATCACACAAAAACTATCGAATAAACTTTAAAGAGGTTTTCTTAATCTGAAAGCTTATGATCCAGCTTAAAATCTGCGGTATCAGTTACGACCGGGACGCCGGAACAGAAGTTACACTACTCTTTCTTCAAAATTGCAGCACCCAGAAGTAATAGTCGGAACCACTCCAAAATCTGAGGATGTGTAGAACAGTAATAAGTTATTATGATTTCAAAGAGATGAAGTGCACATAGGCCCAGCAGCGCCCTCTTTTGTGTGACCGGACAGCTAGTGTTACAGTGCGTTCAGTCGGTGCAGAGCCGACAAACGAAGTGGAAACTAGCGAAAAGTGCCGGTATGCCTCGTCGACTTCAAGCGGTGCAAAATCAAAATAAGTGAGTGAGTTCAAATGTGGGAGGATAATTGGTCTCCGGGAAACGGTCACTGCATCTCGTACAGGGCACGCTGCCACGACAGTGATGCGAGTGTGGATACAGCGACGAGAGGGAAGTGGATCGACCAGAGCATGGGAGCGCCGCCATCTCGTCCACAGGACAGCTTCGTCGTGTTGGCTCGCCTTTGGAGCACTGCAACGGATATGGACATGTCTGCGATCACTGTTTCACGCAGTCCGCTGAGGGCTGTACTGGTGGCATGCATGTCATTGCGTCGGCTTCCATAATCCAGAAACCACGCTCGCCTCAGATTGTAATGGGCACGCGAACACCGTTACTGGCGTGCTGAGAGCAAAATGTAGGGCTTTGGACGAGTCCCGCTTCAGCTTGTCATGTAGTGATGGCTACGTACATCTTACACACTATTGCCGTGAACGCAATCGCGCAAATTTTGTTGTTAAGAGACATGGTAGACAAACGCCAGGTGTAATGTTTAGGAGGCTATAACATGCTATTTTACCTCGTACGTACTGACGGCAATCTGAACAGTAACAACTACATTAGGGAGGTCTTATATAATGAGGTAATTCCCCTCCTGCAGACAGTTCCGCAGCACAATGTTCGGTCACGTGTGGCGAGATTGTGCAAGTGTTACTGAAACAACGGCGGGTACCCCTGCTTCCATGGCCTGCACGTTCACCTGACATGTCGCCCGTCGAACGTGTCTCGGATATGGTTGGTCGCCGACTTGTTCGTTCTGGTCCTCCTGCAGCACCGAGCGTGGTGGTGTAACGGATAGCGTTCTGGCCTCGCATTCGGGAGGACGGCGGTTCGAATCCCCGTCCGGGCATCCAGATTTGGGTTTTCCATGGTTTCCCCAAATCACTCCAGGCGAATGCCGGGATGCTTCCTTCAAAAGGCCATGGCCGAATTCCTTCCCATTCCTTGCCCCCATCCTTTCCCGTCTCTAAAAGACCACGTTGTTAAATAGGGACGTTAAACTGTCACAAAAAAAAAAAAAAAAAAAAAAAATCCTCCTGCAGCGACTGTTGATGCCTACGAACTGCGTGACAGTGTGTTCTGCAGCAGCATGTCCAGGCTCTCTTTGATTCCATGCCACAACGTCTAAAAGTCCTGACTACAGCACGTGGCACCTTCCTACCATACTGAATTCTTACGATCAAAGTGCATGTACAGTTTTGTAATTCTAGTCATTGTGCACTGTAATGTCCTTAATCTCAGGAATGAATTTCATTGCAATCTCATGTCTCCTTAGAGTTTCAATTTTCGCAAATTGTAATGCATGAACTATTCTTAGCTTCAAAAGATACGCACTGAAGATACTTTATACAATACCAGCCAGAGTTCGCAACTACGTCGAAGATAAGTACGCCAATAGCTCTAAACACTTCGTAACACCATTATTCAAGGGTTGTTTTGTGTTACTATTACATATTTGTGGGATTACAATCTTATTTTTAGAAAATAACACTAGTGTCAGTTCCGATTTTTCGTGAAAATGGATTTTAAATTTTGGTTTTTGGATTCTGTTAAAAATTTTGTTGGCGTTTAGCTCTTTCTAGTGCTTTATAGCGAACGTTTGATTATTCATTTATTCAATTTTCTGAACTGTAGTGTTTAAAATACACGGAAGGTGTAAATAAAACCTGTCACAGATCTGAAGGTAACCCCGATATAAAAAAAAAAAGGTGCTGCTAGGACCGAGGAAACTTCTGACATGACATTTAAATTTTTTACGCTACTCGAGGCCAATAACGCGGCAATGCTGTAGGAAATAAACTGAAGGACCAAAGAAACTGGTATAGGCATGTATATGCAAACACAGAGATATGTAAACACTCTGAGTACGGCTCTGCGGTCGGTGACGCCTATATAAGACAACAGGTGTCTGGCGCAGGCGTTAGATCGGTAACTACTTCTACAATGGCAGGTTGTCACGATTTAAGTGAGTTTGAACGTGGTGTTATATAGTCGGCGCACGAGAGATGGAACACAGCATCTCCGAGGTAGCGATGAGGTGTGGATTTTCCCGTACGACCATTTCACGAGTGCACCGTGAATATCGGGAATCTGGTAAAACACCAAACCTCCGACATCGCTGCGGCCGGGAAAAGATCCTGCAAGAAGGGGACCAAAGACGACTGAAGATAATCGTTCAACGTGACAGATTGCAAATTGCTGCGGATTTCAATGCTGGGCCATCAGCAAGTGTCAGCGTGCGAACCATTCAACGAAACATCATCGACATGGGCTTTCGGAGCCGACGGTCCACTCGTGTACCCTTGCTGAGTGCACGAAACAAAGCTTTACGCCTCGCCTGTGCCCGTCAACATCGACATTGGACTGTTGATGATTGGAAACATGTTACCTGGTCTGACGAGTCTCGTTTCCAATTGTATCGAGCGGATGGGCATGTATGGTTATGGAGACAACCTCATGAATTCATGGACCCTGCATGTCAGCATGGGACTGTTCAAGCTGATGGAGGCTCTGTAATGGTGTGGGGCGTGTGCAGGTGGAGTGACATGGGTCCCCTGATACGTATAGATACGACTCTGACAGATGACACGTACGTACGCATCATGGCTATCACCTGCATATATTCATGTCCATTGTGCATTCCGACGGACTTGGACAATTGGAGCAGGACAATGCGACACCCCACATGACAAGAATTGCTACAGAGTGGCTCCAGGAACACTGTTCTGAGTTTAAAAACCTCAGTTGGCCACCAAACTCCCCAGACATAAACATTATTGAGCATATGAGAGAGGGGCCTTTCCCGGCGCATTGATGCAGTAAAATCTTCACGGGTGTGCAGCCGCATAATGTCGTAAAATGACGACGTTTCGACAACCTGCTCGGTTGTCTTCATTAGGTCTATTTTAGATATTATTGCTAAGCCAGTCTGTTTTTGTGACTTCAAGCAATAATATCTAAAATAGACCTGATGAAGACAACCAAGCAGATTATCGAAACGTCGTCACTTTACGACACTATCCGGCTGCACACCCGTGAAAATTTCACTGCATTATTGAGCATATCTGGGATGCCTTGCAACGTGTCTTTCAGAAGAAATCTCCACTCCCTCGTACTCTTACGGATTTATGGACAGCCCTGCAGGATGTATGGTGTCAATTCCCTCTGGCACTACTTCAACTTCTAACGCATCTTCTCTCCCTAGAGATCGACGAGGTGTCAAGGCCGAAGAAAGAAACAATCTCCTGAAGAGAATATATTATGTAATACACAATCAAACTTCATTGATTTTTAAGATTTCTTTCTTCACTAAAATTCATAAAATTAAAACTTTTTGCAACCTTCTGAAGATTCCCACTGGTTTTTTATTTTAAAAAAGACCATAGTTTATATGGAAGTCGGGGAAAGAGATGTCACAGCCTGGTGGAAGAAGAACTGTAGAAGTCTGCTTTAAAGTTGAGACTAAAGTAATCCCGCTAAGAGACACGTGCGTGGGAAGTCCTTCAAGGACAAACGGAATTCTTCCTCCTCCTACACCGCGTCTAATATAGCCTACTACTAAGAGAAGCGCGGAGAAATCTACGTGATAAGAACAAACATCCGTCCAATCACCCACGGTGAAAAAAAATTTTTAAAAAATTGTGGGAAGACTTATTGTTTCCACTCTGTTCAATGGTATACTAATTTCCTAGAGTCCTCGCGTGAGCGTAAAATATAACATGGCCGTCTTCTTAGACAATTTTATAAATAGAACTGAATCCTGACGATTAAGCTCTTATACTGTTTCTCTATTCAGTAAAATTCCAGACATTAACATATAGTAGATTCTATCGTCTGATCCCAAATCATATGAAAATTTAAACACCAGTGAAACGTCACAGAGATAAATGGTCGTTTTTCAAGAGCGAAAAGTGAATACCAGATTTGAAATTTGAGTTCAAATAACATTGAGGGTATAATTTCAGCTGGTAGTAAATTTTGTTATTTGATTTCTTAAAAGTTTGTTTGCTAGCTACTAATCTGAAAAGAATGAAAATATACTGATATATATGCCTTGTACCTACGGTTAATTTATGAAGGCAGGTATTCACATCACATGTTTTACTTTTACGCCTCATTCTAAGAATACGCCCATACGTTCTCTGATTTTGCTGTCTGCTGTAGAGAAGGAAGAAGAGACGGCGAGTTTTGTCAATAATTTCATGAATTTCTAACCCGCTCGTAATCGTTCAAAAATGTGTGCTACTCGTATGGCTATATACACTAACCCATATTTTCCTTCTCCACGGTTCTTTGATAAAAGCTTTTTGTAATCAGCTTTTCGTGCTATTGAAGCGGATGATGGAAAAAAAAACTTCAAAGTGTGATATTTCTTCTTGCTTGCTACTACTTATCCTTCAGTATGAAAAGATTCCACGCAGATACCTTAAAATGCCATTTAGTTACCAAAACGTTCGAGACATCCATTACCTCAGTTGCGGCAAACAGTAATAGCATCCAGTACATCTTTTCGTTACAGTATCGTTGACTCGAGTATCGCAACAGCGAAACCTACAAAGATATTCCCTTCTAAACAACTGCCGAGACGTATGTTGGAATGACTTTATAAGTTGGTGAAAGAATTGAAATTTTAAAACTGTGAGGAAAATCTGTAAGAGCCTGGCTTTTGAAATACAGAGTACTGCATTACATTTTGTGGCACGAAGAGATTAATTTCAGCGGCTCCAACGATAGTTTTTTTTCTTTTCTTTTCTTTTCTTTTTCTTGTCTACAGTCACGGTGAACAAGCTGAAATCGGCAGTACGTTGTGTGCGAGATTGAGCTCTGTCGATTGCAGGCTGTGTCATCCATTGCTATCTCCCCCAATTCAGTTAAAGTCGCTGATATCAGTTGCAGTTGATTTCAGATACGTTGATAATGAACTCGCTTGTCGCACTCCTGAGAAACGCCTCGTCAAAATGCCGATTTGCATCTTTACACCTCGTATCGAAATCTTGTCGCTGCTGAAGATTTCTGCCAAGTCCACCATTTTGATTTCGCTCTTTGTTCACAAACATTCCATCCGGTGATTCATCGGGATATACCTCAAAATTTTGCTTCAATGGTACTCGGGTGATCTACAGTACGCGTAATTTTTCGATCACTGTAAACATCTGTTCTTTTGGCGTGGGAGGAATAAGGGAGAGGGGAAGTGTAACTGTTCTGTATTCCTCGAGGATATTGCATCATGGTGTTTGATTAATAAGTTGTCGTTGTCCACAAGTAAGTAAGGCATTTCTAAATCTTGTCTATTTACACACAAATTGTTACACAACTGGTGCAGATGTATCTGATTCTATAATCTTCTGAGTAAATATACAATCAGAGAAATTTTTGCGTTGATTGAAACCGCGATGAGAGTTGCCTGTGGGAGCTACGGCCGCTAGTGGCAGCCTCGGACTCAATTTTAGCTTCAGACCGAGCCTGATGGGTAAGTGGTTAACGCTTAGGCTTCGCATTCGGAAGGACGCCCGCGCCGGTTCGAATCCAGATTTGGGTTTTCCATGGTTTCCCCAAATCACCCCAGGCGAATGCCGGAATACTTCATTCAAAAGGCCATGGCCGAATTCCTTCCCGTTCCTTGCCCCCAATCAAAAATGAGCTTCAGTCAGTGTTTAAAACCTTAGGAACAATAACAAATTTTTATCTTTCCTAAATTCAACGACAGTTAAGTAGTCCAGATCCGTTTCCTCTGAAGCATGAGTGTATCTTGTATCGAAGTATTCTGGCCTAAATTGGTATTTGAATATGGAATTCGTTTTTAGGGAAGTTGTGGCAGCAGGAAGTTTCTATCGGATCTGTCACTACTCTAATATAACCAAGGATTTAATTCGTTTTTAACCACAGTAACTTAAACGACATGAGAACACAATATGTTTTGATACGATTTTTATTTAGAAACCCGAGGGAAGTAGGTGAGCGGTAACGATCGGGTCTCCCATTAGGGAGAACGTGGGCTCGAATCGCCGGAACCTTTCTGTCCCCAATACAATTCAAGGGTCACTTCATTCATTGCATTACAACAGAAAATTGCAGAAAATGATTCGGAGCTGTAGCTTGAGTAGCTTTATAACAAATTTAAATGGGAACAATTAAATAGTGGTGGTATATTTAAGCATAAAAGAATGACAGAAAAAGTTTTATCAGTAGGTTTATACAAAGTGTGTTTAACGTAAGAGGCAGGGATAGTGGTAGAAAAAGAAAATTACAAATTTCCTTGCTTACAATAATATGGCAAGGACACCCCATTAAATGAGGAAGCTGTGACATTTGCCGTGTCGTCACCAAACCAAAGCTCATCAGTTCAGCTCGTACCGAAACGAGAAAACAGCACAGTAATGACTGTGTTCGCTGGGATATCCCGGCAGGGGGTTAGCCAACCTAGTGACCGAGTTCCGATTAGCCGTACGATCCTCTGTCGTGACTACTACAACCTAATACGGTGATCATACCGATTGAACAGGACCTACAGTTTCACATCGAATCCGAATTATGGAGCATCCAAGCGCATCGCATCTGAACAAAGCAAATCTTGGTAAGAGGTAAAGGTTACTTTAAATGCCCGTAAAAATTACGGCCGAGACAGTACCTGGAAACAACGCCTTTCCTTCTCCATAACCCTCAGGGCCGTATACAGACCGGTCTTTTCGGGTCATTTGCCCGGGGCCCGGGCCCATAAATTGTTGACAGGGGCCCGGAAAAATCTAGGTTATGTAAATTCTACCTTCAACAACAAAAATTAAAAATTGTTAACAATCATACAGGCTTATAATTTTATGACGAAAAGAAAAAACCAGTTAATGTGAGCAAAAAACCTCTTGCAGCTTTATGCAATAAGATAAAAAATATAAGATAAAAATTTATGTGCTGATTAACAAATAAACGTAGCTGCAAGGAAAGCAAGAAAAGTAAAACCCATAACACCTATGTAACTATGTACTTTTTCCTTTTTTCAATGTAAAGTTTTTATGTCGTAATACCGAGTTTTTTTAACATTATAAGCTGTAAAATCTTTACTGCACAGTACTGCTATTCGTATGCATTGCAATAATAAAGAAATGTTTTTGTCCATATGGATAATTTTTGGTATTTTTTCCTTTAGTACCTGGCGGCCGAACTTTGCTCGGTTTTAATTAATATAAGTCTCGAAAATTGATAAAGTTGTAATCAATCAGTATCATTAATATAATCAATGGTAAATTGATCCATCTCAACTCTACCTTTAGATAGTAAAACATTTCCTAATTGACTGTCTATAGTTTAAATGCCAAATTAGTTTGTTTACATTTTTTGCTTTGTTTTTTATCAGCTGACTGTAAGGATCTGAATACTTTTGTTTTGTTTTATCGTTGTCAAAAAGTGACCCCTTCGCCCCCCCCCCCCCCGCGGGTAAGAGGGGCCCGGTCGGGTGAAATTGCCCAAGGCCCTTTAAACCTGTCTACGGCCCTGATAGCCCTTGATGTGTTTTTGTTGCTGTGTGTTTGAGCTCATTGCTGAATAATATGGACCCGATCATCTCTAACGCAGTGTAAGAAGAAAACTTTATCACCGGGTTGCTTCTTTCCCGTTCCTTGTCCCCAATCCCATCGCGCCTCTAATGACCTTGAAAAGAAAAAGAAAAAACTATATCGGCGGCAATCGAAAAAAAAGCGGTAGATGACAATACATATACGCCAAGAACGCATACCTCCATTTCTTGTTAGAAATTTCCTGATTTTTTTTTAGCTGAGTTCAGGCAGTTCACCCCAGCTCTGGTCGGTGGACTAGAAACCAGTAAGTTGGAGGAACTCCTGGCGCGGGGCCATTAAACTGGACAGCAACAGGTAGCAGCAGCCCAGCCTGGATGCTGACCTTGTCAGGCAGCCAGTCAGCAGGGGCTAGGCTCCTCTCCTCCCAGAGTAGACGGTCGTTAGGAGAAAGTGTACCACCAGCCTCGCTCAGTGTGTTAAGTGGACAGGAAACTATATTTGTTGATACAATTAAAGTTGCCGGTATTGCATGTCTGGTACATGTCATCACATCATCATAACAGAATGGAAGTGGTGAGTAATGTTAATCAGTTCACTGCTGACCACAATTTTGTTATTGTTAATACAGAACTGTCGCATGACAATTCTACTTTCCACGTTATCTTGGTTGTCCGGGTGGAACCGCGTCAATTTATGTAAACCTAACGTTTCAGCCATCATTTTGTCGCTTTCTTCAGTGGTTTCGATATATTGACGTGGTTCCAACTCTTTTGAATAAAGCCATAAAATGATGGATGAAACGTTAGGTTTACATAAATTGACGCTGCTCCACCCGGACAACCAAGGTAACATCGATAACGACCGCGGAAGTCTGCACACCGAATTCTACTTTCGATTTGCTTCGAAATTTTTCTGATAACACAAATGAAATTCAGGTTTGGGTAACAGATTTTTTGACATTCCCGAATGGAAGTTTTTGTCTGTTTCGTACAGGCTGCAGCAGGAATGTTTAGAATGAGGCTGCTGCTCAGGACAGCTCCTCTAGGGTCACAAAAACACAACCAATAAGATTAGCGCTGATGTTTTTCTCGCTTGAGACCCGCCTCTGTTAACTGAGTGAGACAAGATTCACTGAAAATACGATGAAAACATGCGAAGAGAATAACATACTTATCGGCTAAGCATGTTTCTGATCATTCATATCCGGATTCACGCCAATCGAAAAGAATATGGAATGAAATATTTGATCTCAAAAATATAGTTAACAATCTCACCTGCTGAAGATTCAGTCAGGTCAGATGATTTTGATTTACTGTCAGTGGCTACAACTAAATGAACGTAAGACACCAATTATTTCTGATCTATTGTACTCTTCTCCCAGGGTAATAGCAAGTGAAAATCTGTCACCCGGTTAAAGGCGCTAAATTCGAAGAGGAAACTGCCCGTTTATCACAGTCCTCTGACGAAGCAAAGTTCCTGGTCAACTGAAATGCGGAGAATGTCTTTAAAATGTTTGTGTGCAAATATAAACATTATACTCTTAATTTTCGTATCTTTATTTTCTGATATTGGCGTATACACTACACGTTTCATTTGCCTATATTTTTCTCTTGGAAGCAACTTTTTCATTTTGCGAAACTGTTAGTGTTTCGATCTTTGGTGCACAATGGAATCGTCCAGCTTCAAAAATAGAAAGAGAATCATTAGGTTATTTCTAAACGAAAATGTTATTAAATTGTATTTGATTGCACCGCCCTTTTTATAAAATAATATATCTTATTAACAGCGAATATTGGTCTTATCAGCTGCAAACGACGTATGAGCTGTTCATTTCCAGACAATTGCCAAGATAACAGTATCTCAGACGTGCTCTTTTGTTTGTCAGTCACGTGACAGGCCGTAGGTGCATTAATACTGTGGCTGAAAGAACTTTTGTTGCGCGCTCGTCTGGCGATAACGACAAGCCTTTGCTTGGAGAACATATTATGTAATAAGATAAAAATTCCACACCAAGTTGATCTTTTTATCATTGTGTATTAACGCGACCATGTTACTGTAGGTCGCTAAGAATCGGTTTGTTAATGAGTACAAAGTAAACCGTTCAGTTATTGATAAAGTCGATTCACTGAAGTATTTTGGCCCAACAGTACAAAGAAACGTGAACTGGGACCAGCACATAAAATCCTTGACTGCATTACCTACAAAAGAAAATTTTCCCACTCCCTTTTACGCCTCAAATCGAGTGTCATCTTGTGGTCATGGCCATCTTTTCCCTTCCTACTCACAGTCCTTCTATCAATGTTTCCAACCCTCATCAACAACACACTCCTTGTACACTCCCAGCACTCTTCCTATCTTATAATGAATCCCGATCCGGCTCCTTTATCATATCAGTTATTGCTTGTGTTCTGCAGTGATTTACACAGACATATCTAGCAGCGCTCCTTTGCACAGCCTCCAACTTCTGTAATTCAAAAAGTGGGTCGTATACTATACCACCAAATTCAAGCATTCGTCAGACCAAGGTTTGGTAACCCAATTTCCTTACGTCTCTCTGGTACACCCCCTATTCACCCTCTCCAATAAGTCTGCCCATTTGAATTTGTTATCTAATGATAAGCAAAGATATTTACACTATAAGACTTCAACAATAAATTCCTTTCCCACCCTATAATCACGAACAACCTTTAGTTTTTTTATCTGCGTACCTAATTTGCTGACACTTCTTGTCATTTACCTTCATTCGATGCTGACCTACCCAGTTAGATATCCTATCCAAGATACGCTGTTTAGTCTTCTCCCGTTTTGATCCTCTAATACATCATTATGTCATCTGCAAAAAACCTAACTTCTTACAGTAAACAATCAACACAATCATTCAATAAGATAATGAGTAACAATGATCCCAATACGCTTCACTGTGGCACTCCCATATATTCAGATCCACCTCTTTTGATGCTGCTTTCCTACCTAACGTTCTGGTTTCTACCTTTTAACAGTTGTTTTCACCCTATTTACCACCATTTTATGACTTACTTTATCGAATGCAATTGAAATATTTAGTGCTACACTATCAATTTGGCCTTCCGTGTTCATTTCATCCGAAATATCTTGCAATTAGCTCGCAAACTAAGCTTCACGTTGATATGCTTTCGTAAAGCCATGTTGCTGTTTTACAATCCAATTTCTTTACCCATAGGCATTTTTTATGAGGTTTCATATAATATTCTCCACAACTTTACAAACCACTATTGTAAACTAGTCACCCTGTAATTTTCAATCCTAATCGCGGCCCCTCCTTTAGGCGCCGTTATTACGATCACACATTTCCAGTCTTGTGGTAGCAGCAAGACTACAGATTCAATCTAAGTAACATTAAAGGTAATGTACAATTTCGCTCACAAAAAACAGAGTATCGTATTTAAAAATTTGTAAGATTATATTACAGGAGTGTTACATAGAAATAAATAGCGAGTCAAAAAATAAGTGGAAAATCTACTCCAGTTACCGATGTTTACAGCTCGTCAGTTTGAAGACTAAGAGGAGTTTCCCCTATTCTAAAAGTCTGAGTAGTTACTTGTCAAACAACTCAGCAGTGTGCTGTCTTAACTGATAAGAAGAGTAACTGCTGTCTGTTTGCTGCCATAGGTCGCTTCACATCGCACTTACAAAGAGATTACTTCGTCCTGGCACTGCTCTGTCACATTCCTAGCCCTTGTTTTCGGTTTAGTGTCTTCGAAAAAAGAAACGTTGCTGGCAGGTAGCAGTACCTTATCGAGTGAGATATTCTAATTTGACAAGTAACTGGTTACGATTTCAACATAGCAGGATACACAGTGATATTGAATTCCCTCTCATTTATATCGCATGAAGATTATATTATTCGCTGTAGTTTTGAAGGATTCTTCAATTGAAGTCAAGTGAACGGCACGTCGCTGACTAGTACAGCCTTGGTATACAATCACAGTATTCAGGGTCCTGAAAAGTGCAAAATAATCGTCATTCATCCGCGTGAGACAATACATTGTTTCCATTGCTCCTAGAACTCAAATGATAATTGCTCCTTCAGTTCTACCTACGAATAAAAAACTTTGTTAGCGAAACCAGTAATGTGTCTATATGCATGCACGTCCTTCATGTTGACAATGATTTTTCAGACAACATTCTATATTTCAAAAACAGATATCTTCGTCGTGCAATAGCCACTGTTTTACAGAAAAACTTTACGTCCTTTCCAACACAGTCGTAAATAAAATTGTGCTAGACTCGGAGAGATGACAAATGACAGTTCGTGTTTTCTGCGTTAGAGTTCAAGCCACAAACATTCATAGAGTTTTATCTGGTCTACATCAATCAGCTTTCAGTTTCTATTCTTTCTAAAACATGGAACTAGTAAAATCTATAAGCAGCGGTGAAAAACATAAACAAAGTTCTTCTGTAACAATTTATTTAATTGCTTGTCGAAAAATTACGTGGAATGTTAATAAAGTATTTTTTTTTTTTTTAAATTCTGAGAGCAAACTTAGAAATTATTAAGTTCTTATTCTGTTATGTGGAGGTAAAGTCTCTAAACTTTCAGCCACATATATGAAAAGGGGGTGTTCATAAACTACGTGGCATGGTCTAGGAGGGGAGGGATAGGGTAGAAAGCTACGCTGGGATACGTGGGGGAGGGGTTTTCGATCCAAGCCACGTAACTTTCATTTGTCACAGGTAAAATAAGGTACAGAAGAAAAAAAGAATGTGAATATTTAATTTCAGTCATTTGTTTATCTCAGTGTGTAATTTGCAACAGTCTGACAAGATAAAAGAGTACAAAATGTCTTCTGGAAACAACAGGGAAAAAAACAACGTGCCACGCGGGTGGGAGGAGGAGGGGGAGAAGGATTAGAAGGTAAAGCCACGTCAGGCTACGTGGGAGGGAGGGGGGTTTAACAGGAGGTCAAAATGGAATTACGTAGTTTATGGACGCTTCCAAAGAATAGATTAACCGTAGCTCTGCCGTCTAAGTGACAGAATTTAAATTTTCCGCACAATCCTCCTATGTCGCAGCCACTTAACCCTAGAGGCTAAATCCGAACCACTTGCATATATCACACATAAAAATTTGTGAGATGTGGACAGTAGTAAAATTTCCTATCAAAACCTAGATTGGACCGATAGTGAGTGGCCTTTACCTCGACGCCATCAGCAGGAAGTAACGGATGGTGCGAGAGTGGATCAAATATAAACGAGCCTTTTTAAATTGCGCCCCGTGAGGAGTCTGTACAGTAGAGGGAGGTCATGTGCAAGGCTGTAATAACGTTGGCGCTTCTTATCTTCAGCAACAATGACAATGAGCTAGAAAGAAGTACGCCCTGCCGTTGCACAACGTCATTTATTAAGTTTCTCGTCAGAGAAAACGTAAATACTGCAGAAATTCGGCTCCGTGTATTCTTACGGTTCGGAGAAATAACCCTTTCATGGGCTCAGGTAAAACAATGGCGTTACAAATTTAAGAAAAGTCTGGAGCGTGTTGGAAACATTTCCCAGAAGCACAGTCTCGGCACCAGCTTCACTTTGCAGAACACGGAAGCTGTTCGATTTTTTTTTTTTTTTAACTGCTTAACGTCTCTTAACAGCGAGGTCTTTAGAGACGGGAAAGGATGGGGGGGGGGGGCAAGGAATGGGAAGGAATTCGGCCATGGCATTTTGAAGGAAGCATCCCGGCATTTGCCTGGAGTGATTTGGTAAACCATAAAAAACTCAAATCTGGATGCCCGGATGGGGATTCGAACCGACGTCCTCCCGAATGCGAGGCAAGAACGCTAACCGTTACACCACCACGCTCGGTAAGCTGTTCTAGGACTCGTCGAAGGCCATCAGCTCATAACTGTTCTTAAAATCTCTCAGGAACTTCAGATTAGCTATGAAAGTGTGCAGTAAATCATTCGTAATGAGTTTTTTTTTTTTTTTTTACATGGCTTTTGGCAGCTGAGGCCATACAGCCAGCTCAATGTGTTATATTAAAGCTTCCAGTGAATCAGTTAAATCCAGTGTTTATATAGTCTTCAAAGTGCGGACGCCACAGGACGGACAGGACACACACACAGACACACAACACTTAACATCCATGCCCGCGGCCGGATTCGAACCGGCGGCCTTACGCTACCGAGGCCGAATCGTAATGAGCTGGAATCGCGAAAAGTGTCGGTTCGATGTGTTCGAAAGTTGCTGAATGGAGAATTGAAAACCGTGCAGTTTGAAGTTTCTCGAAGAACCCTAGGAGGGGAATGCTGAAGCTTTTTTGGAAAAAAAATCGTCACGTGCGATGACTTTGGATCCATCATTACAACTCTGATTTGAAGAAGACCGGTATGGAGTGGGCGGAAGATTGCCGAAGGTGCACCGCAGAAAGCGAAGATGATACTGTCTGTGTTCTAGGACTGTAAATACTTTCTGCTTGTCAATTTTCTTCAAGAACGTCTATCCATTAATGCCAGCTGTTATTGTGATCATTTTAGTCAAGTTTGAGTTGCCAGTCGGTCAAAAAGGTGCGGCATTTCGATCAGCCAGCCAGACACACACACACACACCAAAAAAATAATTGGTCTACATGAACTGAGCTGTCATAGAACACCCACCCTACAACCCAGACCTATCGCCACGCGACTTCCATCTGTTTGAGCCGCGCTTGGACAGTGCTTCATAACGACTGAGTAGGTGCAGCTGGTCTTGTGAAATCGGTTTGATACACGCCCTCAAACTTTTTATGAACCCAGAATTAAAAAAATACATATTTTTGCAGTAAGTGCACAGATAAGAATTATTCATGCGTACAATGGTTTCTGCACTATTTTTAAATATTAACAAATGTCATAATATTCATTCATTGTACAGAAGTTATAGTTGATAGTCATTATTTTTAAATGTTAACAAATGTCACAATAATCATTCATTGTAAAGAAGTTATAGTTGATAGTCACTCATTTTGAGAACGTACTCAAAGAATTTGTACGTCCACAGTTTATTTTGTCACGAATTTGATTATGCCGTGAAGGTCTACCAGGTAAGACTATACAAGGGTTTCTTGAGAACTTTTCAAATCTGAATAATCTTCTGTTTTTTTTTTGTTTTTTTTTTTTTTTTTAGTTTTAGCAACGACATGAAATTTAATGACGAATGCCGACTATTCCATTCTTTTTTTTTTTTGTAGAGAAACGGGTTTGATAAAATGTTTTACAATTTAAAATGCATAGCCAGAGTAAATAACTACTTATTTACTTATCCACGTCACATAGGAGCATGATTTGTAATATAGTCACATAAATACCTTAGGTAAACAAATGAGTAATTAGATAGGGTATTCATGAAACTAAATATATAAAAATAATTACGAAATATTTCGTCTTTAATAAAAATTGATAGTTGACCTTGGTTGAGATGTTACTTAATCACAACTGCTTTCTTAGTTACTTATTTCCCGTAATAATCCTTCACGTTTATTAAAAAATGTTGTTCGATATCGTTCCGTTATTTTTGTCACGTCATATACTGTTGAATTTGAATATAGTGTTTCTATAAAAGCACTTTATAAACACTTTATAATATCAAATACGCAACCCTATGGAATGCGTGCCCGACAAGCATATGTTATTGTTTCAGATGTGCCATTAACAATAGTTGCAAAGTTTTTTTTAATCGATCAGTAGAAAAATAATTTCAGCAACATCTGTTCTGCGTCGCAGCATCCGGAAGCGTCAACAAGCGAGCTCTTAAATTCTCTCAAAGGATCAATCAGGGGCAATGGACTCCGCAGACGGCAAATCGTCGAATGAACGTCGTACAGATAATATTGTAGTGCCCTTTAATGGTTATGTATTTTTGAAACACAGTTTACCATCAGCAATAAACGTGATACAACGTAGTAAACAATTACACCTGCACAACACACCACGTCGAGGTCATCAGATGCTGGGAATGACTGGAGAAAGGAAGGGAAAGATATCGGTCTTGGTATTTTGAAGGTATCACCCCGGCATTTGCCTGTAGTTATTTTTGGGAAACCATGGAAATCCGAAAGCAGAGTGGCCGGACGAGGATTCGAACCCGCGTCCTTCCGAATGCCAAGCCAGAGCGTTCCCGCTCGGTGTCTGGGTAATGATTATGTGCATTCTTCACTGATGGAGTAAAGTGAATGGAAATGAAGAAGCAACGGAATGTAATTAAATCTATTCTAAAGAAAAATAAAATTTCAGATAAATCTCAGTAGTGTATGTCTTCTTCTTGATTTCAAGGAATAGGCCCGTTTCGTCTTCATTTTGTACTTTTACACCATGTGTTCCTAGGTCTCCCAACGTTATTGCATCGCAAGAAGTGGAATCCTTTCTTCTTCAATTCTTTCAATAAGCTAACTCCATGATACCTTGAATACACCAGGCTCTTGGCGAATTTCTTCATTTAATGCATAAGTGATATTCACAAATATAAGTAACGATCATTTGAGTCGCGATTGTATTTTATTTTATTATTAATACTCGAACATAATTTTAATTATCGCAATATTATGATGGTCGTTTCTTCTCTTATTTCATTTATATTCTATCTCTTATCTGGGTGCACGAAGTCGAGTCAACGGCGGCGGCACTGCCTACCCTTTTCTAGAAGCGATTTGGGCCATTTTTGCCCCTTAATTTCTTCAGTCTTACTGATGATACATGCTGCTTATTTCTATTATACATTGATATCAGCAATCCTTTCAAACATACAATTTTTTGTTTTGTTCCTGTGCTTAGTTTGGATGTTATTAATATGTAAATTTCACCGTTTTTGTCATTGACTGGCTGGTGATCATCAGAACTCTAAGGTACCTCCCGTATACGTAGAAAGCTGAAATTCGGTACACAGATAAAGTTTTACCCCCAGATTATACGAAAAGTCTAAAACTTTAAAATTTACATGAATTTGCACCTTATCTTCCCCAAAAGTGAAATCGCTTTCTACCTTAATCACATTAAATGTCTTTCATTTTCATTATAGACGGTGCCTACTAATTTTAACCAATCTGTGAAATTTTATTTTATTCCTCTCCTTACTTTAGAAGTTGCTGAAATAAAATATATATATATATATAATTGACTACGACACCCCGATATCAAAATTTTACCGTATATCCAATTTCGTACACATATATGGTTTCATCCCCAAATCATAGGAAGAGGCTAACATTGGTTATTTTCCACGTAATTATTAAATGTCAACTCAAAACGTGAAAATTTTTGGCGAATATAGAAAGAGGCCTTGGTCTTCGCAAGTTAAGGCTCTCCCAGGGAGAAGCCCTCTTGGTTTTCGCCCAGTTGTATATTCTAAGATTTGTTAAAACCGAAAACGTGCAAAGAAAATCTTGGCTTTTGTGTATTTGTAAGTTGGATAAAGCAATATATTTAAGGTAGTCGTGCATAATGACCAAACCACCAGAGCTTTTTTTTTTCTTTTTTAATTCTCAATAAATGATCCATACGACCGAGAGAAACCATTCTGTTTTGACTCAGAACAAGATCTCGTAACTTTTTGTCACTAAACAACCAAGAGACCTGGCCTATTTTTACAAGAATTGTTTTTGTGGGATCTACTTTACTTGTAACAGTCTCCACCGAGCGTGGCGGAACAGTACTGCTCAGGCCTGACATTCCGGAGCTCGCGGGCTTTTCCATCGTTTTCCGAAATCACTCCAGGCAGATTCCGGGATATTTTCTTCGAAAGGCAATGTCCAAATGCCTTCTCGTTCCATGTCCCCTGCCCTCTCCCGCCTCTATGACCTCGTCGTCAACGAGGCGTAAAGTATTAACAAAAAAAAAGTATTAGTCTCTCGAAGATTTGTTCCTCCTTAATCGACTCTCAAATACCATATGAGTAACGTTCCTCTCTCTGGACGAACAGAACTATGTCAACTTGCCAGACAAATATTTCCTCAAGTCTGCACACTGATATCTGGATCAAGTCATCATGATCGTATAGACACATTGACAACAGTTGTTATCGTACAGAGTTTCGCCCATGATGTTGACTCTTGTATGTCTGCTATGTAATCCATTCTACATTCCACCGACATGTTTGCTCTCTTGTCGGGGTTCAAATAGATTTCGCTGAATTGATATAATGTTCTAGGGTGACTAACCTACTGGTGAAGATGGCGACAGAGAATTTCGATCGCCGAAATATCACGTGCAAACATCTCGTTAACTCTGCTAGTCACCCGAGAACATTATATTAATTCTCAACGCCGAGAAAAACGTCGCTCTTATGTAAATTTCCCTGAAATCTGCTTTCTGTACGTCTTTGAACATAAGTTGTTGCGGTTCCTCTATACGCATGTTGCAAAGTTGGCTACTCAAGTAAGTCCAAAGGTCCAATGACCTGATTGTGCAATCAACTTAGTTGGGATCCGAACAGCTGAGATTCCTGGATACGAATGACATCATCATCCTCACATGGTGTACCCTTTCGTATGTAAACATTGAATGGAAAACTTTGATTTTGAGGCTTGTTTTTAAGAGTGACAATCTCCATAACTGGATACCACCTTCATTGAATATTCTCACATTTCGTAACTTTCTGAGTCTGAACCAATATGGCGCAGGAAGTTCCCTGAAGATTGTAACAGCCCTGTTACCATCAGAGGTTGGAGACTCTAATGTCTTGCTTCATGTTGCTGATGCTTATCTCTACATATGGTTAGTATTGTTGAAGTTTAAAAAGTCTTAGTACTGTTCATCAAGCAGTTTTTAATCAACGTTTGTGAATTCTCAACAATGGGGGAAGTGTAATAGTACCCTTGATTTTTCTTATTTACGTAGAAGTTCTATGTTACTTAATCGATTGATATACAAGCCGGTTTCCAGGTAACTCTTTTATTTATTTAATTAGCTTATGGAATTGCACACATATTTTACAAACATAATTAAACAAACTAATCAATAGGAGTTTAAACCTGCACGTTGAGACACAACAGTTCCAACGAATGTCTTACTTATGCAATCACTAACGTTATCTTGTACTGATTGCTTCATAACGCCTCAGTCACAGATAGAGGAAGTAACGAGTCACGCCATCCACGTATGGAGTGACATATGTTGAAGGCAGCTTAGAGTTTGCGTGACGTCAAAACCAGAAGTAAAGTATTGGGTCTTAAACAATTGTTGCATTTCTCGCGAACAATTACGGAACCATGCGCATTACACTCAGTCGCTGCAGTAAGAGATGATTTGATGTGCAGATTTGTTTGTGATATAGGTTCGACGTACGTTTGAATCTTGGCAGTATCTGCGGTATAATTGTGTTCACAAGGAACAGTCTTTTTTGAAGGTACGTAGACAGTTATCAGAACGAGTCACCATTTATTGCAATACAACGTTGTTTTCTTCTTCTGTTATTTCTATCTTTATGTGGACATTACGTTTGGCTTCCGCTTTGTCCTTACTTACTTTCATAGTTTACATTACATCAAGGACCGCCGCTTAGATACCTGATAGTTGTACGTCATCTTTAAAGGGCTACTTTACTTCTTTTACATTTCACCATTGCGATTCAATAAGTTTCTTGTAATGGCAGAATATATTACCTGAAATAGGGAACCAACCCACTTCTCTTAACTCTTGCAGTCGATTATCCTTGGTAATGAAACACTCACAAGGAATCTTGTACGTCTGTACCCTTCTTCACAGCAATGCTACTAAATAATGAGTCATGGAACAATGGGGAATAAAATTCTCTCTCTCTCTCTCTCCAGTTCGCTATTACTATCGAAATACAGGGCGTTCGCCGGAAAACGCTACCCTCCCAGTCTGTTGCCGTCGGCAACTTGCTCCGTCAGTGGAGCCAGCAGTTTCCGCCACGCGGCACCGTGAATCACCGCACTGTTTAACACCTCCGCTGCCCCAACAGTGCAGTGCAGTGACCCTTACATTGTTAAGAACGGTTTCTTTGCATTGTAGCTAGTTTGTGACTTCAGTCTCTTATTAATCAGTGTTGTGAATAAACGTTTCTTCGCGGTTTGGCTGGTTTGGGGCTTCATACTCTTACTAATCTGTACCGTGTTTGAGTGTGAGTAAAATTATGGTACGTTACAGTTTGCAACAAAGAATATTTCTCTACGATACATATGTGAAGAAGAAGTCGTTTAAAAAGTGTCGCAGTAAATTTCGTCGCGAATTTCCTGGCGCTTTACTGCCAGCTAAATCAACAATTCTGCGTATGGTTAAAAAAGTAAGAGAAACGGGTTCATTTTTTAACAAAAAGAGACTGTCGGTCAACCGTATTCTCACAGAGGAGAAAATTGACGATATCGCTTTTCGACTAGAACAGTCACCCAAAAAATCATTAAGTCAGTTAGGGCAGCGTGTGTCTCGAAAAATGTTCAGAAGATGTGAAATGTGCATTACACAAGAGGGTCAACACTTCCAGCATCTTTTATAAGCTAATGAATTACGTCACATTTAAATGCTTAGCACATACAAGTTTATGAAGTTTATGAAGCGTAATTATTATGAAATAGTCCGCGGCCGACGGTCGAACAATGCGGAAGATGAGCGCTCGCTCGCCGGGAGCAGTTTCTTCCTTGTAGCGCTAACGGTGGGTTGCGTTTCCCGGCGAACGCCCTGTATTACTACTAACTAGGGTTGTAACGGAGATCATCTTTGCGGATATTCAGTGCTTGACCTCCGCGGATGCGGAGGTGGAAAAATAAATATATAATTATTTAGATTTTAATGTTTTATTAAATATAAACTAAAAATCAAAATAAATAATTTTTTATCGCATTTTGCATAAGCATAGTCTATTTCCATATAATACTGTCACATTGAATTATTTTTTACCTGCTGTTTCAACAACAGAAAATGTGGTAAAATTTCACAAGTGAATTACACTATTTACATAAATACGCACGTGTCATCAGAACAATCTTTGTCTTATTAACTTTGCGGAGTTTGCGGCTCAACTAACTCGAGCGACAGAGTTCGGAGCTACTGTAGACACCGAGGCTACAACTTCCTCATAGAGCTCGTGAACGTGTTATTGTCGATTTAGTTCCTGTTGTATCGTGTCCGCGCTCTACTCGTTCGGAAGTTCGCGAGGCCGCGAAAGCGATTACTTTTCGTAATATTTCAGTTTATTATCTTCAGTGATACAATTAGAATTAATTAGTGAAACTAGTGGTACCAACAAATTATGGACGACCTGTTGGATACGGGTCAGACGATTAAGATGGCACTAGATACGTGCTACACCAGCAGTGAAATCCCAGCCTCACCATCAGGGAGCTACATCACGAGAGGGTGTGACCTCAGGCAGTATCCCCAGCAAGTAAGCAGATAATCATCTCTTACGAAGCAGAAGAGGAGCAATTAAGATATCAATACTCCCAACATCCTCAACAGCAACTGCAACAGCATACCTTACAGCAACAATATCAGATAATAGAACAACATCAATAGCATCATCAGCAGCAACATCATCAACAGCAACAGTCCCTGGAGATGGGCCCGTTTTTAGTAATAATAGAAAGTGTTGACAAAAATGTTGGAAATTGGCACCCCATGGCCCTAGGTAAATTCCTTTTTAGTAAACATCACCACCTCAAACTAAACATTATCAACATTTCTTACGCAGAGAGAAACAAAGTTAAAGTAGAATGTAGATCTGGCGAATTAGCTAACCAACTAGCATCCCTAGGGTCCCTCCAAGAAATATGTCTAAAAGCATCTATACCCATGTACTTGACTTCAAAACAGGGAGTTATTAGAAATGTCGACACAAAATTAAGCATAGAGGAAATCTTGGAAAACATTCAATCCCAATACAAGGTGACTAGTGTTAGAAGATTTATAAAAAAACATTCTTCAAATGGAGAGGTAATTGCAAGAAATCTTCCCGTATGCCAACTATCATTCAGATCCCAGGCCCTCCCAGAAGCAGTATATCTGTTTGGCATGCGTTGTAAAGTAGAACCATATATCCCACTCTTAATACAATGCTTCCAGTGTTTAAGATTTAACCATGTCAGAGCACAATGTAGAGGTCAGCAAAGATATAGTAAATTGTAACGGGTTAATGGCATTTCCCCATTACTTTGGAAGATAATTTGAGAAGTTTTAAATATTGGCGGTTTGCGTGGTTGTCTAGTGACATCAGCATCCGCCAAGTCCATGGGTTTAGGGAGGTAGAACCCAGTTTTAAAGCATGGGTTGAAACTGGTCGTCATCTAGTGACGTCAGCATCTGCCGGGTCCGTGAACTCGGGGGTGTAAACCCCAAATTCGGAAGCATGGTGCGCTTGGGAGAAAGACGCACCTAGGCTTCTGGGCGGGCAGTCTGCCGTTGGCCGTGGAGTAGGTGAGTCCGTCGTGGAAGTAAACAGTCAGTCGAGTCGACGAGAACGCGTGTTCATTATGATAAAGAATTAATTTTGTAGAAGGTGATTTCTTTGGTGATATGAAGGAACTTTATTAGTGAAGAAAGTATTTGCAGAATTTTATATGAATTATTTCGTGGTGAGCCATAGGCATGTTCTGAGAACTCAGTAAGGGTGTTGTATGAATGAAAAGAGTGCGTGTTATTCAGTCTAAATTTATCGGAGGCATTACCTGTAATCTTAAAGGATCGAAGTACCGATAGCGAACTTTCATAAAGGTTGGGAGTTGGAGCGAGACTATCTTTTTAACTATTAAATGCATGTGTTTCAAATAAGAAGGTGCATTTTTATTTCATTTACCGACTTAACATCGGTTGGCGGCCGTCAGAGAAAGAACCAGAATCTAGTGAGTGCGCGGAAGCTTTAAAGGTTCACAGTAAGTATTGTAACCGAACCTCCAGCATAACCGCGACATGGTGACGTGTTGTGGCACGCCGTTATAATAAAAGACGGGTGTATCCGATTTATTTGACTGAACCAAAGTGCAACAGTGCTCCACACGTTACATAAGAAAGCGGTGGACAAAATAACATCGGCGGCGGAAGACAGCGACTACACGACAACAAGAAGTATAAACCATGGAGGAAGGAAATATAAACAAACAAGTGAGCATCTACGGAAGAATGTATATAGTTTGAAACGGACCATGGCGGCATCAACACGACCGACGAGCAGGCTGCAGAAACAAAACAAGATAAGTAAATCTTTTCACACGGCAGGCGCAAATATTTCCCAGTGATCGTCGTTTTCAAAGTTTCGATGTATGAAACTATATGGTGTTTGTGTGTGTTTAGACGAATTTCATTTTTGTGTGTGTACTTTGCCGGGTTTTTGAGATCCTTGTGTCGCAAACGGTTTCAGTGTGTTGTTTCCAATATTTGCCTTTTGCATAAACCCTAAACTAACCGGTGCCGGTATATTTAACTTACATTTTCGGTTGACTCAAAACTTTAAAATCGAAATGGCTAATTTCTTTGAAAGCAGGGGATCCCTTGATAGCGGATCTTCAGATGCTAATGACTTACTTGGATTTTCAGAAAATATGTCACCAATACTGGATAGAAACTATTCACATATTTCAGATGAGGGAAGTAATACAGGAGGCTCAGATGTTATAATTACAGGGGCAGCTATACAACCAGCCATGGTGATTGTAGAAGTAGGATCTAGTAACTTGGCAGGAACACAAACAGATTCTAACCGCACATTTAGTACTAATGTACAGGAACCCGCCAATAACTCCCAAATTGCAAGTACCCCAGTACCAGTAGTATATACACAAAAATCTGAAAACCTAACTGGAGAGGCTCTCTTTATCCATGGAAGCAAACTTTAAAAAACTAGAAGAAAAATTTGAAAAACAATCATTGCAAAGCAAACAATGGGAACAGGCTAATAACAGTAGGCAGACACAACTGCAAGAACATTTGAATCTCACAGCTGAACAACTTCAAGGGGTTCACAATAAAACTGAAGATTACAAAATAACTGACAATATGACTAATGAAAGTAAGGTGACCAAGGATATTTCTTTAAAAGGTTGTGGAGAGATGTGTGATGAAGAGTTATCTGGCTCTGTTGGTAAGGTTAACAAAACTGAACTTAGCCAAGACAGATCTACAGAAAGGGTTGCCAACGTTGAACAAAAACTACAACAGGTAGAGGGGCAACAAAAGGAACTTTTAGAAAGGGTGGAACACATAATAGAAACAAACACTTGTGCTAACATGGAGAGGTCCCAGAGAATTGAAACGAAGGTTAAGGATATGCAGACAGTAAGAGTTACCAGCAGGCAAGATAATGTGACCATCACAGCACCAAAAAAATTTACAGTGGCTACATCCAGTGACAAGGAGAACCCACATCCCAAACTGTGCAGGTTTTCCTATCTAGAAAGAGGCATACTTTTCCATAGAACACATGAACACAGAAAAAACTGGAAGCCATGGCTACCAAAAGAACATATAAATAATTTCATTAGGCAGCATCATCTCAGTTATGCCCATTATGGGGTAACCAAGTACCTCAAAATTCTACAGAAGCATCTCAATTCCCCTAATGTGGAGAAGATAGTCTGGAGATTGTATTACAAGCTGTAAAGTGTGCCAGACCACCAAAGCCAACAACACGAAGAGAGAGAGACTTTTCAGAACCTATTATAATACAAATCACAAGGCTTGGGCCCTGGAAACCTCCAACTTTGAAGAGATGATAAATACTATTCCACATGAATCTACGTCAATGTCACCATACGAAATAATGTTAAATAAAGAACCCCCAAGAATTGTTAAAGAATTTATCCAGTTCCCCCAGAAGCAAGTAAATTACATTGATAAAGTCAAGTTAGTGTTGGATAAATTACAGCACAATGCTAATATCAGGAAACAGAAACATCACAAGGGTATTAAACCTACAATATACAAGCTAGGTGATAAGGTGTTAGTGAAAACCCATACGAAATCCTCAGCTTTAGATGGAGAAATCAAGAAATTCAATTTACTATATGAAGGCCCGTATGTGATAGTGCAAAGGAACAATGAGAATGCTTACACATTGGCACATCCACTCACCAAATCCATGTGATAACATTGAAACCGTTTAAACAACTAGAGACATAGCAAATATATGTTTTAAAGAAATATGTTGATTAGAACATTTTAGCTTAGAAATACTGTGAAACACCCAGCCTTGTATTAAAAAAGTGGAATATGTGTTGCAGACTGTGCAGAGGAGCGGTGAAAAACATCAAGTGCTGAAGACTTGAGAAACCAACTGAGGCATGCTGTGCTGTGAATAGGTTGTAAAGTGCTTCATTTCTTCAGAGGCACACAGTGTCTGGGTGTGGCGTGTTTGGCAAACACGATGTACCTCATGCTTACCTCGTCATTGTTTCTACTTACTTGTGACGAGGTGTCTTTCTGTAATCTGTACTATCCAACCTCCCTTGGTTGAATTCTTACTACTTCCACACCTTAGGCTGTAAAGCCCAAGTGGCTAAAGGGTCTGTTTTTCAAAATTTCACCATCTCTTTCTTCATTTAGGGACAAGGATTTACCAAGTGTATTTTGTGTTTAGTCGCAAAATCAGTTTTATCGACATACTTTATTAAACTAAAGTAATCAGTATTGGGTGAAGGACAATTATATATTACATTTACAAGACCACTTTGTTTATTTGGGTCATATCGTCACTAGATTTCGTGGAACAATAATGGAAGTTTAATGTATTATTGGCGATGTGGCAGGACCTAATATTTTGTAAATTTTCTAATTTTTTAGGTGATTGAGTATTTAATGACATTCAATGTTTACTATGTTTTCACACATTGTCGGCCAACTGAGTAATTTTGCTAATGTTTAATGTTGCTCACGTTCAAAATATTTGTTTCCCCATTTTAAATGTCGCACACATTTTGGACATGGTAGTTAGAATAAATTTATTATTGACAAGTTAACACATGTGGTGTAGCTTAGATGGTAAATTTTTTGATTGGAAAGTATTGTAGAAATCTATGTAGCTCCAACCCCAACCAAGAAACAGAACTTGAATTAAGAATAGGTTTTGATATCTTGTGTAATATTAATGTGTTTTGAGTGTTTTTGTAGGCATGAGTGGAGTGTGGATGTTGTGTTTCAAGGCAAGAGGATATTGATTTTACCCATTGCTATTTGGCATGGAAATTTAAATACCAAGAGTAAACTGGCAGGGGGATGTAACGGGTTAATGGCATTTCCCCATTACTTTGGAAGATAATTTGAGAAGTTTTAAATATTGGCGGTTTGCGTGGTTGTCTAGTGACATCAGCATCCGCCAAGTCCATGGGTTTAGGGAGGTAGAACCCAGTTTTAAAGCATGGGTTGAAACTGGTCGTCATCTAGTGACGTCAGCATCTGCCGGGTCCGTGAACTCGGGGGTGTAAACCCCAAATTCGGAAGCATGGTGCGCTTGGGAGAAAGACGCACATAGGCTTCTGGGCGGGCAGTCTGCCGTTGGCCGTGGAGTAGGTGAGTCCGTCGTGGAAGTAAACAGTCAGTCGAGTCGACGAGAACGCGTGTTCATTATGATAAAGAATTAATTTTGGAGAAGGTGATTTCTTTGGTGATATGAAGGAACTTTATTAATGAAGAAAGTATTTGCAGAATTTTATATGAATTATTTCGTGGTGAGCCATAGGCATGTTCTGAGAACTAGTAAGGGTGTTGTATGAATGAAAAGAGTGCGTGTTATTCAGTCTAAATTTATCGGAGGCATTACCTGTAATCTTAAAGGATCGAAGTACCGATAGCGAACTTTCATAAAGGTTGGGAGTTGGAGCGAGACTATCTTTTTAACTATTAAATGCATGTGTTTCAAATAAGAAGGTGCATTTTTATTTCATTTACCGACTTAACATCGGTTGGCGGCCGTCAGAGAAAGAACCAGAATCTAGTGAGTGCGCGGAAGCTTTAAAGGTTCACAGTAAGTATTGTAACCGAACCTCCAGCATAACCGCGACAAAATGCGCGGGCCCACATGATCTGACCCACTGCCCCTCCCAGGAAAACGCACGTTGTCTATTCTGTGGAGGAAACCACCTAGCAACGGACAAAAACTGCCCCGAACATCTTACGAGACGATCTGAAAAATCTAATAGAGTTCGGCCATTTCAGTACAACCCATCCTTCCAGATGCCAAACAGCTACGCAAAAGTCGTGGCCAAACCACCCAGATCCTGGTATCCACAGTCAGAAAATACAGACATTAATCAGTACGATACAAAAACCACCCCTCAGCAATACAGAGTCAATCCCCCAAACAGATACATCTGGACAAAAGGACCTAAAACTTATAAGAACGCCAAATATACTACAGATAATCCATCCTTCAATACAAGATAACTACTATATACATACAATGGGCCTATGTCTCCCATCAATACAAGCTTGATCCATCCTGCACCAACAGGCAACTATATGGAAATCCCACAAGTACCCAACACGCCCAGGGAAGACACACAAAGTCTTGCACGTGAAATCTGCTAAATTAAAACAGTCAAACGATGGCAACAATCCCACTAAGAGTCCACAATCCCTAAATTGCATTTTAATGGAAAAAATAGTCACCTTAATCATGATTCTAATTAAAGAAGCAAAATCACAATCAGAGGATCTCTTAAACCCTACAGCGATACTAGGAATGGTAACCAATATCCTCCAACAAGACGGCCAAAATTAAGTGTTTACAGTGGAATGCCAGATCAGTAAGAGCGAATAGGGAATCTTTACAAACAGAACTAGACGTAAACAGCATAACGATAGCTACTATAGCAGAAACTTGGCTGAAACCAGATACTAATATCTCATTTAAAGGATTCCATATGTTACGAAAAGACAGGGAAGATGGAAAAGGTGGAGTGGCAATATTAATTAAAACATCTATACCATTCACAGCTGTATACATCGATCATACAAACATCAAATCTTTTCAGGCTATAGCAGGCAAAATATGAATCTGACCTTAGTCTCAATACACTGTCTTCCCAAAACAACAATCAGAACAGATGAATGGCGAACACTCCTCCATCAAATAGAAGATCCCTACTTAGTCTGCGAAGACTTTAACGCTCACCACACGCTATGGGGATGCGAGTTGAACGACGCATGTGGGGAAGCGATGATAGAGTTCATAGATGAATTCAACCTATATGTACTCAATGACGGATCCCCAACGCTTATTACAAAACCCGGCCAAAGGAAATCGGCAATCGATCTATCCATTTGCTCCCCATCCATCGCCACCGAATTTCAATGGGAAAACCTAAGACAGACCTGGGGATCGGACCACCATCAAATCCTAATATCAACAAAACAGCTGGATATCCCACAGACCTTTCAACCGAACAACAAATGGAAAATAAGAAAAGCAACTTGGATAAAATACAGGGAACACATTGAAGAAAATATAGGACGGGTCTACTCAGCAAACACAACCAAAAGCCAGTACCAGTTATTGCTAAACGTTATAAACGAAGCGGCAAAATGCTCGATCCCCACCTACAAAACAACATCAAACGTAAAACGACTACCCTCCCCTTGGTGGAACGAGGAATGCTCTAGAAAGATAGCCAAAAGTAAACTAGCCCTGTCACTATATAAACGAGAACTCACTTGGGAAAACTATATAAATTACAAAAAAACAGATGCGGAAACAAAAAGATTCCTTAAATCAAAAAAAGCCTGCTGGAAAGAATTCGGTAATAGTTTAAATAGGACCACTCCAACAACTTTAATATGGAACATGATAAATCGGTTAAAGAAGAAACCAGTGGGAATGAAAGCGCCAATGAACTGTATGGAAGAATTCGAAAAAAAGGTAGCCCCGCCATATGTGCCTACAGAGCCACTAAAATTAACAAGCCAACACACGGAAAATAACCAACAAAATATCCTATCAGAGGAATTCAAACTCAACGAACTGGAACTGGCCCTGAAATCAGCCTCAAATACAACACCAGGAATAGACAACATTCATTACGTCATGCTTCACCATCTCCCACACTGCGCCAAGGTAGCTATCGTACAGATCTTTACTAATGCATGGTCAAAAAGTGAATTTCCAAGAGATTGGACAACACGGATAATTATACCAGTACCAAAACCAGGTAAAGACAGCAAAAATGCCAACTCCTATCGCCCAATAGCCCTTTCCTCCTGCATAGGTAAAACGTTTGAACGAATCATAAAAATGAGGTTAGAATGGTGACTTGAATATCACAATTTACTGCCAAATACTCAATATCGATTCAGGAAAGGAAGAAATACATATGACTGTCTCAGTACGCTCACATTAGACATAGAACGAACTTTTATCAACAAAGGTTTTCTTACAGCTGTTTTCCTAGACATTACGGGAGCCTATGACAATGTTCAAATTCCGATACTAATAGAAAAGCTCAAGGCACTACACCTCCCTGAGGTTTTTGTCTGTGGAATATATAATATTCTCTATAGTAGAACTATATATATACGGCAACAAAACAATACTCTACATTGACCATTCATAATCTCAACAGGAATCTCACAAGGAGCAATCCTTAGCCCCTTACTATTCACTATTTACATTGGGGAAATAGAAAAAATATTCAGTCCCGCAATAAAAGTATTACAATTTGTAGACGACGTATGTATATACACGATGTCCACATCCCTAGGAATAATCCTCTGGATGTTAAAAGAAGCTGCGAGGAGATTATAAGAATGGGCATAACATCTAGGACTAACCATTTCAACATCGAAATCTTCAGCTGTGATATTTTCTAGGAAACGAACTATATATCGTGAGACTGAGCTTCACCTGGGACCTTACTCCTTCCCGTTGTGCACATCTGCCAGACACCTAGGCTTAATAATGGATAGTAAACTTACATGGACGGGACACATCAACCATATCATAACCAAAACGGAACGCCTTTTGAATGTATTAAGATCCGTAACACGCACCTGGTGGGGTGCAGATCCGGCTATAATGCTTAATATGTACAGATCGCTAATCCGTCCCATATTCGATTATGGAAGCATCTGTTATGGGAACGCCCCTAAGTATAATCTCCGAAAATTGGACATTGCACAACATCGAGCTATTAGAATACGTATTGGAGCAATGAAATCTACAGCATCAAATGCACTATTAGTTGAAGCCAGAGAAATGCCTCTAGAAACGCGGTGACAGCTCTTATCAAATATCTACTTAATGAGACGCGCCTCACTCGCCAACCATCTAGTGACCCAGAAGGCAAAGGGACTTACAACAATAATGGAAAGGAGGGTAAACATCCCTTGCCACTGCACACCATTATTGGTCACTAGCTTCAGCCAAATAAAACACAAAATACCATTAGTGATCCAAGAAAGGACTCTTCCCTTTTTCACAAAACAATACGATATCATCAGATTTAAACCAAATGTCTACTATCTCCCAGAATGGATTCTAAGAAGCAACAGGACAAATAACATGACAGAGAGATTTCTATCGTCAACTTGGCCGGACTTTACACAAATATATACCGATGGCTCAAGAACAACAAATGGAGTCAGATTCGCCTACTACTGTCCACTCACGCATGAACACCAGAAAATACGCTTGCCAATAGAGGCCTCGGTTTACACGGCAGAGGCTATGGCCATTAGACAGGCCATTCAATACGGATACAACCGATATAATAAAATACGCATATTGACGGATTCGAAAAGTGTTGTACAAAGGTTGGAAAATATTAAAAGACAAAATGAAACGAATAAGATTTTATATGATATATTACAAAGGATGTACATAGCCTCCACAGAAGGAAAAGAAATCCATTTATAATGGATCAAGGACCATGCGACCATCCAATATAACGAGACGGTCGACACACTGGCAAAAGAAAGCACTCTGGAAGGACAGCAACAATACACACAACTCCCTCACACTGATTTCATAAAAACCATAAAAAGAGAGGCCCTTGCAAAATGGGCAAACGTATGGACTTCATCACAAATATACAAAGGGAAACACTACGCATCGATCCAACCCCACATACCACACAAAGCATGGTTCGAAGAATCAAAACTCGCAAGAAAATACAAAACATCTATCATTCGCATAAGATTGGGACACGGATGTTATCCAAAACACGTCCATAGAATTTGCGCAGCAAACTCCCCACTCTGCCCGGTTGACAACGAAGAAATAGCAGACCTAAATCATATAATACTGGCATGCACCCTTTAACGAATTCCACAAAATAACCTATATAATAGACTGATTAAACTAAAAATCCCACTGCCTACATCAATCATCTCCCTTATGAGAACTGAACTACAGGACGTGTATCAAGCTATAGCTCACTTCTTAAGAGGCGCAGATATCACTATATAACCCAGGCCAATCAAGAGACTTATTATAGCTAAAACGCCCTAAAAACAGATCTACTTCAGGGATACAAAGATTTATGCTGAATTCCACAATTAACAAACATACAATACGGATTTCACCACATAGACAAGGTTTATTGTCTTAAATTAACATTCTTAAAACACCAGCTGTTATTATACTACCTGTTCCACTGGTATTAAAATGTAAATTATGTCAAATATGTTAACATAACTAACAACTGACACCACACCATCTGCACTATTGGTATTAGAAAAACTTATACAGAGACAATATGTCCAAATATAATAGCAAAATAGAGTTATTATACCACCTGCACTATCAGTATTAGTATAAAATTGTATAGAGCTACTATGCCGAATAATAACGTAACATAATCATCAATGGTCATCTCAACACCTGTACTATAGTACTAATAAAAACTGTATTGAACTGTTATGTCAAATAATATTGTATAGAACTATTATGCAAAAATAATATTGTAATACAACACTTGTAATCTGGCTGTATGGTCATTAGGCCAAAAGCCATACACATAAAAAAAAATCGAGCGACAAGCACAATACCACACCACCTCACAAACCGAGCGTGGTGGAGTAACGGTTAGCGTTATGGCCTCGCATTCGGGAGGACGGCGGTTCGAATCCCCGTCCGGGCATCCAGATTTGGTTTTTCCATGGTTCCCCAAATCACTCCAGGCAAATGCCGGGATGCTTCCTTCAAAAGGCCATGGCCTAATTCCTTCCCATTCCTTGCCCCCCATCCTTTCCCGTCTCTAAAGACCTCGCTGTTAGAGAGACGTTAAGCAAAAAACAAAACAAAAAAACTTCACAACTCCGTGCTCGCCACCCCTTTCCACTACTGTAGCGGCCCATTCACAGACCATCTTTTAGCACTTATGATGATCAGATTTTTCCAATGTAGGGCTCTTGTTGAGCCGTGATAGTGGTTGCAAACCTACATGTAGGACATGTCGGATGTTGTTGAACTCGCAGACAATTAAGACCGATCACTACGGTACATGTTATGGCGTTGGATCGTGATTGGAGACAACATTCTACAAGTGTTCAATAAAAACACTGATGTGTCACGAGAAGTTCGAGTGGAAAGGACTGCTTGGAATGCCTTGTTGGATCCCCTTCTAGTAGCGTGAATGGGTGAGAGCATCCTACACGGAGGTCCTACAACCTGGACTGCGAATAGTCCATTTAACATCTTAATTCAAACTTGTAAATCGTCGCTTAGATAACAACACCGTCCAGTTCATGTTACTTTTATTGCAGGATCGTAAGAAAAACAGTCACATCGTTTTTAGCTAAGCAACAGTGGACCGAATCTCGTATATAGAGAAAAGAATAAGATTTAAACAAAATCTCCGTTATACATCCCCATTAAAAGTTGCGGTTGTGGCGGTAGGGTTTCAAGCGGATGTTCTGCAGTTGATCCGTTACAGCGCTGCTACTAACTACCTACGCTATATCATGCCATACTCGTCTTGTTATTTCTAAATGCCTCTCGCGCGAAACAGGTTCGAATCAAATGACTCGTATGAAACACGCGCGCTCAAAACCAGTTGCAACTTGCGTATCATCTTGCTTCTGGTACTTTCTAGATATGGGGTAAAAGTACTGATTTTATGTAATTGAACGCTTTAACTGCAAATAAAAAAATTTACTGAAAAATTATCGGGAAATTGATACAAGAACCTTTTCTGCATGGAGCATGCTTTCGGATATTTTCTATCTCATGGTACCGTTAGAACTGATGCTGCAATGAACTATTAAGACAAGCAACTGAGTCAGATGAAGATTGCTCATTTATTGGGAAGTGAGGTGCTCTGATTATTGGTTAGAAATTCAGCGCGATCTATATGCTATTTCGGAATGGTACCATAAATAGCAACTTACAATAATCTGCAAAAAGTACAAGACAATGCGCAAAACTAACAAAAAGAATCCGTTTGTTCACGAGTACAAAGTAAACAATTCGTTTGTTGACACGGTCGATCCCCCGAAGTATCTGGATGTAATGATACAAAGCAACATGAAATGGGACTTGCACATGACTTCCGTCGTAGGTGTGGCTAATTGTAGGTTACGATTCATGGATTATATTTTGAGGAATTGTAACGATCATACAAAGAAAAATAGCGGGCAAAACTCTTGTGCGTCCACATTTGGATTAGTGTTGTGTAGTCTGGGATAAGCATTGCAAGGGATCGACTGTCGCGTTACAAAAAGTACAGAGGAGAGCCGCTCGATTCGTTACAGCCCTTATGAAAGCGTCACAGAATTGATACAGGTTAGGCTGGTATTGTTTGGCTAGGCCCTGGGGTCATAGCGCTGGGGTGAGCCATTCTGCGCCTTCATCAGGCTCGAAATTGGGTCATCGGACATGCGCGGGCAGAGCTCATCCTGGCCTCACCACTATCCGTCTATCTGAGCAGCCACCCCCGCATTGGGATTGGAACTTAAAAGAATTACCCCCTCCGCCATTTTCGTTGGAGGTAAGGTACTGACTCTCAGAGAGATGCGGGGAACCACCTGGCGGCGACGCTGCCGTGGCGTGAGGTCGAAGACATCCCCCATCCATTCTGACGTCCGTTATAGCGTCCTGAATGTCACAGGTAGTTAGCAACTTCCTGGGCCAGCTGGAATGACCATGCGCTACAGGGTTCATCCAGATCGACTGGTGCTCTTCATTCCTTGTCAGCTACTCTTCTGTTCTTTAGTTGTATGTGGATTCCGACGTGGTTTCACCCTTGCCTATCCACGGCTTGGCTTCCAGTCTTGATTATGATTCTGGCGTTGAGACCAGTTGTGTTTGCTTTTTATTTTCTTCTCTTTTTTATAGTTGAAGCGCGGCTCTTCCCCTCTCGATGTCTCTGATACGGAAGGCAGTTCTGGCGAACTCCGAGAAGGGTAGGAATGACCTCTCATATTGTAGCAGTCGTTCTCTCCAGTTTTCCGTCGTGATGTCAGTTGTATCTTGTAACCGTTGCCTGGCTTCCGCTTATCGGGGACACTCTTCAATTATATGCACTGCATTCTCAACCTAACCGCGGTTTGACTCTCCTAGGCCTCTCTGATGCAGCAAATGTAACAGGCCACGTCCTGGCTTGTTACAGGATATGAATTCTCGATGCGTGACTTCCAGCCGGTGCCCCAATCTTCGACCGAGTCTATCCAGTTTCGTCTTGCTCCCATCCGGCCTGCCAGGCATCATGGAGGCGCATCATCAGTCTCCTCTTCTCTCTCTTTTGCCAGGTCTGGAAAGGTGCAGTTGTTCACTCCAGCTCTGTTTCTAATGTCATGAAGCCAGATCGATCAGCTGCTTCGCCCCGGCGTGTTTTGTAGTGCAGGGCTCGCTTCACAGTTCATGGGAGAGTGCAGGTTAGGGTTCGTAGGGCACTTGTAGATACCCTTCCCATTAGTAGCAAGTACTTTCTCTGGATCGCGAGGAGGGTGCGCTGATGATGCACGTTTAGTGCCTTATGTACCCATGCCGCAGCTCTAAATGAAGTCATTTTAGTATCAATTTGTTGGAGAATATGCAGAATTCTTTGACCCATGAGTTCAGTGGAATACTTCTTCCGCCAACCTAATTGGGTCGCAATGACTGGAGTGATAAGATAGACAAATAAGATGCCGTACTGATGCTTTTATGTATTGTTTCCTTGTGCTGTTCGGGACTAGAATGGACAGAATTATGATTGGTCCTCCACAATATGTGTGAATTGCAGAGTATGGATAAAGATGTAAATTTCGTTACAAAATTATGAAACAGATATGAGACAGACCAGAACATTCCCCGTATAAGCTTTTCATGCGGATTTTAAGCCGAAACTTGCTGAAAGAGATTGGGAAGCGCAGACTCTAATGATTTCTAGTCATAAAGCTCTAGATTCTCATTATAATTCCTTGTCGGTTCCAAGCAAATTCCGGGATGGTTCCCTGGAAGAATAAGGTACACAGTTTTATTCCCAATCCTCGGCATAGAATCTCGTCCGACGATGCGTTGAGAGCCGGTGCTATACATCATCCATCATCCCATCCAAATTAGTGCGTGGAAGTATTTGATATCATATAGGAGGCATGGTGAGAGAACTACTCCAGGTAGCCTCCTGTTTCACCGCAACCTCCTGATAAAACAGCAGGATAGTCTAGGGCACTACCTCAGCCTTGAGATTCGCAACAGTTTGGGAGGAGTTCTAAATGAGATAAAGAAACGACACTGGAATGCAGTAAATATCGAAAACTTATTTTCTTTATGATGGCTTCATGCTAGGTAAAATATTCTGAGATCAAATAGTATACCATTCGTATAACCTGACGAGAACTATTGACGAATTAATTATCAGAAATAGAATATAGATAAATATTCTATGACATTGACTGTGGGGTATTAAAACTAAAGGCAGGTTAGGACCGTTAAAAATAAAGTCACCCCAACTAACAGAGATTAAGGTAGATTAAGCGGAAGACGGAATTAAAGAATCATTCACACCGTTATCAAAGTTATCGATGATAACAAGATAGGAGAAATACCAAAAGATTGTGATCAAAGCGTCGTCTTCTCGTTCTCGGAAAGAGCAAAAACCAGCAACTGTGAAAATACGTCAGTTTGAAATCAGACTATTTAACTAGCATAAAGTACTGAACAACAAAAAGTGGAATGGGGAAGGATATTATATAACTTTTAACTAATTTAATTCAACTCCGCTGGAGCACAAGCTCCGGTATCAATTTTCCTACGCGCCCATTTTTTCCCTTTCTTGTACCCACCTAATTTTGGCACCTACTAAATTTAATTTTAAATTCTTTCAGCATTTTTGGTAAATTATTCATCACTTCCCATAGTTATTTATTCCAAACCCTTACCCTACGAAAGAAAGTTTTTCCAGAACCTAAATCAAGTGCCAACTTGTGGTCATGTTCATGTTTTCCCTTCCATCCTCCACCAATATCTTTCCACGTCTCATCACCAATATGAGGCTTCACTCCCACCACTCTTCACCCTCGTCTTATCTTCCAATGAATCTCATTCCAGCTCCTTTATCACATCAGTTATTGAATGTGTTCTGCAGTAGTTTCCAGTGACAAATCAAGCAGCCATCCAACTCCTGTATTTGATACTCAAAATGTAGACCCCTACTACTCCACCATATTCAAGCAGCGGTCTGACCAAAGTTTCTTAACCCAATTCCCTCACTTCTCTGGTGCGTACCTTGATCACTCTCTCCAATAAGTCAAGGATTTTCACTACCAGTTCAATTTTATGAAAGATGGGTGCGAGAGAATCAAGTTCAAGCGTTCTCATTAACTTTAGTAGTATGGATCACAAAAAGAATATGTACGAGATTCACAAATTTGGAAAAACGTTTTGATTATGTTAAATGAGAAGATGTTAAAGGGAAAGACCGATAATTTTTAATATATATAGTGACCTGGTGACCATAATAAAAGCATAAATCGTACGAAGCCTAAGCACCAATTGCAAACAGAATGATGCAAGGCTTTCACTATCTCAATATCCAAACAGGATCTAGAGGAAACATTAGAGCAACTGACAAGCAATTTGCAGTGAGTAATAAAGGTTCAGTGAAAAAAAAAATACTTTGCCATAATTTGCCGATTTAAACAAAAATCGTGAAGTCAAATGGAAGTTAAACCGAAACACTCGACTATGCATCTAAACTGGAACGAATATGGTAAAAGCAGGAAGTAAAATTATGAACAGTAGGGGCAATGAAAAGCAGACTTAACACCTGTAGGAGATACCTTTATTGCAAGGGTGGCCAACCCGCAGCCCGCGGCCGCCAGATTTTACAAAATATACTTATTTTATAATGGCCAAAGTAGTGAAAACTAATGTATTAAAAAAATACCTTATTTGTGCATCCATATTTTCAAAATTTATTTCATTTATATATTTTTTGTATATCATTTTTAGTGTTATATAGGCCTATTTCTTTAAAATGTGCGTTTAGTATCATTATTATTATATTATCTATGCTTACATGTAAGAATAATAGTAAACACCATAATAATAACTCATTATGTTTCAATTTTTCACCCCAAAAAAATGTTTGTAGTGGGTCTAAATCTAATATGGGGATATATTATTTTATATGCGGCCCGCGGAGTTATGATGCATATTCTAACTGGCCCGCAAGATCATTTGTGTTGGCCACTCCTGCAGTTTAGTGCATTGGCCTAACGTAAAATGTATTACAGAGCTGAATGTAGTACTACCTAAAATTCGGTGGTACTTATACATAAGCAGTAATTTTGCCCCCAAATCAGTGAGTATTTAGAAATTCCCGTCTTTTACGTTTGAGCTAGAAGTTCATACTTTTCACAGATTATGACTGGAATCCCGACGATTACTTCCCATCAAAATGTAAATGTGGGAAATTAAGAACCTTTAGCTGAATTTTGACACTGTTAGACGGAAGTACACCCAATCCCATGTTTTTGTTTTTTGTTTTTTGCTGTTGTCAATCTTTCGACTGATTTGATTCAATCCTCAATCCCTTCCTATCTTTTGCTAACCTCTTCATGTCTACAAATCCCTTACAACCAACCCACTTCCTCAATTATCTGCTTCATATATTCTAATCTCTGTCTGCCTCTACAGTTCCTACCTTCGACTGTTCCCTCCACCAGCAAATTAACCAATCCAGCGTGTTTTTACATAAGCTTCTTCCACAAACTTTTTTCCTCACCCATCTTTTCCAAAACTCGTTCATTTCTTACTTTGTCTCTACATTTAATTTTCGGCATTCTTCTGTAGCAGCACATTTCAAATGCTACAATTTTCTTTATTTCTGGTATTCCTAAAGTCCATGTTCGCTACCATAAAGAGCTGTGCTCCACACATAGAGTTTTAAAAAGTTCTTTCTAATTCCTATATCAATATTTGAAACTAAAATATTTTTGTTTTTCATGAAAGCTCTTTTTGCTAGCGCTATTCTGCTTTTAACATCATTCGTGCTTCAGGCATCGGTTGTAATTTTGCTTCCCAAGTAACAGAATTCACTTACTTCTCCTATTGCATCCGATCCTATTTTTCTATTTAATCTACTAGTATTGGTATCATTTCATCACTTTTGTCTTGCTTTGATTTATATTCAGTACAAAATCTTCATTCAGTATTTTGTTCGTGTCATTCAATAACTTCTCAATATCCTCAGCCCTTTCTGCTAACACCGAGTATGGAGGTGTAACGGTTAGCGTTCTGGCCTCGCATTCGGGAGGACGGCGGTTTGAATCCCCGTCCGGGCATCCAGATTTGGGTTTTCCATGGTTTCCCCAAATCACTCCAGGTGAATGCCGGGATGCTTCCTTCAAAAGGCCATGGCCGAATTCCTTCCCGTTCCTTGCCCCGCATCCTTTCCCGTCTGTAATGACCTCGCTGTTAAGAGACTTTAAACAATTAAAAAAAAAAACACTTTCTGCCTACAATACAATGTCATGAGCAACAGCAAATCGTAGCATACTGATTTTTCTCCCTGAACACTTTTCTCACAAGGAAATTTTTCTTTGAATTTCGTTGTTGCTTCTACATATAATCTGAATATTAACGGGGATAGACAACCTTGTCTCACACCCTTTTTAACCGATGCATGTCTCTCATGAATCTCTACTTTTATTATGGCCACTTGATTCTTATATAGTTTATAAAGTATTCTTCTATTTCGATACTTTAGACCCGACTTCTTTAAAATTTTGAACATCTTGTCCCACCGAACATTATCAAAAGCTTTTTCTAAATCAACAAACGCCGGAAGCCTAATAAAATACCGGGTCATGTTGTGCGGTCATGATAGATTTTTTTTTTTTTTTTTTTTTTTTTTAACAGTTTAACGTCCCTTTTTAACAACGTGGTCTTTAGAGACGGGAAAGGATGGGGGCAAGGAATGGGAAGGAATTCGGCCATGGCCTTTTGAAGGAAGCATCCCGGCATTCACCTGGAGTGATTTGGGGAAACCATGGAAAACCCAAATCTGGATGCCCGGACGGGGATTCGAACCGCCGTCCTCCCGAATGCGAGGCCAGAACGCTATCCGTTACACCACCACGCTCGGTATCATGATAGAAGTAGATTAGGTGGCCAGTTGAAAGTGTGCAACCATTTCTGTTCGAACTGTTGAAATCGGTCATTTCAGAGGCTACAAACTGATGCACTTAATTTCTTAATTTTTCGTGCGTCAGTTACAGCTAAGCACTATTTTGTACAGACTCATCAGAATAAACGTTATCCTAGCGCAGCGACAAATCCTTTAATCAACGGACCACAGCATACATCCAATCATGTCATCACGGCAGCATCATGATGTCCTGTACTTGCCGCGGGTTTTAGACTCTTGCTGTAGTTTGCTTGTAACATACTCGGTATCTGGCGAGTAAATAAACACTGAATCTATTACAAATAATTACCTAAGGAGAAGGTGGTGTGATACGTTACGAACTATTATTTTCACACTAATCAGTCATATAGATACACACACAATGTACTGACACTAACATGGGTGGTCTAAAATTGGAGGATCAATTGAAAGTCACTGGATTGTACAACGGAATCACCGATTTGTATCTTCGGCCTTCCCTCGGTCTCGAAAAAATAAAAAATTCATGATTTTGTAGAACGTATAATACAGCAACAAAAATAAAAACAATATTACCGTAACTACAAAAAATTCATACCTTAAATTTGAGGTTTTCCCAAGTTCAATGTTGACAATAACCCCAAATGTACTGTAATTGTAAAATTTCTTGCGAGTAATCGTATGGGTCTCACGAAACATTTCGACAGTCTCTGATTTTAGAACTGGCTCTTCAGAATAGAAAAAACGTACATTGAGTCCTAGATTTTTATTTTTTTTCAAGGTAAAACCTGTGGTAGAGATAGAGGTAATTAAAACGTATTGTCTGAAATTCGCAATCCCCTGATACGGCGTCCAAGGATCAAAACGGCATACTTAACACAAGGTCACATTATCTTAAAGACAGGTTTGCCTTAAAAAAATGGTACTCATTGTTCCAGCATACTCGTTCCCCAAAGATAATTTTATTTAAATATTACTATGTCGCAGTCAGTTATGATATTTGACGTTGTTAAGGGATAAAATAAAATTAACTGTTATATATATATATTTTTGCAGGTATACTCACTAACATTTGCTTAATGGACCGGACACAAAATGCCCAAAATAAACTACAAACTCCTGCCCGTCAAGGCACACTACTTCTTCTTCATGGCATGTAAGTACAACTAAACAGATTTATATATATATATATCCTTACTTCGTAACTAATCCAGGTAGTTGAAGAATGAATAAAGGGCGCAGACGACGATTGAACACGCAGCGGAACTTATAATTTTAGTTTATGGATATAATGGTTTGTAATAAGTTCAGAGATCATTAGAAAAAATACCAGTTACCTCGGTGAGACTTTGGTTCTGGACTCTCTTCATAGTTTGTGTTCCAAAAGTTCGAATTACATAAAGAGCATAAATTAGTCTACTCAAACATCACAAACCTAGCTCATGTCGCAGATGAATACAGAAGTTTCCGCTTCTTCAGAATAACTCGAATAAAGTAAACAATAAAAATCAAACATAAACCTGACGCAATTTATACATAACATACAAGCGCTTGAAGGATTTTTTTTTTAACCTACTTTTGGAAACTTTTTTTAAACTGAACAGCATAAGGCATATCGTCTTTCTTCTTCAGTTTCCATATGTATAATTACAAACGAAATCCCAATAAATATCTCGCGGGAAATGACCAATTTGATGAGTGAGTGGCAGAGACAATATGCAAGGGGTACCACTTTGGTCTCCTAGGTTCGTATCCGCATCACCCATTTCCACAGTTTCCCAAAATCATCCCAGGCGAGTGCATTAAAAGGCCGTGGCCGAATTCTTTTCTGTTCCTTGTCTGTCTATAATGGCCTAGAAATCGACGAGCCGTAAAACCAGAATCTAGAAAAGTCTTATATCCTAGATCACTGTACAAGCGGAGCCGAACAGATTTATCTCAGCAGGTTAGACCGTTGACAAAGGTCGCAAGCTGGTATCGCATAAGTCGCTAAAAAGGGGAAGCAGAGAGCATTACTGCGCTTGGATGTATCATCAGTAATATTACCGCTATGAAAATAGTGAGATTCTTCATAGTTAGAACCAGTAGTGGATCCAGGGGGGGGGCTATGGGGCTGAAGCCCCCCCCCCCAAAAGCACCAAGGTCACCCCTGACAACATGGATTTTTTTTTTTGTTCTACTGTTTTTATAAGGGAGGCAATCTGAAATAATGAGAATGAGATTTCTGTCAGCGAACCCCTCCTCCCCCGAGTCAAGCCCCGCCCCCCCCAAACCAAATCCTAGCCCCCCAAACCAAATCCTAGCCCCCCCCAAACCAAATCCTAGCCCCCCCCCCCCAAACAAAATTCTGGATCCGCCACTGGATGAGGAAAATGAAACTGAAGCTGGTTCTTGCAATATGATGCTGATTTTTGCATTACAATAAATCTTGATGATTATATACACTTACAAGCCTGTGCAGGACATAAAAGACCTTATTCATTGTGTATAAGGCTTTATGCGCTATATTTACATAGAAATCCAATTATTTACAGTAACGAAAGTGCATAAGATTTAATTTAATTTTAATTTAATTGCGATGGAGCACATTCTGAGGTGGCAATTTCCCTACACAAACCATTTTCCCCCCTTTCCCTACACAAACCATTTTCTGCCCTTTCCCTACAGAACCATTTTCCTCCCTTTTCCTGTACCGACATATTTTTGCCCTCTACGAACTTCAACTTTAAATTACTTCACCGTTCTTGGTAAATTATTCATCAATTCTCTTGGTAACTTATTTCAATCCCTTACACCCTTACCTTTGAAAGAAAATCTTCCCACACTCATGTGCCTGAAATCGAGTGCCAGCTTGTGGTCATGGTCATCTCTCCCCTTCCATACATTACTTTTAATTCTTACACCAATATCTTTCCACACCTCATGACAATATACACCTTGTTCATAACCATGGCTCTCTTCATCCTCCTCCTACCTTCCAATGAATCCCATCAGCGGTGGATCCAGGAAGGGGGGGGCGCCAGGAGACTCAAGCCCCCCAAAATTATTGAGACCTTTTTTTTTAGCTCTACGGATTCGAGGATCGAGGAGACTATAAATTCTACCCTCTGCCTGACTAAGACCCCCCCCCAAACCAAAATCCATCCAAGCCAAGCCCCCCCCCCCTTGCAAACCAAAGTCCACTCAAGCCCCTCCCAAACCAGAATCCTGGATCTGCCCCTGAATCCCATTCCAGCTCTTTTATCATATCGGTTATTGCTTGTGTTCTGCAGTAATTTCCAGAGACAAATCTAACAGCCCTTTTTTGCACCCCCTCCTGTGTTTGATACCCAAAATGCCACCATATTCAAGCAATGATATGACCAAAGTTTTGTAACCCAGTTCCTCATGTATCCCCTCATCGGTCTCTCCAACAAATGAACGATTTTGAAATCCTTTCCTATTACCTGTCCAATGTGTGCTACCCAGTTGAGCTTGTTATGCCAAGATATTTACAAATCAAGTATTCAGCAATCAAGTCTTTCCCAACCTTATAATCATAATTAACCTTCAGTTTCTTATCTGTATAACTAATAAGCTGAATCATCTTTACATTTATCTTCATTCCATGTTTACCAACACTTTGAAATTTTTTCTTTATGTAACTTTTTGGTACCGTACTCGAATATTTTCGACTTGGAAGCAGTTCAAAGATAGAAATTTTTATGGCAAGAAAATAACTTTTACCTTATTTTTGTTATGAAACTACTGTGAAGGACTTTGTACTTTTTATGGAAGATGAACCTTATTAAGATTTGCTTAAGTTTGGGGTACTTTGCAAATTAATTCCAGAATGAAAGTGCGTCAATGGGGAATTTTGTTGAGATTACTTGCAATCTTTAACTAAGGTTTTTGTAATCTGATATAATTTTAGGAATTGTGCTAAGTGAGCTGATGCCAGTTTCAAATTCCAAAATTTTGTAGTAGATACTGAGTTTTTTTCTCTGAAATCACCTTCAATCGTTATCTCTATCTTTGTCCACAAATTTACAATAAATTACCTGCAGATGTTATCAATATACCAAAACACACTATGAAGAAATATATATCTGCATGGCTTTTAGATAACTATGACTAGTTAAATGAACTAATAAAATTTCATCACTTGGTATGAACAATATGTATATATGTAGGTCTTAATATGTGCTTTATTAATAATAATTTTTACAATGCTCATATATATGGAACTAATCTTTATAATGATTGTATCACTTGTGTTTTTATTGTCCTCATATACTTTGTTAATTATTATTTATACACAATCATGTAAAGGCTGCCCCATACATCTTAAATTACTGTAAATGTTCATAATACAACAATCAAGCTAGTTACAACTTTATGCCCAGACAAAAGTTTTTAACTTATGTGGGATTCACAGCATAGCATTATATACTCTAAACCATGTTTTTATTAAAAAAAACACGTATCTCTTGTGGTATAAAAATACAAGCAGATTGGCTACCAAAATAAGATTATGAATCATGAAGGGACTTGAATGGCTATCAATTTATGCATTGCATCCACAGTTACAACTATTAATAGAAAAATCTCTATACCCCAAGAGACATTTTGTCATTACATGATCCTTGTATATGCAAGCTTATTACTCTGAACACGGTAATTAGTGATGTATGTGATCTTTTGAGTTCTGAATATACTTTTTAATATAACACTAGTAAAAAGCTTTTAAATATCTTCATAAGAATAATATAAATTATTAATAGCATTTATTACCTTTGCATTATAAGCAAGTTTTATAAAAAAAAATATTCATTAATTGTCTGTTTTTCCCCCCACAGCAATGGGACCAATCTTACACCAGTTAAATGTGTTTGGAAAGCAACTTGGTGTATCAGAAGTTGTTATTGGAAGCATCAATGCAGTACTGCCCATACTCTTCTTGTTAGCTAAGCCTGTCTTTGGTTTTGTTGTTGATTACTTTCGTAATCAGAGAAAATTAGTTTTCATACTTCTTGTATTTTCTATGAATGCTTTTTATATACTGATGTACTTCATACCACAGCCTGCAGTGCCAGTTCTACCAGAATATAATGTCACAAATGTTGATTGCTATTCAGTTCAGGAATGTGCTTTCATAGTAAGTTAGAAGCATCATCTTTCATCCTTTCTCATTATAAATGTTAATTTAATTTGATTGAAAATTCAGGGTGTTTACATATTGTAAACATTTATTTAATTAAATTACAAATACCATAACCTACCATTGTTTAACAATTTTTTGTTCTGTTATATCATGTTCTAATGTATTTTGAAAATTAATCATGTATATTTTAATCTGTTAAGGAATTTATGAGACTTTTAAAATGAAATATATTAATTATTACACAAAACAGATTATGAATGCTACTGGAAAATCAGAGATTTCATTAGAGATATAGCTATGTTGGCAATAATGTCAATGAGAAATACATTTAGTATCCAGTTGTTGATACTATGTCAACAAAGAAGCCTATCAAAAGAAAATTCATCCCTTACCAAAGTTGAGAGCAGGAATGCAGCAATTACACACTCAAAATAAAAATAAGACAACCACAATTAATGGTATTTCAGGTAACCTCTGAGTTCCTGCTTTTCTGCCTTCAACCCTGCTTCTTCCTATCAATCTTTGTTTTCATTTTGCCCTACAAAGAATTTTCCTTTCATTATTTTAGTACAGTATGACACACTGACCATCAACTTAACAAATAAGTAATCTTCTACATAAATATTGGCTGATTCTGGAAACTTATGTGAAATTTGACAACTGTGGCAAATAATGGTTAGATTTCTTTTCTTCAATCCAAGTTCAATTTGTAAAATGGTATCTTCATCACAATCACTGAAAACTATAGCAAGCAGTTTGTTTGTTCAGTTGAAAAAATCATTTTAAACTATTTTTTTATTATTATTTCCTTGCTTACCATATAGTTAAATTAGAAAATACAGGGCGTTCGCCGGGAAACGCAACCCACTGTTAGCGCTACAAGGAAGAAACTGCTCCCGGCGAGCGAGCGGTCAGTTTCCGGCATTGTTCGACCGTCGGCCGCGGACTATTTCATAATAATTACGCTTCATAAACTTCATAAACTTGTGTGCTAAGCATTTAAATGTGACGTAATTCATTAGCTTACCTTATAAAAGATGCTGGAAGTGTTGACCCTCTTGTGTAATGCACATTTCACATCTTCTGAACATATTTCGAGACACACGTTGCCCTAACTGACTTATTGATTTTTTGGGTGACTGTTCTAGTCGAAAAGCGATATCGTCAATTTTCTCCTCTGTGAGAATACGGTTGACCGACAGTCTCTTTTTGTTAAAAAATGAACCCGTTTCTCTTACTTTTTTAACCAGACGCAGAATTGTTGATTTAGCTGGCAGTAAAGCGCCAGAAAATTCGCGACGAAATTTACTGCGACACTTTTTAAACGACTTCTTCTTCACATATGTATCGTAGAGAAATATTCTTTGTTGCAAACTGTAACGTACCATAATTTTACCCACACTCAAACACGGTACAGATTAATAAGAGTATGAAGCCCCAAACCAGCCAAACCGCAAAGAAACGTTTATTCACAACACTGATTAATAAGAGACTGAAGTCACAAACTATCTACAATGCAAAGAAACCGTTCTTAACAATGTAAGGGTCACTGCACTGCACTGTTGGGGCAGCGGAGGTGTTAAACAGTGCCGTGTGGCGGAAACTGCTGGCTCCACTGACCGAGCAAGTTGCCGACGGCATCAGACTGGGAGGGTAGCGTTTTCCGGCGAACGCCCTGTATAAGCATGAGTTTAGTTTCTGTGTTTTTAAATTCCTTAAAAATTATGAATAATTTTAGTGTCCACTTGTTATGTTCATCTATTTTTGTATCACTGGAACTATCCCACCTTCAGCTTTGGTAAATGATGGGTTTACTTTCTATAGGATATATTAAAATTACTAACTTACAAATAGATTCCAACCTCATTTTCCAGAACCTTAATAATGATTCATCTTGTGGTGATACGAGGAATGTCATCTGCAACTGGAGCTGTGATGATTCTAGCAATGGATCACTTCTGCCTGCTATATTGTATCCTGAACCTGTTGGAAACAGATTTAACATATGTCTTCTGGACGCCAATGCATCTGTTGAATGCCAGTGGTTAGACAACAATGGGAAATGTAATTTCTATTGTTCTATGGATCCAGATGCCAGGGATTGCCTCTATGGAACATCAACATTTTGGCTGTTTGTCTTTCTGATGTCTCTGGGAACTATAGCATTTAATGTTTCAAACAGTGTCAGTGATGCTATCTGTTTTGATGTATTGGGTAAGGAAGCATATTTTTATCTTATTAGTGAAAATTAAAGAAGTAGGTATCCTGTGTGTTATTATTTTGAAGGAAAAATTTTCAAATTTATACTAGCCACAGGCAACAGTATTGTTAAGAATAGTAAATTACACATTAGTTCTAATACAGTATCATGGTTCCTTGTAGTGGTAATTAATTACTATGTGAGCTATTTAATCCATTACTTTAATTCATGCACAATTAAATAGACAAAATTACAGAAAATAACGTAATGGCTTCCCATGCAAATTAACTATAATTGGCAAAGTATTAATTATACATACTGGTTTGATGAAAACTGTGAAAGAACATATGGGACGATGAGGGTCAGAGTGAAGGAATGGCTGTCCACAAATTTAAATTGGAATACTCAAAATAATAACCAGTATAGACCTCAGATCAGAAAGAATCAATTATCCTCAATTGCCCATTACATCTAAAAAAAATCCGCCACGTTGCCCATTAACTGAGATTTACATTAACAGATTCCCCTAGACCCATGAATGCTGGCAGAATTATTCACCAAGACTGTAAAATTCTCTGTGATACCTGTAAATGTTCCTAATGACCTTAAATTTTAATTTCCTTAATTTCTGTTATTTTATTATCAATACTGATCAACTAAATAATATTTTAATTTTTCTTCATATATTTTAGCTTTTCCCATAAGCCAGGACAATGCAAGTTTACCCCAGTATGCAGCATCTTTGCCTGTTCCTATGTTACTGATTTAAAAATTACTTTTTTTTACTCACAAATATTTCTAATAGGATTGGACATCAAGCTCTTCATCAGTTCAGCTTCCATTGATGTCAAGTTCTTTAGCTCTCAACACTATTTTTTCTTCTCCTCTTGTACACTTTCATTATTCTATACCCAGTAAGTTAGCATACTCAATGTAAATGATGTTTATGTATGGTTTGATGCAGGGCCGCCGTAAGCGGGCGTGCAATGCGTGCACCGCACGCGGGCGGCACATCGAGGGGGGGCGGCAAAACGAGCGATCGACAGTCGCCGGCCCGCGATAGTTACCACTCGATTGTCAAATTTGCGGCGTATTACGTAGCCGGCGACCTTTTTTTTTTTTTTTTTTAGCTCCACAGCTGCTTCGGGCGGCCGGCGACACTTGGAATGGTAACAATAATGGGGGCAGCAAATAATGTTCAAAGGGGCGGCAATCTCACAGTTTTTTGACCCGGTTCGGACATTTCCTAAATCCACCACTGGCTGTAGTTAGACAGGGGCGGCATAATCGGTATTGCACGCGGGCGCTGAAACAGCTAGCGGCGGGCCTGGTTTGATGTCATGTCTACCTAGCTTTAACACATTTGTGTAAAATGATCCATTGCAGCCACTTTCTTGTATTAATTAATCTAGTTTCATTATAAAGTCTTCAAGATATGTTTATAATTTTCTTGCCTTCTCATTTCTACTTATGTGGAGAAGTTCTTGCTCTGTTACTTAAGAAAAATTGAATTCACTTGATCTTGCTACCTAATAAGAAGAGTTCTGATTTTCCGCATAATTCGCCTCTGTTGTGGTTGGACCTACAATTACTGTGTAATCTGAACCACAGGAGACACAAAACTTTAAAAGCAAGTACCTTAACCACTTGACTACCAAACTGCATTAGGTATTCCAACGCTTTTATATCCCCATACTCCTCCCCCTCATCATTCATGAATTTCTGAGTACACTCTCCATAACATAGCCGTATAAGTTTTCTATTTGGATCATTCAGGATTCCCCTTTCATCCCTCATTTCTTCATGAATGAATCATTAGTAAACCTCTTCATTGCTGTTAGTTCATTGTTTGGTGTTTTATGTATTCTAATTGCTTTGGCACTTTTTTACTTTGATATTTTTTTTGCCAGCATCTTTAAGCCATCATATTATAGTATGCAAGTTATTTTCTCTTCTTTCTGTTTTGTTTTACATTAAAAATTTATTTCCCACATTATTATTACCTATATTAATTGTTCATACCTGATTTCAAATGTGCTAGTTCCACATTCCTCATACTGAATCATTTCCTGTAGTATTGCTTCAGTTCAGTACATTATTGTTATTTTTACACAATCTTCTTTGTTAGTTACTGCTTTACTGAACCATCCATCACAACTACTTCATGAGAACGTATTTCCCCTTTCTCCTGGGACTCAATGTATTTACCATTTGGCTTTATTAAGGAGAGGGAGCCAACAGTTTCAGAGTTAGTTCTATGACTTGTGTAAATTGTCCCTGCCAATGAAAATCTCTGTTCATTGTTAATATTAATCCCATTTTCTACCAAATATGCATACACTATATTTAGTTTTCACCTATCATTGCCAAGGCTTTGCAAATCTCAGTTCCCTCTTATTATTAATCCCGTTTTCTACTCAATCTGCTCATGAAATATTTAAAACTCGACCTTTTATCACTATCTTACTCCACCCCTTTACTCCATATTTGTATTCAAACTACAAATACACATTTAGTTTTTTGGCAAGGCTCTCACCTCGATTCTGTGTTAATGGTCAAGATTCTTATTTTTCCCTTTATATTCCTTGCACAACTCTTTCCCCTTTTAACTCGAGTCCATCGATTAAGAGCTCAAGCAATCTGAAGCATTACTTACAGTTATAAATACCCCCGCTCTCACCAGTATGTCCTGTAACACTTACGGAAAATCACATTGTCCAACACTCCTTCCTCTTACCATTGCTTCTACCTGTGCCTCATGTTTCTTCACTAAGTTACCAAACTAAATAAATAATTATTTTACATTGTGATTCTTGTAGGTAGTGTTATTGTCATATAGTTTAAACTCTTTCCTGTCTGAAATATAACAGTTTGTTATTTAATTGGTTAAAAAACAATCTGTTCTTGATAAAATAAATAAATAAATATAAATAACTGATTACTGAAGCTCACATTAGGAACGACTATATTAGTATTGATCCTTAAAATTCAATGTCAGTTCAACTTTGAAATTATAAAAGGTTAAATTTATTTGCCTTTTATGTATGTAACATAATACTTTTTTATTAAATTGTTTCTAAAACATTAAAAGAGTAACTTACCAGTGCTAAATGCTAAGTGGGGATAAGTTGTGATATTTGTGTAAGAATAAGAAGTATCGTATCATTGGATATGGTGGTAATAAGGTGTGGAAAGATATTGGTATAAGAATTAGGAGTAGTGCATGGAGCACAAGCTAGCTTTAGATTTCAGGTGCAAGGGAGTGGGAAGATTTTCTTTCTTAAGTAAGGGGGTCAGGAATTGGAATAAGTAACCTAGAGAAATGATGAATAACTAACCAAAAATGCTAAAAGAATTTAATGTTGAAATTAGTAGAAGGAAAAAGTAGGTGGGAAAAGGAAAGGGAAAAAAATTGGAGTGTAGGGAAATTGCTATCGGAGCAAGTGCTCCATCAAAATTAAATTACCTCATGCCTGAAAAATATTGCACCTGTCACAAGCTCGTGTAAGAAATGGTTTCATTGGGTGTGAAGTGGAGAGAGAAAGCAGGAACTTAACAAGGATTTCCAATAACTTTGTTTGCTTTGTTGTATGGATAGGAAAATTCAGAACAGGAAGAAAAGATTATGAAGATGATAAAAATTATCAAAGAGATGCATGAAATGATTATGGTCCTTCTCGCACATTCTATATATGTGGAAAGGAGAGATAGTGCATTTAGTGGGAAGCATGAAATGGATAACTGGTAACTAGTAACAGGTCATAATAGTAATATGGGAAACAGCATGAAGAAGCCAGACACTTCAGAAATTGTAGGAAGAAAGTGTTACCAGAGTCAGGAGGTATGGTGCAGTAGGCCTTTAGGGATAGAAACATCCAAGTTACACGATCACAAGGTTTTTTTCAAATCTAGTGCAACATTAGGTCAGGTGGTGACCTTATTGGGGCTTCACTAAGGAGGATAGAGTAGTTATCATCATCAAGGGTTCTCTGCTATTTGGCAGGTCCACGCACAGTGACAGCAGCCCTCCACCCCTCCCTCTGTTCTGCCATTCTCTTAGTTTGTATGTCTCTCGTTTATCATTATATCATTCATCATTTTCATCCTTTGCCGACCTCTTCTCTTCTCTCCGTTTACAGTCCCCTCCAGAGAGTTTTAAGCAGGCATTTGTTCCTCAGCGCATGCTCAATCCAGTTCTTTTTTCTGAGTGACCTTTTCTCTCCTATTCGTTCCAGCACTTCCTCATTTCCTACTTTGTCCTTCCAACTTTTTTTCCTCCATCCTCCTCCATACCCAAATTTCAAAAGCTTCCAACCTCTTTAGATCTTCTTTGCGTAGCATCCATGTTTCTGCTCCATACAGTCCTACACTCCATACAAAACATTTAGCTAATTTTTTCCTCAGGGTTTTGTCCAGCCTTCTGCATATTAAATTTTTCTTTCTATTGATAGCTTCCTTTGCCATTGCTATTCTAGTTTTTACCTCCTTCTTGCAGCTCATATCACCACTCACAATACTCCCAAGATATTTAAAGGACTCCATTTGTTAAATTATTACTCTTTGCAGCATTATCATCATTTCTTTTTTACTTTTCCCACCATCATACATTTAGTTTTAGTCCTATTGATTCTCATTCTGAACTCCTCAAACCCTTTGTCTGAAGTCTCTAACATTCTTCTGAGTATTTTGACACTTTCTGACAGCAAAACCATGTCATCAGCAAACCTTATGCAACTAATCCTACGTCCACCCATGCATACACCTCCTTTCCCTCTTAAACTTCTTTTCATAATTTCCTCCAAATATATGTTAAATAATATGGGTGACAAACAACATCCCTGTCTTACACCTCTTCCAATCTTTCCCTCTTCTGTAAGATCAATCCCCACTCTCACTCTCACTCGACGTATAATTTACTTATTAGCATTCTTTCCTTCCAATCAATACCTTTATTTTTTAGAATTGTCATTAACTTCACCCATTGTACTCTGTCAAAGACTTTTCCAGGTCTATGAATGAAAACCATGTAACAATCTCTTTCCCTTTTCAATGCATCTTTCTCCTACTGTTCTCAACAAACCAACAGCGTCTCTTGGACTTCTTCCTTTTTGAAATCCAAACTGTTCTTCAGCAATTGACATGGACAGTTTGCTAGCTATTCGTCTATTTAACACTCTTAGTAATATCTTAGTAGTTATAGTGGGAGGTATGGGGAATATTAATGATAGAAACACAAGTCTGGTACAGACTGCAACCTGAGGATAGTAGTGAAGGGGGCACATGATACCAGGGTTGAGTTTGCACAAGTCCTAAGTCACCATTACCAATCACAGTTGAGCCGCATTGTGGAGGTGTTACTTGGAGAGTCACTAGATCTAACTTGGAGTTTGTGCCTGTCAGCACCATTCGTAGGTGTGGTTAATTTTTTTTATTATTATTTAATTTAATTGCAATGGAGCACAGGCTCCAGTGGCAATTTCCCTACACATCCATCTTCCCCCCTGTCCTGCACCTACCTACGTTTGCCCTCTACAAATTTTATCTTTAAATTCTTTCAAAGTTTTCAGTAAATTATTCATTATTTCTCTTGGTAACTCATTCCAATCCCTGACACCCTTACCTAAAAAAGAGAATCTTCCCACACCCTTGTGCCTGAAATCAAGTGCCAGCTTGTGGTCATGGTCATCTTTTCCCTTCCATGCACTACTTTTCATACCTATTGCAATGTCTTTCCATGCCTCATCACCAGTATATGCCCTGTACACTCCCATGACCCTCCTCATTCTCCTCCTGTCTTGCAATGAATCCCATTCCAGCTCCTTTATCATATCCGTCACTGATTGCATTCTGCGATAATTTCCAGAAACAAACCTAGCAGCCCTTTTTTGCACCCTCTCCAACACCTGTATTTGATACGTAAAATGGGGGTCCCATACTACACTACGATATTCAAGCAATGGTCTGACCAAAGTTTTGTAACCCAATTCCTTGACTTCTCTCGTACATCCCCCAGATACCAACTCCAGGAGTTGGACGGGGTGCAGACAAGGGCTGCTAGATCTGTCTATGGAAATTACTGCAGAACACAATCGGTTGCTGATATGATAAAGGAGATGGGAATGAACAATGCATATATTGGTAATGAGATGTGGAGAGAAATTTGTGTACGAATTAAGAGCAGCGCACAGAAAAGAAAAGGTAACTGTATCCATAAGCTGGTATAAGTAATTTCAGGCATAAGGTAGTGGTAACATTTTCTTTTGAAGTTAACGGAGTCAGGTATTTGATTAATTTACTAAGTGATGAATATTTTACCAAAAACACTGGATGAATTTAAAATTTAAATTTTTAAAGGTAAAAATTAAATGCGTATGTGGAAATGAAAAAGTATGTGTAGCGAAACTGACATTGGAGCATGCACTCCATCAAAATTAAATTGCATTAAATCATTTTATTGTTTCCTCAACTTTCCTTAATCCATGTGTTCCACCACCTTCAATAATACCACTTTTTGATATTTACTGTTGAATACCCACCACCACCACCCTCACCCTGTCCTACACATCCAACTGAGTCAAGCTGTAAGTCTCAGTGTGTGCACACCTCCTTGCCAAATGGCTTCTCCCCGTCTACAAATAAGGTTTTTTTTTAATGCTGCGTTGCTCTTGCTTTCATCTGTAGAGACTGATGGGTCTGCTTTACATATCCTTCATTATTTTCATTACCTAAAAGCATTTTCCTTTTCATTATTATTATCACTTACTTATTCCTTGCTAACAATTTCTCCCTTCTTGTATCTGAGAGCAATGCACTTTTAGTCATTTATTAATATCCCTTCACTGGCAGCCTCTAAACTAACAAAAGGTACAAAACTAACCATGTCCAAATTGCAAGTGGAATCATTTATAGCTTTAACTAATGATTAATTAATTTATTTGCTTCCATGGCAATCCCCTTGCTCATCTAATTAGCCCTTTTTATTTTATTTTATTTATCTAATACAATTTGAATGTTAAATTCTTCCTCCATCTACCTGAGCGATTTACAAATTTTAATTTTAAATTCCTTCAGCATTTTTGTTACATTATTCACCACTTCACTTGGTAATTTGCTCCAATCCCTGACACCCTTACCCAAAAAAGAAAATTTTCCCACGCCCTTATGCATGGTCATCTTTTTCCTTCCATGTACTATTCCTAATTCTTTGACCAATATCCTTCCATCCACCATCACCAACATTTGCTCTGTACATTGCAAGCATTCTCTTCACCCTTCTCCTGCCTTCCAATGATTCCCAATCCAGCTCCTTTATCATATCTGATACTGACTGGGAGATAATCTACACAAACAAATGTAGCTGCTCTTCATTGCATGCCCTCCAACTGCTGAATTTGATACCCAAAATGTGAGACCAAAACTACACCACCATATTCAACCTATGGTCTGTCCAAAGTTTTGTAATACAATTCCCCCACTTCTCTAGTACATCCTCTCATCATCCTCTCCATTAAATGAAAGACTCCGTAACCTTTTCCTACCATCTGCCTAATGTGCTCTGCCCAGTTAAGTGTATTATTAAATGTTATGCCAAGATAATTACACTTTAAGCCTTTGACAACCAATCTGTCTCCACCCTAAAATCATAAATAACCTTTCTTTTTATCTGTGTATCTGACTCTTTTTGGTATTTATCTTCATTCCATGCTGACTTATCCTATCCAGATCACTGTGCAGTTGTTAACAGTCTTCTCCTGTTTTGATCCATTATGTTATCTGTAAACAACCTAAATTCTGACCATAAACTATTATCACAATCATTCATTAGAATAATGAACAGCAACAGTCCCAATACACAACCCTGTGGTACTCCCATATTTACTTCTAACTCTTTTGATAATGTATTTTGGACTCTTAACACTTTTATTTCTGGCTTTTAAAAATTCCTCTGCCCATCAAGTAACTTTTTCATCCAATCCAATAGTTTTCAGTTCATTTAAAACCATTTTATGGCTCACTCTGTCAAATGCCTTAGAATTATCTAGTGCTTCACTATCAATTTGGCCTCCCTTGTCCAATTCATCTGAAATATCTTTTATACAGCCCACCATCTGTGATTCACATGAATATACTTGTCTAAAGCTATGTTGTCGATATGCAAACCAGCATCTTTCTTCACAGACATCTCTGATATAGTTACATATCAATTTCACCATCATTTTGCCTAATCAGCCTGTAATTTTCAATCCTATTTAGCCTCCTCCACTATCTATTTAGATGAAGGTCATACAAACTGTAATTCCATCTACCAATTGTGCTCATAGATACAATCCACATGACAGACCTCATGCCTGTCCCAAGTTGCCCCTCATCCTGCTGGTTTACCTTCCTCACAGCAAGGTTTAACTGTGGCCTGATTTGGGAATGTATGCTGCGCCTCTTTCACTACCTTCTTCACATCACTCTCTGCACCATAATACTAATCCCTATTCGTGCACCTTCCATTATCACTCTCTAGTTCTTCTTTGCGAAACCATCATCTATTACCTGACCAATTGCTACATTAAGTATAAAAATACTTATGACCTGTTAGCCTCTAGCCAGTTTATCACACAGAAATGGAATTGCTCTCTCCAGTCACAACTACCTGACAACAACATCTTTTTCTTCCTATTTTTTATCCCACTACAAAAATCTTACTAATCAACAGCACCTAGCCCACTGTTACATCTGGATAAAGTTTATTACTATATTAACAGGTCAAATCTATTTCTTCCCACGCGTTTATCATTGTGCTATTTACTTTAGTTGCTCTTTAATTTGTTGCCAGATCCTGCCATTATTTTCTCCATCATCACTTTTCTTTATGCCTATGTAGACTGAACCTTGGTGGCTCTGATCATTTCATTATGCATACTGATAATTTTCTCCAAATCTTAAATCTTCCAAAAAAGACCAGAATACCCTCTTTCACCTCTAAGTTCCAAACAGCAAAACCATCCTCACATTGCCACTGTTCAAAAAAGGTAGAATGAAAAGTTCTAAGCCTGGCAGTGAAATAGCGTGTTGTTTGTTTTAATACACATTCTTGCTTTATTTCAATGCACTTTGGCCACTGTTTCTCCAAAAAAAATTGATTCCAATCCTGAGGTGTGATTCTGGATGGCCTGAAAGATATCCATCTACAACTGCTATCATCTATTAATTTAATTTTAAAAAAAAATTTCAGCCATAAAGTTCTTTGTTTCTGAAACATGTTGATGTTAGAGGGGATCATATCTGATGACTAGCATAAAAATTCCAACAATTCATATTACAGTTTTCGCATTGTCTGAGCACCTTTGTGGACAGATTAATTGTCCTGGTGAGAGATATTTTTCTTTTGTAAAACAGGCCTCTTCCCATAAATTTTTCAATCATTTGGTTCAGAAGGCTTGGGTATGTTTTCAAAATTTATTGTTTTACACTTTTTAAGGTAACCGATGAAAAGTATCCAGTTTGCATCCCAGAAAATGCAAGCCACAACTTTTTTTGAACAAAAAATTGATGTCACCATTTACGGCGCAGAGCCACCCACTGTTTTGATTGTTGTTTTGACTACTAATGTGCAGCGATGGACCCATGTCTCATAAGTAGTGATAAATCTTTCCACAAATACTTTTTTTTAAGTGGTCAAGACTTTATTTAGATTTTTTTTTACATTCATTTCTGGTCAGCATTTAAAAAATTGACACTTGTCTATACAAGAAGGTCTTTACTGGCAAACACCTGTCCATAACTAAGACTGGAGGTTTTCTCGGCATTGAATATGAATAACATCCTCTCGGGGGAACCAGCAAAGTGAGTCCACTGATAAAACACGACATTCCAGTGGTAGTTATAACTGCCGAAAATTTGTGTTTTATTCGAGGACTCTTTTGTCTAATTATCCAAAAGGATTTTATTCACCTGTCCATAAGGATGAACTAGCAATAGGCAAACAGTTTACATTACCAATCTAGGCCATCCAGTGACAGCCCATGCCAGTTCTCACAAATCTGACAACCTCAATAACTGTTTTTCATAGAAAGTTGTCAGAGTTTTTTCTGATGCCATGACCACTTCTGAATACTATAGATGGGAACTTGACTATCATTATATGCTTCAACTGCTTGATTTTTTCCTATCTCCCAAATCTGTTTTTATTCATTTATCTCTTTTATTCTAGATTTTGGTTTTCTTTACCTAATTAAAAAATTTATTTATAATTTACTTAATTTGTCAAAATTATGTTTAAGATATCCTTGTCGATGCTGACTACAATTTTGGCTATAAAACTCTAACATAATGCTTCGCCTTAATTTGCAATTCCGAATCTCTCATTTTGCCTCCCTTGAGCACATGTTTTTACATCACTAAAATCAAAATAACTTTTAAACTAAATTTTTCGAGCATGTAAAATACACTTTAAAGTGATAATCATGATAAGCTCTCTTAGAGAAAATGGATTTGGCAAAATCCATGATGCTTGGAAAACAACTTTATCTGGATCTAATGTTTCTTACAACAGTGGGTCCGAAATCAAACTGAAAAGTACTTTTAAGATAAATGCTCCTAACGGTCATTTCCTATACAACTATATGACATTGAACCCCCTGTAAATCGTTTTAGCAAGTTTACTGACACATTACACCAGGACATTTGCCCTTGATGGCAATTTCATGGAATTAGCAAAATCATATTTGAAGGGGTGGAAAATCATAAATTTATGATGTGGTGACCATATTTTCAGCCCCATTACTGCCCCAGGTGAGGTGGCAAGCTCAAAGTTTTTACCCTAGCTTGAAAAAATTTGTTGATCCTTCAGGCCTACTGTTGGCCTTAATGTCTAGTAAGACTCCACCAATAAACCTATAATTTATGTTTATTATAATAGTGATAACTTCACTTGATATATGTCATATGTATCATACATATTTTATTTTAACCCAAATTATTTTTCTTTATTTTATTTTCATTAGTTTTTTTTTATTTACTTCTCTGACCCCCCTCCCCCCATTGTCACAGTTTCCACCCACCTCACCTTGTTCATCTCTGGATTTATTCATGTTGTGAGCCTCAGTATCTCTATACAATATTAAGTTTTATACTGAAATCCTGTAAAGTGTATTTAGGTTGTTGTGTTTGTATTGGCTCTCTTACCTTCATCTGTGACGAGTGATATATTTGCTTTCCCTATCATTCTTTATTTTTATTTCGAATAGCATTTTCATGGTCACTATTAATATAACTGTCATTTCTTCTTGCTAGTAAATTGAATGATTGCTAATAACACTTCATATCAGATATTGATTTAAACTGGAGTTGTTGTAAATGTCAGAGTTAATTATGGTTTTCAGTAGTATCTCCCGTTCTGCAGTGACTTCCTACATTATACCTCCCAGACTTACAGGAAGCAATTTCATGCTAGGCAAATGGAAATAAAGTTATGGTCAAGCAACATTTCCACTTGCATTTGTATTGATTACATAAAGTTTTTTAGTTAGAAGATTTATTACTAAGTGGGATTTTGATCTATTAAATTATTTAGTTTTAAATATGAAATAATTTTTAATTTTTTTAGTATATCCCTGAAATGAAAAAAAAAAAAAAATACTTTTAATTGATAATGTAGGAAGTGGAGACGAGATGAAATATGGAAGGCAAAGAGTATGGGGCACTATTGGTTTTGGGGTGACTGCACTTCTGTCTGGCTATGCTGTAGACACTTGGTCGGGAGGAAATGGCCTTAAGGATTACACACCTGCATTCATTTTTGTGTCTGCTTTTGGTTTTGTGGATTTGTATTGCTGTACAAAACTGCAGGTAAGCATAGTACTAATATTTAAAAAGTTATATTCAATAAAGTTTTCATGGCTGTAATTCTATTTCCTGAACATTTTTTTACAAAAATTAAAGCTATAATTTCAGCTACCACCAATTCCACGTTCAGAAAGCATATTCAAGGACCTTGGAAAACTACTGAGACTAAAACATATTGTTATTTTCTTGATATTTGCAACATTGGCAGGAATTGTAGATAGTTTCATTATTTATTTTCTGTTCTGGTAAGTACTTTTCGGTTTAAATTTTTTTTTATATGTTCCTTTTAAGATGAATGTCTCCACCAACATGTTATAAAATTTTATTATTGCAGGTATCTTGAAGACTTAGCACTTGTGACAGGAAACATGAATAATATGAAACTCTTAGAAGGCCTGACAATTGCTGCAGAAACTTTGGTGGGAGAAGTAATATTTTTTTCTTTTTCAGGTAAATACATTAAATTGGAAAGCCAGAATTAACTAATAAATGTAAAAAGAAGCTACATTTTGTGTAATAACTAGCTATACCACTTCTTTAGAGCAGAAGCGGCACAAGGAGTGGGCGACAGCCTACGACCTCGCGGTCCGAGGGGCCTTGGGCACCAAACCCTTTTCTGATTTTTCATTTCTCAAGAAAACTAAATAATTATGAAATTATGAAACTCAACATCATCACCGGTTGGTTTATTCAAAATATATTTTTTGTTTTTTTTTTGTTTTTTGTTTTTTTTTCTACATGCAGATTATATGGGAATTCAAACTAAGCTAGTAGAGGGAGGATTCTGTGACTGGAAACACTTTAATAGCATTTTACAAAGATTTGAGAATACCAAAGAACTTATGACATTTATGTAGCAGTGGATGACTTTTTAAAAAAATGAATATGGCATGAAAAAACAATATACCAGAAATACAAAAGGCTAATTTGCGAACCTCAAAAACATTGGTGCAATTTGTTTGAGAGAGTAATTGAAATCATTAATTTCTTAGCCTTACATAATCTTGCATTTAGAGGTTACAGAGAACCTCTAGAGATTGGTGAAGACAGTTAGAATTCTGGTAAGTTCATACTAAAACTTGTTTAAATTTTTATCTAAATACATTATGAACACACGAAACACATTAATGACAGTCAACTTACACACCATTACCTAAGCCATGACATTTAAAATGAATTGATCACATCGATGTTAAAAACTACACTACCTACCAAAAAGTAATTTGACACCTGTCTACAAAGTTTGCTCTGTGGTTTTCACCCCGTTAGAATCTCGTAGGGCTGCCTCTTGTGGCTATAATAGCAGCCAACCTGACTGACATGCTTTCTATGAGTGTTTCCAGGGCTTCCAGTGGGATTTGTCTCCATTGTTTTGCAATCATTCCATATGTTGGGCAATGGAGTATAGCCAGCCACTCCTGATGAGAACTTGCCCAAGATTTCAGTTCATCCCATAGATGTTCTATAGAATTGAGGTTGGTGCGCTTGGTCAGTCCAATTGGCGAACATTTTGTCAACATACCATTGCGTAGTAGTCCTTGAATCATGGCACCTGACATAATCATGCAGGACGTAACACGGGCCCATTCTGTAAAAACGCCGCAATGGTGGGAGCATTTCGTTATCCAGAATGCTAAAATAGGCCTCTGTATTCATGTTACCATGGATAAACACCAGTGACCATGGAACAGTGCCATGCCTTGACTCCACCGCCACCAAATTTCTTAGTATTACACGCCGACAGAAGTCATTCCGGACACAAACACCACATCCATCGGACCAGAATAATGAAAACCTCAACTCATCACTCCACAAAATCAGAGTTCAGTTAAAACTGCCCAAATACCACCAGAGTCTCCGTGATGTTGCACTTATGTACAGCTCTTCTTCAAAAATGTTCATAACATGATGTCCCAATGGAAACCGATACTCCTGTTGCTGCATAAAACTCCTTTCTGATGGTAGCCATAGGTGCCCTATTTTTGACAGTTTTATGTTTCAGTGTTCTGCAATGTCTGACAATCAAAATTGAAGATCGCCTAGAACGTCCAGCATTGACACAAGCCACATCAATCTTCCACTTAAACAGGACGAATGCAATCATTGATTTGGGGCAGTTAAATTTCACTGCAATCACCCAAACAGAAATCCCATTGAAACGGCAGCCCACAAAAATGCCCTTATAGAAGTCCAATATCTCTGTACCACATGCCATCTCTTCATTAGCTGGCTTTACACCAGTCTTCAACATATGGTAGCAGCACAAGATAAATGACGCACTGAATTACCTATCTTCATACGTGTGAAATTGCTTTTTGGTAGATAGTGTTTGGAAGAACTAGAAAAAATTGGTAAGATATTCAAAACAGTCTTGGCCAAGGATCTAACAAGCATACAAATATGGTAGGCATGATAGTGGAATTAAAAATCGAATATTAAATATTAATCCCAGGATATTTTCTACACCTTGCAGATACCACAGTTGGAATTTTCCATTGGTAGATGCAGATAATATTTCTGCGGCACCAAAAACATTTTTTGCTTTTATTCAGAAAAAATTATTTGCTACTTTAAATATGCATAAGACGCTGGGAATTAATCAAAAGAAAATTAAAGCTCATTATAAAGCCTTTAACAGACACAGGCAAGAAAGCATAATCGTGACAGTGAAGGCCGTATACAGAAGACTCAGACATACTCAGTGGTTGTCGTTCGGTTTTGAAGGAAATGCTCAGCTTAGAATTTATCATATGATCACATTTATGATATGAGCTATTATTGTGTGTTAATAAACTTAGAAAATATGTTCAAGTCCATTATGGTATTGCTCTTGATAATTTGCATACATTTTGTGACTGGATCAAAGAATGTCGAGAATCTGGGTTCGTAAATGCTTGTATGACGCTCTTCAATTTATTGAAAAAAACAAAAGCTGTTATGATCTGCCAAAAGACGTTAAAAATAAAAGGATAGTCATAAAGAAAAGGATGTTTGATTACAAAAGCAGTGATTAACCCATACAGTCTCCAAAAAGTTGGTACAAAACAGGTTTTTCAACACCATGAATGATTCCATAGTGAGCAATATGGATTCCAAATTTATGTCCTTAAATCAATGCTCTAAGGAAGGTAGAAAATATTCCAAAAGAGCATATATTAAAAACTTGTTGAGATAAGCGCAAGGGCTTGCCAGTGAGAGCATTGATTTGCAGCCTTACAAATTTTACAAAGACTTATAATCAATTGGTGACGTGTCGACAAATTTTCTAAGCTGGTGCAAAAACTTGAGATTGCCGCTCCTTCAAATGTGATTTTGCCCCCCAGAGCAAGTGATCCCAGCTAGATCCTGCAGTGCAAATGGTGGTCCCAAATTCACTCGACTTCATTAAAGATGTGAAACAACTGCTCCAATACATAATAGAAAGAAAATAACACTAGTAAGTATGTTCTTGGCTGAAAGGAGGACTTCAAAATTAAAATTATTTTCAAAATACAATTGTTCAGCAGAGGGTTTCCGATTTTTGGCAGTTTTATCAATTAAAGCACATATAGCATCTAAGCTGGATTGCAGTTTAGCGATTTTGGAGTTCTGCAATACTATTAGCAGGAAATATTTATTTCTTTAATTCTTTACTGTTAGTTACTACTTTATTATTTTAGTTACTGTGAAAACAATTGCATTTATAAATAAAAAAATTGATCATTTCAAAACAAAAAATTTCTTTACAAATTGCGTCCCCTTGCACCACCAGAGGGCCTCGCAAATCTTATATTGTCCACGTAAAATTTAGGTCTTGCCCCGCCAAGGCTTCAGAGTTAAAAAAAAATTACTCACACTAATTTTATTTATTATAAGTAAAGAAAATTTCAACGTATGATTCATATGTCATAACATATCATTAAAAAAGTGAATTAATGTGTCATCTTATTAATTCAGAAACTTAAATTAATGTCCTCTTGGTGTTTTAGGTAAAATTCTCAAAGTCATTGGCTACGGTCATTCATTGACACTGTGTTTCTTGGCTTATGCTGTCCGCTTGGGACTGATATCGTTAATACCATCACCTTGGTGGGTATTACCAATAGAACTCATCATGCAGGGTCCAACTTATGCAATGTGCTACACAACAATTGTAGCCTATGCCAGTGCAGTTTCTCCTCCAGGGACATCAGCAACAATGCAGGGCATTGTCGCAGGCATGGATGATGGATTTGGTAAATATTATGATCATAACAGTACTCATCAAAATCAGAATGACATCACTTAAAATATTCTGTCAATTTTTGATATGAGATGTTTTATGTTGGTAGATGCTTGTGACTTTTTGTAAATCTTTCAGTTTTAGAAATCTAATGCCTGAGAACACCCACCAGTGTGGCTCAGTACGCTGAGGTGCCACATATTGGATCGGGGAGGTACAATGGATTACGCATACCAGCCATCCTGACTGCAGCTTATAGGTGGCTTCATGTAATCATCTAAGTGAATCCAGCTCATAAACTACACAATTCACTAACAAATATATATATATATCAAAAGAAAGACAAAAAACATAAATTACATGAGTTATAGACAGAAGGCAACTATTCTCAGTAAAATAGGTTCCTTCTGGCAAGCCTGAAATTGAGTGCCAGCTAATGGCCATGGTTTCCCTTCCGTATCCTACTCCTACCAATACCCATCCAAGCACTCTTTTTACCATCTCATGTCTTCCAATTACTCTCAAGCCAACTCCTTTATCATATCAGCAGCTGACTGTGTTCTGCAATAATTTTCACAGACAAATCTAGATGTCCTCCTGCTCCAACTCCTATATGGTACCAATAATATGGGTCACATAATACATCACCTTATCCAAGCAAAGATCTGATCAAGATTATTCAACTCAGTTACCTCTCTTCACTGATACATCTGCTAATCATCCTGTCCCCACCACCCACCCCAAAAAAATGAAGGATTTTAAACCTTTCCATACCACCCCTCCCTAATTGAGTTTGCTATCAAATTTTATGTTGAGATATTTACACTTAAGGCAAATGACAAATTACTTTCACATCCTATAATAATAAAAAAACTTTTTTTATTTGTGTATCTAATCAGTTGACTCCTCTTGACATTTATCTTCATTCCATATCAACCTGTCCTTTCCAGATTCCCCTGCAGACATTCACAGACATCTTCCATTGTAATCCTATTTTATAACATCAGCAAACAACTAATTTCTGCATAAGAACCAACCTAATTTCCCAATTTAAATCTCAAAGAACAATTAAGCATTAAAATAATGAATATCCACTGTTACGAAAAATTACCCTACGGTATAGGACCTAAAACTGTGAGGGGGGTGGGGGGGAGGTGAAAAAAGTTCAGGGGGGTGGAGGGTGGCGAGGTAGCTTCACCGCCCATGTGGACAATACCCCAGCTTTAAATTGTCGCAAGTACTACGTCTCCTTCACTACCTCTTAGAGTTGAAAATATTTATTCTAACATGAAATACTTAGTAAGTTTCCTCTGAGATATCATTGTTAGTACTGAGAAATAGGCATTTATCTTTTTAATAATAAAATTATAGCAGAAGGTGAGAAAGGAAAAGTGGGGGGGGGGGGGCATGGGAAGTTTTTTGACAGAAGAGGGGCATAGTAAGAAAAACTTTATAAACCTCTGCCCTATGGGCACTCCCATCATTGCTCCCCTCTCTTTTGATGCTACATTTCCTGCCTTTTCTTTCCATCTTTTAAAGAATTTCTCTACCCAATCTTATCCAATCCAGTGGCTTACACCTACACTATCAATTTGTTCATTTCATCTCAAATATCTTTATGTAGTCCACTAACTGAGTGTCACATAAATATTTTGCTTAAACCCCTTTCTCACAAACTTTTCTGGTATGGTCGCATTTAGTCTGTCCATCACTATACCCAATGTTAAATAGGCCTTTGATTTTCAAACTTATTTGTCTCTCCTTCTATATGGACCTGTATTACTGTGGCAATTTTGTATTCCTATGACAGGCAGTAAGTTTCCAGGCTCAATCCAAATAATTTTTCAAATAATAGAACAATTTTAAGTCCCCCAATCTATTATAGATCTGTAGTAATATTATGCATTCTGGCCCTCTAATGCTTTCTTAGCTTAGTTCCCTCACAATATCCTTAGCATCTATTTTTAACATTTTAGTCTGCTCATTTCTACTTAAATGGAAAGTTGCACCTCTTATTTTCACCCTCTCGTCCCAAAATATGTTTTTTTTTTTTTTTTTAAGTAAGTTCCATTATTGATAGTTGCCGTTGCAATGCTATGATTTTCATTGTGTATATGTGCATACAGTTCTCCAGTTGCTTAGTAACTTTTACAAGGAGTGTAAGATTTCTAGACCTTGTGTGATGTTCATAGTGAGTGATTGACATGTTGAATGTAATTGACTGGCCCCACCGACTGTGAAATACTGTCTGATATCCGTTTCTTGAATGCAAGAAATGTCGAACTGTCTGACATTCATCACAAAACTCATGAAGTGTGTGGTGAAGGTGCCACGAGTGATCGAATGGTCAGGAGATGGGTAAGGAAGTTCAATGAGGGCCACAACTCTGTTCATGACGAACAATGTAATGGTCAGCTGTATCTGGTCATTGGTGATTAGGTGAGTGCAGTTGAAGAAAAATTGCCTGAGGACAGGAAGTTCTCAATTTCTGCATTTTACACAAATTTCATGGAGTGTTCTTTACAACATTGTGACAGATCGATTACAATTTTAATAATTGAGCTCATGCTGGGTGCCCGGGATGCTCTCCAAGGAACACAAAACCAAATTGGCTTCCAGCACATTGACCTTTTTCACATGTAAGAAAAGCGATGAGTTCCTGGACCATATTGTGACAGGTGACAACTTAGATATATCACCTAAATCAAAGCAGCAGTCCATGGAATGGAGGCACACTTCATTTTTAAATTCAAACAAACTATGTGAACATGACCAACTGTATTTCACAGTCAGCAGAGCCGATCAATTACCTTGAAAATATCAATCATTCACCACGAACCACATACAAGGACTAGCAACCTAACACTGCGTGTACAAGCTGCTTAGCAACTGGAGAAGTGAATACTCATTCATGCAATGACAATCACATCATTGCATCGGCAATAATCAATAATGAAACTTACTTTAAAAGTATCCCTCGCAATTCTCCCTAATAATCTCACTAAACCAGTAAATCTCTTCCTTTTTCAAATTTTCAGTACTAACATCTTCTTACATTCTTCTCCACAGTTTTTAACATAGCCATAGAAAGTTCTTGCTGAAACCCTAAGTATTCTTCATAAACCAGTCATTAAGCTCCCTTTTTGTTGTGGTTTTTAGTTACTTGTTTAGTTGTTTCAAGTGTTACCTACTGCCTTGCTGTCTCTTAAATTCCATTGTGTTCTCTCCTCACTGACCTCTTTAGCTTTCTCACCTCCCTACTTTCTCACCTCTGTGCTTTTCCTTATTTCCTTTTTTGGAATCAACATTTCTTCCCATATTCTTCTTTGAACTTTTTCCTACTCCTCTCAATTGTATTGGTGTTCTCCTTTCACAAACTGAACTTTTCCCTGAAATATCTCTTCAGTTCAGAAATATATATATTTTTATAGTTGTACCAATAACCACTTTCAATTTTGTGCACTGGTTAACTGAACTGTCTTATATCCATCAGAACTGCTTCCTGCTCACTTACTCCCTCTGTAACCTGAGATGCCACGAGGTTATCAATAAGCTTTTTAGATAGATGTCCAATATTTGCTTTCTGCTAGTGCACAGCTCCACCATTTGTGTAAACCCTCTTTCTGTAACCAAAATACTTGCAAATCTTTGCTCTCTTATGCTTTAATCCTATTTTCTTCCCAGTCCACAGCAGCTAAATTTATGTTCCTGCGAATAAGGACAATACTATACCCACCGAATTCTGAATATGAATTTAATATCTCACCTAGTACATCATCTTGGCAAACTCATGTTTCTAGTATATTTAACTGCCAAGATCCTTCAGATTCTCTTTAGCACTCCTCAAAAATCTATTCCCAGTCACTCATGGGAACAATCTGTAACAGTAGTAATTTGTGCTTATAACCAGTATGAATACTCCCCCAACAGATCCTCCTCTGTGTGGTACTCTCTAAGACCTTGAAAGAAAACTTCATGGTCTGGTACAGCTTCCTTTAACCAAGATTCTTCCCCCATAACTATTTGTGGATTTTGTGTCTCTATTAAGCTACCAAACTTTGTTACTACACTGGAAGCAATCTTATAACTGGATATAACATATCATCATCACTGTACTTCAAGAAGGTGACCACATACAATATCATTTATAAAACCTTTTACAGACATTGGGCTGTGATATCAGGCATACAGCCAGGATAGTTCCAAACTGAATTTTATGTTAAACCAGCAAAAATTCACTTTCTCTTACAACTGTGGATAAATGCTTTACACACTGAGTCACAATTACAGAAGAGATAAAAATCAAGTAAATAAGGGGTCCCACTGATGCTTTTATGCATTTTATTCCAAAACACATTTAGGACTTGAAATGCACTATTGGGAGATTAGTTTTTATTTCAAGCACCATGTGTGTGCGTGCCTCCCACAATTTGGAGAACTGCAATGAATAGAATTAGATGTAGATGATTTTTCCAAATCCAGTTTTCAGCTTGGGGTGTATACACATTCCATTTGGATTTAAAATCAGATAGAACTAAAGAGCTTGTCACAATTCCATACAGCCATTTGTTCTGCATATTAAATGTTATTATTGCTCATGAAATGTGTAGGTGTTAAGGTGAAAATTGGAACCATCTCAACAGGCATTTTAATGACTGCATTTAAACTGGGTAAAAACTGTAATCAGACTAGTCACTACACCAGGCCCATAGTCTGAATGTGGGTCCATTGTACCTCACTACATCCAATTTGGCAGTACCAAACTAGTAGCTTCTTCATTTTTTTTATTTTTTTTTTAATTTCCAGGATATGCTGTTGGCAGTATGATTGGAGGCTTGCTATATCGTTGGATTGGTGGAAGCAAAGCATTCAAATTGTTTGGCACAACTGCAGCAGTCTGTAGTCTAGTCCATTATATAATGTATCAGACTGTTCTGAAAAAGACAATGGTTCCTGCAGGTAAGTAATCTGACCCTGACTTTTGGGTAGTTTGTATTTAAACAGGATATTCATCTGTATGACATTTTGATTTTTAGGAAAAACACCTAATGATTATAAGCCTCCAGCAGAAGCAATCCAGGCAACAGATGTTGCAGCTGAAGATCACAAGCAGAACAATCAAAGCTGATCATCCACATTAATATATTTAAGAAGCAGAATCAGTATCAAGATCGGTGCAATTCTACATCAGAAAATAATGATAGACTGAAATAAGTACAATTCGGAATACAAATATATTTTCTTATTTGCATATATTTTTTATCACATATGTTTAATGTTAATAAATGGATCTTTGTTTTATGACTGTGATATTCTTTATTCAGGAGACCCAGAGCCTATTTAGTGACCTAAATCAGCTCATATTCAGTGAAAATTGGAATTTATCTACAAAAATCTCAATTTTTCAATCTTTCCGCAAAATCAGATGAAAAAACTGATTCTAAAGTGTAATCTCTTATACCAAGATTTATTATACATACAGATTTTCATGTCCATAAAATTAGAGACTTTTAAATTTTAAGAAACAGTATATATGCATCTCCAATGATTATAGCTCAATACATTCAGAATAAGAAAATAATTTTTACCACTCACCCCATTTTCTCATTACAATCCAATATATATTTGAAAGAAATATGCTTCTGCAACTTGATTAACAATAAGAAGCTTCTTTTAATAGTTACATACATGTTCTTATTGACGAAATCCGTTTGTCTAAAATAATACAATGTTATGACAATGCTACTCTAATTAATCATTTTTCTACTGCAAAATATTGAGATGGCACAAGTGGCTGAATCAATAGCAATATGCCATACCCGTGAGTTAGGTTTATTTAGGGGAATGAAAATGCTCAAAACAATTGCAGCATTCACTAAAAAGAAAGATATCAAAGATAATTATTTGAGCATAAATAACTGTTGTCTGTGAAATATTACTGTTTCATTAACACCAATAAAAAAACTTAATAATGAAGCCTGTTGATACTAATATTAACCTACAGTTTTGCTCATTATGTTAAAGAACTACCTCACTGAATGACGGGAGCTACAGTGAACCCATACCTGCAAATTGGCTATCCTGATAATGGTTTTTAGGAAATCAGCTAGATTCATGTTGGATGATTCTTAAGTTTCACTTCAGTCACTAAACAATTCCTAACACTCACTCCACCCCAGTAACTAAAGACAGATGCCTTGAGGTAGTCAGTTCCTCTTGATAATGTAACATCTTAACATACACAGAAAATTTTGTTGAAAAATGTCAGAGATATCGACACTGGAATTTTCATCAAAAACTCTAATAGCAGTCTTTAATTTAATAGAATATAGTCTGAAAATGAGATAGGATAGGGAAAAATATCTCATCACTCACAAGTGAAGGCAAGAGGGCTAGGCTAACAGAAGAAAACACAAAAAACACACACACTTCAAAATATTTTGGTTCATAACCTTAATCATGCAAGAGGCAAGATGTGTACACACCGAGCCCATATTTAATTTTAATTGCAATGGAGCACACACTCTGGTGGGAATTTCCCTATACACCCATTTTTCCCCTTTCCTGCACCCACATACATTTTCCCTCTACAAATTTCAAATTTAAATTCCTTCAGTGTTATTGGTAAATTATTCATCATTTCTCTTGGTAACTTATTCCATTCCCTGACCCCCTTACCTAAAAAAGAGAATCTTCCCACACCCTTGTGCCTGAAACCCAGAGCCAGCTTGTGGTCATAATCATATTTTCCCTTCCATTACTTTTAATTCTTACACCAACATCTTTCCATGCCTCATCACCAATATACACCTTTTCCACTGCCATTACTCTCTTTGCCTTTCTCCTATCTTCCAATGAATCCCATTCCAGCTCCTTTATCATTTCTGTTACTGATTGCATTCTGCAGTAATTTCCAGAAACAAATCTAGCAGCCCTTTTTTGCACCCTCTCCAACTCCTGTATTTGATACTCAAAATGTACTACACCACCATATTCAAGCAATGGTCTGGCCAAATTTTTGTATCCCAATTCCTTTACTTCTCTCATATGTTCCCTCATCATTCTCTCCAACAAGTGCAGAATTTTGAAACATTTTCCTACTACCTGTCCAATGTGTCCTGCTCAGTTAAGTTTGTTTCAAATGTAATACCAAGATATTTACATTTCAAGTCTTCAGCATGCAATTCTTTCCCCATCTGATAATAATAATTAACCTTTAGTTTTTTATCTGTGTATCTAATAAGCTGACTCTACTTTGCATTTATCTTCATCCCATGTTTACCAACCCAAATAGATATCCTGTCCAGGTCACCCTGCAGCTATTTACAGTCCCCAACCCTTGTGATCATTTTATACAGGATTATGTCATCTGCAAACAATCTTAATTTATGACAGTAAACCATCAATACATCTATTCGTTATATGGTAGGTTGTTGGTTTGCAGTCTTTTATATTTTGGTGGCCTATTTACAGCCACATGTTTTATTGTTTTACCTTCTTTTAACTTTCTCTTTGGCTGATCCCTTTACAGTTGGCCATACAATCAATTTGGCCCTCATATAGCTACAATGTTGTGCCACTAATGACACTGATGTTAACACTCTTTGAATTCCTAGTGAAAACAACAGTAACAAAAACATAATCTTTCTTATGACCAAATGCTCAGACTAAAATTCCACATTTTATTTATAAGTGTATGCTACATTTCCTGGTTTATGTCACTTCTGGTGATTGTTTTTTACTTAATTTTTCCATTACCAACAACTACTCATATCATTTGCCACCACTGTGGAAAAAGGTAAATCTCACCCCATATAGCTATATTAAGTTATTGCTAGGCAGTTGTTACTATTGTCACAGAATTATACTTGTATATTAAACTCTTTTTCTGCCAAATATCAATCTGACTTTCATGTGATGCACCTATTTTCTGCAGGCAAGGTTGAACAATTACCAGATGAGGAGTTTCTAGTTACTCAGCAATAACCTCATAATAAGAGTTCATTTTAGTTGACAATGATATGGTGTTTACTTGCACACAAGTGTTTGTGAAAATTGCTTCACCAAGAAGAAGGCATATGATTCCAATGTAACTTATTCCACGGATTTGGAACATGACAATATACGATTAGAACTACAGAACTCCACATGAACTTTGACCATGAGAATTCAATACACTTTAAAGCTGCTAAATGCTGCAATGGTTGTCTCTAGACATTGTGACATGGACTCAAAGAGAGCTTGGATATGTTGCTGGGTACACACTGCCATGCAGTTTGCAGGCACATCTACAAAACATTGACAGTAATTGCAGAAAGACCAGAACGAACAAGTTTCCAATTACCCATATCCCAAACAATTTTGAAAAATGGCATATCAGGTGTACATGAGGGACAGGGAAGCAGTGGTACTCATCATTCTTTGAAGAAGGATTACAAATTTCTCACCACATATGATCGAGCAAAGTCCTAATGAAATATGGCAAGAGGTGCAGTGCCTTAGGTTCTAAAACCTCACTGATGTAATTGTTGCTGCTCAGATTGTTGCTCACTCAATATGTAGGATGCATGATTGCATGTTTTAGCCAATGGTGCACCAAGCGTGCATACTTGGCATATGTCCACTATGGTGTTCAACAATGCAGTCTGCCTGATTGTATTCACCACAGTAGCATCTAACATGGAAGTGGCCATAACTGTCAGACAAGCTCAAGCAGGGCTCTTCCCAACACTAAATTTTGTCACTCAGCATGCCAGTGACAGTGTATACATGCCCATGGCAGTCTGAGGTGCTCGTGGTCCACACCCGTTGCAGTGCTCCAGTGTGGATGAAGCTGTTCTGTAGCCTAAGATCACTCAGACATGATAGTGGTCATCCTACATTGTGGTCACATTGTAAGGTCCAGCACCCACTCATCACACTGAGTACAACTCTCTTCTACCCACTGTTCCATACACACATCCTGTTGTAGCAGCATGCCCTGTATGAGCGACAATCTCACAGTATGACCAACCCGTTTCCTGGAGACCAAACTCAAACTCACATTCAAACTCACTCAAATGTTGATATTACACTTTTTATATCATAAAGGCATACTGACACTTCCTTGCACATTTATATTTTGTTTGATAACTCTGCGTTGTCTGAGCGTGGCATAACCTAACCAGTGACACGAAGGAGGGCACTGCTGCATCTAAATGCAAGTCATCTCTCTGCAGTCTTAATCACTTATTATGGTTCCACTGCTCTACATATCCTTTTTTGAATGATTTAGACCATTCCTTCTGAGTGTTACAATTTTTACAAACAGTAGTGTATTTTCTTTTGCTACAAACTATGAAATAGGTTATTTATGCAGCTATTATTGGTTGAGGATACTACACTTCATAAAGCATGATAGCCATCAATTACTGTCATTAAATTCATGATTTGAGTATCTAAGAATATTACGCTGTAAAGAACAGTGTGATTTACAGTGCTACACTAAAACAGACAGGTTTAAATCCCGGACCCCATGTACCATCCAATCATATTGTGATATTTAGTTGGTTTTTTACAATCAACTAGGCAAAGTCTGGGATAATTCCCAGTCTCTGTTTCATATACCACATATTTCACAAACAAAAATACTCTTATCATATAAAACACAGGTTGCACATTTCAGAGACCAATTCAAGTTAATGTTATGACAGGCCTAACCAGCTGGTGGTAGATGGAACCTAGCTTGCTGAATGTCCTGGAAAAATGGAAATGTTTAAATGTTAATGATTTTTAGGAAGTTTAGTAATCCTGCCTAATTGATTGTTGGAATAGCCTTTCTGCTAGACAATATTTATTTCATAAACATAACATCAGTTCAAACTTACATGGAACACAGGAAAGTGCCAACAATTTATTTGTTAGTTTGGAACAGTGAATCCTTAATTAGTTAACTATATTGTTTAATTTAGATCCTATTGCTAAAAGATGCTAAACCTTTGGAATATAAATATCAAACAGCTGTAAAATGAATCCATACCATGAAGCTAATAGTGCATCTGTTGACCATAGGACATTTCCCTCTGCTTTGTGTATCATCTTTTCCTACTCTGTGCTAAGTTGTGTAAGCAAGCTCAGTCCACTTACAACTTGCTGGACCTATCATAATGATGGGTGATGGAAATGGGAAAACATGGCTTGGAGGTGAAAGAATAAACTTGAACAATGAAGGTATCCAAAAACAATGACCCATCAAAGTAGGTGTAATTCAGTGGTATGAAACTGGAGTGGGTGAAGTGGTTCCCTTGCTTGGGAAGTATAATAACTACCACTGGAAAGGTGAAGAAGGAAAACAGGACAGAAATATGAGAGAGTAGACAATTTTATCATCTGATCAAGGATGTAATTTGAAGGTGGAACATAAGGAAGGAAGCCCAAATCTTATGCTCTAAAGTGTACTACTAACCAATATTGCCCTTTGTCTCTGAAATCAGGACATGGATGAAGAGAGATCAAAGCATATTGCAGACAGCAGATATGAGATCCATAGAAAAGGATAGAATCAGAAACTAAAATATAGAGCAAAGATTAAAAGCATCAAAAGAGAAGTTGTCAAAGAAGAGATTGTAATGACTGGAGCAAGTCATGAGAATGGAGGAAAAGAGAATGATTAAGTTAGTGCTCCTGAGCCAAGGGGATAGAAAGAGACTTATTGGAAGACCATGGATAAGATGAAAGGGCCAAGCAGAAAGACAAAGAGGCCAACAATGTTGATTAGGGGTAAATATTGGAGGAAGAATCTAGGAGAGAACATCAAAAATGAAGAATCTGACTGGATTGCCTGAAGAAATGGAAACATCAAATAATGATAGTGAATTGTCTCTTCTAAGGAAAGACAGTAAGGTGTTTAAATGACCTTAAGACTACCATTCAAAAATTTAAAGCTTCTTTTAGCAGTTAGTTTTTTGGGGAAAGAGGCTTTGTATCTTTAATCATTTCATTCATCTCCATAATGACACAGTATTGCATAACAGGTTGCACAAATAATAATTATAATGTATGATTATGAACAAGAGAAATAATGGGTGTCTACATTTATTGCCAATAAATATAATGTAGAAAAAAAACTTCTAGTGCCAATGAAATAGCTACAATTGTAAGCTCTGAGACTGGAGTTAATGGTCTCTTGGCCATCTTGAAATGCCGCATCACGATATAAAATGCCAATGTTCCAGTAACCGTGCTGTGGCTTTTGTCCTGGGCAGAACTGAAATTGTTAGGTAGTCAGTTGATTAGTTTTACAGCTCATAAACATTAATCCAATTATTTCTCGAGATGAAACCATCCCACAAAGCTAAAACCTGGCTGAAACATTGAACCTTAGACCCCTCCCTTCCTTGGTCACACACACACATCAATCATCACATCACATTGCTCAACTTTCAATGAAATTATCTTAAACACTGAAACAAACAAACAAAAAATTGTGTACAACAAATTGACAATGGTTTGTTTGTCTCTTCAATCCAGTGAAACAATATAGTTATTTCATTAAAATGAATATGATGGAGGTTAGTTTGTTCTTTGTGCTTTACTTCTCATTGACATGGAGCCCATTAGAGGGAAGGAACTTGGCCAAAGCCTTTTGAAGGATGCATCCTGGCATTTGCCTGAAATGATTTCACAAAACCGTGGAAAAACAAAATTTGAATAGCTGGATTCACGTTCTTATGAATGTCAGGTCCGATCATTACCACTCACCCACTGAGCTTTGTGCTGTAGAAGTAGAGCAACCAAAACGAATAAGAGAATTTTCTGAAAAGGAGGTAAGAGTAAGTCAAAGAATGAAGTAGAACTTTGAAAAAGGAAAGCATTGGGGAAATTAAGGAAACTGTGTAATCAGTGTGTGTGTAGAGACAGTTGAAAGAACCATAATATATGAAGTTATATGTATGATCCCCACCCTCTAATCTCCATGTTCTGCTGATAAAAGATTTGTGTCCAGATATTTCAAAATCATCATATGCTCATGTTTTTTAAGTATCAGTGATATTGCTATCACCTGCAATAAAAAAAATATTCCAATTTCTTCCCTTCCGTAAGAATCTTCAACATCGCCTCCACTTTTCCAGTTACCACCCATTGCACACTAAATCCTCTATAAAGTATTTCTTTGGTGTCCAGATGTATATGTTTTGTCCATCAATTCCTCACATTGTATCTCAAAAATATTTCTCAAGTATTAATAACTACAATCATTCACCTAATTTGACACATACCTAAACCATTTTCTTAGACTAACAGCCACAATATCTGCTAAGATTAGCTGCAGTCTAATTCTTGTTTCACAGTTCTTTCCAGTTATTTAATCCATAAACTGTAACTTTCAGAAGGTTTACAATTTCTCTCAATTCTGTCTTGAAATGAGATTCTTCCTCCCCAGGAACCTTCCTACCCCTTAAAGGCCTTCCTTCAGAAGACCCTAAACCTCAGTTAACCTATGGTCCATAAGTACCAACCTCTCATTCAACAATTTCTTTCATGTTTACTGTGATACATGCTATACTGTAACACTTCCAATATGCACCAAGCCACTGCCATCTTCACCAATCCTCCACTCACAAAACCTAAGCCTTTGGAGAGCATGAAACTTGGCATGTCATTTACCAGCTTTCTTGCACTTCATACATGTGTGTGATTACCACTCAATTATCCATTACGATGAATGGCCATGAGCATCAGTACTCACGCAGAATAATGACCATCCTATCATGGCACATGAAACAACACACAAAACTTCTGTAATTCCTGTTTAATGGTTCATGCTATCACCCTTGCATTTAAGCAGCAGTTCCTCTCAATTTAGGCAGTGAGAGTTGGTTTACCAGTACATACTGGCCTCAATCTAAGATAGTGCTCCACTTGTTGATCCACTTTGCCCCTCCAACCCCTACTTTTATTGTCAGTGAAACCACAGTAACAAAGGTGCAAGGCATACTGCAGATTAGGTATTTGGAACTTGAGTATGATACATTATAATTAGAAAATAAGATAGGATGGGGGAAATCACCCATCACTTACCACAGATGAAGTCAGGAGGGTCAAACGAACACGAAAAAAAACCCACTTATATGTGTTTTTTCCCTATTCTTTGATGGCCTTCCTCCCTCCATCTGTGGTAAGTGATGAGTGATTTTACCTATCCTATCTTATTTTAAGTGCTTAATGCCAGTTTCACTGTCATTATTATCCAGCTGTATAGTTAGAATAATGCTAGAAAATCTTCCGATTCATTTCTTCAGTACTATTACTGCATGAGTAAACACATTTACATTTATTTGATCCTCTTGTTTACAAACCTGAAAACATTGGTCTCGGTGATGAGATCAATACACAACTATAGTTGGTTTATCATTTTGTGCCCATGTTATTTAAATACAAGTGATAGTATACTGTGATTCACAAGTAGCACAGTGAAGGTATAAATAAGGTAGTTAAAATAACTGGAGTAACTACCTTCCCTAAATAATGTACTGTCATTTGAGGCCCACAACAAAATGTACAGTGAAATGGAGCATGCTGAATATACATTGCAAGCCTCACAAATATGACAACATTTTATAAATGAATACGTTGATTCTATATGATATAAATCGAAATCACCTGTTCTGAATTTGGAAGTTATATATCAATGAATGATATCACGTATAAAGAGGCACTCACAGCATATTGTTTGTATCCTTAAAAGAATCAGACCAAGAGGAATCTATTCCTTAAAGCTGTAATGACACATAGACATGAACAAATAGAAATTGTAACTGGTATCAAGATTAATAATGTCACCAAAATCCTTGTACCAGCTATACAGTGGAATGAAAATTGCTAGCTCACATTAGGAAACATAAGTTACAGACTTTTAAGTTACGTGACTATATCCTCTTTCTTCAAGGTCACATAACAAATTTAAACAAGGAGGCAAGCCTAGAAGATAGACACATATGAAAACTAATAATTTTGCACACTACAGAAAACCACAAAACTGGAAACCGCCAAATTGAAATTACCTCCCATTAAACAATTTCTAGGAACTAAACAGAAGACTGGAGGAACATACTGAAGATAATAGAAGGAAATTTAAAAAAGAGAGAGATTGCTAACAGGCAATTAGGTTACCCTGAGGCATAAAGAATAGGTTATCTTGAGACATAAAGAAGACTGATGGACCAGGAGAGGAAGCACAAAAATGCTTAATTGAAGAAGGAAGCTTGACTTCACAACTGAAATCAAGTGAAGGAAGAAGTAAACAAATAAGTGGTTGGAGGTATAGTAATGTATTTTCATTTTCATGATTGGTCTTAACACCAAGTTGGACAGACAAAAACTGTACTGTAGTATTAGTGTGCCTTAATTTCTGGCATACTTACCCATGAAATTTATTGCAGAATCCCATAGAATCATCCACGATACCTTCTCAAATTTAAATGAACAAATCAACTTTCCAATTGCTAAAATTAATAGGAGGGATGAAAAAAAAACTTTTTTTAAATGCAAGTGACCCACAATTTTCATTTTAGTTAAATAAAATATCACTGTTTAAATTGCATTATTTTTGGAAGAGCATTAACATTCTTTAGCAAACCAGATATTTATGTGGCTAGTTACATGGCATCATTCAGGCTATTTATTGGTCATACTGATTACACAAAGTCACATGTAGCAGTAATTACAGTTTTCAATGTCCTGCTGCTGTTGTAGTGACTAAGTTGATCTCAGCAATGGTGCGGCACTGTTAACCATAATGAAACTACAGAACAAGAATTTCTCATCAGGAGATTTCTCCTTACTCATTGATTACAACAGCATCGCCTCTCAATTACATGAAGCAGCAGTAACACTTCATTCTTACCTTATTCATGATGCTGATATAATAATGCTAATGATGAGAAGTCTGCAGTTTATAACAGTAACAAATACATTAATAATCCACAGTAACAACCATTGTAATTGTGATACTCCTTCCTCATGTCCACTCCCTCTTCTACCCCTCCCTAGGCCACCATATCTTGGTAGTCCTGGTGGAGAAGTTAACTCTTCTTGATAAGTCCTGTTAGCACCTGCATCCTTGCAGTAATGATCATCTGTCTGATACATATTCTGTCTCTTCTGCCAACAACACTGCATTTCCACAAATACCATGAGGTCAAGTATGCTTCAGATAACAGAAAGAAAAAAGATGTGAGGGTCCAACAACTTGTTTATTACAAAGTAGGCTCATCCTATAGGAAGACTGGTTAAACACAATTTTAAAGAAAATTATTAAAACCACAGATATTAAAAGGAAACCTCATTAATTCTCAGCCATAAGAACAGAATATGAAAGGAAATAACTACACCTACACTCAGCAATTCACAAAATTATGGATATAAGAGTGATTTGCATCAAAACTAATTGAATGCATTACAATTGTGAATAGCATGAGGGATTAAAGAATTCATAAAAGCATCCATACACCTAATTTCTCCAATATCATCCATCTTATACAAAGAGAAATTGTATAGTTTGCACAACATTGACAGTAATGTGCTCTTACAAATGATGTAATATATCAAGTATGAAGCTCAGGATTTGATAGATTTTAAACTTTTGAATTTAAATGAAGTAGTAGGTGTGCATTAAACTATCTAATCTTGGTGATAGATTTTCATAAATAAAGGGTCACATTCCCTTTTATTCACAAAATAGCAAAGTAAGAGTCCTAATGCTGAAAAGTCTATAAAGTATTCCACTGCATTGGTTTTGTGTCCAGTTTTATTTCTGATTTTAATTATTTGCTAAATGTAATGCCAATAGTGGTACATTAATTATACTCAGCATAAAAATATTAAAATAAATTTATGTGGCATTGTTGTCTAGGATATCAGTGAAAGGTTGGGTCATCAATGAGAGTACTGATTAGCTCTACATTCCGCCTCCATTTCAGTTCATCATGAAATATGAACCATGGAATGTGCTAGCAAAATCATTTGAACAAAGCAAATCCCGTTAAAATTTCAGAAAGCCCCAGAACTCAAACCACAGACATTGAATTTTAAAGGGAAGCATTTTATCCAAATAACTATCAGATTCTTCTCCAGCACACTGCAAGACTTATAATTACACTCACAATTGTTATATGGCAGTTGAATGCTCAACAACAAAGCCAGTCTTTTCTCAAAAGCTTTTGTTCAGTTATCATATGTGGTTCATCTGTCACTCCCAAACATTTCCTTCTTCACATCTCTCTTACAGTCAAAAAATTGTTAATTTATTACAAAATCATACAGTCATTAAAAAGTGTGGGTGTGGAGGGTGAAACGGTAGGGAATGAGGTTCAAGTGTTTAGGAAAATATGCCATGGGAAGAGGTTATTTAATGAATTAAAACAGAAAATTTAAGTCAAGTACACAGATCTGAACATTTATTTTGCAATAGAGATACAAATAAATAGGGCTAAAGCCACCTCCACAACTTCAATCTCGACAGCCTTGTTTGTATAATATGTAAGAACAGAAAAATACAGACTTGAGCTAGAATTTGGTATAATCATTGCACTTGAGCTGATAACAGACTGGTAACAGAAGAAAATTGATGACAGTCATGTATTAATGACAAAAAAATTTAAAGCAAATATTTTAATTACTTCAATTTGCAAAAAACAAAAAATTAAAATTGTAAAGCTCTAACATATGACCGGGTGCTCATTCATACTGATTTTATCAACAATTACATGAATTTTTAAAAATCTTAGAAAATTATTACAAATGTCAAAAGAAAACTATGGCCAGGTAATTCCATTTAAGAAATATATTCTCAAACCACCCATCAGCCATAAATAAAGAAAAATCTTAAATATTTTATTTACATGTTGTTCAAAACAACCACGCACTATTAACATCTTTTAATGTTGCACAAATGTTTTACATTAAGGGATACTGTTATAAAAGTTATGACTAGAATTCGGCTACAGTTCTGGGTTATACAAATGGAATGTTAATTGCTTATAGTAATGAGGTCTATATAATAGACCTCACATTTTATACAAACACTGTATGCACACACCAATTTTTAAACATCACACTGCAAAATATACAGGCAGAAATATTTCAACCACTAATAGGCAAATGTATTTCCAGATACAGGAAGGACTTTCATCACCATAACCAGAACCAGAAAGTGTTGCAATTGGCATGTTACTTTTGTACTACTGTCCCAGATACACAAATATCTAAGTATGCCTTCGGTTAAAATCCGAAAACATTTTAGACCGAACTAGATTCCACACACAAATTTGGAAAATGTCAAAAGCTATTCATTTAAGTAGAAAAAGCACACTAACACTTTTACAGTAAAAAAATTTAAATAATATCCTTAAGGTAACTTTCCAAAATACATCAGTGTCAACACAGTCACAAAAAGCCGTTTTATATATATTTATATATTTCTTTTATCTGTAACAATTGAAAATGTACACCTTACCCTAATGTAAAAAGACAGTTCTAGTCCAATAACAAGTGCAGCTTTGTGGCAAAAGGCTTCTTTGGAAACAACTTCAGGCGTGAAGAAGGTAGCGGGCAGAGCCCGGGGGCCCGCTATCAGGACTTGTAAGTGCGGATTACATCTCTTATCACCGCGCGGCACAGCGGGCAGTGGCCGCCTCCCTTACCGCGCCACTGCTGTACTGCACACTCATAACACATGCACATGTGACCACACATATACAGCACACTGTCAATAGGGCGCTCGTAGCAGATCGTGCACTCCGTGCCTGCACCCCCACCCGACGTTCCAGTTGCTTCAGCCCACTGTTGTAGTGTTGCTGTAGAGTCCATAGTAGAGTAAGATGTGGCAGAAACAGGCTGCAACAATAATTTTACCATTTTAACATCGGGTAACCATAACATTCATGAATCATACCAACTGTTTTATACATGAGAATAATAAGACTGACTTCTGGAATACCATAAAATTAAAATCTAATCAAATTAAATTGAAGAAATATAAAAAAGTGCCATTACTCTGAAGGAGGATCAGCCTTTCCTAAGAAAAGGGGAAAAATAAAAAAGGGGAAAAATAAAAAGGGGGAAAAAAATAAAAAGGGGGGAAAAAAATAAAAAGGGGGAAAAAAATAAAAAGGGGGGAAAAAAAAAAAGGGGGGAAAAATAAAAAGGGGGGAAAAATAAAAAGGGGGGAAAAAATAAAAAGGGGGGAAAAAAATAAAAAGGGGGGAAAAAAATAAAAAGGGGGGAAAAAATAAAAAGGGGGAAAAAATAAAAAGGGGGAAAAATAAAAAGGGGGGAAAAATAAAAAGGGGGAAAAATAAAAAGGGGAAAAAATAAAAAGGGGAAAAAATAAAAAGGGGAAAAAATAAAAAGGGGAAAAAAATAAATCAGTAGGACTATGAAATAGTAGACATTTTTATTGAGGTCAAGGGTATTTATAGAACTGAACCAGAGATGACCAAACTGTTAGTAAAAGAAATCAAACTAGAAATACTTCCAATAACTTCATCTTTCCAATTTACTACTGTCTTGTTATTGACTAATGAAAATTATGGTTTAAGAAAACTGTGCCACATTAAAATACTCATGAACAGTCTTCGATGTGGCCCACATCGCACAAAATGATGCTCCTGTTTTGTTTCTCCTAAACAATGCTCACTTAAACATTCATTTATATTGATTATGGGACAATACTTTATTACAGAATACTAACCTCAATATAGGTATGGGAGTACGTCGAGAGTAGTGTCCCCGACGACGAGGGCTCGCCCGGTGAGACGGCATGGTTGTGCCTGTTCTGCTGATTTTGTTGGTTGAGGTAGTTAGAGTGAGCAGGAGGTAGCTTGACGACCAATACGGTGCCACATCCTGGACTCGCCATCAATTCTGCCTGTGCTGTCGTCACCGGTACCGCGACGGGTGAAGGACCAGGAGGACAGCAAGGACGGGGGGCAGGAGCTACTGCACCCTCGGGAGAACGCACCGCCTGCACCTGCCGTTCTATGTGATCTCCACTGGGCCCCACACCATTTGTTGCTGGCAAATTTACTCTGAGCCGACCAGGTGCCAAGGCTTCTGCTGTCCTCGGTGGTGGCGAAGAGTTGCGAGAACCTTTAATGCGAGGAAGAAACTAATGCAGTAACTGACAAGTAAGAATTTCTAACTGCAAGCAACTTTATGTAGTAGTTTTATTTTGAAAAAAAAAAATCAATTACAAAAATGAGGTCATATGCTGCCTCTTAATCAAATAATTGTCTATCACAATTAAGTAAAAAGAACAAGTCAAACTTCATAGTTCAGTAACTGAAGCATCAGATTCATTGCTTTTCCTATTAAACCTTAGTTTTCAGCAATATCCATCAGTATTGCTACATTTTAATATGTGCTAATTTCACAGAAACAAGGTCTGCACGTGATGTCTTCAGTCATTCTCAATAACAGAAGATTAACTTGTTCTCCATTGTTGTGTAGCAGCTGATGGAAAAGGGCCTTACTATGTGTATAAAAATTCCTTAACGTGTTAAAGAGTGCATGTTTGACCAATATATTCATTACGGAGGATCGCTTTTAAGACAAGGAATGCAATATCAAAAATTACAAAATATTAACTCACTAGTACAAAGGAGAACATAGTGCCTGGTAAATTACAGATAGTTTCTGTTAGTAGGAAGAAAAAAAAAGAACATCTTTGGAATGTGGAGAAAAAAGCAGCACTTTAGACAGGTGAAAAAGAGACAGTCATTTCTCAGTGTGTGGTATTAATATTTGACAAGAACTCAAGCTTTACTTCTTTAACAGAATGTACCCTTTTTAAATGGCTGTAAACTTCCTGCTCAAATTATGTGTATTAGGCTGTCTAAAATTCTGAGAAGGGAAGATCTACAAACTACCAATCAAACAATAAATTGACAGCACTTAAGAACTAATCCTGAATATGTATTTCCCTTAATATGCTTGATAAGTTATAAAACAGATATCACGGCAAGTAACTTGTTGCAAGTGATGCGTTTTCAGCAGTTCTTACTTGGTGATGAATGAGAATGGTGTAGATGAGGCTGCTCCAGTTGACTTCCCAGTACACGAATTTTTTGTGTGTTGCCATAGACATCCCAGAAAGCCCATAGCTGCAGTGTATGGTCAACATGCATTACTACTGCTGGTGGCCCTCCATTTCTGCTGACTTGCACTTCTCCTGCAAATAAAACAAAGGTCTTATTAAGAATATATGGTAATTTTATAAGAGCATTTTTAAAAAACAGGTGTTCATAGCATAATATATGATTTATCTCATCATGGAAAAAAAAAAAAAACAATATTATGTACCTGTATGCGAGATGCAGAAGGAAATCTCATCTCCTCGCTGTGGAGTGTTGACAACATATTTGCTAACCACCCAATACTCGGGTCTGTCCAGTAGCAAGTCGGAGTCCTCTGGAAGATCTAAACTTTGTAAAGCTGCCGGGTCACAAGACGTTAGCCCAAATGCAAGTGATCCAACATAAAGGGATTGCGTTGCCAGAACCTGAGAAATTTATTTTAAAAACAAAAGATTATCCCATAAACTTAATGAAAAAATATTTAGTGGATATTTTTAGGAAAAGGGCTTACCTGTATCACTATTTTCTCCCCAAGATGAACAGGTCTAGACGTGAAGACATATCCGAGCGAGAACTCTTGGTCAGATCTTGCTGCAATACACCTGTCATTGCTCAGGCGAATGTTCCGTCCACGTGTGCGATGAAATGGTAAAGGACTCAGGTACGGATGAGAGGTTTGTGGTTGCTGATGCTGGTAAGATGAGCTTACAGGCACTACAGCAACACTCTCCTAAAGGCAACAAAACTCTGTTAAAACAGTGAAAGCAAGCATTTTTTAAACAAATTTTAACACCAAAGAAACTATACCTACAATTATTTGCAGTATAAAGTTCATAACAGTTTGTATTACTGTAAAGGAATGACAAAGACTAGAAGTAGCTTATATCAATGTCAACTACAATGTCAGTAGATGCAAGTTACTCAAAATAAAAATTAACAGTAGTAATTGAGGTCATGACTATCTACAGTTTATACCAAATTTGGCAAACCCTTGAACACCCAAAACTGTATGCTAAACTCTGCACACTTCTAATTATGAAGTTCTCAAAACAACAGTTATAATAATTATAGCAGTGGGAGCTAATTATTTTCACTACTCAGATGTAGATCCTAACATTGTTTTTCTATTAAAAAAACTTGAGCACAGAAAATTAATGCATATTTTATTATTTGCAGTTTATTTTGAGAAAGTATATATATTAAATAAATCACAAGCTTAAAGTAAAAATATATGAATCCGTACCTGAGATGGGACAGGGGGAGGCTGTGGATCATCAAGATGTGGCTGCTGATGAATGTTGAGTGACGCCAATGAAGGCAGAATGAGCCGCTCAATCGCATCCGGGCTGCTGTCCGTGGCAGCCGACTGCTGAGGAGACAGGTTTCGGCGTGAATTGTTAAGCTGCTGCCGCGGGTCTACCAGTTCTATAGCTGTAGAGTTGCCATAAACGTCAATGATGGCCCACAGTGGACCTCTAGTCTCAACACCGCTGAAGAAAACTCCCTTTTCTTCACCATTTATACCAAAGTGAACATCTCCTGCTGGTGTAACATAGTAGAACAGTACTGTGTCACGCTCAGCAAAGCGCTCTGCCAGAGCTTTTGCCCAGTAACCAGGTTTATTGGTTAGGTCTGAAAAGAAAAGAAGTGAAAGTCTTAAATCAAGCAAAAGTTCATTTCAAGAGCAAGAAATTAAGCCTTTCTAAAATTCTGATGTTAATTCATGGAATGTATTGAAAAAAACAAAAACAACTACATAGTCTACATTTGAGAAGAAAGTTTATTGATGAAAACTAGTAGCTCACCTGGGCAGGCATATTTAGGAAGAGCATATCTCAGATTGTTTGGGTCATTGCAGGTAAAGCCAAACCGAATAACTCCACTCCAGTTATTTGATACTTCTAGGAACTTCACACAAACCTGTAAAAAAACACAATCATAATTAATGGGAGACTGAGTTTTCTATCAGTTTCTGATAGTGATATTGCTCCAGTAAGAATGTACGCCAATTAAAAGTACAACAGTACTAGTTATTTGAAATTAGGAAAATGCAATACCTTTATGAGAATGTCTCATTGTATATGCACTAATTATAAATAGCTCAAAGGGATTTAAATAATTTATTAAACTGAATCTTCATTACAACTGCAAAAGAAATAATTTGGTATTAAAGCTCTGAGAAAACAGGGAAGAGAGAAATGTTGGATATTTGTATTACAGTTAGTATAGCTTTGTTGTAATGTAGTTATCTCAAATCAACAATTAGCTCTATCGTTATTACATCAAGCAAATAAGATTGACGACACAAAAGTGTTTTGCCAAACACCCGGTACAATTTCTTTTTCGGGCTCAACTACGCAGGAAACTAGACAAATCTTTTTCAGATTTTTGTATCACAAAAAAATAAAAGGGGAAAAACATATCGATGAATTCTATGAAAATCATATTCACTTGAAAGATGAACAATAACAGGTAGTTTACAAAATCTTCAGCAGTAAGACGACATGCAATTTTAAGATGTTATGCTGACTGTTAGGTGTGATCTTTGGATGCTGCGCGATGCGGTGAGATTTCAGGCTGGCGAGATCTCGCCCAAATTGCCGTGAGAACCGGAAACGGCGTGGGTCGCGGTCCAGTAATTACGGCAGCTGGCCAGCCGAGGCTCTCACACCAGGCAATAAACCGTGTAGAAGATGCCAATACTTACAGATTCCTAACACCGGAATACACAATGGTTGCGGTAACGGACAGACTGTGCCCGTCTAACTAGATTATAAACCTGAGGGTTGGTTAAAAGTTGTATGGCACAGCTATTTTTACTATAAATGTGTCACAAGGTAATATTACAATATGTAACGTGGAGACACACACACACACACACACACACACACACACACGTCTCCTTGTGCAGAAAGAACAAAACGTGTTTCGGAACGTTTTGTGGGGAGGTCAAAGTGACCGAGTCTATCGTTTGTCATACCGTAGTATGAGATGCAATCACTAACATCAAAATATCTCCAAGATTTTGATGAGTTTTAGTCGGTTTTTCCTTTAACAGTAATGGAGTTCATGCCCCAGTTACAGTTTTCTTACACACCAACTTTTACCATTATATTTTTTTTCCTTTAATTCTTTGGACGTAATATCGCCACTCCCCTACTTTTTTTGTGAATATTAATTTCAAATTATTTCAGTGTTTCCGATAAACTATTCAACATTTCCATTGGTAATTTATCCCAATACTCTATTACCTTACCTACGAAACAAACATTTTCTCACTCGAAGACATTTAAACCCTTCAGATCAGTAGATAATTTCCAAAGTTTCTTTCATTGATAAAATTTCACCTCCCACACCTACTACTCATTTCCCTTTCGAAAATACTTGACGGGCAAATGTAAGCAAGGTGACTGACCTTCTCCGAGATCTTGACGGGCCTGCTGGAGAAGGTGACTCCCTTGCAGAAGCTCTCTGCCCTGCGCGCCACGGTGCCGTCCCTGGAAATGCGGATGTTGTCACCGTGCACTTGATGGAACTGCAGCGGCGGCAGGTTGTTGGTTCCGCCGCCAGCCGTGCGAGGCGCTGCAACAAAATAAATTGGTAAACACCAGCTGGCGAAGGTTTAACGCAGCTGTCTACACAAGGGGACCTTTGGGTTTTAACAGATCGACATTAGCACCAGTTCTCCCTCTCCCCTCCCGTACCCCTCAAATAATTCAAAATAATTATTACAAAATGTAATTTCCTCTCCGGAAACCCTACAACTATTCTATCGAGCACTATTCCGTATAATAACACAGAACCCACCAGTGTGTTGAGGCACCGCGCACTGGCTCGGCACAAGAGTCCAGGTTATCCCGATTCTGATTTAGACGCGGTTTCCCGCAATCATCTACGCTTGAAACTACACATTTCACTAACAAAAATACACTTATCATACGAGACTATCCTACAATAAGATTATGTATGTCGGGCCTAAAAAAGGCCTGGTTAAACTTGTGGCAGGAACTCAGTTCCTCCCCCTCCCCTTTTCTCATTGGTCCTTGGTGGCAGAGTTGGAAGGAAAAAAAAATTAATAGCATAGACTGCCCATAAATGAATTTATAAGTATTCCTATCAACATTCGTTTCTCATGGAAAATGAAGAAAGAAAACTATTCTCAGTGGATGCCAAATTCTTACTGGTTAAAGTACACAATCTGGATCACTTCCTGACAGTTGCGGATCCAAGATTTTGGTTTGAAGGGGGCTACGATTTAGGTTTGGGGGGGGGGGGGGGCTTGACTCAGGCAAGGCAAGGCTTTATGGGAGGGAGTTGTTTGGATATTTCAGACTGCCGACCTTATCGGAACAGTAGAGAGAGGGGGGGGGGGAAGTCCCCAAAATTACGATGTCATAGCTCCCTACCCTGGATCCAGCACTGCTTCCAGATATTAGTTTGAGCTGTGTAGCCTTAAAACTACTGACATCCGAAATATTTTCACGAATACGCAATGACGCAAAATACTATATCATGTAAGGTTAAAAACTTAAACCTTCCTCCCCTTTCCCGTGTGTTGTTACGAAGATGCCACACAAGGGTTCAAACAACAAAATTACAAATGCGAGCGATCATTTTAGTTCAGAGTTGCGGAAGCGCAAAAGCATGGCGGCCATGCACTGCGGAGCGGAGGTCGAATCCACAGCGCACGAGGCCACACAGGTTGGTGAAAGTGCCGACAGACTCCACACAACTTAAAGGTTCAACGCATCACTGGCTGGTCAAACCTCCTGTAACACCTGGCTATGACTTATTTCTGCAAGTAAGCGGATTCTCGTAGGATAATTCACCCCATTTTCAGATGTGCATGGTGCAAAGCTGTTTATCTGAAGTACGGTTGGGTGTATATTAGTCATCACTACCACCATACGCCGGTTCTGGAGGTAATGAGAAATTGAACATCAAGTTCTATGCTCAGGCTAGTAGGTTTTGTATAGGATGTAATTAGTATACTGAGATGAAAAGGTTAGCGTAAGACAGCATCAAAACAGTCCAGACAATGATAATATAAAAATAATGTCCCTTCTAGAATTATTATACCTGTAATTATATTTTGATGCTCTATCGTAAAAGTTGGAGGAAAACTTTCCGTGATTACATAGGAATGAGCAAAAAAAGATCTGGGAATGCAAAAATGGGGCAAACAAGGGGGAAGGACTAAGTAGTTATGAGTATGCTGAGTTGAGAAGATAGCTCAAGAGATGAAGGAATGCATCTAACCAGTCAATCTCCCTTACAGAATTATTATGCTTTTAATTGTATTTGGATGGCAAAGGTTCAGCATTGTTCAAATTGTGTCTACGTACAAGAAAATCTTTCAGTGACTAAATAAGAATTTGTATCCCCAATTAGCGAAACAACAAGACAGTTAGGAATGCAAAAACCGGGCAGCCGAGGGGCAAGGACGGATTAACAGAGGACGAAGCCCCTGCGAAAGCAAGCAGGGCTTCTGTAAGCTAATAACCGTGCGGCATGCAGATCACGGAAACGTTGCCATGGAGACACCGCTTTATCGAGCCAAACACACTTCCGTCCGGGCTCTGAAGATACCACCCGCACACACTTGAGATCAATAGCGAGCACAGTCACATTAAGGAACGTCAAGCCAACCGTGTGCATCCACTGTGCCAAAACGTTGCATGCGAGTTTAACCACACTTGAGTGCACTGTTCAGGGTTGACAGCCTTACAAATGTTGAACTGCATTGAGCTTTCATGCTCCGGTCGCAATGTCCATAGTCATCTCTTTACATCTTTACATATACTTTAAGTATCAAATTCTCCGCCCATCTACTTTTGCTATTTACGAATTTTAATCTTAAATTCCTTCAGCGTTTTTGGTGAATTCTTCATCATTTCGCTTGGAAATTATTCAATCCCTGGCACCATTACCACAAAATATCATCTTCCCACTCCCTTATGCATAAAATTGAGTGCCATCTTGTGCCCATGTTCATCTTTTCCTTTCCTTGCACTATTCCTAATTCTTTGACACATATCCCTCCAAGCTCTATCACAAACATACACCTTGCACAATCCCAGCACCATCTTCACACTCCTGTCTTCCGACAACTCCAAATCTAGCTTCTTTATCATATTAATTACCGACTGGGTCCTGCGGTAATTTCCACAAACAAATGTAGCTGTTCTCCTTTTGACGCGCTCTAATTCCTGAATTTGATACTCAAATCGTGGGCCCTAAACTACACCACCATATTCAAGCAATGGCCTGATCAAAATTTAGTAACCCAGTTCCCTCATTTCTCTTGTACCTCATCACCCTCTCCAGAAGATGAAAGATATTGTAACCAATGTCTGTAATACGACCCATAAATAATGTGATTGTTTTGGGCAGAACACTGCCGATTTGTAAAAGGACCCCATACAATGAAATGATAAAATCAGGTCCTGCTTTTATATGTCTACCCAGCCTTCGAGTTCCTGGATCCAGACCAACGACAGAATTGTGTTGAATACGGAAGTCGGCATAGTTGTAGAATTAAGACTGACTTAATTCGCTACCCAGAACAGATCGATGTGGCTATGCTCAGAGCAGCTGTCGCGTGCCAGCTGCCGTGAGAGGAAGCAGCTGTCCGCGTCGCTGATAACCACACTGCTGCCAACCTTACTCACTAAAAACACTAATCGAAATCTAGCTTCAAGAGTTAGTCTACAAACGACGGCCTTTTCGAAGCTCGAAAACTTGTTTATGAGAAAAACTACAACTCTTTCTCTACGGAAAAGCTTAAGTCAGACAACTTAATTACTCTACAGACACTTATTCCCTAAACGTAATCGACTCCGTTCCAAACTGTTTTACCTGCAATAGTCTGTATAGTTTTTTGAAGATTTATGCTAAAGGTTTTCTACCAGGAACAGGCACGTGTAGGGTTGGAAGTTCTAATTTGTAGGGTTTGTTATTTCTTGTTTACTTACGACTTTACACCTCGTCGACGCCGATTTCATTAAGGGCAGAACAGGATGGTGCTCAAGAAAAAGGAAGGAATCCTGCCATAGCCTTTTGGAGGAACCATCACGGCATTCGCCTGAAGTGATTTCGTTAAACTGCGTAAAACGGAAATTTGGATGGTCGAACGAAGATTTGAATCCACGTCCTCCCGAATGCCATCAACGAGAGTCTATTGGTAACTGGCAATTTGGATCTCGCTCTACAAGCTACCACACTCGGTAATTTAATTTTAATCACAATGTATTAAAATGTATTAAAATGTCTACGCGCGATGGTTGAAAATTTGAAAACAGTAGGACCTGATCTGAAACATACTAACTACCTACATGCTACATAAAATTTGCTCTAATTAATGGTTTAATAATATAATTAGACATTTAATTGGCCTGATATGATAACAGTATATTCATAGCCAGAGTCCTTGACATTAAAATAGTATTGCCAGAAGCTACAAAATTTTAACCTTATGGCCGTTCAAACTCGTTCTATTTTTCTTTCAACTGGTCCACAATTTATTAACCGCATGCTAGTTAAATCTTCATCGAAGTAACAATGTCTGTAAAACTGCATAGTTTTTAGACTGTTGCATATTGCTTCTAATCACCACTCTTGAGGCAAAGTACCACGAATACCAGCAAATCAGAAAAAGTGTTTGAATTTGCTAAAATTTGGCAGCGATATGACAAAGCAACCGACGAATCCGTAAAATATCAGTACTTCCTAATTTATGAAACGTGGTACAGTCTAACTGCAATAATAATTTGACACAAAGGAAATCACTTGACGTACAACAAACAATTTCCAAAGTAATTAGTATCAGTAAGTGTCCAACTAATTCAGTTCTGCAGACTGAAGGGAAGCTGTTTTTTATTCCAGACCATTTCCCTACAAGGTATACAGCCGTTGCGGATATCAGAAAAACGTGTTTCTTGAATCTCAAAACGGTGGCGACGTCACTGTTTGCGTCTTTGCGAGTTCGCAGATGACTCGCGTTTTATTTTTGGTCCGAGTGTTGACTGTAGAAATCTTCAACAGGGCAGGCCAATGCCACAACATACATCCGCTTGAAACTCTTCACTAAAAAATATTCTCACAATAACATCAGCGAAAGAACACAAAGAAACTATATATTCAAGAGGTGGAATGAAAAAGAATCTGTGGAAGGCAAAGTTGTTAAGTAAATAAAATTTATTTATTTCAGTGAAGAAGATGGTTAAAGAACAGGAAATATATTGTAACAAATATTACAACTAGAGATTAATTAAAAATAACTGCTAACTATGATCAAATAAAGAACGCTTTCCAGTGGAATATTTAGACAGACAGAATTGACTGATGACGTCACTGTATCATCAGTTCTCACAAGCGACAGCTGACAAGTTGCTAGAATGGAATATAACCCGCCCTCTGGTACGCCACCATATTATGAAGACACTTCACCGAGGTGTGTTTTGCAACATCAGGAGATGCGTAGTGCGACCCAGTTCCAAGATTAGCAGATTACTTCAACCAGAGAAAGTTACTCCCACAGACCCCATCCGCAGTTGTGGAGGAGGGGAGCCACTAGTTTGCAAATTCGCAGCGATGACGTGTTCAGCTGTCGCAATGGGGTCAGCCGGCAAAATCTGATCGGAACCGATCCAACGATAATGCAACCGGACAGCTATCGGCTGCATATCCACAGCATAATTGCTTAACTATGCTAAATACGATACTAACAACTTTTTCTAACGTTATTTTTTGTCTGGTCCGCGCCGTTTTGATGTTAAATAGTTTAGGTTGCTATTATTCCTGTACCAATATCACAAGTGAAGTAATTTCTGAATATCGGAAATATGTCTTCTGGAAATGAGGTTATACCAGCCGATATCTTAGACTTTTGACATGACTGAACAGTCGTACTGCGAGTTATTTGTGTAATAAAATTTTATTTTATATATAACAATTTTATTCAAGTTATCATGGAGGAGGGAGAAAAAAAAACAGTTAAGTGCGGCTAATACCAAATTACCCTAAATATTAGCAACAGAGTGCCTGCAGTTAAATAGCCGTTCTCTAAAGTTTACACTTTTAATTCATTAAAATTCTCCACTGTACTGAATATTATTTGCATATTTTTAATACTGAATTTGTTAGTTGAATATAATGCATCTACTTCACTTGAGAGTGCCGATGAATTTAAGTCGCACGTGCCGTTCCGCAAACACGTGTACCGGGGTGCTGCTGTCGATACAGAGGGCAGAGTAGCACTTCCGCCGGAAGCGGCCGCCCCTTACGCAATTGTGGGCTCCGTGGACGTCCGGATCAGATGGCAGTGTTTGCCTGCCATGTACAGAATCTGGAGCAGAGAGGACGAAGCATTAGTCAGCGGCAGTCATGCTAGCAGCGGCGCCGAGTCCAGTTCCGGGTATGCGCCTGCCCTCTACTCAGAAGTTGACATCGCTCAAATCAGACATCACGCACATGGTTGAAACTAGTTCCATTCGGTATTCGACAAACCTATAACGCTCTCCTATGTAGCTTTCGTTCGCATATTCACCTCCATTGTTGCTGTTCTCTTTGGCCTACACTGACAAAAACTGGATCGGAGATTTAAGTTTACTTTAAGCGTGTGTTAAGCACTTTTCTATATTGCAGACAACTCTTATGCTGTTGTTTAGTTTGAATAAGACTATTCTAGTCTAGCTTTAAAACACATCTTTTATTGCGAGATGAGTGAAGAATAAGTACTTATTTTTAAATAGACTAATTGAGTTGTTTTCGACCTGTTATGAAAAGCGCGGCGACCTTGCACGCTCGCCCAGAGGCCAGCCCAGCAGGAAGAGAAACAGCCGGCTCCTTCCGGATTCACGGAACGTCCTTCAGTATTGTTGACTGCGGCTCAACAGAGCCATGACGCCACCAAGTCTGCGCAGTACTCCGGGAACAAGCGTTGTTGACAACAGACGTTTCCTCGAACCTCCGCTAGCGGCGCATAAACGTACAGCGGAAGGAATAACCCACCAGCGTTTGGGGAAATCGCAGTATCTTGCGAATAAATGAAGACGAGTAAATGTAGAAAACGTTAACATCCATCTGCCTGACTTATCTTCTTATAAGTCTTTAGAAACTACGTAAAGAGTGAACCATCTTAAAGCTTATTGCGCAGTCCTAAAGAGAAAATGTGAAAAGAAAATTAATAGTAAAAACTCAAGTTTCTTTGCCGATAGGATACGAAACGTCGCTTGCAGAGGTTGTGGAGTTTGATAGAATATTATCAAAACATTTATCACAATAATAGGAATGAATAATTTATGCACAACCGAAATACTGACCGTGGATGCAGGGTATGTTATCGTGGATTAATCAAAGAAAATTTCTCCACACCTACTGGTACGATTTGACCAACGCCGAGTGAGGAAGAGAATAGTTCTGCCCGCCGACAGAGAACACAGTGGTGCTCCCGTCGATTAGATTCGTGGGTTTTCGTACCTGCAGTTTCGCGAGCTCGGAGCTGCGACTGTTCACCCAGTCGCTCCGGGAGAGCGAAGAAAGCGACGACCATGTCTGAGCAACTCCGCCTGTCGACTGGACTGGCGGCGGCCCCCAAACCTATACGTCACACGGCATGACGTCAGGCGCCCGTCGCGGCGCGGCGCGGTGGCGTACGCGCGGAGCCATTGCACGACCTTGACTGCGGCTGGGCCCTCCGCAGCCCGTCCTATGTTCCCATAGCCGGACAATGGACTGCTCTACGCAGGCTTAATAAGCTCAACGGCTCCAATTTCAGTGGGTCGCAGCTGTTAATTATCTCATTCACGACTCACATCCTGTTAGCATACGGGATCACTGCATACGCTGTCGCATAGTATGTATGGTGACGACAGTAACGCTCAAGGCATCTTTAATGGTCTCTCAGCAAGGGGTATATTTTGTTTAGTGTCTTCCAGCACACATTACTGGAATCACAACAACGCTGGTGCTTTCATAAACTTGCATCACTATTTTACAGCACACCAGTTAACTGCATCTTCAAGCAACATTCCGACAAGAACCAATCTCCCAGAGACTAACCAATCTCCCAGAGACTAACCAATCTCCCAGAGACTAACCAATCTCCCAGAGACTAACCAATCTCCCAGAGACTAACCAATCTCCCAGAGACTAGCCCGGAATAAAGACCAAAGATATTTTCTAAAGCAACGGTACGAAGAGAAACGGACCATCAAAAATAGTAGATTACACGTGCAAGTAATACGCGAATAATTATCAGAGACTAAAGAGGGTTATATAGAACACCTACTGTTCCATTGTACATCGAAATATAATCTGGAAAGAACCCTGGCGCAGAGAAACAAGCTCTAACCGGTGACCCCATTTCAACTGTAAGACTTCTCATTCATAATCTACCAACGAAAACAATCTCGGAATCGAACAAAGCGAACTGCTTCAATACATCTTGGGAAGCGCTTTCACCACATTTTTCGTGGGGTTAAAGACCACCTTCAAAATAATTCGCTTCATTGAATATGCACGTGGCATCTGCTTTGTTAACATTACAGACGCCAAAACTTTGGATAAAATCTGTTTTACCTCCAAATCTTATGCTTATCATTGTTCTGTGAAATAAGATGTGAAAGAAGACTGTGTGTACCACCATTAAACACTTTTGCCCGTGGCAGCGTACCGGGAAGCGCTCAGCGATTCGAATTCCGCCGACAGCGCCCACCGTGGGACAGCGGCGCATCCCAGACTCAGAAGCAACAGGTAGCCCTAATGGCGGCCGGAATTATCTGCGATGGCGTGGCCAGATACAGCACGGCACTTTGCGTGTCGCTGATTGGAGGCAGTGCCGTGTTAACATTCAACTTTACACAGGACCATGTCGCCGGGGAAATCGTTCAGTCTGCTACAGTGAACTGATTAACGGGAGAACTGTAATTTCGGTACCGACATCAAGTATGGTACATTTACCCGCGATACAACGTAATGATTCTCCGCCTTCGAAAAAGCTGGTTTGGGCACATTCCGATCCAAACTGGAAGGGCACATTTTATCCATAAATCACATTGGACGCCTTACTCAGATTCTGCGTACGGCTATTGTGTTTGCACTTCCTACGTGGAAACTGGAAGCTTTCTGCATGTTCTCGGCATATTTTTTCGCGACGGGTTTGTCGTAAATATACTTCAATTTGCAGACTCGTACTTACCTTATCCCCTCAATGTAAATACCGACAAATCTGTGACGAGATGGGTGCTGAGAGCGTTAAGTAAAAGCGTATGGGATTGTTGGCCGACAGATCCCGAAGGATTGTTAGGCTGCCTGCGCGACAGTTTCGATTTGCCTCGCATTCCGTCTCCGCCGTGGCTGGACCTACAGTTTAACGTGGAATCAGACTCATATGATCAAACACAACTAATCAAAATCCCTGGCCCCAACGAGATTTGAACCTGGTAGAGATCTCCAAATTTTTGAAAGTAAGCACCTTAACCACTGAGCTACCAGATCACTTGCACGGTCGTCAAACTAATTTCCAAACAATTAGTAAAAAATAGTTACAACATTGCAGCGAAAAAATTATTTTAAAGCGAATATAAAAAAGACACATTAAGAGTAAACAGCAAGTGGCTATCACGGTATCTCGCTAGGCAAACGTGATTCACGTGTATCTTTTTCAAGAGAAGTGTTAAAAGACACACTTGCTGAAGTAGTCCCGGTATTCGGGAAAAGAGGAAACAAGATGAGCGTTTTTAATAACGCCCTTGAAAGGCAGAAACGTACGCCGTTTCATGTCGCCTGTCAGCATTAAAAAAAGGTGGGGCAGGAGGAGGCAGAAAGTTTGTGAAGAGTCTCGACAGCGGAACAAAGGAGAGTCGCCCGGCCCACAGCTGCTCAACAAATTAGCGCCACCTCTCAACACTGCACTCAGATCCTAAAAAACTGCAAACTCTGCGCAGATCTCGTTTAGCGACAAGGTTTTAAGACCACGGAGTGCTAGCAGCAGTTGGCTACTTTGAGCTAGCATTCATTTTCCAGCCATTTTAGAGGACACAATACTTTTGTTGCGAAGGTTTTTCACTGGTCTTTTGCTGGACGCGACCCTCGTTCAGTGTGGAGGAGGAAAGGGAAGCTGTGTTGTGCGTCGAGTCTCCACGGCCCGCGGTGTCGGGCAACGGTTCCTGCTCGGCGCCGCGCATCTTTCCCACGTTCCCGATCGACCGTCCGTTGTCCTACACCCACCATTAACCCCATTTGGTCAGCGCTCGGCTGCCCACTTCCGCTCCGGGTACGCTCTGCTAATGTCAAGTGTGTGCACGCTACACACACTTACCTCGCAACACTGCTCGCACAAGAAAAACGATTAAGCTCACTATTGACTGCCACAAAATATCCAGCCAAAACTAGTTTGCAGCATACAGTAATTTGCTTTCCTCAAAAAAAATCTTATTATGTCTAGACAAAACAGTACATCAGATATGCAAAAAACGAAAATTAGACACATGAAAGTGGACATAATGAAATAAAGGCAGAGCAATACCAGGTGAAAGCGTTGGCTGTGAGATAATGGATGGATCACGAAAATCAAGGCAGTATCTTGATAGTGGCTCAGGCGACTAACTGGAGATCTGAATGTCCACAGTTTGAAAAGCAGTCTCAGCGGGAATTTTCATTTTCAGCAATGGAACAGCTTGATGTATAATGTGAAGTACATAAGAAAGCTTCCGTGTTTAACGTTAAGCTGGAGGGTCGGCTTTAGCCGGTAGGATTACCTGGGTAAGGAGAAAACGAAGTGGTCAATCAACCTTCAATACCAGGGTGAGAATACCTTCTTTGGGTGCGTCCTAACAACCTTCAGGTTGAATACGAAGCTCTCCTCCTATCTGGATATGAATACTCAGGGAAGAGTACAAGAAAAAAGAAATGGATGGACCAGATCAAGGTTGATTAACAGAGCAAAGGCTTGAGATGGAAAGATAGAAGTACATATCACGACAAAAAGGAGAACATCATTCCAAAAATTATGGCCTACTTGCGGGAAAGATACCAATAAGATGATGCTATGGTGCTGAAAAGTTTAACCTGGTATATTTATTACTGGTGCTGTTAATGATTAGATGTATTGTCATCTAAACCTAGTGGTACTCGGGCCTATATCCTGCATGGCTAGTGGTGGAAGTCCCATTTTTCCGGCTTCTCCGTGGCGGAAGCTCTGTGGCTGGGCTTCTGGCCGGAAGGTAGCGGCAACCTGTTGCCCGGCTAGTGTTTCGCACAGTACGTTCCCACGCTGTGGGCACCGTAACGTTCTTTCCCCCTCGCAAGACGACCCTGCCGACTGAATAGAACGGCAACCCCCGCGCGCCTCGGGGAAAAGTCCGTTGGTGGCGGTTACACGCCTCGAGCAGCTTCCCTACACATTCGTTCCCAAAGACGATTCTAGATTTTTTTTTAAGTGATTCTTAAGCAATGAAAATTAAGATAAAGTCTAGTAAAGCTAGCGATAAATTATTGCAGGAGAAAGTGCTGAAATTATTCACTGCAGATTTATAAACAAGTTTTACTGTTCTCTTGGTGTATACTATGCACTGATAATTCAGATCAGTTGTATTCACAACCTTTTGCCTAAAGCAATACGACAAGTTGTTTTTGTTTTTTTGTTTTTTTTAGTAACGCTCCACCTACCCCTCCAAAATTACGCAGGCAATGGTGAACCCTTTTAAAGAAAACTATTTTTTTTAATAAAGATTTTTGCTTTACAAAAGTAACAGTCAAGTAGAGCAATATGTTGTTACTTAATGGGATGGGTTTCTTTCTTGCAATTTAGTAGCATTTTGCAAAAGCTCACCATAACGTAAACTGGTCTAGACCAAGGTTCCCAACCTTTTTCGGCCTACTTCCTCCATTTCAAAAAAAATTCTCTCCACCCACTTCTAAAAAAAAAAAAGCCTGCTCCCCTTCTTGTAATAAATAATGTAACCCATAGTGCTCCAACTTCTTCACTCGTAACCCAGTTTTTGAAACAAGTGACTTGATGGCTCCCTCTGAATTGAAGAGTACATCATTAAAAATACAAGCACAGATTTCTAAAATTACTCTATTAAAAGATATTAAATATTGGCGCAATGTTTATAGTTTGATTAACAAATACATATTAAAAAATATATTAATTAGAGGGCTAGGCTTTGTATAATGTCACTAACTTTTCGATATTTGGTGCCTTATTTGTCACCAGCTATCTTCAACCGCCACGTTTCATTACTGACAATGTGTTTATGTTCTTGGCTAATAAAATGCCGACTAAGCTAAATCTTTTGGTTACATATGATCATCGGAAGACAATGCAAAACTTCGGTGCCACTCCTTAAACCTGGATATAATACTGGAAAGCGAGGGGGGAGGGGGAAGGGGGGACGGCTGGTCCGCAACGCCCCCTAAATTTCCCTTTAACCAGAAACGCACCATACAATCTCCTCAACGCCCACCGATGGGCGATACCGCCCCCTGCGAACCTCTAGCCAAGACAAATCGTTGGGGGTTCCTGCAGAAACTGCACAATTTTCGTGGTACGTTATTCAGTCATAAGAGACATGGAAGGTAGTATCCAACATACAACACGGAAGCTTGAATGTTGCAAAAGCTCTTCCAGGAAGCTTACAATAAAATCCTCAGAGTTTAATGTCGGTAACAGGTGCCAGTGAACTCTGTGAAGCAGGAACGATGTAACAGGTTGTCGGCATCGGAATAAAGAACGAACGCAGGCCACAAGAAAGTGGGCCCGCCACAAAGGAGGCGGGCGCAAGGCCGCAGTAAATTATTTAACTCGTCTGTTCGGCAATCAAATTGGTAGGGACGTGACTGCTAAAAATCATGGCGAATAAAAAGAGGGTTTGCGTGCTGGGCGGATGATTGATCGCAGAGGTAAGCGACCTGCGTGGCCCCCCGTCACGACTCGGGTCGGCACGGCTGCGGGGTCAGCTCTGGGAACAACCGCACAACATGCAGCAAAAAAAAAACTTACGCAACGCACTTGAATTTCGCAACAACGATTGCCAGATACAGTGGCCAATACAAAACGATGAACCACGTTACCTGTGCGCTCTCCAACCAGACAGTGCTTGTTGGTCATGCGTGGCTGAAGCAGTCGCCGCGTGGGTGGCAGACACGTGAGTCAGCCGTCAACAAGTGTGGCACCCCCAGCTGCGGTTACATTACTGGGACCGCCCCGTGGGAACACCATCTGGCCAGACCGGGACCAAATTCCCTCCCGCGCAAAAACGTTTGGGGATTAGTCGAGGGTACTCGACCGAGAGGGTGAGACGTGACTCTCAAAGATGACGCACCACACACAAAATCCAATCACACGTACCTTTAAATGATGACACACGACAAAACTTCATATCAGATTTAACTTCAAAGCTGGGAACAATACTAAACAACTAACTACTAAAGTGTTCCACCAATTAAAATAGTCTAGTTTGGCTAGATTTAGTCTAGATTAACACATCCTACATACATAACATGAATAGCAGCAAGACTCGTCTGCCTCCTGGCTCTTGTAGGTGCGGCACAATAGTGTCCGACAGTTGCGATGGGGTTAGCTGGTTTGACGCCCACAGACTTGGACACAAGATTGGGATATGATGTCTACGGACTGTCAAAACACAGTTCAGTCCCAAACATTTCCTTAGAATGGGATATGTACACAGGATGGCGATTCGTGCATCGGACGAAAATTCTGCAGACCAGTTGGTGCCTTTCGGAAGAGCAGATATAAATGAGTCGGCACAAGATATCACCCATCCCTTTAGTCTCCAAAAGCAAAATAAAGCAAAAGCACCATCATCCCAGCTGTAAACAAGGAATGTTGCAGACCTTTTTACCGCAGTTAATCATTAAAGAATACCAATGCAACTGTTTATTTTTTTATTGCCGTAAGCGTTTCACCTCTCATCGAGGAAGCATCGGCGATTATTTATACTGGTGTTATGAGGGTTGGTGTTCGCCAATTTCTGCTTTTTTTTTTCACAAAGCTTGTTCCCACTAGAGCCATCTGTCAAAATATTGTCACCTAAATGTAGGACAACATCTAATACTACATGTAGTAGACGTACAACATGTACGATAACAATATAAATTAATTCGTCGCTGATGGTGGCTTAACGCTTAAACGCTTACGACAAACAGTTGCTTTGGTGTTTTACAAATTACACATTTCAAAGTCTACATTTAATCCAGAAAAGATTCACAGGACACCTAGGTTTCCCCAATTCCGGTACAGTAAAATGCCTGCAGAACAGACGGGTAGCGCTCGGAGCTGTCTGCCCATGCGTTCGAGTCTAGTTAAATCGTAGCCATTCACGACGCAATAGGATGTAAAAGTTGTGACAGTGAAATAAATGCACTGCAGACATTGCACTCTACGATACAAGTCCCACCGTTTAGGCAACTGAATAGGCCTAGAGTAACCTGATCGAGATACTTTGCGTGCTGCAAGTCTTAAGGTTATTCCGTAACTCACGCAGCATGATGTAATGCTCTTCAGTTTCCGGCATGGAACAGCGTACACCGTGTAATCAGTTTTCAGTAATCTCCGCCGGGAAGCACTTGTCGCAGGGGGTGGGGGGTGACTCAGTGATCGCCCCGGCCCTGCGCGGCTGGCCCTTCTCACGGGATGTGGTCCCCCCGGAGTCCAGCTTCGGTCTTTCCCACGTCCTCGCCGGCTGTGCGTGCAAACGGGGAACACTCAACCAATTACCACCGACAGCGCACACGCAACCCACCACCTGACCGCCGCCGCCATTGCGTAAACACACAGATTGTTGCTTCAAGGATCTCTATTTTCATTGCTAGTCTGCAGACTCACTTCCTTAACATGGAGGGAAAGGGGGGAGAAGATGCACCAATAGGTACGAAACACAATGAGGTTCCATATTGGCTGTACGAAATAATGAGAAATACAAATAACTTTGGCCTTTTCATACTATCCTTGTTGCTCTTTGGTGACACTGGCACACACCTCACCGGTCGAGTTTGAACTGTGTAGTCAGATTTTACGCTGAAGGCAATGTAAATTAAGATACGCCAGCAAACAAGAGGACTTAGCGTAGCTCTGACACTTTCTCCACCTATATATATAAAAATAGTCATCCCTTGGAATTCGAATTAACTGCTTTGATATGTCTTCTCCGACGTCACTAACATTTACGGAAAAGTCGCTACAGATTAAAAATGCTGAAGTATCAAACGATTACGCAACTGCGAAACGCAGCCAGCGACCAAGAATACTATTGGTACAGGCTTCATATCAAACTAAACTGTCTTGTTTTCTGCTAGAGGTTGTGATTAGATTAGAATGAGGCGTGGATTTAAAAAAATCATCACAGCCATATGTAATCTTGAAATGCGGTATTTGTTAATAACCAAAACAATAGATTCACTCTATGTATACAAAACACTAAAATATATTTTCATAAATTTCGCTACGCTTTTCACAATGAAGAGAAACAAAGGTCAAGAACACATTACAAAAAAGGAATTAACCAACATTCCAAGAGAATTGTATTAATTTTGCAGCACAACGCGGCTCTCATATTTTAGCACTTTTAATTTGTGGCAACTTTGCCGCAAAATTTGAGGGGGAAAGTGAAGAAGAAATCAAATAGAAGCAGTTAATTCTATTTTTACGATGTTAATACAACTTTTTGGCAGTTTCCCAAGTATTTAATTCACATAGCACACTGTGCAAGAAGTCATGCGACAGGAAGACTGTATCCAGAGCGTGTCAGAAGACCGAGCGTGGTGGGTGGGAGCGGTAGCCTTCTGGCCTCGCATTCGGGAGGACGCGGGTTCGAATTCCCGTCAGGGTATCAAGATTTGGGTTAGCCATGATTTCCCTAAAACACTCCACGAGTATTCCTGGATGGTTCCTTCTAAACGCCATGGCTGAATTCCTACCCGTTCCTTTTTCTCAATCTTTTCCCACACCTAATGACTGCGACGGTGACGAGGCGTAAAGTAAAAAAATAAAAATGTGTGGGAAGACAGTTGGGCGCGGACTAGCAGCTGCAAGAGTCGTTTGCAGCGAAAAACTTGTTTCTCAAACAACTGTAAGACTAACACTAAAGTTTTTAAAACCTAATATCGACTCCTGCTGATCGATCATTTTAACAAACGCTAATACTGATTACGTGGGTTGCAGGCTTCCGCTAGCAAGAACGAGCAGAGATTCAAACAGTAAAATGTCATTCAACGCTTCTCGTCTGAAATACAGTTGCGAATGAACACTTTGGCAGCAGTCCGTTAGTTTTTTTTCTCCACCGTCTGGAGAATTGAGTGACCGCTGGCCAGGCCCGGTGATCACGCGTAAGTCTGTATTACGCTGTCACTTGTTACGATCTTGATGGCGCAGCCACGGTGACTAGCAAGTAGCAGGCGCGCTGGCGTTCCCACACATCGGAAACCAGTGCTGCTTTCCCACGACCACAGCTCGGGCGATTCGTCTTAAACAGCTTAAGGAGGAGACCGACTCATCACAAGTTTCAAGACGAGATTTCACGAGAATGATCGTGTCGACTGCTTGATAGCTTTCCGTGTTCATCTTAAAACGACCATTTCGAGTAGTGTTGCCCAAAATCGGTCTTGGTCTTGCATTTTTGCAAGACCAAGACCAAGACCAGGTGTATTGATGCAAGACCAAGACCGGCCAAGTCTGGTCTTGTTCTTGCATTTGGGCAACACTAGTGTTGCCCAAAATCGGTCTTGGTCTTGCATTTTTGCAAGACCAAGACCAAGACCAGGTGTATTGATGCAAGACCAAGACCGGCCAAGTCTGGTCTTGTTCTTGCATTTGGGCAACACTAATTTCGAGAGTTGTGTTTAATCATATGAGCTATGCCAGGACGCTCCGTGGTTCGGATTCCACGTTAAACTGTAGGTCCCAGAGGAAAGAAACTGGCCGTCCTACCTCTGACACAATGGCTTAGTATGCCTCCTTGGGGAGGATCCAACCAACCTTCGGGTTGTGGACTAAGTTAAGTTTTTTTTAGAGTCATGGGACAACTCAATTGAAATGAAAAGACATACGTGTTATTAGAATAAAATAATTTAAAAAACGCACTAGACGGACAAGTGGACTAGTCAGAAGGTTTAAGAAGTTGGTGAGAAGTGGTACTGGTTCAGGTAACATGGCGTGGCAACCTAGCTAGAGGGGTTCTGTGCGAGTTACGAACGGCTCCACGCAATGCCCGTCACGCTCTCTGTAATCGATAGAAACGCGATTCGTATCCAATGGAGTCACCTGTAAATCAACTGCTACACAAACAGCCAGCGAACGGTCTCTGAACCGAGACAAAGCTATATGCAATCCAACGAAATGGCTCACTAAAAAGGATAACGGGACAATCAACAAAACACAAGAGTTTCACTAACGTTGAATTTGCGAATGGAACCTGTAAGGTCAACTACAAATTGTTCATATTACCTGTACATCCAAAAGTAACTTTTACCCAAGCCACTAATAATCCTTATATGGTGAAAAAGGCAAGAGTTCATTGGTGATGACTGGAGATCATCATTCCGTGAGTAATTGGCGTCATAATATTGCAGTAGTCAAACTCACGACAACACTAGAAATATTATCCGAATTTCATTTAGCAGTCTCATACTGGTCCAGGGCGTATTACAACCGAAATTATTGCTTGAAAGTAATAGATCCTGCAGCCGACTACCGCAGTATTATGACGTCATTAGTGAATGTTATTGTAGCGTAATCGTGAGCTACGGTAGAGTCGTTCATTGTAATACCTTCGCTTCACATGCATCTGATTGAGTAAAGAATCTCAATACCACAAAGTTCTGTACCTGACATGTTGCTGGAATGTCCGGCAGCAAATGTGGAATCATTACCAGTCACACAAAAGGAGGTTCTTGCTGCAACTACAATCCAAAAATCCACCAAAAACAACAGTAGAGACAGAGCTTTAAACGTGTTGCTGCCTAGAGATTCAACGAGACGTGCACGCCGAGTGTGATCTGAAGGCAGCGTCCGCTGGAGGAAGCCGGGAGGCGTTCTAATTTTAACGCCGAGCCGTCTCCCACGACGCCCATTGAGCGCGAGGGGCGAGGCGACGTTGGCTGCGTTTGAAATTGAAAAAAACACCCCTCCGCACCGGAGCTTTTATTGTCGCCCTGCGAGCCACTTGCAGGGAACAGCCAATGCTTCAAAGAGCTGGCAACTGGTGCCACAATTAACTGGCATTTCATCGGCGGATACGCTGCCATTTTCTAGAGATCAAAAATACAGTTGAAAGAGCATCGAAATACATCTCCTCGACATCGTCTTATCTCAATTTCGACAAGTGAGCCACCAGGAGAAAACCCGCCAGTTTTGACAACGAGGGGAATATCTTTTTAGGTTAAATACTGCCGGAGTGCCTGGAGATTGTCGACTGGAGACTGGCAGTCTCCCGAACATGTATACACCTAGGCAAACACAAACAGCCAGGTAACACGTGAAGCTAAGCAGTGCGCTCCCTACAAAAGCTTCCTCTACAGGACCTGCTTCCTGCCGGAGCACAATCAAATGCCAGAGAAGCAACATAACTACTTCCCCTGACGCTGCACACAGAAAAACTGATCTGCTAACACCGTTGCTGGAATTTGAATGATCACTAATCAATACTCTCGCGAAATACTCTACACTTCCCGGTTGGAATGGGTCTTACAACGTAATACAAATCAACTTGCTACCGATAAGCTAGGAATTATGTACCAACTCTTCCTACCATTGTCGATTGTTCAGGACTGAAAAGTAAATCTAAAGTTTTTCGGTTATCCTTAAGTTTAAGATACTGGCGATACTGTTTGCTTATGGGTACTTGCTAATATAATAAGAATGAACAATATTTCGTTCTAAGATGTGTTCTAAAATTGCGTAAAAAGGTAAGTGATCCTACATTAAAAACTGAAATATATGTTCGAACCAATATCCAATTCATACTTTAGTTTGGATATAATGTGTATCATCTTCATAGTGACTTCTCGCCTAGTGCGTTGCTACCTTATTGTTATCCAAAAGCATTGGCGCGGAAGGAATTAGTTCTAGTGGTATCGAGTACTTCAAATTTACCACTTTTCGACTGTAACTTTGGACGTATTTCGCGCGAGAATGTTGGTACTCATCCGGATATTAGGCAACACCAATGGACGAACCGAGTGGGACTTCACCAACATTATATCCGATTCGTTAAATGGAAATCGGAGCGTGTGCAGGCAGGCAGCTGAATGAGGCCCTCCGCGGACGTTGCTGGCCGGATGCTACGCTCTGTCGGCAGAGCGAGCGAGCCAAGGCACCGTGCCGTGCCGTACCGCAATGGACACCGTTCACACGACGAATGTTGCTGCGAGCAGAGACCACGGCATCACAATTCAATTGGGCACGATTCCAACGTAACGTTAACGATGAATTTAGTAAAACTAGCAATCATCACAACAGTTAATTCGGTAATGCTGAAGTGTACACAACAGCAAGAACTACATTTTTCCACACCAGTGTTTTTGGGAAAATATGTTGCTGCAATTTTAGACAGCAAATGAAGCTTTACATTGAAAGATATTAACATGGTTGTTTTCGAACCCAAACATTACGAATATAATTGGTTCTGGGGTCATTTTAACCTAGCTATTTCTCGCATAAATATTGGAGTTTTTTTTTTTTTTTTTTTGCAGTATCACTTTTTTTTTTTGCTTAATTTTAAAACAAAAATATCTTATTTACTATGCGTAATGACCTCCTATACCATATACTTCAGCAGATTCCAAGCACTAAACCTAGAAAAGCGACGGCATAAGTCATACACGATAAATTTATGGTTCCATCGATCCGGAGTTGACAGGACTATTTCTTAAGCCTTTGTTGCTTACATATGCCTATAAAACCTTACACTTCAAAGTTCAGCTCTACTGAAATATTTTAGTCTCTCATATTCGAAACACCTTAAGGAACAGTAGACCGCAACGTATGCAGTAGACTTGATTGAAAATCCTCACGCCATTCCAGCGTTACGCGGTTTAAAAACAATAACGTTCAGAGAATAGACTTCCTCTAAGCTAACTAATCATGAGTAATGCGTTTCAATATTGAAAACTAACTAAACAGACAGAACATGAGGCAAGAAGCACCACTTCAACCAGAACAATCAGGCGAACGGAGAGCCAGGTTCCAATACGAAAGGATTCGTGACTAATGCTTAGAGAATTCTGCTGGCTTCTTCAACGGCGCTGGAACAAAGGCTCCTACGTCATCAATAACAGCCACACTAATGGCTCATCCAATAAGAGAACACTGGTATGAGTTCTTACTCGCTACGGAAGTCAAACAAATGGTTGACTCCCAAAGCAGAGATTCAGAAACTTAGGGATCAGCCAAAATTAGAGACACATTCCGCAGCTGATGCTATACAAAACATTTTTTTCACAGAAGTTTTGTGTAGTAGCATTTTAAACGGCGTATTTCTTACGGTCACTAACAATCGGTAGGCAAGCTGCGGCTGTACTGACCTAGTCCCATGCGTTTCTTGAACTTCTTGAGCACCTTCATCTTGCCTCTGATGGGCGACAGTAGAGCGTCGGCGTGACCCGACACCCCCATGAAACGAGAGGCCGGCTCTAAGCTGTGGGCTCCGCTGTCTGGACACAACCACACTCGAGCACAGCGCGGCACCGACTGAACGCCGGCCCTCCGCCGGAGGCTCTCGCAGTGGCGCGCGGCGCGGTGGAGGGGGCCGGCGCGGTGGTGGGGGGCCCGCGCACGCGCCGTCGCCACGCCCCCGGCAGATGTGCGTCGCGTGCCTCCCGAACACCTTTCGGAAGCGCCAGCTTCGGCTTCCGGTGGTGCCGCGCACCCGGCGCAGACCTTGTCATCTGGCGCGGGCGCCCCTGCTGATTGGTTGTTTATTGCGCCCGACCTGTTCTCTGCTGCCGGCTGCGGCCGCAGCCAATTCAGCCCGGCAGGAAACTGACCCCGAATTACTATGCACACCACTCCCTCTGGCTTTCTACTCAAACCGGTAAAGCCGTACATGCTGACTGGATGTCTGAGTTATGATGGGTACGTTCATTCATCTGTAGCAGTATCGAAGACTCCGGACTATACTGAAGCCAATCATAAGCGAGGCATACACACACATTTGTACGCCAGCAATTCTGTGGCGATCCATATAGCCCAGTGGTTCCCAATTATTTTTCCCGAGTACCACTGCAAGAAGGAGCTCAAACGCGCGTACCCCTTGCAACTGAAATGATAAATAAATGAATTCGTTCATCCCAGTAGAGTGCTTCTCACAACCACAGGATTACAATAACATAATTGACACAAACACAGTTTATCTTAAAATATATTTGGGTGATAGTAATGTTTCTTTTGGCTGATAAAAGTTGATTTTTTTTCAATTATTTTAGTGATCACCTTAGCCAAGAGACTACCGCGCGTACCCCCTGAAGAAACCTCACGTACCCCTGACCACTAATTGGGAACCACTGATATAGCCAATAAATTGTGCGTGGTAATTATCTGGCGACGAGCCTAATCACGAGACAATAGAATGTTGGCGAGCAAGTGCGACGGTAACAATACACACAGATGTCTCGCCAAAAAATACGCGCAGTGATAAGACGTGCTGAGTATCTGACAAGTAAGACGAACAGGGAATTCGTAACTGATTTCATGGCGACATATCAGCGGCATACTGCACTGTGCGAGGTGAAACCAAAAGAGTACGCGAACAGATTTAAAAAAAAATTAAAAAAAAAAAATCTTAGGATACAGCGCATTGATTGAAGTTTGTTGAAAATATAAAAGCTGATACTGCATTAGTAAAAGAAAATCCACTCTTTGCAGAATGCTTTTCGCAAGGAATATTAAAAAAAAAATTGAGAACTCACCAAGAAGTGGAATAGGTGAAGACGAAATAATAATTAAAAAAATAGGAATAGTAATTTGTGGTATTATGAGAAATCAACATGAACCAACGTACAGCTTCAGCAATACAGGAAGCCCAAATTATGGCCCGAATGACTTCTTGTCATACTTGTTTTCATTTGAAGTACAAGACTTGTAGCCCTGATTTCATCGCGAAAATGAGACTGCGTCCTAGTCTCGAATCGACGGACGACTAAAGGCTTGTCAGAGTCTGTTGACGCCATCTGCTGACTTTCTTGTCTGTGAGCAGCGGATTACGCAGCCAGAGCGTCCAGGATTCCTCCCTCCGTCGTAGAAATTCCAGATGCAACGATTATCTATCTTATTCGCCGACAGAAAATCGGTAACATCGACGATCTTAAATCACTTGAAACGACATGTGTGTTCGCTCTGTTGACGAATGTCCATCTTTCATCCGAACAATCTTCGAGACAAAGAACTTTACAACTCATGCCTGATAAGCAGGAACCTTTCAGCCAGTAACTTGCTGTTTTTCCGTAAGCATAATTTTGAACGCATATCTTGATTTGTTCAATTGCTTTAGAACTGAACGAGGAGTGCTCTAGTGGCTCAGTTGTTAAGGCGTCTTCCCATGCGCTATCGTGTCCTCTGCGTACGCAGTGGCAAGTGCAGCGGAGAGGGGATCAAGCACAGTGACCTAGCGCCACCTACTGCTGCTCACTAATCAACAACGAACACAGTCAGTAAGTGATTTGATAAAGGAGCTGGTTAGGGAAGACAGGCGAGTCATAATGGTACTGGCACCGTACAGGGCAAATGTTTGCGATGAAGCTTTAATGGGTATTGGTAGAAAAATTAATAATACGTAAAACAGATAACCATGATAATTAATTAGCACTTTCTTTTGCGCACAGAGGAATACGGGACTTGAATAAATTACCGAGGGATAAGCTGAGTAGTTAACCTCAAACACCAAACTAATTAAAAAACATAGTGAAATGCAAACGTGTGTAGAATTTGTTACAGGGTGTGTGTGCTCCATGGTAATTAAATTAAATTACCCCATTACCTTGGCAGTTGGAAGTTGTTTTCCCACCGAGCGTGGTGGGTGAGTGGTAACGCTCTGGCCTCGAATGCGGGAGGACGCCGGTTCGAATCCCCGTCCGCGCATCCAGATTTAGGTTTTCCATGGTTTCCCCAAATCAATCAGGGCGAATGCCGGGATGCTTCCATCAAAAAGGCCATGGCCGAATTCCTTTCCGTTTCTTGTGCACGGTCCTTTTCCGCTTCTAATAAGACGTCGACGAGGCGTAAAGCCATAAGCAAAAAGAAAAAGCTATTTGCTCATTGTAATACCGTACTTGAACTGCTGCAAGTAATGAATTAAGTCCCAAAGGCGCAGAGCTGGAACCCAGTGGTAGGAGGCAAGGATCTTGCATTTGGCGTCCTGTAGTGGAAAGTTGACTGCTACACTAGATTCAAATTGCTTTTGTTCATACATAAAAATATCCTCACTTACTCCTTTATGAGCATGCGAATTGTATTCTCGATGGGGAATCCAAATAGTCTTTGTGCTAAAGAAGAGAATATGTTGGCGAGGAAATAATGATTCTACGCTGGTAATAAGCAACGAAACATTGCTTGATGCCGTGGTGCCCCTGATTGATACGCATCAGTGAAAGTGCTGCCCCTCCCTCTGTTCGTTTGTGGCCATTGTGTGCGCGCAACAGCTGAGAGAGATACGAGAGGGAGGGCGGGCAACCCCTGAGATTACCGCAAACTCAACCATGTGATACAGACTTCAGAAAATGCCAAAACGATATGACAGCGCAAAGTTAAGGTAGTGAACAGCAAATTAACCACCATTCTCGTCAAGGTACGCTGAAATGATTAGAAATAAACGCAAAAAGAACTTCACTAATACTACAGATAAAATGGAGCAACGTTTGGTATAATATGACTGCTGGGAGACGTAAAAGGTGTCACTGCTGCCCGTTAAAAACTTTTAGTAAAAGAATTTGGCAATACAAGACGTCAACAGGCTTGAGATACAACCTTTTTTTAAGTGAAACTTTCTTTGGCCGCGATAAGGAGTAATTTGTTAGCGCTTCGAGTTACGCGTTACGTGTCAAGTGCACGTGTGCCGCAACGTTCTGTTCACTCGCACTTAATGTTCTACGCATGCGTACTTCACATTCTGTGCATGCAGTGAGTGTATCCTGTAGCGTTTTGAATTAGTTCGCGACTCGTATATATAAGTGTGAACATGTGTCTATCACGAGTGTGCCTACACTGTATCAAAAATGTTAAAGCTTAATTGATTTAATACTCACTGAAAATCACGTGACGACGTGAGACAGCATGTTTACATCGAGAGGAGACGCCATTATAAACAATGATACATGTTTCAGTATCTCAAATAGCTTATGGCTCATACAAATACATCACAATTTATACATCATATGGACAAAACAGAGAAGAAAAGAAAAAGGTGTTTATCTCATTGATCCCTTTGTCCAAAAACATTACATTCTCTCACCTCCCGCCATTTGCCCAGATTTTCTCTCAAATTTCCAACAGTTCTGGACTTTTTTATTTCTTCTGGAAATTTATTCATAATAATACATTTTTAAACCTTTGTGCAACGCTTTGTTGTGATTTACTTCTTTTATTATAACTCAGATGCAACTGATTTGCCTGCCTTGTCTTATAAATATGTAAGCCTATATCATTACTTTCTTTTAGTATAGTCAGATACCTTTTTAGTGCCTTTTAGTTGCTCTTTGTTAGATATAGGTAGTTTCATCATATGCTCTGAGCGCTGTTGTGGCAAGAAAATAAACTTGTAATCATATTTATATAACCATAAAATTAATGGGCGTGTATTAAACGCTTTCATTTTCATGCAGAAATATTAGCACAAGTCTTTACAGCAGAGTGAATGAATTACTTAAGCTTTGAAACATAGTTTGTTTAAGTTTTTAAAAATTATTTAAGTTATGAGGCAGAAACTTGTGTGTCAAACCATCATTTCTGGCGGCCTTAAAAGCTAACTAGTAACGACATTTTTACACACTGATACACGCAGAAGTATTTTTAATTGCTTTTTTGTTTATTAGTTGCTTTTTGTTTATTTATGTTCGTTTGATGTAGATGGTTTCATTATACTATCTGATCGCTGTTATAATAAGAAAAGAAATACTGAATGATGTTTACATCCCGATGTAGTGAATGTATAAATGCGAATGCGATATTGTTTAATTACATTTTTCCGATGTAGATCGCTTCATTGTGCTCTGAGCGCCGTTATGGTAAGAAAAGAAATTTGGGATTACATTTATATTGCGATATGATGCACGTAATAATGGGAGTGCGATAAAATCTTTCATTTTCAAGCAAAAATATTATCATTACAGTAAACAAGTTATTTACGAGTATATTTGTTGTATGTGGATGGTTTTATTATATTCTCTGATCTCTGGTATAGCTGAGGTCATTAGAAGTGGGAAAGGACTGGGGGTAAGGGACTTGAAGGAACACGGCAATGGCCTTTGAAGAAACTATCGTGGCATTCGTCTGGCGTGATTTCAGGAAACCATGGGAAATCCAAATTTGGAAGGCCGGATAGGCATTTAAACCCGCGTAGTCTCGATGCGAGGCCAGAGCGCTACCGCTCAGCCACCACGCTGAACAGCTCAAACAGTTTACCACAAAATAATCAAAATAACTATTCGATTTCTCCTTCTAGTTCAGTTGAGTCAATTTAGGTAAACTCTAGAATGATTCGTTAGTATAAATTGTGGAATAAGCCTCTGTGGTTCGTTAGTGGAGATAGTTCACCATTTTTGTGAACTCGAAATTAGTAAGAATCAGGATTGAAAAAGTTGGAAAGCTGCTATCATCTAGCTAAATAACACAGGACATTTCTTCTTGCACAGCGTTTCTATAGATAAAGCAAATTTTTATTCTTTATCCAGAATTTTAGAGGAGTTATTTAGAACTGATTTGACGAGGGATTACACTCGACGAAAACGAACTCCTAATCAGAGGCTTTTATTCTTTAGAAGATATACGGAATTAAAGCAAATAAAAGCTGTAATAATCGGTAATTGACATATTGGAAATATAAATTACGCAGTATAAATTAAAGTCACAGTTTAAAATCGAGCGAAGTTGCGCGGGATGCCAGCCTACTCAGGCGCCACGCTGGCCGACAGTAGGCCTAACCACGCGAGTCGAGCCTCAGGCAGAATTAGGGTTGCATACTCCAATTATCTTACTATATACAGCATCTCGTACGTGGTAGCGTAGAAGGCTGTCGCATGGTTGAAAACCAACGTTTCCATATTAGGCAGCGGTTCTTCCGGCTCTACTGATGCCGACGTCAAAAAAGAAAAAAATCCACGGCTCCCAACGCCGCGCCATGTTGTTGTTGTCACCGCTAGTGCAGTAGTTTAATTTCAATAAACTTCATGGTAGGTATACTAGAATGCAATGTGGTCTGAATTAAGACCACCTTCAATTAAAATATATATTCATGTAGGACAAACTAAACGCAAAATAAAAACTTACGTTTTTTTGCTCGCAACTTAAAATCTATATTTATAGATGTTTTCTTTGTTCTTTTTGGGCTTTACGCCTCGTTGACATCGAGGTCATTGGAGGCGGGAAAGGATCCTGGAGGAATTCGGCCATGGTTTTTTGATGGAACCATTCTGACATTTAGCTAGAGTGATTGCGAGAAACTGGAAAACGGAAATCTGGATGGCCAGACGGATTCGAACCCTCGTCCTCCCGAATGCAAGGCCAGAGCGTTACCATCACCAACCACGCTCGGTATGTTATGGAAGTGTTTTAATTTTCTACGTTTAAATAGAGTTTATGATCAATACGAGGGACAAACTCCAAGTTCCTAGAGAACCGTGTTATTGGGGTAGACCCGGAAACTAAAATTGTTTTAATCAACCACCAGAACGGACACACACATCTTTATTTTCAGGTAAAACAAATGATAAAAATCTTAGTTCTTTATTTAAGGAACTTTAAAGATTTCGATACGTCACACGTTGAGGTAATATACCTATTTCCGACTCTCCAAAAATCTTAAATACGACATTCGGTTTTGAGTAAGACGAAACTTTTGCAATTTGAAGTCTTAACTTGTTCCGTTTAAGTGCTAGACACTGTGCAGACGGACAGCGTAGCATCGGTAATAAGACCCCGTTTACCTTTTGTTTTAGTATGGAAATATTTGTCCCCAAACTGACGGTGACGGGTGACTCAGAGCAGAAGGATCTGTAATGCAACTGAGGTAGCAGAGATTAGGCACAGAAAATACGACAGTACAACGTGTCTGTGTAGTGCAATAGTGTGTGCTACCGCTGATCAACATATAATATCAGCTCTGTAAGGACTATACGGGTATGCCAATAAATGTTTGCAAACAAACAGAAATGTTGCTATGACTTTAACGTAAATCCTATACAAATGGCCAAATAATCAGATAACATCATCGTTCAGTATCTATTGTTAATTCGTTTTATCCACCAGCTATTCTGTTACGGAAGGGATCTTCGTGTTTGCCACGTTTGCTTTTACTACACCGCTATGCTATATATATAAAGAGACTTGTGTTTCCCTACATTTCACTTTTAGCCACCACTACCTGGCACCGATCTCTAGTCTTTGTGTGTGGTAGTAGCATGGAGTTTCCTATCGTGAAAAACGTTGGCCGAATGCCGATAGCTGTGGGGGTGTAGGAGATATGGCGGTTAAAAGTGGTCGATGCAGGGCATTTTCATATTTCGACCATAGACTTGTGTATTCCTATAATTCTCTTTCCTGTCACAACTACATAGCACAGACCATAGGTGTTTGTTTGTGGTAGTAGCATCGAGTCTCCCATCGTGCACTATGGTGGTTAGATGTCGGTAGCTATGGGTGTGTGGGAGATGTGGTGGTTGAAAGTGGTCGACCTGGGGCATTTTCATATTTCCACAAAAGACGTATGTGTCCCTATGTATCACTTTTCAGCCAAAACTATCTAGCACAGATCACTGGTGTTTTTGTGTAGTAGCAGCGTAGAATCACCGATCATGCACAACGTTGACCGAATGTCAATAGCTGTGGGAGTATGGGAGATACTGTGGTTGAAAGTGGTCGATAAAGGATATTTTTGTATTTCGAACAAAGACATATGTGTCCGTATGTGTCACTTTGGTGCCACAACTACATAGCGTAGACCTCTGGTGAATGTGTGTGCTAGTGGCCTCGAGTCTCCCATCGTGCACTATGGCGGTGTCATGTCAGAAGCTATCGGGGTGTGGTAGATATTGTGGTTGAAAGTGGTGGACCTGATAAAAAAAAATAGACATGTGTGTCCCTATATTTCACTCCACAGCCAAAACTACCCAGCGCAGTCCATTGGTGATTGTGTGTGGTATTAATCTCACGTCTTCCAGGTCAAGTGGCCCAGGTCAACCACTTTCAACCTCCATATCTCCTACACACCCATAGCAACTGACATCAAACCACCACAGTGCACGATGGGAGACTCGAGGCTAATACCACACACAAACATCAATGACCTGCGCAGTGTATTTACAGTATGGCTGTAAAATGAAGTATAGGAACACACGTCTTTGGTCGAAATATTAAACTGCCTACCTCAACCACCATATCTCCCACACCCCCCTAGCTACCGACATGACGCCACCATGGTGCTGTCAATCAAAATTCTTTACAATCACGAACGAAGTCGTGGGGCTCAGCTAGTATTTAATAAAATACAGCACCAATGCATGTTTCTCGTGTGTTCTGCTATTGTTATTGGTTAACTGTTGCGTGCTGTCGTACAGTAAATTCTTCCCATCGACAGCAGTAGAATTTATAAGTTTTTCCAAATACTCTAAAAAATCACAAGGTGCAAAAAACAGCTTTATGTTTTAAAAGAAAATTCATATTAATGTTTAGGAAAACACCTCTCCACGCTTCTATCAAAAATGTTGAATGCTACAGTTACAATACCTTTGCACATTATTGCCATTTTTTTCATGTTGAAATTTATTAAGTTTACAGTTCTTCCCTTAATTCACTCTTAACCAACACTGCTATCCCACCGTGAGAGACAGTTTATTATGATCTCAATTTGTTAGCCTCGGGAAATAAATCGTAGTGTATGACATCATTTTTTTCTCGTTTCTTAAATCTCTCAAACGACCAATTTCTTATTACACTATTAGGCGTGGAATCGGAATAATAATTTAAGAATGAAAGCATGTATCGAAATTCCGACAGATCTTTCAAGAAGTTACTGTCTGCGCTAAGTTATCACTGCAATGATAGTTGAAGTTTTACAATGATGACGATACTCGAATAAGGTGTGAATGGTAATACAATAAAGATATATTCACAAAAGGAGTTCGGATCCAGGAACGATTATGTGGCTGTATCGATGGTTACCCCCCCTTTCTTGATATTAATATAACAAACACCATTTTAAAAAGTAAATCTGAAAACGAAAAACCATAATTATTATCGTAGATAAACCGACATAAAAGTATATAGCGATTAAAATTTACAAAGGTATTTTTTGTGTCATTTATACTCAAGAACCCATTCATGGGACAGATCGCCAGAACTCTCTGCACTGGATTTAATTATAAATATTACTAGCCTTGATTGCGTTACGTAAGCATAATTATAATGTGGTATGCCAAAGAAGAGAAGAAGACATTTCGCGGAATCCCTGGAGTTGACATCACCTGCAGAGTTGCTGCACTGCGGTAGCCAATCAGAAGAGGCGGCTATTCCAGAAACAATTAACCCAGAGACGAGGCGAGGCGAGCGCCCACGCTGCTCCAAGCAGGTCGATGCATAATAAAATTTCTCTTCCCGGAATACGGCTTTTCTGTTAGACAATAGGCCCCCATAAACTTAACGACGAACACATGATTTTGACGTGCGTCATACAACATAATTGTTTACATATTCCAATTACCGCAGAATACAGGAAATAAGCTGCCCAGCAAGAACCAGGTTAGCATTTCTAGGCCTCCCTGCATCAAGTAAAGTTCATTAAATTCTTTGTAAGTGAATGTGACGTAGATTCACACTGATAATGCAAAAAATAATGACACCGTTAAGTACCGATATTACAGACAGCAGGTTTAGTAAACGTAAGTCACAATACTGGAAACATTGAGATAGTTTCGGGCCAAGTTAATATTTTAGAAATTTAGCTAGCTGTAATTGGAGTAAAGGAAAACTGACATAACCTATCAGACATTTGACGTCCAATGTCACGTGATTATAAATACGTATTTGTTGTCACCAGCCACACGAAGAAAATAACAGCTCGACGGAAAGAGTTAGTATGTGCCTATTGAGGTAAAATCATGAGGAAAGTCATCAATGAGTAAGCTATCGTCTATGTTAAAGGAAATCAGATTAATGTTTGCATCACTTGACCATAGAAGCGAGATGGCTAATCCACACGCAGGCCTGCCTAACAACCCCTGTTAACAATAACGGCTGAATACCCACGCGCAGTAAGACATCGCGTTTTTGTGCTAAGGAGTGTAGGTTCGATCCCCGCTCAGGTACTTTTCCTTAGCGTGCGTTGATTTTATGCAGCTATTCACTGCTTGCTACAATACAAATTTATTTTCTGAAGAAATTCAGGAGATTAAGTTTTAGCGTTTCTTAATAACATAATTTAGATTTTTTTCTTTGGCGTTATTTTGAATTATTTTGTTATGAATAAAAGAAACTTCTTTCGTTTTAGAGCTTTCCTTTTGTTATGCAACGGACAATGTGTCCTGCCTAGGTTTTTTTGATCCTCTGAATTAATATCACAGAGGAAGTAGCGGGTAAAAGACAGAACATAACAACGATGCTAACAGTTTTCTGTCATTACTTCCAATAAGAATGATTTAGGGGATAATATACATTCGACTTGGTATTTGTTTTATGTTTGTAAATTAATTGATTTGCTAAGTCTTTGGTTATCGCTGGAGCAGCCTTGAGAGCACTTCTTTGCGTGCAAAATGTTATATAACACAACACCGAAGTGAGCGCTAATCCCGTGTCACCTCCAGCAATCAAAATGTTTTATGTAAACGACTTGGAAGTTACAAGGCGTGCGAGGACGTTCCCTTAACTATCGTCTCGAACAGAAACATCGAAATACTTCCTTTGTTACACTCAAACTTCGATGTAGAAAGTTCAAATCTTTATACACCACTCTAAGAGAGATAAAAATATAGCAGTCTGTCAAACTTCATTTCCAACACGGAACTTCCACTATATGTGGATTTACATGGAACCAGAGACGTATGGAACTTGACATAGAAATTTTTTCCGACAAGAATTTTGGTTACACTTTGTATCGTTAGTAAGAGGATGCGTAAGCAGATTCTCTAGTCCACAAATATTTCCACTTACAAAATCTGCAAACTTTTTTTATTTTTATTTAATGGCATTCGTCTACATACGCCAAACAGCCAGCTGATATTACTTATCACGACTCTTCCAGTGTATCGTTGCTACTAAGTATGGACACTACAGGACGGACACGACATTCACACACAACACTTAACAACCCATGCCATCGGCCGGACTCGAACCGGCGACCTTCGGCACACCCTAGCATCGTCGCTACCGAGACCGGCATCTGCAAACTTCTGCTGTTTAAGGTTGTATCACAAACGTCAAGCTCTATGACATAATTTCAAAAATAAGACATATCAGCTAAATATTTAAAGACCTTTTTCTCAATTTCTTTGTTTCGAAAATTGCTACTTCAACTTGAGTTAGGAGCGTGCATAAACCACGTAGCTCCATTTTGGCCCCTGTGAACCCCCCCTCCCCCTCCCACACGTAGCCCTACGTGGCTTTTACCTCTACCCCCTTCCCCCCCACTCCCACGTAGCACGTAGCATTTTTTCCTTTTTGATTCCAGAAGACATTTTGTACTGTTTTCTCTTGTCAGACTATTGTAAATTACAAACGGAGATAATTAATTGAGGGAAATAAATATTCACATGCTGCTGTGAGTTCTGTTCCTCATTTTAACTGTGAAAAATGTTATGAAAGGAAAGCTACGTGGCCTGGCTAGGAACCCCCCCTCCCCCCACGTAGCCCAGCGTAGCCTTCCAGCAATCCCTCCCCCCCCCTCTATTTTGGACCGAGCCACGTAGTTTGTGCACGCTCCCTTATCATCAAGTGAAAGAGTACGCTGTTCGTAAAAAAAAAAAAGGTTGGATCATATACCTCTATCTTCAAAGATATATTTGCACGCACACTTAGGAAGTATAGATACATGATGTTGTGTAATGAGGCATTTAGGCTTTACCAAATCGCTTAGTCAAATAAGTGACGTGGAGACTACGTGAGCAAATGTGAGGCTAGTATGCCTTAGTGCCCAGGAAATAGCCTACATTAAGAGATAAAAGACTGCCGTTTCCTACAGGCATGGGCGACGATTTTTTAAACAATATCTTGACAACTCTAAGCTCGAGTCGTTTCGCACAGTGATCAACGAGCGGACCGAGCTCAGGGGGAGGGAACCGCCTTTCACAGTTACAGCCTGTTCGACAGACTCACAATGTGAAAGTCACCACACGCGCGTGATGGAGGTGCACTTTCACTACCTTCTCCCGAACAGTTTCAAATAAGACGGTACCGCGCCTCACTCGTGAGTCCTCATAACGCATCGTGACTAGCAGGACAAGCACTCACACGCAGCAAATACGTATAAGAATCATTCAAACCATTTGTCTAAATAATTAGAATAAGAGGTAGATTCGTGTCTCATGAAAACAACCAAGATAACCGCCTAAGTTGTATCCCATTTCTGTTAAAAACTGCACAAGGTAAATACGCATTTTACATCAATTCTTCACTTTAAAGTGAGTGTTTATTGGTGTGTCTCGACTAGTCAGCTGCCCAACTTTCTGCTTTAATGTCATATGAGGAAACTCAAGAATTCGTTACTCATATAACAGTACAAGTAAATCTGGGAGATGATGTAGGAACTAAGTCCAGCATTAGATTACGAATGTTTATCGCAGTGCAGAGTTGAGAGAAGAATTAAATAGCGCTGAGATTCTAGCAATTTAGCGTCTCCACACACCTTTCATTCACCTAAAGCGACGATAGCACCGAAATTTACGGAGCGTGCTGGGTGAACGGTTAACGTTCTGGCCTCGCATTCGGGAGGACGCCGGTTCGAATCCTCGTCCTAGCATCCAGATTTGGGTTTTCCATGGTTTCCCCAAATCACTCCAGGCGAATGCCGGGATGCTTCCTCTAAAAGGCCATGGCCGAATTCCTTCCCGTTCCTTGTCCCCAGTCGCATCCCGCCTCTAATGACGTCGACGTCGACGAGGCGTAAGGCCATAAGTAAAAAAAAAAGCACCGAAATTTTGCCTTGATGAAGAATTGTTCAGCTAAATAAGATATATTTGGAGGATATTACCTCGTTTCTGATCTCTCCATAAAGAATCAATCTGTAAGAGTGGATTTTTAAGCAATTCATAAATGTTGCCTGGTTAATACTTTAAACCAAAATATTGTATTCCACTCATTGACAAAAGAGTGTGTTAATTCATCCATTTAGTCAACAAGTGTGAGAACGGGCACAGTGTAAACTATTCCTTCTGCCTAAACAGGAAATAAAACTAACAACCCACTACCCGAAGGTTGACTGAATCCTCCCTAAGGAGGAACAATAAACCATTGTCATAGGAAGGTCGGCCAGTTCCTTTCCTCTGGGATCTACAGTTTAACGTGGAATCCGAACCACGGAACGTCCTGGCATTGCTTGTATGATCAAACACAACCCTTACAAATTGCTTCCCCTCACCGAACTTCTGAAAGCAAGCGCCTTAACCACTAAGCCAACAGAAATATCACAGGAAATGTCTCGCTCTAAATATCAAAGGTGTGTTTTTTTTTCTCTGGCATGATGTGCTCTTCGCGATGTACTCACTGACACTAACCATTATAAATTATTACGATTTTCCGAAATCACTCCAGGCATGTTTCTTTCAAAAGGTCTTGGACGAATTCTTTTCAGTTCCTTGCCGTCAGCCTCTTAATGACCACGACGTCGTAAAGCCACCAGGACAAATAAATTGTTAGGTAGGGGTAGTTCATTTCCCGTCCCCTACGCCATAGACGTTATCCAAAGTTTTATGGTTTGTCGGCTGGAAATGGATAGAAAAAGGTTTCTCTTAAGTGCACGATGTATGATTCCGAACTTTTTAAGAACGTGCAACATTTCAAAATCTGTCAAACACAGGCCAAAGTGAAGAGAACGGCGTAGCTACAGACACAATATTCTTAATGAGGTTTATTCTAACAAGTGTAGTCTTTAACTCCAAGTAACACCTTGTATGGATTGCTCAGCCGATAGCTTATAAACGATGGATCTACGAACTTCTTTTTTACTTGGTTTGTGTATGGATATGAACGGTCTGGTAACTCAGTGGTTAAGGTGCTTGCTTGGTCTGGTCCCTGGTGGCGCTAGGAGCTTTTAAGAGTTGTGTTTGATCATATGAACTACGCCAGGACTTTCCTTGGTTCGGATTCTAAATTAAACTGTGGGTCCCAGAGGAAAGGAACTTGTCTTTCCACCACCGACACAATGGTTTAGTATGCCTTCTTGGGGAGGATCTAAGCAACATTCGGGTTGTGGACTAAGTTAATTTTTTAATGTATGAAAACCCGATTCCCACAGTATTCAGGTAGATATGAAACTATAAATCACAGATGGTTGAAAGTGTATGTCGGGTGATGTACGAAATGCGTGCAGCCGGATGTAGTGAGTGAGGTGCCGAACAGGCAGTCGGCATAGCAACTTCCGCCGCCGCGGCACAGGCGTATCGCCTTCCCCATCAAAGCCCGCCGACAACGGACGATAATCACCGGAAACTAAGACCCATGACACATCATCGCTCTCGTCCTCCACATTCGGTCTGATTCCAACAAAACAGCAGTCCTGCAATAGTTCATAACAGGTATTTCTAAAATTTGATGTCCAACTGGGATGAATTTTATGGTTATAATTAGTTATGAACCTACTTCTTAGTCAAGTAATTAGCAGTTTACGTTTTAAGCCACTGTGCTTCCTACTACAGGTATGCAGAGCATTCTAAACATCTTCAGACTAGGTTCATTTTTAATATTTTTAAAAATCTATTTTGTTACAAAGGGATTTACAGCTCATCGGCGTAAAAATCATCAGTGCTGATGATAGGGACAAGAAAGAGGGATGGTCACGGCCTTGTGAAGGAACCATTCCGGCATTCGTCTGAAGTCATGGTTGGTTGAAAGGAATGGTAGGACCAGAGATCGAACATGCGTCCTCCAGAAAGCGATTACCGCTCACACAGGAGGTGTAGGTTCGACCTGCGCTTTAATCTTTCCATCCAAGCTGTCATCGAAGTAGTATAGCGACACGATTTGTATACTTTTTTATAAAATTTTCAGATATTCTACAAATAACAACAGATAAACCAGTCACCAAGCAATGTTATCAGTTTTGTAATGTGTAAACACTATCAAAAAACTATAACTTAATGCATGAAATAGTGAATTTTCACAACCCGCAATAGATTGCTGTACGTGTAAGTCACAGAATCAGTTCTAAATCTATTCAAAAATAGTTGAGTAACTACACAACGCAGAACTAATTAAACTAATTCGTATGTCAAACAAATCAAGATAAGATGTCTTTCTAGATACTATCTAGATGCTAATGTACAAACGCACTCCAGTTTTTTAGTGCTTAGCCCTAACTTAAACGTCGACAGAAAAAACAACAATCTACAAGCAGCCCTTAACTCAATAGTAAATGCAAAAACAAAAACTGCTGCCCACAAAAATCATACATCGTGGGGAGATTTGTGTTGAAGAAACCAACGATAAACTTTTGTCAGAGCTGAAATTAAGCTTGACGTTCCCTCTCGAGGCGAAAGCAGAAAGAACCCGATAAACAAGTTCCGTCAAGTTGAATCGAGTTCTGCGAGATCCAGAGGTGCGAGGGAAACACGCTTTATTTTATTTCCTCAAGTTGTCGGCTCTGAACAAAGTTTGTGCAACCGAGTTCTCGTAACTACACGGAAAGTTAAATTTTCAAACAGATAGGCATTTACGTATAAACAAACGACACCATTTTTTAAGAAGTTTAAAAACAGTACTTAGAAGTAATATTTAACCGCAAAATACCACTGCCGCGGTATATAATTCACAGTAGATAAACACTGTGCGATTTTGTGTCTCTCGACCCTGCACAACGACGGCATATCCCGGTAAACAGCAAGTAGAAGTCTTGTTAGTTGCCCTAACGAACTCTTTTACGTAGTTTCAATGAAAGATGGTTTAAGACTGCATTATCTATTTAAAAAAAAAAAAATAAAAAATTACGTACTTCGCACGACAATAATCGTTTTAACGGAATGTTTTTGGGATTTGCGATTTTGTGTCTCTCGACCCTGCACAACGACGGCATATCCCGGTAAATAGCAAGTAGAAGCCTTGTTAGTTGCCCTAACGAACGCTTTTACGTAGTTTCAATGAAAGATGGTTTAAGACTGCATTATCTATTTAAAAAAAAAAAAAATAAAAAATTACGTACTTCGCACGACAATAATCGCTTTAACGGAATGTTTTTGGGATTTTACTTAATGTTATACATTTTAGATTTAATTACTCAGTTCACGAAATGTTAATAGCACGATATGTTGTATCTATTTGAATTGCATCTCTTTCTGTTAATTCCAATGAAATTTAACTGAAGTTGGTGCAAAATATTACTGATCTAATATGGACGTGACATTCAATAATTTTTTTTTTTTTTTTTTTTTTGTTTCGTAATTTATGACTCTTTGACGTCAAGGTCATTAGAGCCGGGAGGGGACAGGTGGAGAGGAACGCTAAGAAATTAGGCCATGGATTTTTGAAGGAACCATCCCGGCATTCGCATCGAACGATTTCAGGAAACCTTGGAAAACCGAAATCTGGATGACCGGACGGGGATTTGAACCAGCGTCCTCCCGAATGCGAGGCCAGAGCGTCACCGGTCACCCACCACGCTCGGTAATAAAAGGAACAATAATTACAACACGCCGAGGGAGAAACTATTGTTAAATTTCTTTAGGTTTTCTGGAGGTGTTGGGAATCATTCACAACTACATTTGCTGCGCAATATTTAAGGTGATATTCGGGATAGCAGTTTAGAAAATAGTGTAAACGTAATATACCTAACCACTTTAGATTCATTAACGCCATGCATTATTCGTTTTCGACAGTATAGCTTCAAACGGTACGGTAAGCAGGTTAGTTATCAGAGATGCGTCCGAAGATATATTTGATGTAATTATTTATTGCAGCGTAAGACATCGTCACGAACCGCGCAGGTCGACCGACACAGCGGGGTCCAACCCCCGACGAAGCCGAGGGTATTTTTTTGAACCAGAATGATTTGTTTGTTTTTTTAGTTCCATTTCCTCACCCAGCTACTTTTAATCTTTACGCATTTTAATTTCAGATTCTTTCAGTGTTTTTGGTGAATTGCTGGGCGCTTCCCCTATAAATTTATTCGAATTTCTGAGCCCTCACCCACAAAAGAAACTTTTTACAGTCCATTATGCTTTAAATCGAGTGCCAACTTGTGGTCATCTATTGTCTTCCATGTACTACTCCTAATTCTTCTACCAATATCCCTCCAAGTCTCATCACGAATACACTCTCTTCACTCTCCTCCTCTCTTTCAAAGACCTAGTTTCAGTGTAATACCTTTTCTTAAAATATCTTATTCATTTCAGATGTAAATGTATCACGTGAAGATCACCGTATAAATTTACATTTTAAATATCCGTGTGAAATCTGCTAACAGCACAACAAATATTTTACTTTTAAGCTGTCAACAGATTTACTAAGATTATTATATTGTGCGTACATCGTCTGATATCCCACCTTCATCACATACTACATTTGCTTAACACGTACAAAGAAGGGCTTAGATGTAAAGCATCAGGAATCGAATCTCTACTTTGCTTTGAGGCAATAAATTAGGTTGAAAAAACTCTGTGTTAGTACGCAACCCTGAATCCAGTTAAATACTACAATCAGAAGGCAATCATGTCCCTGCAGACATTCATCAGCTACTGCTGTCCTTGCAACGGGAGAAAAGACCCTGCCTGCTCATCATGTTAATTCCTGGTCAGCAGTACCATTTAGTCTATTAAAACTCATTAATCATCAAGCCGAGGCAACTAGCCTTAGTCATGCATTATGAACCCAAGTCCACTGGCAAGTCGACGTACTAGTTTAATTGCTAACAATGTTTTATTAACAGCGCGCTTTACCTGGAATCAAACAAAAAAGAAGTACACTCTATTGACGAAAGAAATGTTCTCTCTCTTACTTCTATTAATCATTGATGCATGAAGTTTTATTTAAAAAAATGATTGTGATTACCATTTTATTTGTAACTATCTCGACAATTTGAAAATATACTTAAAATAAAAAACGGGGTACGGTAAACGCAGATGTCGGAAATTGTGTAGTATCAATTTTGTCTCATAATTAAATTACGGGTGTTTTTATTCTCGCACAGAGAGAAATCCTTGATGTTATTTATATTTTTTAATAAATTATAATAATTACAGTTTGAGATAGAAGGTCAGATTTTGTTCTCACAACCAAACAATTTCCTATTACGATAAAACAGACACATTTCTAACTGAATGGTGTTAAAATATATAGTTTTGTCCTAGCACATCTTTTACAAACAGTCATTAAAAATTTAGAGATGTGTATATTTCAATCTGCTGACACTGAAACTTCTTACTCATTCCTGAGATGTACGTTGTAAATAAAAACTAAAAAGTTTAATTTTAATTCCAGAACTGACGGCCGGACATAACCACATAAATATTTTGAGCACGAAATGAAACTCAAATTGCTATATAAGTAAAAAGCAGGTTAGAAAGATACAACAGCGAAAAGGTATGACAGACGATTTATGAAGACCATTACTGTTTTTAAGAAGTTAACAGTTATTTTCTACGGTATTCTCACAATGTGCAGAAAGCACTAAACACCAAATTGTGCATAAACTGATAACATAAATGAGTTAGGGATTTATATTTGTTTATCGCATAGAGTGTAAAAAAAAACAAATAGAAAAAAAAAGGATACAAACATTACCAAGTATTTTTCTCGTTGGCATATTTCCATCAAATCAATTTTGCATTTTTCGTTTGGATTGTTAAACAGACGATTTCACTTTTCTTCGAAAAGATGTAGGCAATATGAAAAGCATTACTGCAACAAAGTACCGGAAATAACAAAAGCCTAAGGTTCAATTATCACTAGTCTTATAAAAAGAAACTTCCATTATCACTTATCAAAAAGGTCAGCTCACCACTCATGTGATTATATTGTTATGAAATTGTTGATTAAATGATATTAACGTAGTGAATTCTTCACGCGAGTCCAGCCGGATAGTCATAGAATGACGAAGTTTCAACAACCTGCTCAGTTGTCTTCATCAGGTCTATTTTTAGACATTACTTCTTGAAATCACAAGTAATATCTAAAAATAGACCTGATGAAGACAACCGAGCAGGTTGTTGAAACGTCGTCATTCTATGACTATCCGGCTGGACTCGCGTGAAGAATTCACTGCATCAATACGCCGGGAAAGTCTCCATTCAAATAGTAACGTAGGACGTACTTGCTATTTCAAAATGTACAATTACGTAAAGAGTAAATCCACAACAGTGCCTGCGAAATCAATTACATATATTTTATAAAACTAAAAGAAATTTAAAAACAAATTTTAGAAAATGTTTAATATTATTTAAAAAAAAAAAAAAATAGTCCAGACCACAGTATTTGGGAAACGCTTTACTGCACATACAGGGAGATGACTTTTTTTATTTATTTTTTACACTTTCCACACAATACTTTCAGTATCGTAAAAACACAAGGATTAAGAGAAAAGATATCCTGTTACAAAAAGAAAATAGGAAATGAAAAAGCTAACTAAATATTGATATATTATTTGGCTCACCTATAGACGTGATTGGTTTTTGATATTACATGGTAACTTGCTTCAGCGTATAAAAGATGAAGTAGACAAACAGAAACGTCTGATGAACAAAATTTCTGTGGACACTGGAGATACTTATTAGGTTTGAAATATATGTTTTGGTAAATAAGACAGATTAATCTTTAACGGTTCCTACGGGTGATATTTTTCAGTTTTTCTATGCATTTACGAAACAGAAACTAAACATTCGGATAATTTTGGCAATGCGGATAGACGCAGAATAGATGAAGAATAAATACAAAAAAATCAACTAAATGATTTTGTCCACCACGTCCAATATAAAACGGATATTGTAACGGAATAAAATAATACTTTCTTTGTAATGAAGTCTTCACAGGTCGGGTGTACTGCCGAATTGTATTGTAAAAACACAATATTTCAATGACTAGCTGCAGCGTCTTCCCAGTCGTCGAAATATAGTGTTTTCGCATCTCAATCCGGTAGTAGATCCGTGAAGACTTCATTTGAATCACACGCCGGCAAATTTCTCGTTCTTACAATACCTGCAAGAAGTGGTGGTTGAAATATCAACTAGTTTCAATTTACGAAAATTGTGTCTTTTAAAATTTTGAGAGTAGACAATAAGGGAACACCTGAATGTAATGGAAGTTTAGGGTCACTTAATACACTACCTACCAAAAAGTAATTGGACAGCTGTCCACAATGTTTCATCGGTGGTTGTCATCCCCGTTGTAATCTTGTATGGCCATCTCAAGCGGCTATGACAGCAGCCGACCTGTCTACAAGTGTTTGCAGGGCTTCCAAAGCGATTCGTCACAATTCCTCTTGCAACCATTCCATGAGCCGAGCAATGGATGGATTTTAGCCGCTCCTGAAGAGGATCCAATTCGTCCAAAGGAATGTTGAGGCGGGTCAGTCGAATCGCCGAACACTGTGTCGGTGTACCACTACATGATAGCCCCTGAATCTTGGCACCTGGCATTGTCATCCCGGAAGTAACACGGGTCCGTTCCGTTAAAACGCCACAATGTTGGGAGCAATTCACTATCCACAATGTTACAACAGGCCTCTGTGTTCACACTACCATAGACAAACACCAACTGCGCCATACCATCACTCCACCACCACAGAATTTCATAGATGCCACTAACACTATACCCTCCTACAGAAGCCGTTCCCCGGCTAGACGCCACACCCACACACATCCGTCGGACCTGAATGACATAAACCTCGACTCAGCACTCCACAGAACCGATTTTCACAGCTCCAGTGTCCAGTTACGACGGTCCAGACATCACCCGAGTCGCCGAGCTTTACTGCTTGTCGTGATTTGACAATTATGTGCAGTTGCTCTACCGAAATATCCATGTCGGTGGGTCTCTGTACTTAATGTTCCAGTGGAAACCGACACTGCTGTTGCTCCTGTTAGATGGTAGCCTGGGGTTTGATCTGTTTTGACAATTTTACATTTCAGAGTTCTGCGATTTCTGTTGATCAAAATCAGTGGTCGCCCAGAACGTGCAGCATTGACACAACCCACATCAACCCACCACTTGCGCGGGACGAATGCAACCGTTGGTTTGGCTGTTAGCTTTCACTGCAATCGCCCGGCTAGAGAACCCACTGAAATTGCAGTCTATAGAAACGCCCTTATCGAAGTCCGATGTCTCTGTACATCGTGCCCTCTCCTTGTCATTTAGTTTTAAACTGACCTGCAGCATATGGCGGCCGCACAAGTTAAGTGGTGTTCTCAATTACCTATCTTCACAGGTGTCCAATTATTTTTTGGTAGATAGTGGAATACGGGTAGCAATCAAAATGTTACAAAATATGTGCGATAGAAAGCATCATAATTGTTTATTTGTAATTATTTGCTTGCATCAGTGCATATCACAAATAATAGTCATCAGAACCAATATAAGAATAATACTTAAAATCTGCTCCCTTCGAGTTTTGACTCTCGAAAAAATTGTAGTTTTTATCAATATTGGTATCTTAATTAACTAAATAGCATTCAGTTTGTTTTCCCGAACAATAGGGCGGACAGAGCGAGCTATGAAAATATGGCCTTTGAATACCAAGAACCAACATAATATAATGACAACATTAGTACTGTGTTCAGTTAGCATGGATGCGAGTTTATAACAAAAAAAGTACATGTTTCTATGATCCTAAATTGCTTCACATACTTTAACGAAGTGTGCCAGCAAACAATTCGAGCTTATCAAAATCACTCCGAAACTGGCAAAGTGCTTTTAAAAGTTTGTGGCAGACGTGTCTTACTATAATTCTGGAAAGACATTCGTTCAACGTGAGATATGATACATTAATCACTGAAATAGGACATTTTTCTCGTGGTGTCCGCTGTAGTTGTGGAGCCAGGCGACATCCTGAACGGATTAATGTTGACAGTCGGTTCGCAGAAAGGATTAGGTCGGCTGAATGCCAGCGTGAGTGGGATTTCCTGCTGACTGCAGGGAAACAGAAAAACTGCGGGAAAACCGTTATTTCCAGAAATAGCAGAGATGTCCCATTACGCGGCGATGGTCACGCTATTGTCTGGAACTGCTCGAGATATGGGAACATCAGGAAAAATCTACGGGAAGCGGAAGTCACACGAGTACTTCAAGAACTTTCAGTATGAGCTGCTGTTTCGATTTATAACACAACACTTCTAATATAAAAATCTACGACTAAGAAAAACACTAGGAACTTTAGTTATCAGACTGGAGGAATACTGTGACGATAAAAGCAAGCGACTTGTCCACTTTTCATACGATGTGTGCAGACCAAGCAAAAAAATGTTCGCAATAAATGTCGCAAACAAATGTGGTGAGAACTTTTCATTTCTGCAGACGTGTTTCATCGTTATGATGTGAAACATCATCAATGTCTGTAAATATACATTATTACAAGAAATAATTTGCATTAAGTAGCTACGAATTTAGTTCAAATATCTTTCCAGAAGGCGTAACGATGCTTTTGTTATTTGAAGTAACAACCAAAAAACAATATGCGATGTCTTTGATCGAGTTTACAATCTTTGGCCAGGATTGTCAAAATGTTGTCAATTCGTGTCTGCATGTTGTCCATAACAAACTAATATTAATGTTCGCAACTCGCTGAGCAGATTTTAATTCAAATCCTAAACTTTCTATCCATTTCGGAGGTTTTTATCATTGATGGTGTGGAAAATCTTGTCCGGGAGTGTATTAAGAATGTTTGGGCTATGAGTGTTGAGGTTAAGAACAGTTTATCATTTATATGAAATATTCTCAGGTAACTACCCAAGTTGAGGAAGTGTTATTATCGCACGATATTTCTGCGATCACAACATCTTCTGGTGAAGTGCCGGATGCGGCCGAGCATAACACTTTCTTAACTTAGCAAGTTACCCGAGAATATTTAATGTATTCTCAACACCGAGAGAAACTTAGTTCTTATGTAGTTTATCACTTGTAATTCCGTCCCCTGATCAGGTATACACATACCAGAGATTTTAAGCCAGCCTGTGAGCTTTTATACTGTGAAAATCCCACCGAAATCGGTTCGGTATTTTTTGCGTGATGCCGATCCAAATCAAGTCAGACACGGACCGATTACAGATTTATATATGCAGAGATGCTAAATCAGCTTATCACATCAATTGCGGGCAATTTAACAGCCTGGAGACACACCGAGGCAAATTTGTCTTCAATTGTTACTGCTTTCTTGAAAATTTTTCCTGCTGTAATTTTCTTTTCGTACAACGTTCGACTGGACAGTCTCGCCGTCGGGCCTGGCATTCGAAAGGACTCGGGTTTGGTCCCGCGTCCTGCCATGCTTATTTCAGCTCTCTATGTTTCTTCCTGAATCAGTCGAGACAAATGCAGGAATGGTTGTCTCAGATGGCCACAGCCCAATCCATTGATGCTCCGTTTCCCCAATTCGCCCCAACTCTAATGTCCTCGATTTGGAAGTAACGTAAAGCCCTGATAGAAAAAAGAAATGTGTATATCTGTAACAGCATAAAGAGCAATTTTTAAGGAACATGTTCTATGCAGTTACCTGCCTCATCACCTACCAGAGATCAAGATTAGAAACACACTTCCATATACGATGTTTGCAGATCCTGCTTAGAAAATTCTCGATATTTTGAAATCTTAGGATATGGCTACGAAAATGTAGGAGATCGCATCGAAACGGATAAAGAGATGAAGACTTAGTTTAATAAAAAAAATTCAAATGCACTCCTAAATTTTGATAATTTCTTTGTCTTCTATGAATGTCTAGCCTGTTTTCGGTGTAGGCGGTTACCATTGGGGAGGGGGGGAGAGGGGATACTCCTTCATGGAAATGTCTGGGAAGATGAGCTGGAGCGATTTCGTGATGCCTTCTCCAGTGCGACAATGTAGTTGGAAGCGAGAGTGATAGTGTGAGTGTTCAATGTACATTGCTGATTATGTTGTATTTGATAGAAGGAATAGTGCGAAACCCGGTGTGGGCTCATTCAGCCCTAGTCTTCCGAAGACATCACTGTCCGCAAGGCTTAACGTCCCCAACAGATTGACAAACCCTCACTCCATATGCACTGCGAAGAGGTTTGGGATTTAACCCAGGACTTTGGTGCACAATCTGGTGGTTAGGAATTGTGCACCACCACCTCTCATTTAACCTGCTGGCCAAGTCTTGATGATGAAAATTTTCTTCCGCCACCGGATTCGAACCAGCTAATCCCATGTTAGCGCCGGACGCCATCACGGTACCGCTGCCAACTGAGCCAATGGGGTGCGCTTTGTCATTTATCGTTATCTAAGCCTTCGTCTTGTAGTCTGTATTAGCGATACATGCTCCCTGAAGCGACAAAGCGAGGGGTTGAGTGGTAACTCGAGAATGCAATACTGCATATCTATAGCTTGTAACAAAACGCGAGCTGTACCGCGAATGTTTGTGAAATCAGTAAGGGCCAACTGTTGCGGGGAGCCTTTGTTCCGTGATGGGCGTCGAGACAGGAAGGGCTGTGACGCCGTAACTGGACTCCACAGGAACTACAGGCGGCTTGCGCATGCGCGGAAGTCACGAGCATTGTCCCGGCACGCCGTGCCTGCTGCACCATAGCTCCTGCCACGAGCGGAACAACACTCACTCACCAAACCATTTCACGCCAGCTCTCTTCAGAATAAAAGTCCTGCCGTTGTCTTTAAGCGGACAGCGACATGACAAAACCTGGTGGGTTCTCGGTAACCCTCGGTCCAGACATTCGTAAAGAAGGACTCTGGCTCAAGACTTCGTCCGGCCATCCAGATTCCGGTTTCCATGGTGTATCGCGGGATGGCTCCTATAAAAGGCAGCTGCCATATTCTTTCCCTGTCTTTTCCCACCGATCCTCTTCCGGCTCTAAAGACAAATCACGTCGACTAGCCGTACAGCCCAAGCAAACACGATACAGTGTTCTGGCGGGTCAACTTCACCTGACAACATTTCTGAAGAACACCTTACCTTGAACAGAACTCAGACTCTAACGCGGTTTAGTTTGGAGATTCTGTGTCTCGTGTTAATCGCAACAATCCGTCCATTAGTGAGAGCGAGATAATGCGTGAAAAAAACTGACGGCAAAAGCAGTTATCTCTTGGCAGATATGTACAAGAGAGCGGATTGTTTTGCATGTAACTTTTCTGCATCAATTTTAAAGAATAATATTTTGGATAAGCCTATTATTAATAGCAGTCACTTCTGCACTGTTTAAATAGTAATTTATGAAAATATGATCTTTTCTATTTAATACTTTTTTAATAGCCAGAATAATGATTTCGCCTAAAAACCCATGAAACATATTAACTAACTCCAACGGTGATTTTTTTTTGTTGTGTTTTGAAAATTGGAACATACAAGTTATTATTATTAGATGTATTTATACGGTGGCATTTACAGTATTTCAGAAAACGATGAAGATCTCGACTACTGCTATTCAGATGAGATGTTTCATAAAGAATCAGTTGACAAAGCTACTGACAAAGACAGTGCCAACGTAAAGAATGTAGAAATTTTTCAGCGCAATTGTCATACGCTATTAAGAAAACTGAAGTCTGGAAGAGGAAATTTTCACAGTATGGTTCAGTCGGCCAACAGTTTATTTAATGCAGAGGGTCTGAAACGCTACATTAACAAACAAAAAAAAAAAGGTAGATATTAACCAACACCAACAGCCACCAGAGCTGTCACAAATTGTTTCGGAAGAGATCGTATTAACCTTTTCCAATTATTATCAACAACTCATTCGCTTGGCACAGCGCGTTTGTGCGATGTAGAGTGGCGTCAAAACGATTCGCGAAATAAGCACTTACGCACCGCTTGCCACCATCTTGACCTTGGGAGAGGCGGCAGGAAGCTAGTAAATTAAAGAATTATAAGCTATATCGGTTTCAGTCAATGTTGTTGCACTCTGTTATGATAGCTTCTTCCATGGTAAAACTATTCCGCCAATTACAACTCTGTTATCGTACTACTGAGGAAAGAGTAGCCCACAACTGGTAGAATCCTCTGCATGTACGAGAGTATTATGTTAAAAGTCTGAATCGGACAGGTACGTCAAGAAACTATAGAACCACTTCAGTATTAATGAGGTTAAAAGGACTGACGCGCAGGATTTCTTGTCGGAGTGGTGCAATTAATTAGTAAACAACTTATCAAAGGGCTTACTGGGAACGAATGTATAATGAATATCATAAGAGGTCGGTTGTATTATGAACAGTTCAGTGACAGAATATTTTGATGAGGATAGAAACACATTAGTACAACCATATACGCCAACTTATCAGGAAATCCACGATGAATCAGAGAATATACACAACAAAATCAAAGAGTTCATTCGGTAAGTGAAGAGAGAAGAACATCCAGTATTAATTGCTGACTGGAATGTTGGGCGCAGTTTTGCGAAAAATACAATACAGCGGCAGCAGACACACTGTTTAAGAATTACTGAAGAAAAATATACAGTAATGGATACGGCCGGGAGGTACAGCTGCATTACACCACAGTTAAACAGAGATCCCGAAACTGTAAAGCGAACACCGGAGGTGATATAGATTGTAACCACAATCTGACAGTTATGGAGTGCGGATTGCAAATGAAGAGAAAAGGAAAGTAACAGAGCCCAAACGAACTAAGATTGGGCAGACCGAAACAGTCTTACACGAAACAGAAATACCCACAGGTCGTAAACGCGGGTCTAAGGGAAAACAGTGAAGATAGGTAAAGAAACATTGGACATAAGGAAACAAACCGGCCGAAAACACTGTATCACACAAGAAATATTCAAATTCTGCAATTCTCAACACGAAGCAGTAAGTATTAACAGAAAAAGCTGTAAAATAAAAACAATAGGACTACTGTAAGATAAGTGTGAAAAACTAAAGGAAATGGTGTGGCGTTTACGGCGGTCAAACAGAATTTTAAGAAAGTGGGAAACCATGTATAATAATGAATTATGCTGATCGGAAATCTGTGTGAGTGTTACTGTGACCGAACCAGAAGATAAGAAACGGAAACAATGGGCCATGCCACCAAGCTAAACTTCTAACAGCAGTTAAATGTCATGTCGTTTTTACAAAACTGAGGAAATGTTTAGTAATATGCCTAATCTGCTGTAAACATAAACAATAAGCTTCTTCAACGTTAGCTACTGAACGCACAGGGATTAGCCGCAACATGTTTCAGGTTAAATCTTACGTCACTACGATATCAGTGTCACTCAGTGAGGGTTTGGGAGTGTTGACTGATGCCAATACGTCGCTTTCCCAGGTGAAGTCGCTAATGAAACTGAATTTTTTTTAATTTATTTCCAAGTACTATACATTTCACTCCCTTTCCTGGGACACCTTCATAGATTAGTAAGTTATGTTTGAATTTGTTAAATTGCGCTATGAATCATAATTGAAAATACAATGATTTTTTGTTTTTTTACTTTCATTTATTTTGTTTACGTCTTATTAGTATCAGGTGCAGCGTGTTCACTGCGTTGTTTATTCTGTTCTTATGAATTTAGAATTTTTATTTTCAATTCTACTGGAAATGTTAGCAGCCTTTATCAGGCTAGACAATTCGTTTTTCACTTAATGTGTAATTATTTTCACTGAGGAACAATCTAAGCGGACACAATATATTACAACTAGTGCTTCACTGCAATAACGCTCCCCGGACCCGCTAAACAGACTTTTGGCTACTGCCGTTCTCTCCGAACCTGCAGACAAATCAGGATACAGATGGAAAGAAAACGTCTAATTCGTCTTCAAATAGAAAGAATTAACTAAATTGCCACAGCAAAAATAAGATTGTTCTATCAGTCGTAGAATGGATGCCTAGCTGTTCAGAGCTCAGGAAGACAATGTCCAAGCACCGAGGGGCACGTAGACGCCAGGAAAGAAAACGAAAATTTCAAAGGTCTGCACCGCGCTTGTGTTGCGGAGCAGGCTCCACTTTCACTGTAGTCTTGAAATGTTTCTCCGTGCCTTACGTGGAATACAGAGAAACGACCGGACTTGTTAGTCCGCCAAAGGTCATCGCCTGCACGCGCGCTCGCAACTGACAGGGAAGGGCAACAGGTTGTTCGAGGGCCGTGCGAACGGCGGAGAGGTGAGGCGAGGCGATAAATCACGGAGAAAGCCGACCATCATCATCGACGGGACGTCTGCGCGCATCCTACGGTAATACTTCACATGCAATATGTGGGGTGCTAATACACAATGGAAGCAGTCAATTCAATCATGTCTCCTTCTATGTAAAAAAAAAAAAAAAGTACCTAGTACCTAAAAATGAGATACACTTGATCTTAACTATCCGAACAGCTTGCGGCAACAAACTACGAAATACAATAATGAAAATCGTGAACAGTGCCATCAGATAGGAATAAAAAAGGCGGTAAAAGGAGACGGGTTAATTATCAAATCCGTAAAATGAATGCACAACACGGCTTTAGTTGTTTTAGACAAAAAGTAATAAGATTTTCGACGTAGCATCAAAATTCATTCTAAAACTGTAGGTTTCCTGTAGGAAGAGAAAATATATGACTACTATATTACTTTAACCAAACATTTCAACTGCCAGTAGGCAAATAAATAAAACTGTTTTGTGGCATCTTTACGTATAGGACGATTTATAAGAACGACTATTGTTAGGATACAAAACTTCGATGATCCCCACTGTTTCTGTGCAAAATTAAGGATAATATTTTCCCAAGTTCTGGCAAGTTCCTTCATTTCGTCGAGACTGAACCACGCTATTAAATATTTTTGCTGTGCTCTTCGTGGAAGAGAACCTGGAGCCGATCTGAATATCTGAGGAGGAGTAGCAAATATTAATCACCAGATGACACCTTCCTCCTGCTTCTCACTCGCCAAGGAAAGCCGACTGTCCTAAGCAAAGTTCGAAGCAACCACTGCTTGATAATCGGTTCCTGAAACCTTTTCCTAATTGTAAAAGAGGCGGCGTAAAAGCAGTCGATGCAAAATGTTTCCAGTGAAGGGAACCGTCCAAATTTGCTAACCAGTTTGCAAAGGCACTGACTTTACTATCTCAAATTGCAGACTGTAAAATTCTTTGAGTGGCTATCTAAAATGTTAGTCAACACTCGTATATTACAGTGAAAATATATGTGAGGAGCTTAACTGGTTTTCAAGTAGGCTACATGGCTTTCGGCAAGGATATTCATGCGAATTGTCAGTTAGTATGAAAATGTAAGATATTTCGAATGAAATGGACAAGGAAGGCCAAATTGATAGCGTAGCACTATATCCTTCAAAGGATTTTGATAGAGTAAGCCATAAAATGATAGTAAATAAGGTAAAAACTATTGGCATGGATGAGAAAGTGATTTGCTGGGTAGAAGAAGTTTTTATAAGGTAGAAAACAAAAAGTTAGATTAGGATATGCAGTATCAAAAGAAGCGGAAGTAAAAATGGGAGTGCCACAGGGTAGCGTATTGGGACCATTGTTATTCATTATTCTTATGAATAATTGTGTTGATGGTTTGCTATCAGAAATTAGATTGTTTGCAGATCACATAATGCTATATAAAAGGTTCAAAACGGTACAGGACTGTAAACAGCTGCAAGGTGATCGGGACAGGATATCTAGCTGGGTTGGTAGATAAAATAAATGCAAAGAAGAGTCAGCTTGTTAGATACTCAGATAAAAAACTAAAGATTGATTATAAGGTGGGGAAAGAATTGTTTGTTGAAGACTTGAAATGTAAATATCTTGGCATTAAATTTGATAACAACCTTAACTGGGCAGATCAAATTGGACAGGTAGTAGGAAAAGGTTTCAAAATTCTGCACTTGCTGGAGAGAGTGATGAGGGGATGTACGGGAGAAGTAAAGCAACTGGGTTACATAGCTTTGGTCAGACCATTGCTTGAATATGGTAGCGTAGTATGGGACCCCCATTTTGAGTATCAAATACTGGAGTTGGAGAGGGTGCGAAAACTGGCTGCTAGATTTGTTTGTAGAAATTACCGTAGAATGCAATCAGTAACAGATATGTTAAATAAGCTGGAATGGGATTCATTGGAAGACAGGAGGAGGGTGAAAAGGATCATGGGAGTGTAAAAGGCGTATATTGGTGATGAGGCATGGAAAGATATTGGTGTAGGTATGAAGTAGTGCATGGAAGGGAAAAGATGACCATGACCACAAGCTGGCACTGGATTTCAGGCACAGTGGTATAGGAAGATTCTCTTTTTTAGGAAGGGAATCAGGGATTGGAATAAGTTACCAAGACAAATTATGAATAATTTATCCAAAACGTTGAAAGAAGTTAAAGTTAAAATTTGCAGAGGGCAAATGTAGGTAGGTGCAGGATATGGGGAAGATGAGTGTGTAGGGAAATTGCAACCGGAGCGTGCGCTCTACTGCAATTAAATTAAATTAGAATTAGATGTTAATATCCGGTAGCTGCTTTAATGTAAGCACAGAAAAAAATACTTGTTATAATCATAAAACTGGAAATTTACTAGAGAATGAAATAATTAAGCCATTTATTACAACAGTGTAATGAATCGTGGCACTTATAATTGCACAATACATTAAAGTTTTTCGGGCACATTTTAATGTATGGCATTTTGTTTGGCAAGAACATTTAAAAAAGTCTTGCACACTCCCTTTCCACTGGGGTACCGTGATTGTACGCAGCGAGCCATCTATTAATTTCCTTGAGCAGCACGGATTAAATTAATTAATACCTGCGTCCGTGATCGTCGTCAATCTCAAGTGAATGTCCACAAGGCTTTTGACTGTTAAGATGTTCTAGATGTTTTAGTAACTGCTGACAATCCCTAGTAAATGGTGATAACCACTAACTGACAACATTCACTGCAACATACTCGTACACATGTATGTCAAATACTGTATGAATATATGAACAGCTAAATAAATAAGTTAACCAACTGACCTCTGAATCAGAAATTCCAATGACTTAACAGAATGGGAGACTAGTCAAGTTACTAAAACCAACAACCATCTCTTTGAGCGTCATTTGGCCGATGAGAAATTTTTCATGTCCCACGAAAGCAGTGAATAAAGCGAAATTCAAGACTCAACTATATTAATGTACTTGTAATTTCAAAAAATGCTTTAAATCTTTCGGCAACCACGATGTTGATGACTAGTTCCATTGATGTCCCTTCTGCCAAAAGATCAGTAGAAATTTCTATTCAAACAGAGTTACATCAAAAGAGTAGTAGAAGAGGACAACAGTGTAGGCTGTCTAGCACTGAAAGTTTGTGACGATGCTGTTTTTTCTTCGTCTCCAGAAGCAAAGTCTATGCTCTAGTGTGTACGGTAACAAATCTGCTGAGGTTGTACTGGAGTTAAGTCGGCTACCACAGGAGACCAGAAAATAACAGTATTGAGCTCTAAGCGGAGAATTGCCTCTTCGCGATAGGTTCCACCTCCGACATTGCAATTTTGGAGGCCTTTTTTTTTTTTAGCTCTGCTGATTCGAGGCCCGAGGAGACTATAAATACTTTGCCCGAATCAAGCTCCCCCCCCCCCCCAAAGCCAAAATCCACTGAAGGCAAGCCCTCCCCCCAACCAAAATCCACTCAAGCCCCTCCCAAACCAAAATCCTGGAACCGGCCCTGCAAGTAACGGCTATCAAATCGCAATACTCGTTCTATTAAAACGTCACCAGGCGAAATCCTACGTCTCTTTATATCATTCTGACGGTTGCTATCAGTTAACTGTACAAGTCAGTAAGCTGAATGCATCAGTGTCATACATGAGGCATCCAAACTATGCACAAGATTAGTATTCTTCAGCGTTACAAAAAATGGAAGGAATTTTGCACCAAAAAAACCGGTTTGCAAAAACTTTATTATTATTATTATTTTACTGCGTTCATTAATGAATTATTTCGGCTATGACATAAAACTGCTCATCTTGAATACTCACCAAATCTTCTAAAAATCCATGGACCAGGGACAAATTCTTTTCCTTGTGAGAGGACCTCACGTTTCCCACGTCTTTGTTATTTATTTCCTTGACTTACTGTTTCTCAGAAGAATCGCCAACAAACGGATAACGAGCTAAAAAGCCCGGTCTAAACTGTCGATCACCTTGGTTTCACAAGTTTCGGTTGCACGAACACGAAGCTCCGACACGCACAGCTACAATTAACGCTGAACCCAAAACTTGCCTACCGCACTCTAATTAACTTGTCAGTCAGATGTTCCACTTCAAATAACTCTTGTCACAACGAAGCGTTTCGCTGGTAACGAGTTACTGAATCTTCAGCACTGGGCAGTGCGGTTGTGTCGCTACTGAAGTCGCTGCTTCATCAACACAGCAAACAATAGTTAGGCAGGTGGGAACCTGATGCTGCAGCGTGACAGTTGTTTTGCTGACTACTTTACGCGAGCTTCAACGAAAACTTTGTGACGCGATATCTCGGAAACTAAAACCCGTCACATAAAATCCCTTGAACCTTTAAGTACAACTATACAAAATACGTAAAAATGATCGAAACAGATTATACCAAATCTGGCAGTGCTACGTAGCGCTACGGATGTGGAGGTGTGCTGTAGCCCGAGGCAGCGCGGGGTTCCCAGCTAATTAGCCGCTCTCCCATTCGCAGCTGCGCTGATGCGTCTTCAGAATGCTCTCTGTCTGCCTGTCGAGCTAAAGAGGGCGAAAACACTCGCACGAGCACTTCAGTCCACCAGCGGAACGTAAACATCAGCTACGAGCCTAAATAACTGAGAGGCGCCACCCAAATAAGAGAGACGACTACCAAACAAGAACTATAGGATCGAGGCACCTACCTTAAATAACGATAATGTAAAAAAATTATACCAGTTTCAAAGCCGTGGTCCCTAAGGGGTTCGCCGTTGGATTAATTGGATCGAGCAGCGATGGCAGAAGTATCTGCCTATCTTGAAATTGGTGTGAAACATAAACATTTTAAAGTCTGGAGGAAGCATGTGCAATTGTAATGAGAAATAGATGGTAGCAGTACCCACACTCGTGAAAAGCAGCCATGGCAATGAGAGGGACTTGTAAGCTGGAACATGTGCTGATGAAACAGCAACTTTTCTTTGACAACTTTTCTCTTCTCTTTTCATTGATTGTAGCTAGCAGTTGCTTCACAAGGTGGGCATAATAAGCACCCATAATTATTTCACCCCTATTCACAAAATCTAAAAACAATGCACGAAATCTCTTTCGATGTGGTAGGAACAACCATGGCCTTCTTTGGAGGTAGAGAATACTGTTGCTTGTTTCTGTGGCAACAAGCCATTCATGAAAATCTACTGTAGTGACTTCAAAGAGAACACACCAGCCTCCTGGCAGCATTTTCATCTTCTGCCTGTTTCGGCACCCAAAATGCGGTTCCTACAAAAGTCAGTAACCGAATTCCTTCCCGTTCCTCGTTCCCGAGTTCCTTCTGGTCTCTAATAACATCGAAATTTTTTGTTTTTCGAATGTCTAATATCGCCCGAATTTGCCGTGCTGTTGACTTCCTCTTTGTCATAACTGAGATCACGTCTCTCGCTCACACTGTTCTGAGTGGTTATCTCCAATGTACTTCTTGAACGGGAATCACCTTTTAAATTGAGGTGACCACAGATGGGACCCCGGATCCTGAAGAAACCCGACCGTGCTTAGGATTTTCCATGATTACATCTCTTTCCTACAGTTTTACATCATCGCAGTACGAATTTCATTAATCTAAGTTTAGGATTGAACGTACACTTCAACCGCTTTCAGCAACTGCAATAAAATAAAAGTTCATTCCGGATTGTTGTAATCAATGGCAATATTCTACAGAGGGCCAAACAATTACTTAGTAGTTCTCGCAAGGTTTCATGATCAGCCCACGGACTTAGAGGGCGATCCTGGCATCAGTTACCTGTATAAACATTATGCATTAGCACTCTCGTTTCGTCAAGGAATGTTGTTTTAGAGCTGAGATGTCGGATACTACCAGGTGATTAGATTGCAATATCCCGTGATGATTATCTAGCATTCGCTCTTATGCCTGGTATGGCGGAATGATAAGACGCTAATAAATATCTCCAAAAATGCCGGTAAAAATATATCCTAATTGTATTACTTCCTTTCTATGTAATAGCGCGACTGTAGTAATTACAGGAATGCACGCTAAGTGAAAGTAAATGAAGCACGAAAAAACAGTTGCCGTTTGAGTGAGTACAGTGACAGAGCAAAGGCAAGCTTCAATTAACTTTTTCTTAAGCTACATTTCAAACCAACAGTGCAGGCCTGACAGAGTGGAACTACCAAAACATTCGTGTCGACTATAGATGAGATATCAGATGAAGAGACTACGTTAAGGTCGCTAGTTCAGTTAGTTATACGTATATTGCATATCCACTTACATTCGATTATGGTTTCCTGAAGTCAGGAGGGCTAGATAGGGAACAGAGCCTGCATCCTCCAACAGGCCGAACCGGAACCTAACATCTCGCCTAGCCGAGTCGATACGGTGTAGGGTAGATACAGAATGCTGTCACAGCGCCCTCAACAACTGGCCGTGCTTAGACCTCGCTAGCAGGCATGGGGAATGTTCTGCACTGCTTTCTCGCTGATACAGTTTTTTTTGGTGGGGGGGGGGGGACAAAGAACTGGAAGGAATTCGGTCATGCCCTTCTGGAGGAAACACCGTGACATTTTCCTGGAATGATCTCTGGAAACAATGGAAAACAGCAATCAGGATGGGGGAACGGGATTTGAACCCGCATCATTCCGAATGCAAGTTCCAAGCGTTACCCCTCTGTGTGGTGGTTTCGCCATGGTTTCTCAATACTATAAACTCAGAAGACACACCTACATATATATTCCTTCATTGAAGGTCGTATTTACTCCGTATTTAGTTTTCCTTTTAGGGGGCCTTCATTAAATAAGAGGCCTCAAATAGGGGAGGGGTGGGTAAAAACCTAACGTCAACTTTTAATTTCAGATTGCCGCCCTTCAAACAGATAAAAAAAAACTTTAATAAATAACGGGGTCAATCTCACGTTACAAGGATGGAAGTCCCACCAGATTTCACAGAGGGAGAGGGGGGGGGGTCCAAATTTAAGAAAAAAAAACACCTCATGTAATCAATGAACACCACCTTATTATGATTCGCTGGTCATGAAGAGAAAAGGATCGTGCACACGTTCCCCTCGCTATTCACTGGAACGAGGCAATAATTTAGGGGATAGCTCCATAAATCCAATATCTGCTTCAGGAAACGTTAAGTGCTTTGTGAACCCTTGTGTGTGAGGGAGAGATGCTTATTACTCGAACGGGTATGCTTCCAGAATTCTATCTGGGAGCTCTCATTACAAATAAAAGTACTCTGCTTGGGAACATCGGAAGAGAAATGAAGATGTAGGCCGCATATTTGGTCAGTGGGGTTCATGCAACTTGTATTTAGAGGAAAAGTTGAAGATCTATGAAGCAAAGTGAAGTGAAATTTCATGCTGCCAAAGAGACTATGAAGTGATACATTGGATTCGGAATTTGTTGATCCGAAATACAATACAATACATTCATTTTAAATGCATACCCAGATAAGAGATTGGCTCTGAGGGATGTGGAAAGTTGTTAATTTACAGATAAACTGTTGGATAACAAAATAGATAAATACACCAGAAGTTGTATACACATAGGGTAATACATACATTAATTATATCAACTACATCTGCACAAACTACTCGCAGTTATTTTCTAGCAACCTCTCAAATAAATTCTTCGATGGAGTAGCAGGGGTTTTTCGTTAATAATTCTTTCAATCTTTACCAGAATTTAATCTTATCACCCACTAGACATTTAAGATGTGTTATTGAAGGCATATATCCCCGAATATCAAACCACTTTTTGAACAAATGACAATGACTTGTGATCCTTGTGACGATCATTTTACTTCTAGTGTCATAATTGTGCATTGTACTATTTGTTTCAAACAGAGTAATTAATGTGTATATATACTCGGCCACCAATGTTAAAATCTGTAACTTCTTGAATAGATCTCTGCAAGAACTTCTACTGCAAATCACACATATAATTTTTATTACTAGCTTTTGGACTAAGAACACTTTGTCTCTGTGAGTAGCACTGACCCAAAATATTATTGATATGACATTAAGGAGTGAATACAAGCTAATTTTCTTATACTGAGGTCACCTATTGCTGAAATGGTACGAACAGCAAATGTGGCTGCAACCTCCAATTTAAATTATGATCAACATGCACGTAAACCTAGAAATTTCACATTCTCTACCTCTTGAGTAGACCGGTCTGCAAATGTTACGTTTGGTGGTAATCTGTGTGATATACTGAATTGCATATATGGAGTTTTATCAAAATTTAAGGACAAGCCAACAACGGATACAACTCATAAAAATTCCATTAATGCTATCTATGTCCGCTTATCTATCATCTACCCTAGCACTGAGGTGTAGCCAAGGGTCGAAGTACGTTCTTGTTTCGGGTGCTACTGAAATCTTACATGGTGATGGCTGTAACGATACTTGGAGCAGCCTTTCAAGTACGCCAGGAACCCAATAGAATGCAGAGCTGAGGACCGAATCGGGGTACTCCCGACCACGAAACCACAAAAGGAGTATCTCTTTCGTCTCGCTGTTCTGGTGTGAGGTGTCGTTTCCGAACATTGGGCTGTGCCTGGCCCGCGGAGCACTTGTTCATTCGCGAGGCGCTCCAGCCGTGAAGGTCGTTCCCGGAGAGCAGATTCCAGCACGCTCGACGAGGCTCCTAAACAACATCCTGGCCGCAATTACTGGCCGGGATGAATGAAAGTGCTGGTTGCCGCTGCTGAATGTAAATATAATTGAGGAAGTGCGTCTAGCGTGGCGCTCGGAAGGAAGGGCTGGGCACCGCCAGCTCAAGCACGCTTCCACTTCCCACTCCGCATCGTCAAATCACTTTACGCCTACACTCTGCAGTTAACATGCTCTGCATCAAAATTGATACCTATTCTGTGGTTCACATCCCTAATGGCACGAGAGAAGAAAGAATTCACTTAACCATCAGTCATCATTAACATAATTCTCAAGCTCCAGTCTGGTCACCAGCACTTTCCACTTCTTCCAGTCCATGAATAGCTGTTGTTTATGAGTAATCCTCCAGTCCATCACTATGTCTTTCAGATCCTCCTTGATTTGGTCTATCCATTCGTTTTTAGGCTTTCCTACAATTTTCCCTTTGATGTTTCTATTAAAGTAGACTTTAGTTTTTCTTTCTTTATCCATCCTTTGGACATGTCCATACCACGTCAGACGAGACCACTGTAAGGGTTTTGCCATAAAATGATGATTACACCGGCTTCTGCACGATTGATTTCATTCCTTATTTAGTCTTTTCGTGTCGTCTGAAGTATGGTACGCACAAACTACATTTCAGATGCTTGAAGTCTACTGTTGCCTCTTTTGGATAGGGTATTTGTTTTTAGTGTATAAGTCAGTATGGGCATGTAGTAGGTTTTGAATAATGACTGCACTTTCTGGGCACTTTGTTGTCCTACAACAGTGTTATAACTTGTTTATGTAAGACTGCTGCTTTTGATTCTGTTGGTAATTTCATATTTACTGGTGTTGTCTGTGCCCGCAGTACTGCCAAGATGTTTGAATTAGTCAATATTTTGGAGTTGTTTATTGTTTAGGTAAATATTCACATGAGAAGTCCCTGTACCTGTTGCCATGGCGACCATCTTTCTCTGGCTGATTTTCAGTTCATATTCCTCTAACAGTTTATTCGAAGTCTCCAGCTTTTGCTGGAACTATTCTGCACTTACATCCCAAATCATAAAATCATCAGCAAAGACTAGGGATTTTGTGTCTTTTCCATATTCTTTGAATTTCTTCAAGGTACGTCCACCACAGCAATGAAAATCAAGGGTGATAAAGAATTGCGATGTTGTGCTCATCAGCGAGGCAGCTTATTTTTCAAATCTTATCTCTCCTCTCTGCGACTCAAGTAGGTTGGTGGATGAAGTATTTCATCGCACTCGTAAATGAAACGGGTTTTTCGCGTGTTTGTCAACAATTCAAAACCGAGAGTGGTGGTGTAACGGTTAGCGTTCTCGCCTCGCATTCGGGAGGATGCCGGTTCGATTGGTTGGTGTTTTAGGGCGCGTCGACGTCGGGGTCATTAGCGCGCCGTTTCGAATTTCCCTTAACTGAGATATGGTGAGTTTTTTGCGGACCCATCTACCACTATTTTGTACTTAATAGACAGTCACTAACAAAGAATTGTCATATCTACGTGCTACTATTGTTATTTTTTTTTAACTTATGGCTTTACGCCTTGTCGACGTCGAGGTCATTAGAGACGGGATGGGGCTGGGAACGAGGAACGGGAAGGAATTCGGCCATGACCTTTTTGAAGGAAGCATCCCGGCATTCGCCTGGAGTGATTTGGGCAAACCATGGAAAACCCAAATCTGGATGTCTGGATCCGGATTCAAACAAGTGTCCTCCCGAATGCGATGCACTATTGTTTCTGTTATTACGGCTGATAGACGTGTCAACAAGGGAGTCATTGGCGCCCTAGTGCTGCACTATACAGTACATGTAATGAAACTGCACTGGGAAAAATAGTCCGTGCATTTATGGTACATTAAAAATGAGCTTGGGGCACTATTAGAAAGCTACAGAGAGGAATTAACTTTATTTTTTATTTTAAATGTGTGGTTGTCAGTCTGTAAGTTTGGATGAAGAAGATTCACGCAAAAACCACTGGTCGAATTTTGATGGGCTTTCGAATAATGTACAAAAGGGGGTGGGTGAGGATGGAAGGGGGGGGAGGGGGTATGATTCATTTCGATGGGAAGTCAGAATTAAGATGAAGATACAAGAGTCTAGAAATTAGTATCCACAGTTGTTGAACGCTGTTCACGGATTTAGTTAATTCTCGTAGTAAAAAAGTTTATGGTTATTTCTGCGCACAAGCGCCTTAGCATTATTATGATGAGTTATATTCATTGGTGACGTGTTAACTGCGACAAAATGGATTTAAGAGAGATGTTAGTAGTTTATTAGTCAGCGAGAACGAAATTGCGGGCCACAGCTAGTACTGTATATACCATCTGTCTCACACAATGCCTGAAGCCTGTTCTGCAGTTAATTTGTTTGTTGATACCCAGTCACCTGTCACCATAATTATTTCTGTAACGTATAATAATATTCTCCCAGTGAATATGAATATACGAATACCGATAATTAACTGAAATTTCGGACAACAGTGATAAGTTTATTAGCCAACTATAAGTAAAGTATCTGCACACACATCAAATTCCCCGACGACCAGACCATTATTACCCTAATTACCGTACTGACAGACGTTTACCGGCAAGCAAGTTAACAAAGCACTAACATGTTCGAACTCCTGTCGTTACATTTACCTTTGTCTGTCAGCCATTCAATACTTTAGATGCTTATTTACATTTGATAAATCACGGCACACTTGAGGTTGATTACCGCAACGGCAAAAATCATTATGAATCCTAAGTAAAAACAAACAAAAAAGTCAAACACCAACTACATATACAAATAACAACAAATATGTTGGAATTGATTCAGAAGAACTCGCCGAAAATAGCGTCGGCAGATTCAGCAGACACCAGAATATACCGAAATGCTGAATTCATATTTTCCACGTTTATAGCGACATAGACGCAGAAGCTGATAATCATAAAAGTTTTGATTTGACTGGTAATATTACTGTATATCCATTAATCCTGCGGCAGAGAACTGAATTCTAGTTGTGTTCCGCGATGCACCTATCCGTAGCACTGTGGTTCACTCACCTAAGAGTATTTGAATTGGAGGGAAGACAGAATCTGAGTGTCGGAGGATAGCCCATTCATTACTGCGACTTATTTTTGTTTATAACGAATTACAATTAACTCTCTCTCTCTCACACTCTCACACACACTCACAGCTTTTTATATTGCACAATTATTAGTAGCTAGTTTTTAGCAATTTGGGACGTTCACGTTACCAGTGGATGCGACCAGCTTATTTATTATTGATAGTTCAGGAATACATGTGTACTATAGCTGAATAGTTTCGTTACGAGATTTGTTTTGTTTTTTACTCATGATACCTTTTAAAGTTCTACATGCATTAGCAATTAAATTATGTTTCTCAAACAAAAATCGCTGTGGGAAATTGAAAGCCATTTAAGTCATTTTAGAAATGAAGCACATCTCTAAAAAAAAATTTATGATTCGGTAGTGTTGCGAAAAGGGACAAAATTTTACATAAATTTTCTTTCAGTTTTAATGTATTGCTCAGAAGATTTTATATCATAACATTAGGACGATCACACTGATTTCATCAAGAAGATACGTACTGATGCTCTACAAACGGAACAGAAAATGATCACAGATTTTAATGTTTTCAATCTAGTCTGCAGCCATGTATAACGAAATAAAGAATATTAGGGTCGTGATTCTTTAAAGTTTCTGCGATAGATAAGGAACCATCCATAAATTAAGTCACACGGTAATGAGAGAGGCGGAGTCCACACAACTTGTGACATGGCGTGACGTAAGCTTCATGTCGTCACTTTGGAAGTGCCGTTTTAATCAAGTTCTAAATTTAAAATTTCATAATGTGTGACGTCACAACTGTGGGCGGGTTGGTCTACAAAGTGTGACTTGGCGGAAGTAGGAGGGGGTATGAAGGAGGTTAAAAACTTGAAATGTGTGTGACGTAATTTACTGATGGCTCCTAACTCATGGTAGCTAAGCGTGGACTAGGAATACCAGAAAGAAGATTTTTTTTTCTTTACGGCTTTACGCCTCCTAGACGGCTAAGGTCATTAGAGGCGGGATGGGACTGGGGACTAGGAATGGGAATGAATCGGCCATAGCCTTTTTGAAGGAAGCATCCCGGCATTCGGCTGGAGTGATTTGGGGAAACCATGGAAAACCCAAATCTGGATGTCCGGACGGGGATTCGAACCGGCGTCCTCCGGAACGCGAGGCCAGAACGTTACCGTTCACCCACCACGCTCGGTCCCAGAAAGAAGAAAACTTGAAGCATTTGAAATGTGGTGTTATAGAAGGATGCTGAAAATTAAGTGGAGAGATAAATTACGAAATGATGGGTGTGGAAAGAAGTTTGTGCAAGAAGCTTACAGAAAGAAGAGATAGGGTGGTAGGTCGTATTTTGAGACATGCAGGATTGGTTAATTTGTTAGTGGAGGGAAGGTAAGAACTGTAGAGGAAGATAAAGATTAGATTATATGAAGCATTCAATTCAGAGTGAGGGGGAGGGGAGGGGGGGGGTAACAGTAGAGGAAGACAGAGATTAGAATATATGAGCCAGATAATTGGGGACGTGAGTGGATGCTGAGATGAAGAGGTTGGCGCAAGATAGAAATGGTGGAGGATAGCATCAAACCAGCTGGGAGACTGATGACAGCAAAAAACTCGTAACAGGAAATTTATATATATATTTACACGCACTACTCCTGTGAAAACAATCGAGTCCTCATAAATCTGCGAGCATTCAATATTTTCTGCTTCGGCAGTAACGCCAATGCTGACTTGACGATCCAAGGTCGCGAGAGAGGTCACGCACGCAGAGCCGACTCCTGGGGGTCCGTCCGCGTGGGAAGGGAAGTCGGGTGGGAACACTCAGCCAAATTCCAGACTGACTTTGAATAATTAACGGCTCGCCGCGTGAAAAGATCCCCTCCAGATAGCCCGCAGAGCACTCGCTTTGGGAAGAGCGCGCCATCACGTCCCACGGCGACCATCAATGGGCGTCTGTGTGTTGTCTGTCGTCACGCTGCTTTGTCGAGCCTCGAGAACACCCGGCTATTCCTCGTCGGCAGGCCAGATGGAACGGGGAGCGCAGTGTAAACACCACACAAACGACAAGTGCTGAATGGTAACTCCGTGACGGCGAAAACAATCGAGCTCTCTCTCTGAAGGCACACAAAACTGCCATGATCAACTCGGCTGGCTCATTGTTCATCACTTGTCTTAGAGCGAAAAACAGTCAGATGCTCCAATGAACAACATCAACACCAAAAACATGTTGTAAAAATGACGCCGATTATAACTAGCCGATTTCTGTTATATTCAGTACACAATCTACTACCTAAGGGATGAACAATCTTACGGGAAGAGTGATAAACATGGTTTAACTGTTCGAAGACAGTTTCACAAAATAGACCAAACAACTGACCACTAGAACAAACTTCTATCCTATTTTTAACTTCGCAGACAAAAAGAATGCTAAACTCTGAAATCAAATATGCAATTTTTTTTTTAAGAATCTTAAGTATTCTACTAGCTCTAAAATGTATTGAAACCGAATTTTCTTCCACTCAGTGTGTTCGTAGTAATTTAAAGACACAAATGTGCTGGCAACCGGACCAAATCATCTCTCTGTAGCCAAGGATGTTTTTTCTTTCTTTCTTTTTTGTTTTGCTTATGGCTTTGCGTCTTGTCGACGTCGAGATCATTAGAGGCGGCAAAGGACTGGGGCACGGAAGGAGTTCGGCCGTGGCCTTTTAGAAGAACCATACAGGTTTTTGTCTGAAGTGATTTGGGGAAACCACGGATAACCGAAATCTGGATGGCCAGAAGGGGATTAGAACCCGCGACCTCACGAATGCGAGGCCACAGCGTCACCGCTCACCCACCACGCTCGGTATGTAGTCATGGAAGAACCTTTTGAATGTCGAGATAGTTCCTTCAAAATGCCATGGCCGAAGTCACACCCGTTCTTTCTCCCCAAATCTTTCCCGTCTCTAGTGACACGACGAAGCGTAAAGCCGCATAAAAAAGGGACTTTTGAATTGACTCATGTACACGGATTGAGATAGTCTAGTAAAAAGTAATCATACATTTATCCAGTCTCCCGTACCACATCGGAGCTGCGAGATGCCTCACAGGGAGGCACGTCGTTTTACGAGTTATTTCTAAAAGAACAGCCGTTCTCCATCGCAGTAACGTGCCAAATAATCCGCGATACCGCCGCTCTGGGTATTTCTGAACGTCAAAAGTTCTCAGCCTTGTGATGCCAACTGCGAGCCTGCTATTTCAGTAACGTAAAACCAGAATAACTCCCCGAAACCGCTCTGAGCAGGGGAATAACGTCCCGCGGAGCTCCGCACATCTTCCAGTAAGCAACACAGATAAATACTCTTTGAAGCCGCCAGCTGATGAATGAAGCAGGCATAATTCCCGAGTCGTATTGCTTTTTACTACTCAATCTCAGTTTGGTTAACTTTGATGGATTCTTTATTTTACAATGTTCGTCAAAAAATTCTTATCGTCAAGTAGATGTGAATCGTCCCATAAAATGGAGACTGTGTGTTAACCTCTGCACAACACGCCGTGCTCGTTCGCACATACCCTAAGACCCGGCTGCATGATTTCTACGCCCATCTGTTACTTGACTGAAATGCATAATTATGAGTAGCAGAATACGATTATGCCGGGTAGCCAATCCAAATATAGCCGCAAGTATTTTTGATTAAATTTTGAAAAAATATTTTTTTAAAATAATTTCGATCACTAGTTTATTTTTTACTAAATTATAATTTATTTCAAAGGGAGACATGTAAAGAATATAAAAAGTTTGGGTTGCCTATGTAAAAGTGGCCGCAAGTAGGGATTGTCAGTTGTTAGGGAGCGTCCATAAACCACGTAGCCGTAGCTCCATTTTGACCTCCTGTGAAACCCCCCCCCTTCCACCTAGCCCTACGTGACTTTTGCCTCTACCCCTCTCTCCCCCCCCCCCACGTAGCCCTACGAGTTTTTTCCCCTTTTGATTCCACAAGACATTTTGTACTGTTTTCTTCAATCAGACTATTGTAAATTACATACGGAGATAATTAACTGAGGGAATTTTTTTTTTTTTTTTTTTTTACTTATGGCTTTACACCTCGTCGACTTCGAGGTCATTAGGGCGGGATGGCAGTGGGAACAAGGAAATGGAAGGAATTCGGCCATGGCCTTTTGAAGGAAGCATCCCGGCATTCGCCTGGAATGATTTGGGGAAACCATGGAAAACCCAAATCTGGTTGCCCGGACGGGGATTCGAACCGCCGTCCTTACGAATGCGAAGCCAGAGCGCTAACCGCTCACCCACCACGCTCGGTGAAACAAATTTTCACATGCTGTTATGTGTTCTGTTCCTCATTTTAACTGTGAAAAATGTTATGAAAGGAAAGCTATGTGGCCTGGCTCGGAAACCTCCCCCCCACGTAGTCCAGCGTAGCTTTCCAATACGAACTTATTATGTTATTTACATGTCTCTCCTTAAAATTAATTATAAGTTAAAAAAAACAAATGAACGAAATTTATTTGAAAAAATATTTTTTGAAAATTTAATTAAAAATACTTGCGGCCGTATTTGGGTAGACAACCAGGCAGAATCGTATCTGCTACTCATAAGTATATTAAGCATTTCAATCAAATAACAGATGGGCGTAGAAATCGTGCAGCCGAATCTCGGACTAACACAATCAATTGAGTTTTAACTTTATTTCCATTCTGCGCAAACCCCTTCCCAAAATGCACGAACAACTGCCAGCATAGGTCACTTCAACGTGTATAATTATTTTCACTAGATTACAAAAGAAAGACATGAATGGAAATCTGTTATGTCTCCGAAAATACTTACGCCGTTGCTTCGTCAAAGCTCATTGTTTTGTGTACACCGCGACAGAGCGCAAACCCAGCTACGTTACACGCCTCTGGGACTAAATAAAATCGCCTTAACCACAAGGCCGCTCGCTGCGACTGAATGTCAGTATGTCCAATATAAAAAGAAATGTTGCGCTATTTCATTGTCCATCAGTACTTGTCAACAGATCGTAGCATTGTGAAACAAACCACACGTTCCTCGCCTTAAGAGCAGTATAATTTATCGGAAGACAAGAAGACCCTTATACTCCACGCTCCAGCCACTCCAACAGATCTTGTTCTTCTTTCATCTATGTAAGATTCAACCTTCCACCTCTCACGAAACTAGTATCCATTCTTCCATTGCAATCTACCCACACAAATATCTTCTTTGAAAACTCTGTGATTTCTCTTTCTATTCTATAGTAGTTGTACATAATCAGCTCTACACTAAGGAGACAAAACAAAAATATTATTATAAACGAACGCAGTTGTCTGCGCTGTATATACGATTGTTTCTCGGGAAACCAACCAAGTAGTACTATTATTTATACACAATATTTTAGCGATATAAAACTCCGTCGCCATCTTCATTAACCATAAATATCTGAGAATCAAAAGTTTTCTACAAATTCAAAAATCAAAAGAAATATTCTTTTCCCCCTTGATTGGTCCTTCTAACATTAAATTAACCTCAACGCTAGTTTGGAATATCATGTACTCCGGGTGTTCAGCACAAATCTCTCTGACTTTCTGTTGCTATGTATATTAATGTGACTACCTGCATGAAGCAAACATTCACTAAGTTTGGTTGTTAACATCGCTGAGTTGATACTTAAGAAGCTTCATGTCATATTTTGTAGTGATGATAATGAAATACCTTAAAACTATTATTTATTTTATTAACGGCAGTACGAAATTAACCGTAAATATCTGTGAAAGGAGGATATTTTAAAAATAACAGTATATATTGTAATACATGATACTACTATGAGAGAGAACATGGAAGCGGCTACGGCGACCAAGCAAGTGTTGAAACGCCCTGCAAATCTCTTGTCTTTAATTTTGATGGAGCTACATGGTTTTCTTTCGAGCTTACGGCTAGAGATGATAGCGGACAAAGAACGGAGAGGAATTCCTGCTGAGCCTTTCGCCTGGAGTGATTTCGGGAAACCATGGAAAACCGAAATCGGGATGGTCGGTCGGGGATGTGAACCCATGTCCTCCCGAATGTCACGTTTGAAAGTTACCCCCGCAGTAGCTGCGGATTGTCTGGGACAGCTGATACAATGGTCTCGATCCTTGTAAGAAGAGCCCTGAAAGATCGACGGGGAACTGCGTCTGGGCAAATACTGCTACAACAAATATAACAATGCAGAGTTATTAAAAATTCGCCGATGTCGCAGTGAACTGTAACCTGTCCAATTTCTCCACTAGTAATGGTCCCGGGAATAAAAAATTTCTCTAGTCCTAAGTTATTTGTCAGCGGAGGCAGGTGATGCTCGCAGTGGGCTCAAGTCCAGGTTTACAACCTTGATTCGCAGCAATACTAACATTGCCAAACTCCCACGAAAATAGCATTTCATTAAAATCATCTATGACAGCCGTTAACTTTCAATGATGAAGTAAAAATTCAACCAAGCTGATTACGCATTACCTCTGACATTGATATATTGACACTGCCAGATTTTCTAAAAAAATGGTAACATTTCTTTCGAGCTATTAATGAAATGATCTGCTGCTAAAGAGCCGTAGTTAAACAGGTTCATACGAAAATATCACTAGTCAATGACACGGAGTCAGACACTTCGTGGGTAAGTTCGATCTACAGTTTTTGTTGTTGTTGTTGTCAGTTTCTGGACTGCTTTGATGCAATCCTCCACCTCTTGTTTCTTTAAGTTAACCTCTAAATGTCAACATACCCCTCACAATGTACAACCTCAACAATCTGCTTCATATAATCCGATCTTTATGTTCCTCTACTTTTTCCCCCCCTCCCCCCTTCAACTGTCCCCTTCAATAACAAATCAACTCGTCCTACGTAACTTAAAATACGAGACACCGTCCTAGCTCTTCTTTCTGTAAGACTCTTCCACAACCATCATTTCCGAAACACATTCGTTTCATTCTTTGATTATCCAGTCAATTTTTAGCATCACATTTCCTGAAATCTATCATGAATACATGCAGTATGGTCGATAGTGGTGACGGTAACTTAAAAGGATCCAAAAGCATAAAGTTCTATTGTACATTGTTTGTAAATAAAGTATCAAACATCACAGATGGACGTCGTTGAATTATTTTTCGGGGCTGTCGACGGCTCAGGGGTTATTAATGAAGAGGTACACTGAGTTAGTGAATCAGTCACTCTGCCAATGAGTTGTGTGTTATTCTATTGGTGGAACCCATATTTCTGGGGTGCTAAGTACGGTCTATCATAAGCTTAGCCGAGGAATGCCATTACGAAAAAGGTGCCTAAGACCGTACGCGGGGTGGCGGAGGAGAGATTTGAAGCTCCCCCGTGTCCTGAAGGCTACTGCGCAGGCAACCGAAATGAGCTCTACTGTATGTGTTCACAACTAAAGCAGCAAGAAATCTGTTTTCTGCTAACTCCAGCTGCGCATCCAAACAGTGCAGTCATTGTGTAGAAGAGAGCTCGACAATTATCACCAAACGGCTCAAAACACTCAATACTTTAGGTTTCAAACTGTTTTTGTTTGCTCTTAGCGCCGCACCGTGCTATAACTGCGAGTCGTTGGCACCAAACAAATTGACCGGCTCCACTCAGCATAAGACGAAATGCTCTAAGAAAATGTAAACAATTTTTCTCTGTAAAATCCAAACAGGGTTAGCCATTAGAGTATTACAAATGCGTTTTATCGTATACAGCAAAACTTATACCGAGCGTGGTGGTGTAACGGTTAGCGTTCTGGCCTTACATTCGGGAGGACGGCGGTTCGAATCCCCGTCCGGGCATCCAGATTTGGGTTTTCCATGGTTTCCCCAAATCACTCCAGGTGAATGCCGGGATGCTTCCTTCAAAAGGCCATGGCCGAATTCCTTCCCCGCCATCCTTTCCCGTCTCTAAAGACCTCGCTTTTAAGAGACGTTAAGCAGTTAAAAAAAATACAGCAAAATCATTAGAAACAAAATGAGCTTCATATTCTTGATAGCCTGGTCACTTCAAAACGAGGAAATTCCAGCTAAAGGCGGAAATAATAACTGATTCATAAAATAAGACAAAGTGAAATAAATTCGTTCCGCATTTTTGATGAAACGTACGTGAGGACACAAATTTTTGCCCACTATTTACATTAAGACGAGGAGCAATTTAAAACAGAAAATTTCGTCGGAATTTCTAAACTGATTGCTACATCCAGACACTAATGGCGGATGACTTCATGCGTCAACCAATCAACTCAATCAACGCATTCGAGATGCCACTCCTATGTGAGTAATTTAATTGTATACAGGAAAATAGCGCAATGAAGGTATAACGAAAGATAGGGTTGTGAGTGACGGGTGAGCGGAAGCGTCCCACGCCGCTGGTGACTGCCACTTGACTCACTTAACAGGCGACTCTCCCCAGTGTCACTGGCGCAGTGCCCTAACCAAAATACACGCACCACCATAATACGGACTCGAGTCCTCTATCTGGCCTCTCACTCCGTTAATCACAGCCTCTGATTCACCCATCTGACGGGCGGTTATCACACACAAGATTGGATCTCTCGTTACTCGTCTCTCGCCCGTATCTTGCGTATACACCGTGCACCAGGTCACAGCAGTTAATCACGCAACAACACAGGCGATTATCTATTCTCTAGAATGATCTAATGATAAGTAGAAATGAAATTAGACTAAGCAATGTAGCGGCTACAACATTATGTGTGATAGCTAGATGGATTTCACAGTTCACCCTTCGTTTGCTTATGCTTGAATTTAAGCAATACAGGACTACAGTTCATATGTAACTCATTAGAAACTTATTTTTCTAGTCCCTGTCTGTTTATGCAGTTTTTGATACCGTATCCTCATACGGTGTAAGGGTTTGGGAGAGACAATACTAGTCTTTTCCAACCAAATGTCAAACTCTCCTTCACGTGGTGCACCCTGTTTACACGGACGAGGCTCTGGCGACTGAAAGATTCCCGGTATAAGGAGTCACCCACTGCTTGCCAACGGCCTCCGAAAGGAGGGCGGAAGAGCGGGGAGTGGTTCAGGGCACCCTCTTGCCCTTGGGGTTCGAAACGGCCCCTAAAGGCGGATAAATCAGAAATGATCAACGGCATGGGGATGCAGAAGGCAACAGGAAACCACTGCATTAAAGACCCAAAGGGTATCCCGAGGACATGTAATCCTCTCAAATTACATATATCATGATGGCTTCTTCCTGGGTAAAATATTCCGGAGGTAAAATAGTCCCCCAATCGGATTTCCGGGTGGGGACTGCTCAGGGAGGAGTCATCAGAATGGTTAGAAACATTCTACGAGTCGGAGCGTGGAATGTTAGAAGTCTGAATAGGGCAGGTAGGTTAGAAAACTTAAAAAGGGAGATGGAACAACTTAAGTTAGATGTTGTTGGGATTGGTGAGATTAAATGGAAGGACGCACAGGATTTCTGGTCTGGGGAACACAGGATAATTAGCACACAAGCTGTCAATGGAGTCACTGGTGTAGGATTTGTAATGAACAAGAAAGTAGGGAAACGGGTGAGTTATTATGAACAGTTTAGTGACAGGATTATTTTGATGAGGTTAGAAACTAAGCCCGTCCCAACCACATTAGTACAAGTATATATGTCAACGTCACAGGAAGATGACGAAGAAATAGAAAAAATATACGCTGAAATTGAAGAATTAATCCAATATGTGAAAGGGGGGGAAAACCTAATAATCATGGGTGATTGGAATGCAATAGTGGGAGAAGGAAAAGATGGAAATACTATAGGAAGTTTTGGTCTAGGAGAAAGAAATGAGCGAGGAAGCAGGTTGCTAGAATTTTGTGAAAGATATAAGCTAGTAGTGGCGAACACACTGTTTAAGAACCATGCAAGAAGAACATACACCTGGAAACGTCCTGGGGATACAGGTAGATATCAGCTAGATTATATCATGGTCAAACAGAGATTCAGGAATCAAGTTCTAGACTGTAAAGCGTACCCAGGAGCAGACATAGACTCGGACCATAATTTGATAGTAATGAAGTGCAGGCTGAAATTCAAGCGAATAAGGAAGCAGCATAAGGCAGAACAGACTGGCAGTGAATAAGTTGAAACAATCAAGCACAAGAGAAAAATTTGCAGAAATGGCAGACTTACGTCTAAGAAGTAACTGTGAAAGGAGCTCAACCGAGGACGAATGGAATGCATTAAAGACCGAAATAATGAAAGCTGGCAAAGAAACATTAGGCTTTAGGGAACAAAGCTGCCCGAAAACCTTGGATCACAGAAGAAATTTTGGAGCTGATGGATCAGAGGAGAAGGTACAAAAATGCTCAGGATGAAGCAGGAAAAGAGCAGTACAGGCAATTTAGAAATCAAATAAATAGGAAATGCAAAATAGCAAAAGAAAAATGGCTACAAGAAAAGTGTGAAGAAGTAGAAAAGGAAATGGTCGTAGGAAAAGTAGATGTTGCATATAGAAAGATCAAACAGAATTTTGGAGAAATGAAGAAAAGAGGTATGAACATTAAAGCTGCCGATGGGAAACCTCTTTTAAGCTCAGAAGACAGAGCTAATCGATGGAAGGAATACATTGAGAAACTGTATGATGGGGACGACTTGAACAATAGTGTATTGGAAAAGGAAGGCGATGTCGACATTGATGACTTAGGAGATCCTGTTTTGAGAACAGAATTTAATAAAGCTCTGAATGACTTGAAAGCAAATAAGGCAGTTGGTAATTGATGAGATCCCTGCAGAACTTCTTAAATCTCTAGGAGAGGAAGGAATCGAAAGATTATTCAAGCTGATATCAAAAAGTTATGAAACAGGAGAAATGCCAACTGATTTTAACAAAAATATCATCTTCACACTTCCAAAGAAAGCACAAGCCGACAAATGTGAGAATTATCGCACAATTAGTCTAACATCACATGCTTCAAAATTACTAACCAGAATAATATACAGAAGGATGGAAAGGGTAGTAGAAGAGATAGTAGGTGAAGATCAGTTTGGGTTTAGGAAAAATCGCAGTACAAGGGAAGCAATTCTGTCTTTAAGATTAATACTTGAAGGGCGGATCAAGAAAAACAAAGATACTTTTATGGCATTTGTTGATTTAGAAAAAGCTTTTGATAATGTTAGGTGGGACAAGATGTTCAAAATTTTAAAGAAGTTTTTTTTTTTTTTTTTTTTTTTTTTGTAACAGTTTAACGTCCCTTTTTAACAACGTGGTCTTTAGAGACGGGAAAGGATGGGGGCAAGGAATGGGAAGGAATTCGGCCATGGCCTTTTGAAGGAAGCATCCCGGCATTCACCTGGAGTGATTTGGGGAAACCATGGAAAACCCAAATCTGGATGCCCGGACGGGGATTCGAACCGCCGTCCTCCCGAATGCGAGGCCAGAACGGTATCCGTTACACCACCACGCTCGGTACAATTTAAAGAAGTCAGCTCTGAAGTATCGAGATAGAAGAATACTCTATAAACTATATAAGAATCAAGTGGCTGTAATAAAAGTAGAGAATCACGAGAGACATGCATCGGTTAAAAAGGGTGTGAGACAAGGTTGTAGTCTATCCCCGTTAATATTCAACTTGTATGTAGAAGAAGCAATGAAGAAAGTCAAAGAAAAATTTCCATGCGGCATAAGTTTTCAGGGAGCAAAAATCAGTATGCTACGATTTGCTGATGACATTGTCTTGTTAGCAGAGAGGGCTGAGGATATTGAGAAGTTATTGAATGGCATGAACAAAATACTGAAGGAAGATTTTGGACTGAATATAAATCAAAGTAAGACAAAAGTGATGAAATGTAGCAGAAATGATACCAATAGTAGCAGATTAAATATAAAAATAGGATCGGATGCTATAGGAGAAGTGAGTGAGTTCTGTTACTTGGGAAGCAAAATTACAACCGATGGCCGAAGTAGGAAGGATGTTAAAAGCAGAATAGCACTAGCTAAAAGAGCCTTCATGAAAAAGAGAAACCTTTTAGTTTCAAATATTGATCTAGGAATTAGAAAGAACTTTTTAAAACTCTATGTGTGGAGCACAGCACTTTACGGTAGCGAAACATGGACTTTAGGAATACCGGAAAGAAAGAAACTTGAAGCATTTGAAATGTGGTGCTACAGAAGAATGCTAAAAATTAGGTGGACAGACAAAGTAAGAAATGAACGAGTTTTGGAAATGATGGGTGAGAAAAGAAGTTTATGGAAGAAGCTTACAGGAAGAAGAGACAGGCTGGTAGGTCATATTTTGAGACATGCTGGATTGGTTAATTTGTTAGTGGAGGGAATAGTTGAAGGTAAGAACTGTAGAGGAAGACAGAGATTAGAATATGAAGCAGATATACCTGTATGAGGATGTGGGTTGTAAGGGGTATGTAGAAACGAAAAGGTTAGCACAGGATAGGAAAGGGATGGAGGATTGCATCAAACCAGTCTAAAGACTGACGACAGCAAAAAAAAAAAAAAAATCCTCATACAAAGTGGACACTGAAAGGGTGCGGCTCGTTTACTGAATATAAGTGAAAAACTGAGTTCTTGACTCTAAAATCCGCCAAGTTCGAGTTGTTCTCGCGGTCTGACGGTTCCGTACCCAGATTGACAGTTAAAATAAATAGAATTCACTTTTTTGTTCAAAAAATAACAAGTGATTTTTATATACAGGTCTATTTACGAAATTGATTTTTTGTGTGAAAAGAATTATCCGCTGAAATATGAAATGTGTTAAAATTACTCATACAGGGTGATTATAATTAAAGTTTAAGTTTCAAAACGCTCTAAAAAAACGAACCACTGATTAGAATGACGTCAACATTGAACGGCGTATTATTGAAGAAGAGGGAAAGAACAAGAACGGTGATTCTGCACCAGTAGCTCTGCAGAAGTTCAGGACCCTCAAGGGTATGAAAAAAGGCGTTGGACCGATGACTGTCATGGGTCTGGTGAAAACGATGAAAAAATTCGAAAATTCAGGTTCGTTTAATGTGCAATCTGGTAGAGGAAGGAAAAGATGTGATTCGGCGGTAGTTGAAGAAGTGGCCACAGCAGTTCAGGAGGCGTCGAGCGATGGTGTGCAACCATGCAGTGCACGGGGAATTGTCCGAACATTGGATAGGCCTGCGAGCACGGTGCATAACATTCTACGAAACATCCTGCAATGCTATCCGTACAAAATTTGCCATGTGCAGGAGTTGTTTCCTTCTGACCTGCCAGCAAGAGAGGGTTTTGCTTTGGAATTTCTTGCTTGCATGGAAGTGGACAATGATTGGCCGTGAAAAACTCTGTGGACAGACGAAGCCTATTACCATCTGACGAAATTTACGATTTGTCATTTGTAGACGAAATTCTGATGTTTACAGCGCCATCTGTCGCTAAAATTTGGAACTTTTTTATGTTTTTGTTCATGTTCTTTCCTCCTTCTTCAATAATACACCGTTCAATTTTGACATTCTAATCAGTGGTTCGTTTTTTAGAGCGTTTGAAACTTAAACTTTAATTATAATCAACCTGTATTGTTATATTGCGAAAAACCGTAAACTACAGAAGTATCGTTATAGTTTGTCTGTGTACCTAATACTTCAAAGTTTTGAAGAAATGTTCAGACAATAAACAACAAAAAACGGAATTTGTTCATGGTTATTCACTAAAACCTACCACAAATCGTGGAATCAAAAGTAAAAGCCAAACACTTTGAGAGTTGGTAACTTTCATTTAACCCCATGAAGAAAAATTTTCCTCCAGACTTCCTCTAAACTCCAAATAATAATTTTCACCTCCAAATTTTAAGTTATAGTCATGTAAGTACGTAATGAAGATGCCTGCCAATACAGGTTTCTTAGTTTAAGGGCTTTCATGGTATGAGGGTGTGCAGTGGAAGAGAGAGATCGACCAAGGAGTGAAGGATTCCGTCTTTTAATCAGAAAATACGGAACCCCTAAAAACGATATCAGACATGCTGAAATAGCAAATGTATCTGACACACGAATTAGAGTTCTATAAAGGTCGAAGTGTTATGAAAAACTGTTTTTGGGACCAGAATGGTCACGTTAATTCGTCGGTACTGCCAAAAGCACGAAACGCGGTGGCTGCCGGTAGGCGTGACGTCACAATCGGTGGAAATCCGGCGGCGACCAGCGCGATCAGCGCTTCCGCCGCCAGACACGGTCACAGCACTCGGAAACCATCTGTCACTAAAAACAACAAATCACTAAGTTACACTGTTTCAAGCGAGTCATTTTTTTAACGCTGGCATGTGTGAAGTTAACAAATTAGGGAGCAGATCGGCATCAAAGGTACAATAGTATATAACAGTACTGAAAAGAAACAACTATTGTGGTTCGGGCATCTAACCAGACTAGACGAAGGAAGAATAGCAAAAAAATCTTTAATAACCAACCAACAAACCGGAGAAGACGAGGTCGACCACGTCAAGGAGTAGAGCGATCAATGAAAGAACAAAATATAGAACCAAAAGAGGCACACAGTAGACGACTGTTGAGACTGTAACAAGATGACTAGATGGGTCATCTCGTACAATTTAAATTAATTATTGTTTGATATAAGAAACATCGGAAATAAATAGATATTCTTTTCTTGAGCTGGAGACAGAAATCCGCGCCGAGCTAAGGGTTGTGTTAGCGTAGCGACAGTCTGACTCAGCCGGAAGTATCCCGTAGTTCGAGACAATGAGGGGATTATCTCTGGCACTGATACCTGTGAGAAAGTCTGGACGCTGGCAATTTTGCGGATGGAATCCTTCAATGGGCATTCGCTTGGTGTTGTGAGAAAATTGATTTCTGCATAGCCTCCCGAACAATCGCGACAAAACCCGAAGACTCTTAGCAAATAAGAGGCAATGTATTAGCCAGCATAGAGGGGAGACTTTTGTGAAGCCAATCCGATGTTTTCATTTCCTCACGTGGTTGGAAATATTACAAATTTTGTGTTTTTCATGATACTCGCCGAGGAGAAGGAGAGACGAGCTCTGAGGGGCGAGAAGAGGTCATTCCGTCCAGAACGATCGCGCTGGCAACTGCCTGCCAGAGTACTGCGTATGATTTCGTTCTAGAGGCTTCGATGACTGAGCGCCTAGTCCGATCGACGTTGTCACTTGTGTTGGTTGACGCGACCAGTGCCTAGCATTACCTGGATGGTGCGCTGTTGAGAGGCGATAGCGCTCTTCTTACGACGCTGCGTGCAGCCAGACAGACACGGTAATTATACCTCCAGAAACAGTGTGTACTCAGACGAATCATTGAGATAGCCCTTTAACGGCCTGATGAGTGTGAGTTCTTATGCCACCGGACATTAATTCCCGAGCTAGTTGTGTCTAAAAGCCGAGTGCTTTTTGGTTTTCATCATCCAGTTTGAATTGAAAGACTCATTTCCATGTTTGGAAACTTTCAATGACTATTATTTGTGGGAACAAATTAACTCCCTGGCGCCCTATGTAATCCAGTTAAATCTGACGTTTTCTTGTTATCATTGTCATACAAGAATCGCTCTCGTCATATATAAGGGAGTTTTTGCTTCAGTTGCATATGGAATTTGTAACTCTTTGTAATGTACATGTATAGCAATTTCTTAGCTTCAATTAACGATAATTGTTTGCTATGTTGCACCTGTAAGACAAGGTATTGCGTTGAACTTTATTTTGCATAGACAGATGTTTAAGATTAATGGTAAATATACCTCTGTCTGTAAGCAGTAATGAGTACCAAATAAACCAATATTTTAGGATCTTTTCAAATATTAATAACAGAAGTAATGGTTTCACCTCTGTTTCCTAAAATTAATATATGTGCTTTGCATAAGATAGTGGAAGGTGGCGATTATAAATCATGCAAGGTAAGCAATTGATCTGCCAAACCAACCAATCCGCTACAAGACTGAAATACGGGAGGAACAACGAAATGTTTTTACAAATATTCCTGTCACGTACCACATAATGGAAACATAAAATCGAACGAAATACAGATAGGGGATTTCAATGATAAATATGCGACTACATGATTCTTTGCAGTCGGCTTGAGTATCATTTCGTGGATCAACCAGTTTATATTTCTCCATTTCCCCGGAGCTGTAATAATGAAAATACCACAGCATAATATCGATAGTAGCATCACGTGATCAACCAGCCACGAGAGTGACAATCTCGGCGGTCAAACGTGCCTACAGTCGCTCAACCTTACATAAACACAACTAGTCCTACTTACATTGCATGCTGTTTCCAATGCGATACAAGAAATCTAAACCACATTTCAGCGAAATAAAATAAGCTAATCAAACTTTTATTCTATACAACAAAATAACCATGGGAACCAATACATCAATTAATTTGGTTGATCCGATTAAAGTAGAAGCTTAAATAAACAAACAGTAGACTGAAATTTTTTTCTACTATCCTTTTTCTAACGTCGACAAATAACATTCCCGCACTATGAACCATAAAATCTACCCAGTAACTATCCCAGAGAATCAAACCGACTGAACAGTGTAGCAGAAACTGTTCAGTGATAATGACCGAGAGTGGTAACGTTCTGGCCTCACATTCGGGAGACCATGGGTTCGAATCCACATCCATCCATGCAGATTTGTGTTTTCCTAAATCACTCCAGACGAATGCCGAGATGGTTCCTTCAAAAGGCCAGGAACAAATTCCTACCGTCAACAAAGCACAAAGCCATAAGCAAAAAAAAAAAAAAAAAAAAGTCGATGGAAATACTGAAGCGCGGTAGCGAACAATCTGCAGCATCTGTATTAGGCAATTACCTTGAAAAAGTATCCTGAACAGCATTTCCCCAACAACGGTATTATTATTATTTTACAATTATGTATTTTTTTCTTGTTGTCTTAGTAGCCAATTGCGACAATTTATTTTAGCCGTGGCTTCATTTCACTGTATACGAACATGCAGAGGCCAAAGCAGAATGAAATCAACGCCACTAGACTGTTTCAAGCTGAAACTAAAGAACTGTGAAGTCGGAAACTATGAAAACTACCTCATACGATTAAGGCAGGCTATGTGCATCCAATAAATGATAGAGCGGCAGCTGTATTGTGAAACTCTACAGCGGGATGGAACCTGCTGACGGAAAGTGGATGTTAATAAAAAATACCTACTACTTACTTTTTCATTTAATGCTTAAATTAAATTTGTTGACGATTCTAACCAGGTCACGCTTCAACCAGGATTTTTTTTTTTTTTTATGATGAATCAAAGCGAAACCGCATTTGTTGCTAAGACAAATCATGTACAACAGTTGTTTCAATTTCAAGCAGAGATTTCTGTTAATTATGAGAGTCCGAAGCAACTTCGCAAGTCTGTGAGAAGAGAGGCAAAGGTTCTGCGCCAAGACAGTGACTCTGCTGAGAGTCAAACGATGACAGGATGCGTACCGTCTACTGTGTTCTCCCTAAGTGCTTCATACCAGAAACTGGGAGAGTCAGTTGTTACAGCAAAAAGATCAGGATTCGAAACCTGATGAAGCGTGGAATATTGTCCTGTCACCTAATATGACCTTTTCACGTTAAACTGTAGATCCAGCCTCGACAGAGGAGGAATTCGCGGTAAACCGAAACTCTGCCACTAGGCTGGCGAACTACTTGTCGTTGTCTCACAGCCAGCATTACCATATGCACTTACTGCGGCAAAATAAGATAATCTTGATATTTGCTTGAATAGCCACTAAAACAGTATAAAATTACACTTCAGAGGTGGGAAAGGACTGGGGACAAGGAACAGTAAAGAATTCGGCCATGGCCTTTTGAAGGAAGCATCCCGGCACTCATCTAGAGTGATTCAGCGAGACCATAGAAAACGCAAATATCGATGCCCGGACGGGAATTCGAACCCGCGCACTTCCGAATGGGAGGCCAGAGCGTTACCACTCACCCAGAACGTATACTACCACTAACCCATTCTCTCCACTGCACGATACTAGAACGTTCCCTGTTAGTCGCATTGCGCGAATAGTGATTTGTGCGACACCCATACACATATAGCATGAAACAGCGTACAAATTCTTGCCGCAATGTCTATCCGTGAGTCATAACAGGCCGAAAATTCCTGACCTTCTTGTCCCGGGCGGCGCTCACGTAGACGGAGGTACTAAGTGCGCTAATGGTGCGAGATGAGTCCACGAGAGGCGCCAGCTCTGCTCAGGCAGACGCCTCACCCAGTGACGTGAGCAGGCTACCACTCTGTATTACATTACGGAGACGGTTCTGTCCCCTCTAAAGCAACCACTGTGCCAAATTCACCTTAGTAAATTCTTCCTGATGAAGACAAATGGCTACATGCCACGTAATAAATTACAGAGGTTTTATTTTGCACAATCTGCATCGAAGATTAGCTCATGTCTTTTATGACGTAGTGGTTTTAGAACCGAATCTTCTAGTAAGTTTCGGTTTTTTTTTTTTTTTTTACGGCTTTACGCCTTGTCGACGGCTAAGGTCATTAGAGGCGGGATGGGACTGGGGACAAGGAACAGGAAGGATTTCGGCCATGGCCTTTTTGAAGGAAGCAGCCCGGCATTCGCCTGGAGTGATTTGGGGAAACCATGGAAAACCCAAATCTGGATGCCCGGACGAGGATTCGAACCGGCGTCCTCCCGAATGCGAGGCCAGAACGTTAACCATTCACCCACCACGCTCGGTGTAAGTTTCGCAAGCGTGTGTCAGAAAATAATACTACGCATACTAAGCACACATAAGGCCAGCGTCCGGTAGTTTGTGTAATCGTAACTTTCCGTAGGAATTTTTACATTTACATCGTGCTAGGGTCCGGTGAAGTACCCCTACTTCCAACTTCCATTATACGGTCGCAAATTGGTTCTTTTTTTTTGTTGAGTTTTACGACTCGTTGACGTCTGGGTTATTACAGCCCGGAAACGATGGAGGCAAGAAATGCTGTCATGACCTTGTTTGAAGGCCAAGATTCGGCTGCAATGATTTCGGGAAACCGAAATTTGGATCGTCGAACTGGGATTAGAACCTTCGTCCTCCAAAATGCGAGCCCCGAGCGATACAGCTATCAATATTAAAATGATGAAACGCTGTCGACGAATGTTCAACGATATTAGTAGAATATATGTCGAAGGGCAGGAACTGGTGTGGTTTCCCGATGCCTTCTCCTGTGTCGAAGTGTTCGACTATGATGGTGTATTCAGTGTAGAGTTTTGTATGCGTCGTGAATGAGAGCTGAAAGAGGGGGAGGGTGCAGCCCGGAGCCGGCTCTATCAGGCCTTTCCTACCAAGAGAGAACGAGGTGCCGCCAAGCTTAACGGCCCCATCAGCAGTGTCGTTTGTCCTCACTCCATACCTCTGCATCAGCGCTGTAATGTGTTTCACATTTTATCATATGGTAACTTTTCCCGAATTGCGCACTAGTTTCATAACAAAATCAGTGAGGTAACGATATGCACCTCCTATTTATTATCTACTATATAATTTCGTAAGTTCACTCATTCACTCAACTCGATAGCTGCTGGTTGGAGAACGGTGTCACGTGTCAGCCTTCGCTCGCAAAACAGCGACCAGAGATACCATTAGAAGAAATTTATGGTTATGTCCACAATTTAATAGCTAAGCAACTGCTACCAAATTAATTGCCATAATACATTCATTAAGTTTACTTTTCGTAGCGTTTCATAGTTAAAAATATTGATAAATTTTGTGGCTGAAAAAACGTGGATATGCTTTTCAGTAACATATTGTTAATGAAAGAACTTTTAAAAAATCTAATATCTCATGGTCTTTGCTGTAACTACGAATGCTAATTGTCATTCCGGCTTAGGATAAATTTCAATTTAATTAAAACTTTCGTTAATGTTGTTGCTTGATCAAAGTTTATACATTACGATTAATTTGCTTTTTATGTATTTGACTAACCACTTTCGTTAATGGTCTTTGTTCATGTTCGCTGTACGTGAGTTATTAGGTTATTTTAAGTGGAAATCAGACCAAATATGTTATTGAATCAACTATGGCAATTCATTTCTTGGCAGTTGCTAAACTGTTTAATAATATGGAATGTGTATTAAGTTCTCTGGCCGTTACGGATACTATGACCTATGATTACTTTATTAGTGTTTGGCCAGTGTGAATAAAAAAACAACGTGATGCTTTCGAAGCAAAGAGATATTTTTTAAATTTTGCAGAGTGAACATTAAGGAAATTGCAAATCAAGTTTGTATTTAAGCAATTATACGATTGCGCAATCATCGCTGTTCGTTTTTAGTACCTACATCTATTAATGCTACTGAGTTCTTCAGGCTCAAGGTATTTTATTCACTCTGGAACACAGGTCAAGTTCATATTTGGTCAGATCAGGTCAACCTGTCATAATCTTTCTTTTTAAAAACTGAAACTATTTTAGACCCGTGACGATACGCAAAAAAGGTCACGGACTTACGCTAGTTTTTAATATTGTTATAATAAATTTTTGCCGTATTTTAAACCGGGTAGCATTAACTGTCCAAGTGTGTGACGTTAATTGAGAAGACGAATGGAATAACATTGGTAACACCGGCTGTTAACTAGCGAGAGCGCAAAAATGTGTGCGTTGAAGCAACACAAGATGGTGTGAAATAGAGTGGACCGCAAGAGGCGAGTAAGACGATGAACTCTAGAAGCATATATAAATTATTTAATACGGTGAATAAGAGCTCAAGCATTTACGTTATCGCCAAATGAACGATATTAAGAAACAGAAACTGATTTTTCTATTGAGTGTAACTTAAGAATTGTAATTAGCATTACTTGGTTTGTTAATTACCTGTGTTTCTTAAATAAATAAAGAAGTTTTCTCCCAATTAGTAAAAGATAGTTAATTTGAATTTATAAGCCTAAAGTTTAGTTAAAAATAATACAATATCCCATTGCTTATTTCCAGGGTTTTTTTTTAAACATTTTTACTGCAGGAACCAAGGGGGTAAAAACAATAAGTCAGCTAATTACAAGTGAAGTGAACGGTAAAGTTTATTGCCATTCAAACCTTACAAGCGGCTACCGATATTTTCTGGTTACGTATTTCTTGCTGTAATGATTTAAGTGTTATTATTCCATTATTGTGGAGTAATCGGTTTTTGCCGCGATCGTATCCCGTGCTGTAGCTGTGTGCATATTCGCTGGAGCTGAGCCCTGGAGCCAATCAATTATCAGCGTGATGATGCTCGCGGGCTGGTCGTTGACCCGAACTGGTGACCTTCCACATCAACTCTGTGGCGTCACACGGGTAAACTACAGAGTTATTAACTAGTAGCGGACCCTATAAACCTGTACCTGGGAAGCCCTTGGCATGAGCCACTGTTTTCGGCTGATATTTCGTTTATTTGTGCATATTTTTTCAACTCTGAACTTGTTTTTTGCCTAATGTACTTTACGTAGCGTGGTTTGAAAATTAAATACTGACTTCTCACTGCCAATGTGATTGTCATCGCGTTCCACACACCGTGGGCCTGAGGATTATGTGTCACACGCTGTCTCTGTGTCGTAGGTGGTGTTAATTCCCTTCATTGTCTGTTCTACTCATAGACCTAGTCTCGATTACCAGTACCGCTGACTCATCAACAGTGCATTACGCGTCATATCAATGAATGTTCTAGATTACCACCCGGCGAGCGATTTGTATGTTACAAACTTACAATCTAAAGTTACGGGTATCCTATGGTGACAAACAGGTGATCCATTTGATACCATTATTTTCAGTGAGCGGTCTGATTGCTAAGTAGTTAAGGTTGATCGAAAGGTCCCCGGTTTGAATCCCTGCCTCGACGGTGACTTTCATAGGCCCTTAACCCGACCTACACCTCTAGCATAGCTTGCTCTGTAATGTGAAGAACGCCAGGAAGCTTCCGTGGTTCGGATTTCACGTTATATTGTAGGTTCCCCGTACTTGGTAGGACTACTGGGTTATGTTAAGGCGGCTACGACAGGGGCGGAATGCGCAGCCAATATAAACGCTGTCACCAGGTCATTACCACTACACGGAATTATTATTATTATCGTTATCTTCAAAATGCTGTATGTCTAAGAAATAATATTGAACAAGGTTGACAATGAAACTAACATTCGACAATGAAGATAGGATAGCAAAAATGACCACACATGATGGCAGGAGGGCAATACGAACAAAAAGAAAACATTAAGAAAAAAATCCTCCTACATTCATCTGTGGCGAAATATTTTCCCTATCGTATTTTGTTTTTAAGAAATAATGTTGGACGATATATGCTAGGTGCCATAGGGCGAAGTTTATCCATGTCCATTTTGGTATCTTACGACTGTAACACACTTTATATAAAGATTTTCTTCCCTAAGAACATAGGATGTAACCAATGTGAAGGATTCCCTTTCATAAGTAACTATCATTCACCGTATATCTTAGAAATATCGCGACCGTTTGGCCAAGCATATTATAACGTTACCGCGCTAGACACGAGGCGAGTCTAGCATTCGGAAGGATGCGGGTTCAAATCCAGATTTTGGTTTTCTATGGTTCTCCGGAATCAACCACGCAAATACCGGGATGGTTCCCACAAAAAGACCATGACCGAATTCATTAACGTTCTTTGCCCCCATTCTTCTTCTTCCTCTTGTGACCTTGATGTCACGAGGTGCAAAGTATGAAGGAAAAACTATGGCCTCAGGTTCAAACCTCCCGCCTGTCGTACTGGTCATCCTGATTGGAGTTATTAGGCGCATTTTCCTAAGTTCAGGCGAATGATGCATCTCGTCGGATAACCCTAATGCTGTAGGATAATCTTCTTTTCGATTGTTCTTGTCGGTAGCCAAGTCTTATTCAATTTATTCCTTCTTTGAATTGTCCCCAATTTAAAGTCTTAACTTTAATATTATTAGTGTATGAAGAGATGCAAAGATTTAAAAAAAAAAAAGAGTAACCAATATTCGTTTGGAGTTATGACTAAGAATACACATCTAATTGGCTATGGAAAATTATTAATATTATTTTATAAATTGATTTGGGAGAGCGCCATGCTACAATCTCTCTTCATTTTTCACCTCAGAAGTGTCATTACACATCCCAAAAAGATCTACTCTTATCTCTTTCTTTTTTACTTATGGCTTGACGCCTCGTCGACGTCGAGGTCATTAGAGGCGGGATGGGACTAGAGACAAGGAATGGGGAGGAATTCGGCCATAGCCTTTTGAAGGAAGCATCCCCGCATTCGGCTGGAGTGATTTAGGTAAACCATGAAAAACAAAAATCTGGATGCCCGGATGGGGATTCGAACCGTCGTCCTCCCGAATGCGAAGCCAGAGATTTAACCGCTGACCCACCATGCTCGGTCTTCTCGTATCATCTAGAATGCAGTTAAATCGGTTAACATACATATGGCGATACCAACGCTCACCAATTAGGATAGTTATCACGACAGAGGCGGAATGTGTGACTACAGGAATCCACACGAAAATAAAATATTAAACTATCTCATCTCCGCATTCCATGTTGATGAACTACCACGCCATCTGGAGGCGTATCCAGGTACCAGTTTCCTCCATTTTTCTCTTCGTTAACGAGGCAATTGATTACAAAATTTGCATGTCTCCAAGCTGAGCTCAGATCTGCTGTGTGGTGTATACTACGAGATAGTCAGAGGAAGACCTATGAGAAAATCTTCAGGAAACATTCGCATGATTGTGATCTTCCAATTGTGACTCATGCTTTGAACGGCATGCGTGTATCATCCGCTCCTTCTCCAGCATCCGACACGTCATCAGCTCATAGGTAAGGCAGCTTCCCGTCACCGATGTCAGAACAGCCTTGCAGATGTCGTCACGAAGCCCCGTCACTTGACTTATCTTTTCGATGCAGTGAAAATACGTGAATTCCATTTAAACCCTTAGTCATTTACACTGTACACTAGTGCAGCCCGTGACTGCGTTTTGGGCACGGTCAGTTAGGGTTCTACAATATTTCCTTTCTTTTGGTGAAAACTACAGATTCACCTCATGCGGCTCAGATACGAAGCTGACCTGTGTTTCACCCTAAGCTCTCATCTGCAAAATTTGAATATTATCTCTTGAGTCTGAGGGGACTGAGAAATAATAATAGAAGTATCAGACAGAGACAATCTCGCTAAATACCTAAAGAAGGCAGAATAAATAAATTGAGCCAGCAACAGTAACATGCACCCAGCGTTAAAAGCAAACAAAAAATCAACTAAGATTTTACTTATGACATGAAGTCTGATGTAAACTAATGTCTGATGTCCGATATAAATACATACATACCTAATGATTGCTGAGCAACGTGATAATAACGATTCAAAAATGGAAACTGCGGGAGAGACTTCACTGAACGTAAAGTAATATTTTATTCCACGTTTTCTTCAGCCGTATATTTTTAAAGAATGAAATGCTACGAAAAATTAAATTTATTTTGGCAATTCATTTCATCGTAATTGCTTAGCTATTAAATTGGTGCCTGTAACCTCTAATTTCTACTAATATCTCTGATCGCTGTTAATTCGCGAGCGAAGGCCGACGCGTAACGCCTAGCTATCGAGGTGAGTGAGCTTACTAAATCATAAAATAGAAGCCTGAGCCATAAGGTGTTCAATAATTCGATTAGAAATGCTTTAATCTGACCAACCCGACAAGTAAAAAAACTTCTACCAAAAGTTAATCTGATATAAGCTTCCGTTCACCATTAAACAATAGATAATTGGGGAAGGCATCAAACCAGTCGAAAGCATCAAACCAGTCAAAAGACGAACGACAGCAAAAAAAAAAAAAATGTCGAAGGCCTTTTCGGTTTCATTGTTTCCCTGAACAATGGAAAAGTTGCCCTTTAAAAAGCAGCGAAGATAAGAAAAATTTTAAATCATTAATTTTGCTTTTACAGAGATTTTCACTCCACTTTGTTGCCTCCATTTTTTTATCCCGTCTAACCTGCTTCTACTCTGCTTCGTGACTAATGTATATCACAAACAGATTGATGCCCCTGAAACTTAGTACCACCGAGGTTTCGTAGTGATGTAAACCAACCACCAGCATTTTGGATAGTCAGCAATTTTTCGGAAAGACTGCAATTTTTCGTAAAAGTGAGCGCTTTAAGCACTGTTCGTTAACTTGCTGCTGGGGGAACGACTATCATAATCCTAATAACGATTCACTACAGTGATTAACACTATGCTAGACTGCACTTATTCTCTCTGACTGAAATGTCACACTAGATTCTATTTCACATTTTATTTTATTTAATATAGCTTTCGGTTTGTTTGACCATTTATGCAGGTCCAATTTGTTTATACTGTTCTAACTTTTGCATCATATGGGACACTATAGTGAGTACAACTCAAGACTTAGTTAAAACTACCTATGTCTCAGGCCAATTCAAAACAAAGACCTCTACAATTAGAGCCAGCATGGGAAAAGTTTAAAACACAGACACCGACTTAAGTCCCCATTGGTTGCGACCTCGCGCCTCATACTAGCCACACTCCCAGAATGGCTGAGACCCTCAAAGCAGGAAGCCGGCCATTAACGATATTTAAAGCGAAATGAAAGATAATGCGCCGTACGTGTGACCTCGCTTCCGTCGCAGTGCTCGCCACAGGCACGCATTTCGGCGTTTCCCTGCAGGGAGCGTATTACTACGTCCACCGCACAGAAGCAATATCTATACATTAGCACGCGAAGAATATTGCGCTCACGGAGCTGTGTGAGATTTGGCATAATTAAAGTTTATATTGAAAAGAAGCGCAGAAAGCTAAAATTTATACATAATATTAGTTACAAATACATTAAATCAAATAAAATAAAACATTCATTTTTTTTAAGTTCAACTGTTTTTCTTTAATGGCAATGACGCTTAGCGATTCTGCCAATGTCTGTGGTCTTTGGTCAAAGAGTAAAGAAAAAAATATAATAACCATAGTTAATATATGTGTTACAAATACATTATTAAAAATAAATCCAATCCAATTAACTTTTTCCTTTTGGCAGAAACCATTAGGCTAAAGCGAATTCAAATTATCCATTAGGAGGTCTAATTCTCTATAGTATAGAAAATGTTCCTGTTATAAGTTCAAAGATTAATCTCTACTCTATGCGACTGTTTTGTTTGACCACAGACCACGGAGTATCTTAACGCTGGGAATACATGTGAGATAGTTGGCTACGATCCGATCCGATTTCAAGCGCACACATGCGGGCGAATTTATTTTTTATTTAATAATGTATTTGTAACACATATATTAACTATGCTTATTATATTGATGAAATTTTCTCGGGAAACTAGCAGAGTGAGAAAGTTTGTCTCGGCGGTCACATGCTCTGCGACATTGTCATGCTTATTATATTTTTTTTTTTACTGTGTGACCAAAGACAACAGAGTCCTCCAAAACTTGACTTGGCAGACTCGCTAAGGCCCTTAAAAAAATTTAATGTAAACAATGAATTAATGTTTTATTTTATTTTATTTAATGTATCTGTAACACATATTATATATAAATTTCAAATTTCTGCACTTCTTCTACAAATAAAATTTAACTTTGCCAAATCTCACGCTCCTCCGTGCGCGCAATATTATTAAATATAGATCCGAAGTTTGCGCTTCACATATTAATGATACAAGCAGTACCAGCAGTTAATTGTTCGGGAACAGGAGTGAAGATTCACACGATGCAACACTATTGCAGAAAAATAGGTTATATTTAGTCTCGAGAAACAAAGACATTGACAGTCACCAGCATTTATGTCTAAAACAATCCCTCTGGATAATACGTTCTTCGAAATCTCTGAAAACACTGGAACGCGTATGATTATGCTTTGTCGATAATTAGCTCGAATACAAACCTCAGGCAGAGCGTATTTATCAGCATAATCCTGAAAGAAACTAACGCTTTCGTCATGGAAGCGACTTCCAGACGTGAGAACTCTCAATCGGGTTACCAAACTCTCTGGCGTCAGTGGGGCAGTCGGTAATTGCAAGATAATGATGGCTGGTTATCATGCCAGTAACAAGCTGACAAATTATATCTAGCTTAGCAGGTCACTATGCAAACAGTTCCGAAATGTGTACTGATTGTATTGAGGAGTCCCCACCATAAGCAAGGTCCATCCATGAGCTCTGTCGTCTTTAGCGCCACGAATTACTATTGAAAATGCCTCATTTGTTTCTTGGCGTTGTTTTTCTAATTTTTATCATAAATTATCATTCTAATTTTATTCTTATATTCAATAATTTTCATATTTTTTAACTAATGCTAAGGGAGGTTATTAAATATTATATTATGTAAATAAGCTTGCAGGGACCTAATTTCCAACCTAATACTATTTGAAGGTTTTGTTTTGATGATTTTAAGGACCTAAATGTTGGAGTTTCGTTTTTTGTCTATTGGCGGGTAATTCTAATTCTTAATATATGGAAATATTTATCACCATAAAAACACGAAAACTACAGCACCTTGGCCACATTATGAGGAACATTAGCCGTTACGAACTCCTGCAGTCTGTAGTCCAGGGTAAAATACCAGGAAAGAGAAGTGCTGGTAGGATAAGAACTTCCTGGCTAAAAAAATCTGTGAATTTGGACCTCCAAGACAACGACGGAGCTAATGCGAGCATCAACCAGCCGACTTGTGGAACGGATAGGGATCAGTAGAAGAAGAAGTGTTTACAAGGGACGTAATTTATGATGTTGGGGTGTATGCTTTATTATAATAACTGGACGGGTGAAGGGCGTGGAAGACTAATTTGAAAGGCATGTTGTTGCCACCCATCATATCGTGGTAGCAGCCACATTCAAATTACAAAATACAGGGACTATCCTCCGACGGGGAGGTATAAGAGATTTTGGCGGTATATTCACTTCAGAAGCGGCATAGCATTGCGATGAACTCGTGAGGTTCGGGCAGTGGAACGACAGCGGATCACGGTCCGCCAGGTCTTCAGCAAGCCGAACGCCGAGGTCAGTGACCAGCTCAGGTCACACGGACGAGAGTCAAATAGCGAGTCCACTGTCAGCGAGAATCTGGAGGGCGTCTGCCGTCAACGACGGAGTGGAAGCAGGACACAGTCGACTGCCGCCCCATCTTCCTGCCGGTAAGTCAAGCGGAAATCTTCACAGCACAGACCTCCATCACTGCCAACCAAAACTATTACAGGAAACTGGATAGTGGGCATCACGCTTAACCACCACACAGCGACAACTATACCAAAGACAACCAACTTCGTAAAGTTGTACAACGAACACACCAGATCTGTTAGAAATGGAAACCCCATCACAGCAACCCACCGCAGTTCTTATCATCTCACTAGACATGATTCCCTGCCGTTTTCTACTTTTACCGAGTTTGATCACCAGCACTCATGGGCAATTTTACGAAAGATACTTAGAACAATCACGGATATGAAGTACTGTGGCAAAATAACATCAATACTTGACTATCGAAGACGTAGTATTTGCAAAACAACAGAGGTATTGTAGACAGCCATTTGATAAACATATACTTAATAAACGTTAATAAAAATAATGTCAGTCATTAAGATCACGCGGATCAATCTCTTGTCCATTATTAGTCCGACAGAGATCGTAAGAAAAATGCTTATTTCTTCTACGTTAAAAATGAATGTAGCTCGCACTATTTTGCGATATATGTTCTGTCAAGAAAGAACCGTGATTTGAATTCAAAAGCGGTCGAGATGTGATGGAAGATTTGCCTCACTCTGGTCGGCCATCAAATGAAGTTAACATCTCTAAAGTGAAGGAAATGGTGCCTGAAAATCATCATTTAAGTTTGAGAGTGGTAGGCGCTGCACTTTCTCTGTCTCATGAATCAATTCGTACCATTTTAAAAGATTGTTTGGGCATGAAACGCGTTGCCGCTCGACTCATTCCGAAAGACCTGAATTTTCTTCAATACCTCAGTGGCGTAAAGGTCGCTGAAGACATGCTAGAACTAGTCAATTCCGACCCCACATTCATAAAACGCATTGTAGCTGGTGATGAGACATGGGTTTACGAGCTTGATATATATTTTTTTACTTATGGCTTCACGCCTCGTCGACGGCGAGGTCATTAGAGGCGGGATGGAACTGGGGACAAGGAACGGGAAGGAATTGAGTCATATACTTTTGAAGGAAGCATCCCGGCATTCACCTGGAGTGATTTGGGAAAACCATGCAAACGACAATCTGGATGCCCAGACGGGGATTCGAACCGGTGTCCTCCCGAATGCCCGAATGCGATGCCAGAGCGTTAACCGCTCACCCACCACGCTCGGTGAGCTTGATATGCAAACCAGTCAACAAGCTTCGGAATGGCGTCTTCCAGGTGCGCCGAAACCGGAAAAAAAACACGTCAAAGTCGATCAAAGGTCAAAGTGATGCTGACTGTTTTTTTTTCTTTTTTTTCACGCTGTTGTGCACTCCAGAATTCTGGCCAGAAGGTCAGACGGTAAATAAATAACATTATCTGAGTGTTATGCGGCGTTTGAGAGAGAAAATTCGTCGAAAAATGCCAGATTTATGAAAAGAAAACTCGTGGATTTTGCACAACGATAACGCGCCATATAAGGCTATAATTTTTAACGAATTTCTGGCCAAAAATTCAATAAATACCATATTCACCTATTATGGCTCCGACCAATTTTTTTTTTTTTTTCCTCTTTCCAAAACTCAAATTACCACTTCGAAACATCCATTTTCAGTTGATACAAGACATAAAAGTGAATTCGCGACAAGAACTAACTTTGCTTCCACAAAAAGCGTTTAAAAATGTTTTTATGATTGGATTATTTGTTGGCATAAGTGTATTATTTCGAAAGGGGCCTACTTTGAAGGCGACACAATAAATTGGAGTGAATAATAAATATTTTGTGTTTTATTGACCAATTCCCGGTACTTTTTTGACAGAGCAGTATATACATGCTTGAAATATTACATATTTTCATGTAAATCTATTTCAACCATGCGCACTACTAATATTATTAGAAATTTTCTGTAGGAATTTATGCTCCCGCTGCTATTTGGAACCGCTTAGTTTGTTCTCATTTCAATATGCCTAAATCTACATAGTACTTAAATATAAGTTTACGAATTTTTATCTCAATATAGGAAATACAGACCTGTTACTTCACTGATATCTGGACAGTGGTGAATAGGAAAGACAACATAACATGACCCTCAACCTTTCTTTAGTTTCCTTCAAACGAGCACACACACAGACACAAACAGGTGTAATCGGAACATCCGTTGTGCACGTCAAGCGCCAGACACAGTTGGTACCTATCCTCTGACGAGTATCTCCTTTATCGACCTCTGCGGCCGTACAGACGTTGATGTTGAAACAGCGTAGCAACAGAATACCTGCCTGCGCAGGGATGAGAACGATCCACGTAAGGCAGAGATTCACAAAGTGTTTCTTACCAGGTCCTCCAGCCGACAAAATAAACATTCCCATGCCTTCCCCCACCCCCTCCGCCACAATTTTACTATAATAAGGTAAAAAACTGAGTATGAAACCAAATATTATTATTGTTTATAAAATAACAAATTTTAAATTATCTGAAAAAAAAAGTTTAAATTCACTGAAAAGAAGTGACACAGGAAAAAACTGTGGCATCCGGAAAATGTGAAACAACGAAACTGATGATTATTGAAAGAATTTATAATCAAAGAAAACCAATAAATGAATATGGATTTAAATAACTAAAAACAGGGATTCGTTAATAAAATAAGTATATTTTTCTTATTATTCTTATTATAATAATATATACAGAATATAAATACAAGACAAATAAATACAGACTTTTACAATGAAGTTACGGAATATTGCTTGATGTATCTTCTGTAATATTAACTGTTGAATGTGTATCAGACGGTATTAAAGAAAGAGAAAGAGAAGAAAGGGAGAGAGAGATGCGGCGCGTATATATCGTAAGTGTGCGCGTGTAGTGAATGTCTTCATCCATATGACAGAAAGGGATTAAACACGTGATGTATATATCCCTCGTTTTGTGTACGCATGCACAGAAAATAAACCGCTTGTTGGCATCAGTATACACATTTCTAACCATAAATGAGCAAATAAAAGAGACTGGTAGTAATATATTAATAGATGATTTACTAACCTTTGGTTTGAATCGGTAGATTGTGTTTCGAAAAACAAACGTTGTGCACGTGTATTAGACATTTTACTGCAGCCAGCACTTTGATCGTCTGTAATTTTTTATTTCTTCTTGGCCGCTTGATCGTTACTGTCACTCATATTTTGTTATTATTATTTTATTGACACTTGACCTGTTAGCCATACAGTCAGGAGACGTTACACTTAGTATTACTTCCTTATATATATAAACACGTAATATATTTACATAAAAGCAGCGTCATGTCGTTTGCCGTCACGGCATACGAGTCGGTGTTACCCACCAGGCGCGCCAATAGATGTTTGATATCAAAAAATAAATCAGTGGGTAGTTGAGTTATTTTTACAAAATTCTCTAGTCTTAGTTGGATATTAGATAGTGCACTATGTAAATCGTTGGCAATATCGAGTTTGCTACGATACTTTATTTTTATTGCAACAAGAGCTAATTTTTTTTTTTTCCCCGCACAAACAAGTGCTTGAAACGGGTGAATATAATCGAAGCGTTTGCTGGGATACACGCTGCAATACTCGTATTTGACACAAAAATTTGACTTATCCATTTTGTTAAAATCGTATTTGGCAGCAACATCCTTTTTCTATTTACAAAGCTTGTCCTTGGAGTGCTACACTAAGATCAAAGTTTTTCACGGCGTTGTAAATAAATAAATTTTCCTCTGGATTCCAGCCGCGTAAAAAAGTCATACTTGTCGGACGTTTAGAAGGCGTTTATCTCAGCCCTCATTTTCAATCATAATGTCACAGCGTTGGCTGTTGTGTTGCACCGTTTCCGCGGCAGCACGTAAACAAACAGATTCAGTGACATCTATGGCTGGAAGTGAGGTCTGAGATAGACGTCTTCGAAACGTCCCCCATTTGTGACTTTTTTACGCGACTGGAAGCTCGAGAAGAGTTTATTCACATTGAGTAATTACAGCGCTCTCTCAATATTTTGCGTGTTCAGAGTTGCAACTTCTCAGAGGAAACTCGTTAGGAACGTAATGCTATAATAAAGCTTTTCATCTGGGAATCTGTGATACAAGGGAAGTAACCAGCGAGCAGACTCAGTCAGTAATAACGCTTATAATCATTTAAGACAGCCTTTACCAACTTTTTTCAACGGCGGACCCCTTAAAGATTAGCCACGAACCCCTTAATAATAATTAACTAAACCTACTCCACAACCCGAAGGTTGGTTGGATTCTCCCGAATGAGACGTACTAAGCCTGGGGTGGCCAACCCAAATGATCTTGCGGACCACTTTGGAAATGTGTCATAACTCCGAGGGCCGCAAATAAAATTATTTATCTCCATACTAGATTTAGACCCACTAAAATGTCTATAGCGGCAGTTTTGGAGTGAAAAATTAGGGGACTGCACCACTTCGGTAACCTTCGAGAAACTGGTACTACCTGTTGAAATTTGCAGTCCCCCAAAAATTTAAACGTAATGGGTTATTATTATTGTGTTTACTATTATTATTACATGTAAACATAGATAATATAATAATAATGATACTAAACACACATAGTAAAGAAATATGTAACTCTAAAAATGAAATATAAAAAATATTTTGTAAAAGTGTGATGAATCTCGCGGGCCGGAAAAATGCTGAAGTTCCTTTCTTCTGGGACCTACAGTTTAACTTGTAAACCTAACCAAGGAACGTCCTGGCGTAGCTCAAATGATAAAACACAACTCCTAAACATTCCTGCGCCCACCGGGATTCGAACCTGGGACTGGAGCAGCCAACTTTTGAAAGCAAGCGCGTTTATCTCTGAGCCACCAGATCACTCTAATAACAATTATAATCATTGGAAATTTTCTGTTCTAGAACTATCATTGATAGCTCAACTCGCACCCCACACATTGAGGCCAGAGTCCGTGTGGTCTCACGCCTCAATTTATGTTTTCGTAATTATTAATTTTATTTTTATATTGACCATAGGCCCCTTAGGAAAGGTCCGCGTACCCCATGTTGGGATACCCTGAATTAAGACATTAACAGAGTTTTTCTTTTCCTCTGTGTGCAAAACTTGTTACAGTAACTAGGTGACAGAATCTAGATGTGAGCGCTTGCAGCAACTAGAAACACCACGGGGGCATCGAGCCTGGAGTGTGTGGCATTCGCAAGGGTGCGGGTTCAAATCCCCGCCCGGCCACTATTTAGGTTTGCGGATATCCCTCCAACTGAATGCCGGGATGATTCCTTACAAAGGTCATGGCCAAACTCCTTTACCGTTCCGTGACTCCGCATCGTCTGCCGGCGCTAATAAGCTCAATATCGACGAGCCGCTAAGTCTATACAAAAAAAAAAAAACTACTAGTACCACAACCCTGGTAGTAAGCGGTTAACGTTCAGGAGAACGGAGGATCCGTACCCAGCGATGCAGTAACACCTAGGGCCAGTGCTGGTATGGTTACTTCATAAAGCCATCAGAACTTCGTTAAAGGCGTTACCTTCACTCTAAGGACAGAACATGGATAACCCAATGGTAACAGCCACCGGCTATCAAGACTGCGGTGCAAGAACTTAACTGGTTAACGGAGTAATTATTACGTTTCCGCCAATGACACAACTTCATTGTTCACCTCGTTTTTATCTTACGAGAAATCTGTGTTTGGCTACATAATGACTAGTGGCCCAGTGCGCTAAGGCAGCGGCTGTTACGAGGTTTTACGCAATCACCGAGACCTCGTAAACTACATATTACACAAACAAAAATACACTTAGCGCACACAGGACGTAGTTAAAGCTTCGCGGCCGGAAGGCAACACACCCTTCCTCCCCGGAAGACATCAGGCCAGCCAAATCAGAAACACGTCACAACCTGCAATAGCGGGATACGGGCAATCAACACAACGAATGACTTATTACATACACTCCGACAGAAAGGAATATAGTACTAAGCTGTGACATAACGACAGCGGATAAAACAATCTTTATTAATATTTCTGGGTGCACCTTATCGTCACTAAAGGAAGTTCGATGACTTACGATGAGTGTATATAGTTTTTTAAATCAGACTTTGGTTGAGTGCGGGGTGTTTGGAGGCGGCGCGGCGGGGTTGGAGAGCCGAGCTGCGCGGCGCGTCCTGTCTGGTCGATAATCTATTTCAAGGGCTGTGAGCCGCGTGTTGCTGGGCACATACCAAACCTGACAAAGCCCGCCCACCACCAAAACCACCGGACACATTTTTAACAATTCGCGCGCGATATCATAAGACGCGAAAGACTTGAGAAACTTCGATATCCAGCGTCCTGATATTACCATGTGCCTTCGAGGCTTCAAGTCCAGACACATCTACACTAATATTATAAATACGAAAGTAACTCTGTATCTCTGTTTTTAATTTTTCACGACGAAAACACTAAACCGATCTTGATCAATGTCGCCCTAGGAAGTACTACGTATTCTTAGGAAGGACATAGGATATTTTTTTTCGGGATAAATAACATATTTTAATGTGAAATATCGGGGTGGGGTAGCATATTATCCACCAGCGAAAAACTGTTACTATTGTTGAAATTTGGATTAACTGCTTGCTTATAATGTCCTCTTCACCTTTTGCACTCTCCTTTTCCGGAAAAGTCGCCACGAATTAAATTAAAAATGCCGAAATGTGGGACGCTCCGCAACCGCAAAATGTTTAAAACTGCAAAAATGAAACAAAAATTATCGGTACAGGGATCATATCAACTTAAACAGATTCGTTTTGTCATAGTGATCGTGGTTAGGTTGAAATTCGGCCTGGACCAAGAGTAAAAAATTTACGGGAAATTCGTTCTGCGGCAGCCATCTCGGAAACTGCGCATTTGTTTACAACGGAAGCAATCGATTATCTCTGACTGCTTATATCGACCCTATGATGGCGAGCGTTGTTGTACTGCATTTCGCATAAATATTTTGTATCTGTTAATTTCATGCGACGTTTTACAACGGAGTGAATCTACAACGGCAATAAAACATTACAACATAGGATTAAACCAACATTTCAAGAGATTATAATTGATTTCGCATCGCCGGCGGCATCTACAAGCTGCGCTCCAATGTCATGTTTCAGAATTGTTACTTTAATTCGTGGCGACTTTTCCGGAAAAGGAGAGTGCAAAACGTGAAGAGGACATTATAAGGAAGCAGTTAATCCAAATTTCAACAGGCCAGTAACAGTTTTTCGCTGGTGGAGAATATGCTACCCCACCCAAATTTTGAAAACGGACAGACAGGCGGATAGCGTAGGTAAGTCTCCGCAATGCTACATCGTTCGCTGAGGCTTTGTTTCTCTCACATTCAGTTTGTGTTTGATCTGTTGATAAATTTAATTTGTTGGTATTTTTTAACATTTTGCAAATTGGTTCTCTTCATGAAACAGATTCAATGGTAGATTGCTATGGTGATATCTTCCCCGTCACAGTAACCGAACTCCCTTCTTTTTGGGACACCTTTTACATTAAGTCGCGGGTAATGGCTAGTTTCAAACGATGGGTAGTCACTTTAAGACATTAGTGCACCTTGTACATCTCTCGTTTTGTATCATGCTTCCTGTTATACACTAAGTTTTTGTACGCCTTTTCTAAGCGTAGAAAAGGAAGCATGATACGAGGTTAAGCCAGTCTTGCAGTCACTGCCTGCTTGTAACCTCTAGAAGCTACTTGACATCTGATGAAGATAGCAGAGCCATCTGTCTAATCGTTTCTACGACACCATCGGCTACACACCAGAGAAGATTATATTGCAATATTCATTTTTTTTTCTTAACATTACGACCTTTGGTTATTAGAGCCGGAAGAAGATTGGGGCAAGGGACAGGAAGGAATTCGGCCATGACTTCTTGAAGACACCATCTCTGCATTCGTCTGAAGTGATTTCTGGAAACCATAGAAAAACCAAGTCTGGATTGCCGGACGGCGATACGAATCCGTGTCCTCCCAAATTTCAGGTAGAAGCGTTACCACTAATTCATCAGGATCGGTGGTAATATTCAAGATTTATCAGCAATCAAATATAGATTTCTCTCCGTATCTTCGGATAATAGTCATAGCTTTATTCGCGCGTTATTAATCTGTTGGAGTAAATATTTATTTAACATTTACGTTTCTTAAGATCTGGTTTTGCACCACAAGTAACTCCGAATTTGTTTTATATCTGATTTGTGGGATACGTTATTCAAGCTAACCTTATGCATGATTGAGCAACATTCACGGTTTTAAATTAACAGAATAGATACGAAAGTTCCGATTTTCTGTTAGCAAGCTTTAGAAAAATAGGAGCAGTAATGACAAGAAGAGATTAACTCAATTATTAGAAATAAAACTTAACACTGAGCTAACGAGTTCAGCTGTTGCTGGCTTTCAAAAAGGCCGAAAATAAAACTGACAGTTAGGTCATATGTAAATAAAGACAAAACTACAGCAATATAATGATTAACGGACGTGAGGTTAATGAAAACTGCATAATAAATGAAGAGTTTACAAATTAGGCTATTATGGTGACCTGCAACTAGAAATAAAAGCCGTTTCTAACAAACTGTGCTTCCCCCCCCCCCCCCCCCGGTGGCAGCCCACTACGACCGGAAGCAACTCATCTCGACGACATTCTCGTCACAGTACGAAACTGAAATCCCATTCCTCGCAAACACTTACCCTTACCCATCAAATCAGAAAAAAAACTGTCGAAAACAACGCGACAAATCTAATGTTTGGAAAAAAGTAAATAGCAAAGATGCTGTAAACTGCCTTCAGACATTTAGCAGCTGTATGTGGTACAATCGTATAGCATTGTGTTATGGAATTCTTAAGAAAAAAATTACTTACTCACAATCGGCAACAGTTTAGAAAAAACTGATCAAATTTATTGACCCAAATTGATTAGATTTTTAACTCTGAACGAATTTATGTAGCTCTACAACCTGGTAACAGTATTTCGGTTTGCCACTAATTCCGCTTAGGTCTTGGCTAAACTTTTCAGTTTAATGTTGATTTTTAAATTACTTTTAATTTTTATTTACTTCTTGCTTATAGCTTCACACCTCGTCGAAGTCATTAGACGCGGGGAAGGTGTGGGACATCGGAACTGGAAGGATTTCAGCCATGGCCTTTTGAAGGAACCATACCGGCTTTCGCGCCTGCAGCCATCTCCAAAATCTGAATGGCCAGACATTGATTCGAACCTGCGTCCTCACATTACGGAGCGGTCTAGCGTATTCATGTAACCAAACAAACCCCTTCCTTGCTACCCTGGGATTCAAACCCGGGACCACGAGTTTTGAAGGCGAATGCCTTACCTACTAAGCTACCAGACCGCTATATTTAACATTGATCGGAGCATCTTAACAGTTCTATGAATGGACACGTGTTTCCCAAGACTTACAAAGACGTTAATGTTTTAGCAAAATGGTTCACATAATGACAACTTAAATAGAAAAAAAAATTGTTAAAATTTATGACGAGGGAAAAAATACCGCTCATCTTCCAGCATGCAGTACATAGTCCATTACTCGCAAAAGTTTGCGCTACTGGAATTCATAGCTGGAGTTATGATCATTTGCGAGGAACAAACAAATGAACTAAAACAGTTGCAAGTCCGCACGTACATCCATGAGAGATGAGTATCGCAATGAACCCATTAAATTGAAAAGGTGCTGCATTTCTTATGGAAGTGGCAAAGACACAGCAGTGAAGGAAAGACAAACAGGTAGCTTTAATTCCAACTTAATGACTGATATGCAATCTTATACTGTAGCTTCTGTCGCATTGAAATTATGCTTGAGATAACGTATTTACGTCACAACGAGAGAATAGATATAAGATTATTATTTTTATTAGGAATTTTGACATAAATCATATTGCCAGCCCATATTAAGAGTTACTTTGTTAATCATTTAAAACACTTCAGAAATAGAAGAAAAATAATACAAAACAGTAAACCACCACATACATTAAATTATAATCTGTTTTATAAATCAAATTTTGTACATTAGACCATAAGCCGTAATGTTTGGAGTCCCGAAATAGGAAAGTAGATTCCGGATTAATGCCAGTGGATTTTTCTTGGCGATGTCAATGCCCGGATACGAAATCATTTGTTGTAAAACTTCTGCTTTTTTTTTACTTACATATGGCTTTACGCCTCGTCGAGGTCGAGGTCATTAGAGGCGGGATGAGACTGGGGACAAGGAACGGGAAGGAATTCGGCCATTGCCTTTTTGAAGGAAGCATCCCGGCATTCGCCTGGAGTGATTTGGAAAAACCCAGATCTGGATGCCCGGACGGGTATTCGAACCCGCGTCCTCCCGAATGCGAGACCAGAAACTTAACCGTTCACCCAACACGCTCGGTGAATTTGGAAGATTTGGTCCTTACCCGTAACATGGATGTTTGAGAGGAGCGGAGCTGTGTGGCCGGGTTAGCGGGCGGACAGGAAGCACGCTGACCGCGACCAATCCAATTCGCGACGATGGACGAAAGCTGTGAGAACCGCTCTCGTCCCACAACTACTCAACCAACCCATTTCCTCTTCCTGTAAGCTTCCCTGTAGATACAACCATCTACTGCGATACTTAATTTCGTTTGCAGGCGACAGGAGCATTTTATGTGATGTCGCAAAAATTACCAGTATGCTGCTACTTAAGGGCAAACATTTTCGGGTCAGTATGATATTATTATATTCTATAATATCATACATGATATTATAAATGCGAAAGTAACTCTGCCCCACTGCCTGTTACGTTTTGACGACCTAAACGGCTAAACTGATCTTGATGAAATTTGATAAGGAACAACAGAGGATACTTTTTCGGGATAAAAACATATCTTGTCTGAAATTTTGAAAACTAACCTAACAGTGACTGACAGCCGGATGTCGTCTGTAAGAACCAATAATGTTAAATCGGTCGCGGGGGCTTCGTTTCTCTTGCAATGAGTTTGTGTATGATCTGTTTATAAATATCATGTAAACACTCAACTTATTTTTTTATACAGATGTAGATTTGCGCTACACCAAACTATTATTTTGCGTTTACCTAAATGTTTTTGGCACAAATACATTTCGTTGTAAATTGGTTCATTTTATGACACAGGTTCAATGGTAAAATGGTTATGGTGATGTCAACTCGTCATATTATCCCAACTGCGTGTTTTATCCGACACCTTTTACTTAACTTACAACTTTCTACATCCAATTCTAGCAATAAAATTATAAGTCCCCGCGTACGAAGTCGCGGGTAACAGCTAGTTCTAAATAATGTGCACTTCCTGCAAAACTCCGGCTATTTGTTAGAGATGAGTTTTTGTTACCAATTTACCTGCCGATGTTACCTGAATTGTGTGGGAGAAGCAAAGGCGAATATGCCGAGAGAGCAGTTAACGCTGATATCTGGCGTTTTGGAAAAGGCGAGTACAATCCTCGGCTTGGCAAGTCAGACTTCTATTTTCCATAGTTTAACGAAACCACTTCAGGCGAATGCCGGGATCGTTTTTCCAAAAGAATATGGCCGAATTCTTTCCTCCATTTTAGTCCCCATAACTCTACGGGTCTAACACGCTGACCTGTAAAACCCTACGTAAAAACATCGGCCAGCAAGTTGGATGATGTTATGGAGGGAAAAACTGTTCCTGATCACCACACTGTGTACAAAACTCAACTCCTGCGTTAAATCCCGGACCCCGTTGCGGTAGGTACGCAGTGACACCATTCGACACCAGTGAAGTTGCTGCGTCCACTGGATGGAAACAGTAGGCCCAAACAAGCAGGCATCGGATTTGAAACTCTTTAACACTCAACTCAAAATAACGCGCGACAGCAAGATCATTAAGGCACCGCAACAATGAACTGGAGAGATACAAACCTCGCGCCATCCTGGTTGCAGGTACCCGTAAAAGTCACGGCGAATGCTGCGGCGGTCCCCAATTTTCTTCTCAAAATTACACGAACCACACAGACAAAATTGACACGTGTCACACACAACACAAGCCTAACACTTCTCCAGAGACATAACGACAACTGCTGATTCCTCCGTTAAGAGATCTCTCAAGGCGGAAGCGGAAGCCGCGCCAGGAAACTCCGTCGCCGGGCGACCAAACATCTTAAGATTACCCGTGCCACATGTACAAAGTAAAAAACAAAATAAGTTATATACACTAATCTACAAATATACCAGGGCTGCCCATCCTGGATCAATAGTGCCCATACAAAGAAGATAGGCAATGAGGATAATTACGGGATGTATTCTCAGTATGAACACCATATGGCTTCCGGTGCTATGCAACATCTCACTCCCAGCACAAAGAAGATCAGAAGCTCTCTTAAAAATCTGGAAAATATCCTGAAGAATCCTCAGCTGCCTATACATCAAGACATTATTCAAGCAAAACACCAACGCCTGAAATCAAGAAAACCACCATGGCGCACAGCAATCAACCTTACAGAGTCCTCTTTCAACATCAACAAGCTGTGGACAACTCAATGGGAGCAGTCATCAGTAGCCAATAAAAATCTAGTTGTTGAGTCCTCAGTAAGGTTACAAGGTATCGATCTCCCCAGGCGGCAGTGGAGAATCATCAATCGGATTCGAACAGGACAAGGCAGATGCGCCTACTTACTATACAAATGGGGCTGAGTAGATTCTGCAAATTGTGACTGTGGAGCCACCTTACAAACAATCAATCACTTCGTTTCTGACTGTCCTCTTCGAGCCTACAAGGGAACAATAGCGGAAATACATGATGCGTCGATCAGTGCAGTTGACTGGATTAAAATATTAGATGTAAAGATATGAAATTGTACAAGCTTGTGATATGTACATTTCCTATTGTGTACCCTGTTAAATAATCATACGATAAATAAACTTCCACAAACATGTTTTTTTTACAGAAAGACTCCATTTAGGAATACTTGTTCTGATGAACTCCTTGCCCGTGTCGCGCATGACTGTGACAGTGTGCGTGTTCAGGGTAGAGAGTTATCTCTGTTGTGGGTCGTGAAACCCTGTGCCAGACCATTCAGGCCTACTCTTCCGAAAGACATCAGTGCGTCGCCAAGCTTAACGTCCCCACCCGACGGACGAATCACAATCAACAGTGTCGTATTCCTTAACTCCATACGCACTGCAGAGAGGTTTGTGATTTAATCCACGACTTTGGTGTACAATCTGGTGATTATGAATTATGCACCATCATCTCTGCTACCCTACCGGCCAAGTTCTCTTGATGAAAACTTGTTCCACGGACTCAAACCAGTTAACCCCATATCAGCCCTATGAGCCAACGGGCCAACTTCAAGAATACTACGATTCACAAAGCAAGTTGTCTACTTCATTTCATTTTCATAATTTTACATAGATATAGTAATACTTTTTTATTGGGCACGAATTACAAACACATGATTCCTACATCTACAACCATACTCTGCAATTCACAAACATTGTGGATGGCAGAGGGTGCTAAGCACCAATCTTAATTCTGCCCATTCCAATCCCGAATAGCATGAGGAAAGGAAGAATACGTAAAAGCATCAGTACGGCATCTTATTTCTCGAATCTTATCTCTCAGGTCATTGCGACCCAAATGGGTTGCTGCAGCGCTGGTACTCCCTGCAGCACACATCTAACCTGAAGATGGCGGCAGAGCCAGCCGCCGAAAGCTCGTTGTTGTCTCTCTTCAACAATATACGGCGGAAAACCCGCGAAGACTATATTTCATCGATACGCCGTGAAAGCCTTCGTTCTCACATCAATCACAAAGTTGTTGAAAGTATATCTGTTTACAATTTCACCCGCAATTCACGATCCATGTCCGAAAATTTTTTAAACTACTCCACACTGACCCAAGTAAAATAACATCTGCCGAAAGAAAAACAGCAAAAACCTAGTAAAGTATACCTCTCAGAAAAGCGGACGATCGTCTGTTTCAGCAGAGGAAAATTTGGTTAGGGCGTTTTTTGCTAGCATTCTTGACGGTCTGAAGTACATAAACTGAAAAACAATCTCGCATTGGAAACCGAGAATGATGGTGTTAATCGCAAAAGCGCCGATGTACCAGTTTACCCGCGTAATTATACGAGCGAAGCAGGAACCTTCACAGAAAAAGCAAGTAGGCTCAGTACAGTGTCGCATGAGCGAAAATTTAATTTGCATCAAAACTCCCGCGGCCATACAACATGCACAATGGATTCAATTACTTTTGAGGGTTTAATTGCAATACATTTTTTAGTTAAAAAAAATAAGATATCTTATCTTCGCTGCTTCGTGTTAAACAACGTTCCACTGTAGAAGTAAATATTTACACTGCGTATAAAGAGGGTATGACCATTTAGGCTCGCAGCGTCGTTGCAGAGCCTGAACCGGCACGTGCAAGTCGCATTTAGGCAAAACGCCAGCCGGCAAACAGTGTGTGTGTGTGATCAATAGTGAGCAGGGAGAAGGGCCAAGCGAATTAGGGAGGCACACAGACCACCTAAACAGTCACGCCTCCAAAAACGATCATCCACAAACTAACGAAAACAACACATTTTTAACCAAATCAATTATGTGGTCGGACGGTCTTTACTCGTATATGGAAACACTGATTTTGTTCAAAATTTACAGATCAATTTCCCTGTATTCACTCTTACGTGTTGCAGCATCGTTCCATTTTTACGTTTCTCAAGGTCGTAGATTTCAAAACCTAGATGTGACTGACATTCTCAAATGGTCAAAAGCCGACAAAGTACTAATATCTTCATCTCGACGTTCCCCCAACAACCTACCGCCTCAGTTATCTTCTTCACATATAATAACCTTTTTCTTCCGGTAGAATTTGTTCGGTCGAGTGTTCCTTCCACTAACACATTAAACAATCCTCCATGTGTTAATATTGCCCACAATACGGTATGTTCTTATTGGGAGACTCTTCCGCAAAAATTTTTCATTTAAAACACATTCACTTTGTACGTTATCCATCATCGTAATTTACGACGCTAGAGTGAGCAACGGACGAAAGGGAACACACTCAAAAAGAATTCGGTAAACAGTGTAGAATAAACGTCTATTAGACAAGTAAGACTGCTGACAAGCTACCACCGTATACATCGACTCCAAACTCGTAAACTGATGATCCACAGAGCCCTGCTGAGTTGCAACAAGTAACCGTGGGAGTTGCAATGTCAGCACAATTCAAGTACGAGGCGAATGCAGAAACCACGCTCAAATATTAATCACAGAACCCGTGTGAAATATTTGCAATTCGACCTTCCCCCACCGCTCCACCCTTCAAAATGGGTTGTTAGGTTGTTGAATTGTGAAGTGTATACACAAAATACCAAAGAGTGTTTATCAGTGTGAACGTATTTACAATATCTCGTTGTAGGCAATATTCGAAGTCAGGATGCACTCATCGTGAATTTTTTGTTTGCCAGTTTAGTTAACTGATACAAACAAAAAATTAATTGTATATCCACGGCTAACCCCTGTAGCTGCCGCTGCCGCTGCCGTAGCGACTGTTGTGCGTCTCCGCCACGCAGGCGCTGCTGCGAGGGAGTAAGTTTTAAACAAACAATGTGTTTTATCGTAAACTGGGTATACTACGTAAGGATTCGGTAAGAAATCTCATCCGTTGGCATATTATGTGTATTAGTTGAGAAAAAAAATAAGCTGACCACAGGTATAACAAACCTGAATAGGATTAGATGGCCTGAGCGCAAATTTCGTGAATGGTAAACATGAATAGAGTGGTTGAGGGTTTGTAGTGTGCAGACGCGAGCTGAGGTGGCTGATCTGCGCGCTCAGCTTGCAGCTGTGTTAGCGAAAGTTACGCAGCTGGAAGCTGCCGTAAAAGGCTGCAGCAGATGTGATGTTGGGGAAACTGATATAGCCAAGCCTATCACAGATTCTCCCACATCGACTGTCGTACCTGCAACCCAGGCTGAAGTGTTGGATGCTGTGCCGCAGTCGCCTGTTGGTGACTGGCGTATGGCTTCTAGACTTCGAAGCCGCACACGGGGGCAGTCGAACTGGCTTAAAGGCCAAGACGCTAAACTTGTTCGTCTGTCCAACCGGTTTGATGTATTGTCGGAGGCTGACTCAGTCCCACAATTGTCATCCTGCGAGTTGACGGCCCCCCAGCCCGCCAGGTCTGAGCAAACGCAGAAGGGCATTCTGGTAGTCGGGAGCTCTAATGTTAGGCGGTTATTAGAGCCCCTTAGGGAAATGGCGGATTCCTCGGGGAAGAAATCCAACGTCCATTCAGTGTGTATTCCGGGTGGCCTGATCCGAGATGTGGAACAGGCCATCCCGGATGCCATAGAGGGGACGGGGTGTAGCCAACTACAGATTGTGGCTCATGTCGGCACCAATGATGCCTGTCGCCTTGGGTCGGAGGTTATCCTCTCTTCCTTCCGGCGGCTGGCTGAAAGGGTGAACTCTGTGGCCAGTGACCGCAAGATATCGGCAGAGCTAACCATCTGTAGCATCGTAGACAGAGTTGATTGTGGACCTCTGGTTCAGAGCCGTATTGAGGGGCTGAACCAGAGACTACGACGTTTCTGTGATGACATTGGCTGCAGATTTCTCGATCTTCGCCATAGGGTCGAGTCTTGTAGGGATTCCCCTTAATAGGTCAGGTGTGCACTACACACGTGAATCGGCTACACGGGTGGCAGGGGCCGTGTGGAATGCACTGGGTGGTTTTTTAGGCTGAGGGAGGAAGACCCGAAACACGAAATTCAGTTACGGGCAACCCAATCAGATACAACACCGGAATGTAGGAGCAACGTAAAAGAATCTCGTCAGTTAAAAGTTCTCGTAATTAACTGTAGAAGCGTTTGTAACAAACAACCGGAACTTGAAAGCGTTATTTGTAGTACAGAAGCGGATATCGTTATCGGTACAGAAAGTTGGTTGAAACCGGAAATAAGTTCCGCCGAAACTTTTAAAGATAGCATGAACGTTTTTCGTAAAGACAGATTACATTCTCATGGAGGTGGGGTATTTATAGCTGTGAGTAAATTTCTCCCATGTAATGAAATAGACGTCGATACGAACTGTGAAATCATATGGATTAAACTCAACGTTGCTGGGTCAAAACTCATCATAGGTGCCTTCTACCGTCCACCTGATTCGGATATAGCTATCGTCGAGGAGTTAAGAAATAATGTAAATAGTATAGCTAGCCGTTTTAAAGATCATGCTATGATTCTAGGAGGCGACTTCAATCTGCCTTATATTGACTGGCGTAATTACGTTCACATCACAGGTAGCAGGGATAAGGCAGCTTCTGAAGTAATTCTCGATTTGTTGTCAGATAATCATCTCGAGCAGCTAGTTAATGAACCTACGCGGTGTCATAACGGTAGCGAAAACATTTTAGACTTGCTGGTTACCAACAGGCCAGAATTATTCACCGACATTTCAACGACCACAGGAATAAGCGATCACAAAGCGGTAATTGCGACTATCAAATTAATGACCGAGCGAAAAAGGAAAAAAAGGGCGGATTGTATACAGATTCAGTAAGGCCTCAAAGGAGTGTTTTAGAACCTACCTGAGGAATAAATACCATAACTTCAAGTCAACAAAGGACACCGTTGAAGAGATGTGGCATCGTTTTATACATATAGTCAGGGAAGGCATGGAAATACATATACCAAAGCGGACAATAAAGGGAGAGGATGATCCACCGTGGTACACATGCGAAGTCAAAAGATTACTCAAAAAACAAAGGAAAATACACGCACGCTCAAGAAGGAAGGGGTGTCGCAGCGATTTAGAAACCTTAGCTGATTTAAGAGGACGTATTAAGAATGTAATGCGCGAGGCCTTTAACGATTTTCACTCCAACTCTCTCTCTAAGAGTCTCACAGAAAACCCAAAGAAATTTTGGTCGTATGTACGAAAAGTTAATTGTACCAACAGCAATATTCCAGCACTAATTCGTGAAGGTTCCGAGGTTAATGAAAGCCGCGATAAAGCTAACGTACTAAATACTGTATTCAAAAATTCATTTACAAATGAACATAAGGATAGTATTCCCGTTTTCCCACGCCGTGGCGAGTCGGTGATGGAATCATTACGAATAGATACTGCAGGTATCGTTAAGCAATTAGAGCTCCTGAAGTGGGGGAAAGCACCGGGCCCGGATGGAATTCCAGTAAGAGTATTTTCAGAGTATGCTGCAGAAATCGGGCCATTTCTGTCTGATATATTCAGTAAATCATTAGAAGAGCGAAAAGTACCTTCAGACTGGAAAATCGCGCAAGTAACTCCGATTTTCAAAAAAGGTGATCGAAGTGATCCTGGGAACTATCGTCCCATATCTATAACATCTGTTTGTAGTAGAGTTATGGAGCATATTATATGCTCGAACATTATGAATTTTCTAGATTATAATAATTTGCTTACAACAAATCAACATGGATTTCGGAAGAAAAGATCATGTGAAACACAGCTGGCCCTATTTACACACGACGTAATGAAAGTTATCGATACAGGTTCACAAGTAGATGCAATTTTTTTAGATTTCCAGAAAGCCTTTGACTCTGTGCCACACAACCGCCTTTTAGCGAAGCTTCGAGCGTACGGTATATCGGATCAGCTTTGTGAATGGATAAAGGATTTTCTAACTGGTCGGTCGCAGTATGTTGTCGTTGAAGGAGAAAGTTCTTCTAATCTAGATGTTACATCGGGTGTACCTCAAGGAAGTGTAATAGGACCACTTCTTTTCTTAATTTTTATAAACGATCTCGGAGACAAAGTGAAAAGCCTTTTTAGATTGTTTGCTGATGATGCGGTTATTTATAGGGAAGTAAGAACTTTGGCCGATTGCTTAGAAATTCAGCGCGATCTGGATGTTATTTTGGCTTGGTGCGCTGAGTGGCAACTTACTCTAAACTGTAAAAAGTGCAAGACAATGAGCATAACTAACAAAAAGAATCCGATTGTTCAGAAATACGAGTTAAACAATACAGTTATTGATATGGTCGATTCTATTAAATATTTGGGAGTAACAGTACAAAGGAACATGAAATGGGACATACACATTAATTCTTTAGTAGGTAGAGCAAATTCTAGGCTGCGATTCATAGGTAGAATCTTGAAAAATTGTAATGAACAAACAAAGGAGATAGCGTACAAATCTCTTGTGCGTCCACATTTGGATTATTGTTGTGCCATTTGGGACCCGTTTCGTAAGGGATTGATCGAAAGTATAGAGAAAGTACAGAGAAGAGCCGCTCGATTCGTGACCGCTTGCTACAGTCCTTATGAAAGCGTCACAGAACTGATTAGTAGATTAGGTTGGGAGTCTCTGGTAGATAGACGACACACGTTTCGTTTAAACTTATTGGAAAACATGCGTACTCCAACTTTCACTCATGAGTGTAGTGAAATACTTCTTCCACCAACCTATTTGAGTCGGAAGGACAGGAAAGATAAAATTAGAGAAATAAGGTGCCGGACTGATTCTTATATGAATTCTTTTTTCCCTCGTACCATTAGGGATTGGAATGCACAGCAAAGAGATTAGCTTTGGTGCTGAGCACCCTCTGCCACCCACAATTTTGTGAATTGCAGAGTATATATGTAGATGTAGATGTAGATGTAGTAACATGAAAGAGATACCGGCTCATTTGTAGCAAGTGTTTATTTCTCGACTGAAATAGATACGTAACAAAATACTTACAGTTTCTTACGAAACAATTAGAAATTATCAAATGTTTCCCTAATAGAAACAAAAATACCCGAAAAGCTCCTTAGGGGGCGTCCATTAACTACGTGGGGTATTTTTTTTTAGGAATTCCGGACCCCTCTGGTGAGATCTGGTCGCCCCCCCCCCCCCAAAGATGAGTGAGATTTTGATGGAGCACACCCCTGCTGATCGACCTCGTAGTTTTTTTTAGCTCTCCTGCTTCCAAGACGATTATACCCCCCCCCCCCCCCTAAAGTCGACATCCGCGTCGTTTGTGGATCTTCTTTATTTTTTAGGTCTACTGTCCTTGAAGGATTTAAAAAGCTCACGTTAGTTTTCGTCGACTCTGCCGCCCTGCTCCCTGGTGAGATTTCGCCGGAGCCTTCCATTTCACTTCACGTAATTAGCGGACGCCCCCTACTCTAGAACTCACGCACGGTTTATCAATATCTCTGCCATATGTGGTGTTACTATCTAGCTGTAACGCGATCACTCCTTATCGACGCCAGCGAAGCCTAGCAGCTTGCCTCTGAACTAACGCGTACCTTTGACTTTGATCGTTCACAATTTTGCCATTTACGAGTCAAATTTCGGAAAAAAATCCTGTCTTAATTAATGATGTTAGCAAAGCGGCGAAACTAATCTTTAAAATGATATCTCTATAATTGATTTTGGTGAAGTATGAAGGGAGAAATATGGCACATCACAAAAAATACACCTTTTAGAAATAATAGTTATGACTTCGGCAGAACCGAGTAATACACCCCAAAGCTGTTACTAGCGGACTGTAGTGTTACCTAAAGCGGGATAAACGAGCACTTTGCCCTCTGTTTAGTGTTTTATACCACTTACTGAAGGAGCAAGGCTACAAAATAAGAGTGACCAAAATCGATGTAAGAGAATTACACAGATTAACAGCTAGTAGTTGAATCATTTTTATCTCCTTGTTTTCAATACAGGAGCTACTGGAGCCACTTAACATGTTTCGCTCGTTCTTGCAGCTGTTAGACACATGCGACGCAGTGGAGGTTAATACTGTACCGCATACGAATACTTGAACTCAGTTAGTTACACAATATGAATTACAAGCAATGTTAACGCAGAGTATCGCCAAAAAACCTATGACTGAACGGCGAAGTCAATATTGCTGCCAAACTTGCCGAATCAGGACATAATCACGAGTTGTTGGTGGCAGAAAAGAACTTTCATGACAATATTACTGTCAGAGTGGCGTTCATTAGCTGACATTCAGTGATTCCACCCACTATTGTTAGTGTTAATTTTATGGATGAGGCGTACGTTCGAGAGTAACGGAATTAAAAATTTCCAGATTTCTGTCGACGTATCTATAAATGTTATAGAACATATGGACGTAAAAATTAAACGGCCGTCCCAAAATAAAGTAGTGACAGCTCATTACTGGAACCCTAGATAAAAGTTTTCTTACGAATGGAGTTTGGAATTATTCGATATTATATAACATAGGCGACGGCAGTTCTATCATTACCGTGGCGCCACAATCTGATAGTGAATTCTTGTAGAACTTGACGAAACAAATCGAAAATAAAGATTTTTTGTTTTTATGCATATATATCTCGCTTGGTTTTCGAGATAAAGCATGTTAAAAATCAGTTGTAGGTATAGTTCCTTGTGCCTTTGGCGACAGGCCGTATTTCAATCTAACAACAACCACTAGGAAGAAAATAAAACACCTGTAGTGCATTTCTACCATGTAGATATAGTAGTTTTGGCGAATTTTTTTTTTTTTTACCAGACCGGATCTCACCCTAACCTCCTCACTTTTGAGGTACAATATCTGGAGAACTAAGCGAAATATTTTTTGAAAAATATTCTTTAGTTTCGATTTTTCTCGTCGTGTTACATACGAATTCAGCATCAAATTTGGCTATGGTGAAATTTTTCTTCTCGTCCAGGCCGCATTTCAACATAACCACGTGAGAAGTAAGATATCACAACATTTTATTCTTTACTTTCAATTTGTCACGTCGAGTTACATAAGGGGGCATCCATAAATTACGTGGGTGAAAAATGGGGGGGGGGTCCAGTGATATCTCACCAGGGGGGGGGGTTTACGGAAAACTCCCGTGAGGTTTGGGAAAAATTGTTGGAGTGTAGAGCTAAAAAAAAGCACAAATGACGCGAAAGTCGATTTCACGGGGGGGGGGGGGGGTATTTTGTCGAAAAGTGGGTGTGTGACCGGCTTTTGGAAGGGTAATACCTAAAAAAAAAACAGGTCTCAAAAAGTTGCGAGGGTTTTTTCTAGGGGGGGGGGGGGGTTCGGAAATCCGGAAAAACACCTCATGTAATTTATGGATGCTCCCTAAGAATCCATCATCAAATTGCGACGCCACGGCTATCGCAAATTCCCCTAGGTGACAGCACAAAAATACATCGCGAAATGTACCCAAAAATCGAGTTGAAGTAGCTTCAAAACAATAAGGCAGAAAAAATCCTCCTGCATGTATACGCAACGGTTCTGTCTACCCTGGAATAGGGATGAAGCCGGACGAGGGAGAAAGCAGTGTGGTGTGGAGAGTGTCCACAGCAGGGTCAGTGCCGAAACATCGATTGGCGGGAGAGAGCCCGTTGCTAGGCAACGAGAGGCCGGCCGGTCCACGTGTAACAGCCCAACACAAACCAACACCCTCCACAAAACATCACTCACCACAGAGAAAATAAGTTGGTACTTCAATAACAACCTCACTACTTCGAAATTATAAATATTTGTTAATAAATAAACCTAAATCGACAGATGTATGCAGCGGGGAAAAAAATAGTACTAACATATTTACCATTCCTATATAGACAGGAATATAAGGAATTTCAACCGTACATTGGTTCATCTACAAAATTTGTCTGCACTATTGGTCTAAATTGCTGGAAATAGAGAAGGGAATCGGACACGGCATGTGTTAAAAGGACTCGTCCACAGTGATTTAGGAAAAACAAGTAAAATGCAAACCCGGATGGATTACGCGAAACCGAACGCGCGTCCTCCGAAATGCCACGCCCAGGCGTTAGGGCTCACCCACAAGGCTCGGTGTAAGTAACATCGTTACTCACATACTGTACTGTAACGCAGTCTACATCATTACAACAATCTCTTCTTCGTATTCATTTTATGCGTCTAGGAAATGAACGGTCTGAAACGACGTTGCGAGAACCAGTATGCGAAAACCATGTTTCGTGCTGTCTAATTTGAAGCAGCATTGACGTTGGAAACCACCTGAGACACAACGCTGCTGGTCGATTCCCTGCGTCACAGAGTTTCCCCTCAGCTACGCAGCTCGATACAAAGCTGATTAAGCCAGCCCAGGTACTGCCACGCTCTGCTCTATGTAAGGGCGGCACCTCACCGGCATGCCATGGCAACGCGGCCAGCAGTTTGGGTTTGGCTGCCTCTGGCAACCACAGAGTAGTCAAGCCACGAATGCCGACTGCCTAGTCAGTCAGCGCCTACTTCCCCCGTCGCTTTGGTGTCATTGATGGCAAACACATGAGAGTTATTCAATCTATGCATACCAGATCATTACACTTTAATTATAAACATTATTTTTCAATTTTTTACCGGCTCTGCGTGATGCTAATAACAAATTTCACTTATATAGACGTTGGAGCGTACGGGAAAAGCAGTGATTCAGCCGTGTTTTTACACTAATCTCAATAAAAAAAAATCTCTAAATATTCGTGAAGGCAAATCACTGATAGAAAATGGCAACAATTTTCCATACATGATACAAGGGGATGAAGCTTTTGGCTTACGTGAAAATCTTATGAGACCGTACCAAAGACATAATCTCAGTTATGAGGAACAAATATTAAATTACCGATTATCAAGAGCACGCCGTTACATCGAATGCACATTTGGTATATTATCCAACATGTGGAGGATATTTCACAGGGCAATGAATGTACATATATTGATAAATAAATAACGCCAAAGTAATTGAATGTTTGAGCATTTATTAAATTCAATAAATGCTCAAACATTCAATTGATTTGGCGTTATTTATTTATGAGGAAAATGATTCACAACATCCAGATATTAATTTACATATAGATTTAGCAAAAAAGATTGTACAGACGTGTTCCATTTTGCAAAATTTCGTACGTTCCAGAGATGGAATTTCTTACGAAGATACTCTGACAGTAGCGGGATTTGAACCTGTTACAGATCAGGAACGTGATAGAGGAAGTATGACACTCACAGTTCGAGACAAACTAGCAGAATATTTTGTGACTGAAAACCCATTACCATGGCAAGACAAGTAGGTTTAGTTAAATAAGAGTTAATAAATTTACACTTGCCAAATTGTTTTTTTTTCCCTTCTTTGTTCGTCATTCGTCTTCTTTTTTAAAAAATAAATTAACTATTTCGTCCCAACATGTAATTTTTAAATTACGGTCTGAATAATGTTTTGATGCACTATCCCATGAACACAGACGGTTTTGAATTTACACCACAAATCCTTCTGAATGAAAACTCATTTTTTACAACACAAATCAAACTTTTTACTAATAATATTGTGCTAAAATTGAGCGAGCGTCAAAGCTGGCAGCTGGTTGGCCACTGAGTGAGTGAGGTGCTGCTTACGCCTGTATACTTTATTGGTGACGTCTCCAGCGCGCCAGAGTAGCCGGCCAACTACGGCACAGCGAGCCGCTGATCGGTTCTACGCCTCCAAACTGGCGACGTCACCAGGTGAGTTAGCTGCCATACAATTCAATATTAATTGTTTGGATACTTAGCTGGCAACGTCGCCATGGCGTCCCGGTGAGATAGGGCCCCAAGGCACAAAGTAAACCTTGCTTAGGAATATGGAATCTCTAAAATCTGTGGCGCAACGTGCAGTTGATAGAAATGCAGAACATAATAAACTGAAAACAATTGACGACTTGTACAGCGTGATGCCGTGATAATGTTACAAAATTCCGATGGAGAAGGGTAAATGTGCCTTTCAATTTGAGCTAAGGAACTCTGGTCCGGAAACAACAGAGTCGAAAGTTATAAGCGAAAATCTACTGGAGTTCTGGTTTAGCCTCGAGCCTCGCGTAGCGCTCAAAATAAGGATCCCCAACTTCAGAAGTACAGAATTTACACTGAATACTGAACCACATCCATTGACGAATAACAAGTGTGATATGTTCCATCTACCTGGGTAGTATGTCTCTGATAAACACTGTCAGAGGTATCACAACGATTTTCGCTTATAACTTTCGACTCGGTCGTTTCCGAACCTGGGTCAGTTACCTCAAGCTGATGCATTTACCCTTCTCCATGATCCCTGAAATGGCGTGTATATCCTGCATGTTTAAGGAATTTGTGCAGCCTTACAATTGAGGGCACCATATACTGTGGTGTCTTTCAAATACGGAGACGTCTCAATACCAAAGTGTCATCTGGTCGGTTCAGGCACATTACTGAAGACAAGGCATCATGTCAACTATTATTTTAATGTATTTACATGACATAATAAGTACTTCACGCGAAAAGTTTTTGGATTATAGGTTTACTTCAAGCATCTTTCTTTACAGAGACAATAGTTACTATCAATACTTATGACAGTAATCTTTTTTTATTATTATTTTTACAAATTTCATTCCTCCCAGATGAAGCCTGGGAGGCAGGTTTATGGAGAGTCTCTGTAGTTAAAGTAAGGGGAGGCAATGGGATGTATGTCGGCCGTGGCCTTTGAAAGGAACCATCCCGGCATTCGCCTGGAGTGGCTGCAGAAATCCACAGAAAGGCCGGACAGAGATCTGAACCTCTGTCCTCCCGAATACAAGACGGAGTTTACTGGGTTTTGAACACTGTGCAGTCCAGTGTACCGGGAGTAAAATGCAAAGAAAAAAGTCTCTATCTGTTAGTTTCGTTGAAGGCTATTCACGCAAAAACTACTGGCCAGATTTTGATGGGGTTTCGTAAAATGTATAATGCATAAACCCAGGAGTAAAAAGGGTGTATTTTAATTTTGCTGAAAGCAGTTGAGTTAAGCAAAAAGTGTCCGCAAATTTGCTTTAATGTTTTTCGTTAATGTACAGCGTAAGGTCCCAGATGTAAAATAATATTTATTTCATTTGGTTTCAACTGAGATATAAGTGCCCTCAAATTATCACCCATTTAATGCAAGTTACTTATTTATGGTGTAGGCTGGTGCTTTTTTACTGTGACTGCAAATAATCATCATCAGTGGTTTAACTTTTTTCTGAGAGTCGCGACCCCACTGGAAAACTCGTTGCTTTTGCGATATCATCGACCACGCATTCACTGCAAATGAGGAGTAATTTCGGTAGAGGACCTGACTTAATTCACTTCGTTTTTATTTTACTCGTGGTTATGAGATGAAGTTAGCGGCATTAGTTAATTACACAAAAAGGTATCAACACATGATGAACAAGGACACCCAAACTCCCACTTCATTCCGACGTCTCCGTCAGCTTCCAGAACGTCAATACTGAAGCCTGAAGGATTTTACCAACAGCGTCAGGTGCTGAAATGCGAATCGATAGCTGTGGATGGCTGCGACCCGCGCTATCTCGCGGGAGAGTGAGGACGGCTCCTGGTTTATCTTGGACACACTGGCAGTGGAGATAGTCGAGAGCAGCTGCCGCCAGCACACCCACCACTCTCGTTTTTATCATCACAAGTGGACCACCTGCTGTCCGCTGGGAACAGCCACATCTGCCTGCACTGCACAACTAAAACCACTTGCTTCTCAAACGTCTTCTCTACGAACAAGATCACTATAGACCAACAATGTTCAGAGGGGATATAGGTGACCATAGCTGCACTGACCGTCCGGTACTGAAGTTTTCTGGGTTGTTCTGTTGCTGAAACGAGTGGAAATGGAGAACAATCTCAGAATTCACCAACCCCCTGAGAACCGTAGTTTGCTTGAAAGGTAGCGCATTTTGGGTAGATGCTGGCAGTGTAATTATAGTCGAGCATGGCACTCAGAACGCGAGATAACGCCTGGGACAAACAAAGATTTACGCTGGAGTGTCGTATCGGCCACAATGATTTGCAGACGATCTGCGCTGCCACATTCGAACCGTTTATTTTGAGCGCTTGTCTAGTCACTGTGTTCCTGAACTAGGTCCTACAACGACAGCACTTTGAACGAGAATGCGGTAGCTGTGTCTGTAGTATGTCGTTGGTTCTCTTGCACCGCGCCCAGATATACCGCGCTACAGTTCGCCCCATGCCCAGCTCAGGTGTTATTAGAAAGGAATGGAGACAAGTCTTGTCGGTACAGACATCTCGCCCAATCTCGTTTCATGAAACGATACGCCTGGCGAAGCACTATCAAATGGAGTCACAGGTCACCGCTGCTACAGGGAACGTTGAGTGGCCTTTAAGAGCATCAGAATGTGAATGAAACTCCACGAAGTAATGGAACGGCACGATAAAGACCATGTTGAAAAAGGTAACAAAGGCTATGGAAAGTTAATATCTTCCAGCTAGGAATAAAACAGAAAACGTTTGATCACATCCTACAGAAAACCAGATTTGAAATGAAGAATCACAACGAATCCAGTGACATGTGCTGGGCTAACGACTGCATTGTATGTGCGGATAAAGGATATTAGCTTTCTTACATCATCCGTATCACAGAGATAGCTTTAAACAGTTTATTGTGAGCACTACTCTTAGGTAATCTAAAAAGTTTAGTCTTTAAATCTAAAATTCATACCGTTTGTCGATGTAGATCTTTGCCAACTTTTCCATTTAAATTGGTTCTTACGGAGAAGAGACGTAGGGGCCTAAATCTGTAGATTTTATGACTAGTCCAAAATCACCAGAAGTTCAGATGACATTAAGAAACATGATCCTCAGAGAGGAAAAGATAAGGGATACAATGATGCGGCAGAAGATGATTAAAATGTAATTTAAACATCAAAATATACACTCGATACCCCTGCTGTCTCCATACTATGCCTACGAAATAGCAAGTAATGCAGAATTTGGGAGAAACAAAAAAAATATAGACATTAAGATGTCCTGCAGCACTAAGATTCTTCATTTACGTGTTATTATTATTATTAATAATTTGCCAGGTAAATACTGACAGAAATAACGTGCAAATTTTGTCTTACAGCTCATTTAGTCTCAAATATCAGTCATCCATTATAGAATCAATAATTTTCAACAGAATTGTTAGTAAAATCTTAAACGCATCTACACTAATATTATAAATGCGAAAGTAACTCCGTTTGTCTGTTTGTTACTTTTTCACCACTAAATAAATGGCTAAACCGATCTTGATGAAATTTCTCAAGGAAACACTACGTATCATTACGAAGGACATAGAAACATTTTTCTGTATAAATAATATTTTGTGAAATTTTGAAAACAAACTAAACTATAACAGACAGACTGATAGAATGTGTAAGTTATATCAGTTGCTCAGGCTTTATTTCTCTTCTAAAAGATTACACTTACCAATGAAATTAGCCTTTGTGATGGCTATCAATGAAGCCCAGGGACAAAATCTGAGAGTAACAGGGATACCCCTAGAAAAGACAGGCATATGTCGCTAGCTCACAGCCTTCCAACCCCCAAAGGCTATATTCCTTAGCAAAGGGCAGCAAAACCAAAACGCTTTCCACAAAACGGCATTGACATAAGATGTCCCCAGTAAGTGACATAACTTTAAACCACAAACAAAAATCTGTCAGGGGAAATATGGCAGGTAGTCCCCCTTCAGATAACTCCCTCCGCCACCATTTTTGTTCGATGACATTTTCATACGCGTAGCAAACTGATTCTCTTCATGAGATAGGTTCAACAGGAGAATGGCGTGGTGATTGCTTCCGAGTCATATTATTCTGGCTCCGTGCTTCTTGGGACACCCTTTACATAACTTTCACAGCTCTCTACGTCTAATTCTAGCAATAAAATTCTAAGTTCACGCCTATGAAGTCGCGAGAGACAGCTAGTTATTGATATACTATTAATAAACAGGACACTGGATTCTAGGGTGTGAACCTTCACTGCCTGGCATTCCCACTTGCTACCTCTACTTGTTGTGTTTCCGGAGCCGAGCTGGTTATTTCTGCGGCCGGAAGCAGCTGTCTGCGTGCAACGTGTGTGCCACGTGACGGATCCTCCGCTTATAGCCGCCGCGACTGAGACAATGCGGGGTGTCACAGCTGCCGCCGCCCCAACAGTAAACATCACTACTATCCCAGCAAGCTCAACAGTCATACACTGCTACGAGTCAGCCAATACCACGCTCACACTCGGACAAAAAAATTCTTTTCACGACCCCCTTCCCTGCCTACTTTTTAGTATGAACAATGATATGTCAGAGGAAACTCATGACGTATGCAATGTCAGAATAAAGATTTTCAACTCTGAGACATAGTAGTTGCGATGGTGTAGATCTAGGGTATAGTTGACAGGGGCGGTGAAGCTACCTCGCACGCCGCGAACTGTCTTACGTGTTTTCCCAGGTTGGGAACCTCTGCACTTGACCACACACACATGTGGAATGCGGCGCAAACAACTTGCCTTACCACGTAACCCTGAACTATCTGAAGGATATGACTTGTCAACTGGCCCGGTTCTGGCGTGGCAATCAGGAGGATGCGGGTTCCAATCCCCATCTGACATTCCAGATTTCCACTTTCCATAGTGTTCCGAAAACACTCTAGGTCAGGGGTCGACAAACCGCGGCTCTCGAGCCTACTGCGGCTCTTTGAGTATATTGTGGCGGCTGTTTCATAATATATTTTTTTAATACATCTTCACCGATAATAATAGTTCTAGCAGCATTAGCAATGTCACATCGGTGAGGTCTAAAGACCAGGCCTCACCAGTGTGAACAAACGTTTTCCGACATGAATCTTACTAAAAAATAATTTGTGAAACCGAGTAACTGATGAGAAATTAATGTTCGAAATTAAAAACAAGTTACACACGTAGTATGACAAAACTTTCTAAGGAAATGCAAGCGCACTGTTCTTATCCATTAAAATTATTACTATTTATAATTGATTTATTCACGAATATATTATTTACACAACCGTATGTATGAAGGTGTATTGATTAATTAATAAATTGTATTAATAATTTCATTATTAAATTATAACTATGGCTCTTAAGTTTTTCCATACGCCTTAAATGGCGATATTGGCTCCTTAACTTCTATAGTTTGCCGACCACTGCTCTAGGCGAGTGCTAGGATGGTTTCTTCAAAAGGTCTTGGCTGAACCCCCTCCCCTTCCTTGCCCCCAGTCTTTTCACGCTTCTAATGACCTCGACGACGACCAGACGTAAAAAAATTAAAAAAAAAAAATATATCTATTTCACAAAAATTGTTACTGAACAAAACTAAATACAGTTCGAAAAGTGCTCTCTATCAAAGTACAGCAAAACCTTTATTAAAAGAAATGGTTCCGCTTTGGAAAGAAAATAAAGCAAAGGAATTAGAAAAAATCATGGAAACCTGAAGACTTCAAACTACTCCCATAGTCTGTTGAATGATTTAAACAGGTAGAATGTTTCCCTTTAAAATGAATTATGTCGCTGTGGCTATTTACACAGTTTCGAATGCTTTTATGGTGCTGATGTTTCCAGGGGTAGGAAAAATATGGCTCGCAGGCCAAATCCGGCCTGCGGAAACAATTACAATCTTTATTTACGAATGTTACACGTGAAACCAACAGAGAAATACTATTATTTATACACAATATTTCGGCGACATAAAACTCCGTGGCCATCTTCAGGTGTAGTCATAAGACATGGAGTTTGCCTGGAGCATGTTGTTTGTAAACTGGTATGGCAACCACAGACGTCGTTACGTTGCTTAGTGGCATCTCAGACTTCATTAGGAGCCCTCAAAGCACAAAACACTGAGGGTTGCTGACGAGCAGCCTCAGTAACAGGTGTCCACGCATCACTTAGTTGGAAACCACAGTCCCGGTTAACCAGAGCAGACGCAAAGCTATTCAAACGCTTCTGTAATGACGCTGCCCAGAAACCTCTCGCATGTGCCATCACCTTAGCTGATTCGAAATCGAATCCGTATCTTTATTACAAACTATGTTCTGCCACCGCAGATTTGTCCTTTTGTCGCAGGCGAACATGTCGAGCATGTTCCAAATAACGCTGTTTAATACACCGTCCTGTCTGGCCGATGTACTTTTTTTCCGCATTCACACAGAATGCTGTAAACTCCAGTGTACGAAGGGCAAGGTCATCATTTGGAGAGCACAAAATGTTAATTAGTTTCTGTGGTGGTAGGGGAAAGGTCTTAAAGCCATTTCTTGCTAGAACCCTTCCAACCCTCGATGTTGTGGCACCAGAGTACGGCAAGAAGGCTAAGTTAACCGGGATTGTGGTTTCCAACTAAGTGATGCGTTGATACTTGATACATGTTATTGAAGCTGCTCCTCAGCAACGCTCAGTGTTTTGTGCATCCCGGGCGTACAATGAAGTCTCAGATGCTGCTAGGCAACATAACAACGCCAGCCGTTGCCATGACAGTTTTTAAACAACGTGCTCTAGGAAAACTTTAAGTCTTGCGACTACAACTGAAGATGGCGACGTAGTTTTATGTCGCCGAAATATTGTGTATACATAATAATACTAGCTGTTACCCGCGACTTCGTACGCGTGGATTTAGAATTTGATTGCTAGAATTGGATGCACAAAGCTGAAAGTTACCTAAGATATGTCGATATAATATGGCGGGAACGCTATTGATATACCATCCTACCGTCGAACCTGTCTCATTTATTTATATCGGAAAAAGTATCCTATTTCGTCCCTAATGATACAAAGTATTTCGGTATACACATATAGTCGTCAAAACAAAAAGACGGAGACTTACTTTCGCATATATAATATTATTAGTTTAGATCACACAAAAACTGCCTGTGGAACCAGTATACCCTGATAAAAGTAAACGCTTAGTGCACTATTCTATCGCCAAAGATTTGCCAGAACATGGTATCCTCACTACAAAATCCTAGGCTTGGGTCAAACTATGAAAAACAATTGATAAAGATTTTGCTCGCAGTGGAGTTTGAACCCGAAGCCACACGTGAGTTTTCTTAAGAAGCAAGCACGTTACCACTGCGCTACGCTGCCATTGCTCTCTAACGTTACGCATTACAAACACATATAGATATTATACGTTTTTCTTTCACAGTTCAGATAGTTTTCATAATTTAATGACAATATCTTCTTATCTATACAGAATATGGTATCCCATGTCCATCCTAATGTCAAATAGCATCTCCTTGTGAAATTTCATCACGATTGGAGTAGCCGTTTAGCCCAAGAAACGTAACAAACAGACAGACAGACAGACAGAGTTGGTTTCCCGAGATACAATCATAAATATAGAACGCCGAGAAAAACTACGTTCATTATAAATTTCAGTGTTCAAATTAGAACAAATTTTAATCATTCTAGAACACGTTAGCTCACTCCGTTGAGCCAGTTGGTTGCGGCACCTTGATGGTGTCCGGCGTTGACAGGGGGGTTAGCTGGTTCGAGTCCCGTTAGTGCAGAAAATTTTCAACATCGGAAGTCGGCCGACAGAGTACCCAGGTGATGGTGTCCTGGATTAAATCCGAAACCTCTCCGCAGTGCGTATGGAGTGGTGATTCGTCTGTCGCATGGGGACGTTAAGCATGGCGGCTACCAACATGTCTGTCGGAAAAGCAGGCCTGATTGGGCTGGCCCTGGTTCACCATCTCTCATCCACAACGCTAATAACAATCTGCACTGAACACACACACTATCACAGTAATAATCAGTTACAGTTACACTCACAAACACTGTCACAATGGCAACGGAAACCACCCCAGTTCATCCACTCTCCAGGGAGTTACCGTGGTAACAGCCTATACTCCGGTACCGCTACGGCACTCAAAGAAGATAACAACTTCATTAAAAATGTTTTTATTTGTTTTTAGGTTTCTGCAATAATGCGTATAAATATTGTGTACTAGCTGATACCCGCGACTTCGTTCGCGTTTATTAAGAATTTCTTTTGCCAGAATTGACTATAGAAAGTTATTGGTAACGGAGGATTGGTCCCAAACAACACCGAGTCGGCATAATATGACAGAAAAGCTATCACTATATCATTCTACCGTCGAACCTGTCTCTTGAAGAGAATCAATGTCCAACATATTTAAAACCAGAAAAACAAACGAAGGTGCAGGGATGTGGGGAAGGGGGGAGAATTAACTAACGGTAGCTTTATTTCAGCTTGATCTTTTCTTCTTTCTTCGGCATGAGCATCCGATCCTTGGGTTCTAATGACTTTAGCTGCTCGTGTTGTGCTAGAGCTAGATCTTAGGCCAGTTTACGCTCGCAAGGCATGTCGAAAAAGAGGGCCAGAAACATTTAAGCAGACACAAAGTAATAGGACAGAGAAAATCGATATCTATACCAAATAAAATGTTTTTTCTCTAAAAGTCGTCGAGATGTAAAGCCGTAAGGAAAAAAAAGTTTTTTCTTTACGAGTAGAATTACCCATTAAAATAAGTACCTATTCCAGTTTGTAACTTAGCCCACCGAACTTGATTTTTTTAGGGGGGGGGGAATTTGGACCTTTTCTAGAATAGTTAGCAGCCTATGCACTATTACTTAAAGTCACTAAAGTTTGCACAAAAAAGGCAAACGCGATACTTAACTGTAGCCGGCTCTGGGCGTAGCAGGAACAGATCGGCTGCCTTTCATGTCGGGTTCAACCCCAGATAACAGTGCTGTAGCAAACTACCACACATCGTCTCTGCGAATCAGAATCTTAAAAGCCCAGAATACGTAGACAGCAACAACTGTGTGGACCGTCCTCCTTCGAGATGGAAACTCGTGATGAAAAAAAAGATCATTTTTCAAAAAAAGTATTCAGCATATATTTTTTCAAACCGTTTTTGCTATAGGTACTCCATATTACAACAAATCAAAATGCTTTTTATAGCATACGTGTTTTGTCTTTATTTAAGACGTCCTAAGTGCACTAGATAACATATATACTGTATTAGTTGTCATTAACTTGTGTTTCGTAGATTGGGTTACGATGACTTAAATTACGATAGTTCTTGCTTATGAGTTAATACGTGTATGCTGGAATTCCTATAACAGCTGTGTGTTTCCCTGTATTATTTTTCTCATGTGCTGTTGTAAAATAACTGATAGTGAGATAACACAACTTTAAATTAAGTTAGTCACTTTGTTGTTATTGTTGATTGATCGACAGCCGAGAACAAAAAAAAATGCTGCCAAGCTAGTGCTGAAAACTGCTGGAGATATCAGAAATGAGAATGCTGACATAACTAGCGTAAAAAGAGTGTGAAAATTGCTTATTTGCTTTGGGTATTTTTTATCATCCTTGTTGTCGCGGTGTGTTTGAGTGTAGATTTTTATTTATATTTAAATGTTCTGAACAAGGTTATGTCATATTTTTACTGTCAATGGGAGCCTTTATTAATATATCGACATATATGAGAAACTGAAAGGAAACGATTTACCCCATCTTACCAGCAATCTGCAGTGAACGCGTGGCTTTAAGCCTCGTCGACGTCGACTGGGGGCAAGGAACAGTAAGGAATTCAGCCATGGTCTTTTGAAGGAAGTACACCGGCATTCCGCATGATGTAAATTGGAGAAACCATGAAAAATCTAAACCTAGATGGCCAGACGGGGATTCGAAGCTGCGCCCTCCCGAATGCGAGGCCGTGGCTGTAGTGTATTGGCAGCCTGTCGAGCAGCTGATGTCGGTCCTGCAGGTGTCAGCGCGCCACCTGTCGCACGCAGGTGAGCAACTGTGCCCACTCCATCAGCACCACCAGGCGGCCTTCCCTTAAATCCTACGTCTTGAGTTGAGACCTTTCTGTTGGATTTTGCTAATATCTGTTGTTGTTTTTTCAGTTCAGTACCCCGGAGTTGGGTTGGCTGATGTTGCCACCGTATAATTTCCAATCCATGAAGAGATTCTGGAGGGGAAAACATTTTTCCTCAATAAGTTTGCAGCTAACAAATTGCCAGCTAGAAATACGAAAATAAACATGAAAATACCAGTCAGGAACAGTTAGTCATCAACTGGCTTCTAAAATAAATAAACATTTGCAGGAAAAGATACTACATCAAGTTGCTAGTATTCCAAATAATATACACTGGCGGAAAGTGCAGCATCAAGACGAAGTTGTGATAAATGAATGAAATTTGTCCCCAAGTATCGCCATATGAAAACTATTAAATTATTAGAAATTGAAAGCTTTACTTGTAATAGTATGTATTATGAGAATTACAGGGCTATTTATTATGCAAATCGCTATGTTTTTCAGCATATAAGTGATGAACAGCGTGGTGTAACATGACACTTTTCTGTCCACAAGTTCTCGTTCACCAAGTATGACGACCCTCCACCCCCAAATGTCTAATTTTGAGAGACATCGGACAATTGGCGTGTTTGAAATGGATGCATCATATCGTGAAATCTCCCTAAGGACTGGCTGTAGTGCAACGTCAGTATACAGACTTGTTACACAACGGATCAAAGAAAGCTCTAGTAGTCCTACTGTAGGCACACGTCCATACGGAGGAACAACAGGACGTGGAGGCCGCCAAATTGTGAGGACGATTGTAAACCAGTTGCTTAAAGCTGGGTTACACACTGATTTCATTGCCAGCATCGTCTAACCTCGTGTAATTCGAAACGCAAATGGACATGTTAGAACAGAAAGTGCGAATAGTAACAGGGTGTCATTCTGAAAAGTTAAATCGAATGTTGATAATGAAATACAACTATACCGCTTCACATCGCTACAACGTTAATAAAAGACAGATTCACACGCTTAAATATTCAAGACCTAAATAACGAAATTTGTTACAGCTTTTTGGAGAAATAATCAGACATCAATAGAGGCACTTCATTACACGGTCCAGTGTAATGTTTTTGCTAAAATAATGCAATATTTTCAAGCGGTACAATATGTGTGTGAGTGTGTATGTGAAAGAGAGGATGACTTTCCTTACTAAACCACGGAGCGAATATTAAATGCTCAGTATCTTTTCAAACAATATTAACAGGCATAGAACTTCTTTGGTGTGGGATGCATTATCAATCCAATCAGAGGTGTGCTGCGCAAAATTAATTTCCTACGGTCGAAAACGCAGCGCAGGATGTTCGTAGAAAGTAAATTCCTGTATTTTTAAAATTTTTATAATATATATATATATAAATTGACGTGTATATCGTTATACTTTTGAGTTTCCCATCGTGCACAACTTTGGCCGAATGCCGGTAGCTGTGGGGGTGTGGTATGTATGGTGGTTCATAGTGGTGGATATGGAACATTTTCATATTTCGACCAAAAACATGCGTGTCCGTATATTTCACTTTCTTGCCACAAATACGTAGCGCAGAATACTCGTGTTTGTGTGTGGTATTAGCCTCCAGTTTCCCAACGTGCGCTATTGTGGTTGTATTTCCATAGCTATCGATCAAAATTCTTTACAAACACGAAAGAAATCATGGCACCAACTAGTTTTTACATATTTAATTTGGCGAAATGCACATTTTATCTACAACACTCGAGGTAAATCAGGCGATATTAGGCATAGAAGTTTTCACATTTCAAAGGTGTCCTTAGCAACACGAAGTAAAATAATTATGTCTCGTATTCCGCTAGCGCGATTCTGGAAATCGAACCCAGCACAGTGGAGATTGAGAGAATGAATGGCGGCGCCTTTTGACTGCTGTGCCTCCAATTACGGCAAGCTGTTGGGAGCTTCGAGTTGCATTGGGCTCCCTCTGGGGCAACTCTCGTTACCAGGGCGACGTGCCTGAAAGACAAGGGAGAGGGTAGCTGCTAACCGCTCAAAGGCCCCAGCGAGGTCGATCAACACAACTCCGCAGACAGCGCGCCGCTTTGTGTCCGCTGCAGCGCGAGCATTACCTGCTGCCATTCCGCGCAGAATAACGAGATCTCTGCACTTACTTATGTTCTACACGCTAAAGGCAGTACAGAATTAATAGAAAGCAAAGAGCAAAATCGAAACTCCAAAAAGAAAAGTTTAATCTGATGGATTTCCGTAAAATTATTAATACGACAGATATAGAAGGTAGAAAAGAAAGATAACGCACCCTGAGGAAAAAACATTGTCTCGGGCGGCAATTGGACCTGTGATGTTCAGTACGCCAAAACGTGCTTGACCTTTTCTGTGGCTATACATTCAATAAATGTTTGATTTACGATTTTAAGCGTTGACTGTACAAGACGGGCAGTATTAGGGTTAGATATTTGAGGTGTTATTCTACTCTCATGTTTACACTGAAGTCCTCTCCTTGCAAACTTTCAGAAATTCGACGAAATATGGCATTAAAAAAAAAAATTGGAAGTCAGATTTATAAAACCTGCTCCTATGCCAGGTCAGTTGGAGTCACAAGATTTTAAGCCAGATCCTAAGCTTTTGAACTGTGAAAATTTCATTATAAATTTTTCGGTAGATTTATCGTGATATCCTAATAAATAAACAGAATTTGGCCCGCTACAAATTTACACATAAGTAAAGATTATTAGGAACTGGAAGAATCACGTCAAAACAAGCTTTCTGTTCAGCAGTCGACATACATACGCCCGTGAATCATTTAAAATGAATTGCAGAATCACCAGTGTTTTCTAGTTTCAAATCACCCTTCTGAGAATTACACTGTAGAAAAAGTTAACACAGAACTGAAAACCATGAGATGAAAACATATCAGCCCACAATCAGCACTGTCAATATCATATTTTAAAAAATCCTGGTGCAGTGTCAACCCCCACCCCTGCATTTCAGAATTATATCCGGATTTAAGACCTGCAACAAACAAGTCTTTAATTGCATTTTTATGATCAACAGAGGATTTAGCGTGTTAGTTAGGGAGCGTCCATAAACTAAGTAGCTCCGTCTAGAGGGGGAGGGGGAGGTTGGTTGGATAGCTACGCTGAGCTACGTGGGGAGGGGGGGGGAGGTTTCCAAGCCAAGCAAGGTACCTTCTTACTCATATTATTTGTCACAGTTAGAATAAGGTACAGATAGTGTTGCAAACTGAAAAAAAACAAAAAATGTTTTTTTTTCTGCTTTGTGAAAAAAAAAAACATGAAAAAAAAACTTAGCACCCGTGTTTTTTTTCTAAATTTTGTTTTTTTTCTAATTTTTTTCTTCAGAAAACAATTTATTTGATAAATTATAGTTTTATTTAAGGCACTTCCATTTTACAAGTGTGTTTTAAGTCTTACTGAATCATATAATGTCTCACATAATGATTCATAAGTTAATCTATATAGGTAACATAATTTTATTCATCCTCTATGTCAGTACCACATTCACTAGTATCAGCACTACCAACACTAGTTCGATCGGTGTCAGAATTTTCTGTCTCTTCTTCTGTCTCCTCTAGATCCATAACTTCAGAAATAGTTAAATTTTCTTTTACTGGTTGTTCTTGTATTGTATGCAAAAGATTTTGAGATTGCAATTTTAAATTGTGAGCAAAGTACACAATGTGCATAAAGACTGCGCCTATAGTTCTGTATTACGGTCTTTTAAGCTTGAATTAAAATCTATTATCAAACAAAATAGGAGCTTTACTTCTTTTCAATCGTTTGTTTACACCAACGGTTGCAAGGAAACGATTCATAATTAGGGACCGTGCACAAACTACGTGGGTCGGTCCAGAGGGAGGAGGGGTTAGCTGGAAAGGCTACGCGGGGAGAGGGGGGGGGGGTTCCGAGCCAGGCCACGTAACTTTCCTTTCGTAACATTTTTCACAGTTAAAATGAGGAACTGAACTCACAACAGCATGTGAGTATTTATTTCCCTCAGTTAATTATATCCGTATGTAATTTACAATAGTTTGACAAGAGAAAACAGTAAAAAATGTCATCTGGAATCAAAATGGAAGAAAGCTACGTGATACGTGAGTGGGGGGGGGGGGTTAGGCAAAAGCCACGTAGGGCTACGTGGGGGAAGAGGGAGGGTTCACAGGAGGCCAAAGTGGAGCTATGTGGTTTATGCACGCTCCCTTACTGACAATTTAATGAGTCAGTACCACTATACACTATACTCTGAGAGTTAACAAGTATACGAATATAAAGAAAGCCCAATAAGTAATAAAAAGAGGCAAAAAACCGTGGATAAATTTTAAATTCCTAATTTTTTTAAAAGATCTGTAGGTAATTTTGTAGGGCTGGCAGCACTATTTCAAATAGCAAGTATCAATCCAAACAATGGGGAATGGGGATTCCTTCTCGCGCAACCTTGTCTCTTCGGGAAATCCCCGTTCATAAAGAAAATTTCAGTCAATTTTGCCAATATTTTCGTAATTTTTTTTCCCTACTGAACCAGAAAAATATAGTACATTTTAAACTAAGATAAGTACTTAGAATAAACTCTAAAAAAGTCATTTTAAACGATAACTGCCTTACAAATTTGAGATTTAGTAGTTGTGAAAAAAAACGTGTTCCAGAAAAAAAACATGTTTTTTTTCAAAGTTTTTTTTATGTTTTTTTTTTTTAAGCCAAAAAAAAACCGTTTTTTTTACAACACTAGGTACAGAGCACACAACAGCTTGTAGATATTTATTTCTGTCATTTAACTATCTCCGTGTGTAATTTACGATAGCCTGACAAGAAAAAACAGTACAAAATATCTTCTAGAATTAGTAGGGGAAAAAGCTATGTGCTACGTGAGGGGAGGGTGGGGGGAGTTCACAGGAGGTCAAAATGAAACTGCGTGGTTTACGGACAGTCCCTTAAGAAAAGGAATAGACTGTCAACTGTCGGCCACGGTGATTTAAGATTTCAGATGACAAATAAGGCACAAATTATCGCAAAAACAATATCAATGCACGGATTCACGTCTTGGAAATCTGTGGATTATATTATTCATTAGAAGAAGGGGAATAATTTTTTTTTTTTTTTTTTTTTTTTGTAGTGTTAAACGAGTACAAACTGATGGAAATATGGAGATCTTTATAAACCCTAACCTTGGTCGGTGGTCCCGAGCAAGTACTAACTGTTTTGGCGCCTTACGCGGCTATAACAGATAAAGTAAAAACATCCTATACCATCACTATTCAGTGCTCTTCAAATTACCAACAGATGTATCTGTGACAAACGTCATAAAATATTACCATCTGTGACAAAGTTGCAAACGTCGGTATATCATCTTCTACTGTATGCAGCACTTTAATTTTTTTGGATCAGTGTACGAGTTAATTGAGCGCTGTAACAGGACAGCTGTGTCGAAGAAATTGATCCCGACAGCCCTGTGAGAGACAGCTGCGCAAACACGCGGTCGGAGGCAGGCGCGTAACTGAGTGCAGAGCAGATGCAGTTTGCAACTCTACACCGCGCTGAGGCTGCGCCGCAGGGGCGAAGACGGGCGAAACCCGACGAGGTGGCGGCAATGCGATATCGACGGCGAGCGCGCGTCGCTGAATCACGCCTCCACAACTGGCGGATACTCGACGCTGCGAACATACGGGCGAATCAAGGGAACTGACGAAATGTCTCTACCGGAGGCGCGTCTACACGACGCTAGGTGGCTGGAACGAGTGTACTGTCGTGGGTGCGCGCACAGCGCTTCAAAGTCACTCTCCTCGTGTCTACAGGCTCTAGACCAGTGTTTCCCAACGTGGGGCCTACGCCCCACAGGGGTGCAATTTGGTTTTTTTAGGGGGGCAATTTAGAAATTGACTTGATACGACTTTACCGCTTTCTCTTTGAGTTATTTAAACACAATGCCAGATATGGTTACAAAATATAGCAAAAAAGCAAATTCTTAAAAGGATCACACTAAATTGCCATAATAAATGTTTATTATAAATCTTTTGAATCACACTCCTATCCATCTCCATCAGTGGTAGTGCAGCGCATGTTTGTAAATATGTGCGTTTATAGTGCATTATTTTTGTTTTCGGATATATCCAGATGCAAAATGACAACCATACATTCCTGTATATTGCATTTGTTGATGTAAACATTTACAAACCATCTGAAGATGAGCAGGTATAGCTCGAAACCGGTAATGGTTTAATAAACAACAACATCATATTGTGACTGGTTGCTGTATTTTTTACAACCCATATTTGACATCACAGTCGCGGAAGTTCCACCATCCATCATGGATAAAATATTATTTCATTATATGTTTTTTAATTTTACTTACTGTGTTTTATGATAATATTAAAGTGTTTTCTTTCAAAAACCATCCTATATCAGTTTCTTTAATAACAAATAATTTTTTTATTAAAAATTATGTATGGGGGGCAAAAAAAATGTTGAAAGTGGGACATGACCCAAAAAAGGTTGGGAAACACTGCTCTAGACAGTCAGCTGACTCAGTATAGTGGAATCGGTTCATGACCAGTTTTAGGCGTGCGAGGTCAACAAACAAGATGCTCAGATTTCTAGGTTGTAATTTAAAACAGCGCACACCAGAAGTTAAATCGATTGCATATAAGTCACTAGTGCGTCTTCACTTAGAATATTGTTGTTCTGTATGGGGTCCCTATCAAAAGGGGTTAATGGAAGCTTAGGAGAAGGTCCAAAGAAGAGCTGCCCGATTCGTGACAGGTATATATAGTTGGAGTGAAAGCGTAAGTGCGATGTTGAAGAAGTTAGGTTGGGAAGACCTGGAACACCGAAGGTGTTGCTCACGACAGGAGCTCATAGAAAAATTCACGACTGACTTGTTTCGGAATAACAGCAGATAAATACGAGTACCAGGAATATTCATATCTAGGAACCACTGGGAAAATAAGATAAGAGAAATCAGGGCCAGAACAGATTTATTTCTATACTCATTTTTTCCGCGAGCGATTAGGGAGTGGAATAGAAAGGATTTACCGGGCGAGTAAACTTAAAATCCGACAGGAGTAGTTCTCGATAAATCACTTCCGCCATCCTGATCTGGGTTTTCCCATATCGCTCCGGGCGAATGCCGGGATGGTTCCTAAAAATATCCCATGGGCGCCTCCTGCCTCACGTATATCCCTTCCTATGAACAAATGGTTATACATTAGGATTGGTGCAATGCACCCTCTGCCACCCACTTTTAGCGAATCGCGGAGTAATAATAATAATAATATGGCGATACAAGTAACAAGTCTAGTGAGTATAGCAGAGGCATTAAAACCTTCAGAACTGCTTGAAAGTGAACAATATGGAATTTTGGGAATAAAAGTTATAAGAACAAGGACTAGAGATGCTGTTATTTTTAAAAAATTGCCTTACAACGGTGTCATGTTTGTTTTTTATGTATGACAGCAACTCTTCAAACTAGATACAATTAGTCTTAAATGATTTCTGTAACGCTCTACATCTTCAATTGCAACTTCAATCCTGATGCATTTAAAGCGCTTCTGTTTTATATCTACTCTTAACCCATTTCTGGCATTTTCTTTTATTATTCTTCATATCATGCAACGTTATAATTAACAAAACAGCTACAATATTAATTCCTACTTGTAATATGGACATACCTTCAAGAAGATCACAACGTTCGACTAGAGAACTGTCCTGATAGTGAACTGTCTTAAGATTATTACTAGCACGCTAGTCGACTCTCTTACCCCGACCATCGACGCTCCTGCCCACTGTCGTTCCAGTCAACTCGTATTTTGTAAACGCGGCCTAACAGATCAGAGAGCACGGTACAGTCTAGATTACTTGAACCAATTATTAGAAGAGTAGTGCGGTATGGGTATAAGCAAAAAGACGACACTAGGGCTAGTGACCAAAATTTTCACTGTGCTGATGGTGACCAAGTTAAGGAATTTAAATATTGTATCTGGAAAGTTTGATCACAGATGATGGGAAAGGTAGACGAGAATAAGTACACCAGGCGAAAGACGTTTTCTCAAAAAGAAAGTGTCTCACTAAAGCAGTTAGTGAAAAGCTTGGGCTCATAAACATGGTCTGCTAAAAGCGGAAGTACTGAAACTCGGGGTATTCGACTAGTAAGAATACCTTGGGCTGATAAAGCCACCAACAACAACGTTCTCGAAAGAGCAAACAAAAGACGCATCTCGGTTGAAACCTCAAAACAGTAGCAGAAATAGGTTCCTTTGCGTCTTGCGTAGTCATTCTGACTTGCACCATCTTGTTTGGAATGAATCTGGAAGGTAGCAGGAGCAAAGGACGACCAAGAGTAGGATATACAGGGTGTTAAAAAAAAAGTTTAAAATATATTAGGAGGTGATAGTATGCATCAAAATAAGACAAAAATGTTTAATAAATATAAGGTCGCAAGCGCATACTTCCGGAGTTAATAACAGGTCCGCAATGTGACGCCCGCCCACGGCAATACATGCCCGTATGTGATGGCATGTATTGAAGACGTACATGACCAACCAAGACAGTTTCAAAGAGTGCGTGGTTCCTTACGCCGAAGGGCTGAGGCATGTATTGCCGTGGGCGGGCGTCACATTAAGGGCCTGTTATTAACTCCGAAAGTATGCGTCGCGACACAATGTTTATTGGACATTTTTGTCTTATTTTGCAGCATACTATCACCTCCTAAAATATTTTAAACTTTCTTAACGCTCTGTATAGACATAATTAAAACCAAGTACACGTATTGATGCTTAAAAATCTTGACTGAAGACAGGAAATGTCTGGTAGACATGCTACCCACAAAGGTTGAGGAGATGACGAAGAATTGGTCTGCATCCACAAGACACAATCTAAAAACAATCATCCCTTTACACAAACTGACTAGTGTGGAAGTTAACTAAAAAAATTAACGTAGTTCACAACCCGAAGGACGCATGCTGAACCATTGTGTCAGAGGTAGGACAGGCAGTTCTTTTCCACTGGCACCCATTGTTTAACGTGGAATCCGAACCACCAAACGTCTGATGCAGCTCATATAGTAAAACACAACTGTTAGATACTCCCGGGTTAGCGAGTTTAAATGAGGTCGGAAGTTAACACTGGTGTTTGTCCTAACCGGGAACGGCTTAACTCTCTCTAACAACCTCTCTGCTCCGCGTGCAAAGATAGTTTTGTTTAAATATTGTAGCTTTGTTTTGTGATGTTCCTTTTAAGGTAAACAAAACACAGTGGACAATCAGACAGTCACGAGGAATCGGTCATTCTGTGAATTGTATCAATGAGACATATATAACCTGTGCTGAAATTTTTTTTTTTTTTTTAACTGAGTGATCGTAGTAACTCTGAGGCACTGTAGTGGTCAAGCTGGAAGATGGGGAAAATGAAACTACAAACAAAATCAAGGAGTTATGGATTCTTCACAGTCAGCGCTTCAGAGAAATAAAATCGTATCGCATTCTTCAGTATTAGAAAGGGAAACGGAAGGAGATGCAGTTTAAATCACTAGGTATCCTACCATTTCAGAGAACCAAACAATTCGCTTCTTTTACAAGTGAGTACGTGTCACGTATGTTGATTTGGATTTTCGTAATAAATTTTTACATAATGACCAAACTAGTTGAAGAAATAACTGGAATCGCAACAAATAATTGTAATTCTCGTAGAATACAAATGCAACAGAACAGCATGTGCCATAATAAAGTTTACTTCTGAGCTTTTCTGATAGTTGGAGATATTGCTTAGACTGCAAGCTGTGAGATTACAAGGAACTCAAATCAACATTCTGTCTTACCGCAAAAAGACTGAACTCAGAGCAGCACTAACACTTCAAAAGTGTTTAATTTTTATTTATTGTATGACACTAAACAGACTTTCACAACCCGCACTCTGGACACGATCCCAGGTCCCCGGGACCGGGTGCCCTGGCTGCGGTCTCCGCCACATAAACTACACATTTCACAACCACACAGAACACAGTTACACATTTCGCGGACAGATGGCAACACCTCACTTTCGCCATTATTACTTAGTCGACCTGGCTATAAGTATAGCTGGGGCATGAAGTCATAAAACTAAAGTTCCAAATTTGACCACGCAATAATGAGTAAAAACTCATAAAAGGCAGCCGACTTCTAATGTTCGGAAATTGTGGTGAAGAAGAAGACAAAACATATTTTTGTAATGTTAATATAATAAAACTATACAGAAATGGAGCTACAGAGAAACATGTGGAGAGAGACATACAAATATAAAATTATAAGCAAAAACTGTGCAAAATTTTATATCAACGGAATTAAAAATTTTCAGACATGTTGGTTAGCCAGTGTAGTGCTATCGTCAAAATGACTTAGGAGGTATTCTCAAACGACGTGATCGATGTTTGCGAAAGTTCCCACTCGGAAAGCATACTTCCAGACCTTGCACACCCACTTCTTCCACGCTTCAGTTGGCACCAGGTGTTCCTTGGAAGCTGCATTCCAGCAGAGGCAGAGTGGAGCAATCTGTTTGAAGACGTGTCATGTTCAGTTTTCCTTCTACTCTTTTTTGACGGAGAACGTTGGCGTCCTCCGTGTTGCAGATTGGAATCCTTGATTTAAGACGAGTTGGCGGCAGGTTATGTGACGCAGTGCGTATTAGTAGGTTGTGACTATTTATTTGAGCGTTACTGATTAAATCAGAGCTGGAGATAATTCTAAGTGACCTTACTAAAACGAACAGCTGAATGTATGCAACAGTGGAATGTTTTCACATATTTGCGGTTAAGTTTGGAAGCAAACAAGAGTAGGACTAACGCGAAATAAAGGATTTTTGCAGTAGTTATTCCGATTCGCCGTTTTTTATAGCACTTTGAATGTCTGTATACAATACACCAAGAGTACTTTAAGATACCAGGATAACAAAATCCTATGTTTTCAGACCACCTTGGTCTTTTTCAGCTGTTGTTATCATCAGTGAATCAGTCGGTTTGGTTTAATTGTTCAGCACGAAACAAACCATGTACCTTATTACTAAATACGCTCTGAGCATGGTTGGCGAACAGCTAACTCTCTGGCCTCGCATTCTGGAGGACGCGGGTTCGAATCCCCGTCCGGGCAACCAGATTTATATTTTCTATGGTTTCCCGGAATCATTCGAGGTGAATTGCGGGACGCTTCCTTCAAAAGGCCATTATGAGTCGCGTTCCCAAGGCGAAGAAGTGTGCAACGATAGATGGATGTTGAGTTTTTTTTTTTTTTTTTTAATGGCATTTGGCAACGGAGGCCATACAGCCAGCTCAAGGTAATTATGATTGCTTTCAGTGTATGGACGCCACAGAACGGACAGGACATTCACACAGACACACAACACTTAACATCCATGCCCGCGGCCGGATTCGAACCGGCGGCCTTCGGCACTCTAGCCCCTACGCTACCGAGGCCGGCGATGTTGAGTTTTCGGCGAGCTGCAGTTGCTAGTCTGTTCGTCGTCCACCCGCTGCGCTGTCATCGATAACAACAGGCGCCAGCCTACGAACAATAGTGACACGCCACTCGCATATTCTTCTATGTTGTTCCAGGAATGCTGCCCCGAGGCTGGAGGGGAGAAGAGGCTCTTCTGGACTGTGTGTCGTGGTGAGAAGACGGACTGGCCAGACTACCGCCACCCTCTGTGGGTCTGAGGTTCGTTTGCCGCCACCGGCAGTGTCAACAGTACGCGGACACGGTATTGTGCCTCTAAAAGTGCGCCAGATTGTAACATATCAAGGGCCTGTAAAATACCCATGAGTAGCTACCCTGATGAGCTAGAGACTTGTTCCAAAGAGCCAACGGATTTAACCATCTGCAAGACTGCTTACCTGCAATATTTTGGTGTCATTTAGTTGTTTAAATAAATTCATTGCTTTTGTGAACCCATTTTGTGTTCTTGTAACCCCTGAGTCATGTCATGTGTAGGGCGTAATGCTAATATGTTGATATGGTAGAATCAAGTAGTTTCTATTTCACCGAGCGTGGTGGGCGAACGGTTAACGTTCTGCCCTCGCATTCTAGAGGACGCGGGTTCGAATCTCCGTCCGGGCATCCAGATTTGGGTTTTCCATGGTTTCCCCAAATCACTCCAGGCGAATGCCGGGATGCTTCCTCCAAATAGGCCATGGCCGAATTCCTTCCCGTTCCTTGTCCCATGTCCCATCCAGCCTCAAATGACCTTAGCCGTCGATGAGGCGTACAGCCGTAAGAAAAAAAAAAAAGTTCCTATTTTAGACGCAATTCAGTGCGACTAACAAGTTATAAAGTAGAGGCACCACTAAGAGAGATTATTACAAGGCCACGGCGGAATTCCTTCGCGATCCTAGTCCCCAGTTATTTCTCGCCTCTAATGACCTCGACGTCGAAGAGGCATAAAGCCATAAGGAAAAAAGAAAACTAAATAAGCCGCGCAGAACTAAAGAACCAAAGGCCGTACCTCCTTCAAAGTTTGCTGATGTGTTTTTGTTTCGTAGTATAATCGTGCTGACGATCTTTTTATCACATTACTCACCTCCTAAGTTTCTTACTCCTATGCTATTTTTAATGTTATTATATTTCTTTTTACTCCGTTCTCCTTGATTTATATGAAATAAGTAAGAGGACTACTTGCTTATTGTTCACAGTGAAACATTAACGCGGACAGAACCACAGGGTACATATAGCTCTCTCACTATCTATCAGTCAGCAACCATTGAGACGTTTTCGCACCTACGCAAAATGTCGAAATATAGAGTATATATCCGGCGGTACACACGCGAACTATTATTATTATTTATTTTTTGACGGCTTTACGCCTCGTCGACGGCTAAGGTCATTATAGATGTGGGATGGGACTGGGGAGGACAAGGAACGGGAAGGAATTCGGCCATGACTTTTTTGAAGGAAGCATCCCGGCATTCACCTGGAGTGATTTGGGGAAACCATGGAAAACCCAAATCTGGATGCCCGGACGGGGATTCAAACCACTGTCCTCCCGAATGCGAGGCCAGAACGTGAACCGTTCACCCACCACACACGCGCGAAGACGCCGGGAAAGCCTACGTCCTTACATTAACAGCATAGTTTTTTCTGTTAACTTGCTTGGCAATTGAATATTTTTTTTTTCCTGCGAAGTGCTCCCTTTAAATGCACTGACGGTAATAAGATTTAACATAGAAATTGGCCATCTCTGTGTACACATTTTTATATTAACACTGCTTCGCAGCCTTAAGTTGTTATCAGTATAGAGTTGGGTTTTAGTGAATGTGATAGACGTTTTGAGCAGCATACTGTTAGAGACGGGCGTGACTTGTTTATAGCTTAGTATTGCAGTAGCTTTATTTGTTTGATTCGAGCAGTGTTTATCCCCTCAGGAGCGACGTCCAGAGTGGATTACGCGGCGTAGTGCCCCACTGACACAGAAACACAGAGGAGTTGTCTGCAAACGAGTGTCCAAGCTCACTTTGGACCGCTTGAGGAAGGACAAATTGTGTCACCGTGCGACAAAGACGACAGCTCGGCGGTAACTGTGGCGGTAATTACGACTGTAAGCCCGAGGCGAGACGCGAGAGGCTGTGAGAGTCCACCTGGCGGCAGAGGACTCTCCCCCACAGTCGCAAAGCCACTCGTTAAAAAACACACAACAGGTAGAGCGTCTCGACAAACCACAGGACTCCCGCCGGGAAACTGCTCCAGTACGATCGAAGGGATGACCGAGCTATCTAAGGGATTCCATTCCCTCACCCACCGCGGGTGTGGGAAAATGAAAACACTTGAAACGGGGAATACTTTTCTCCCACAGACAGAGCCTGGATTTTTGACTGAAATATCGCGAAACAAATTGCACTCATGCAACAGGGCTCATCGGTAGTCGATGAACGAGTTGTGTGCAATATCACTTAGCACATCGGAACCTCTCTTCCTTGGAAGTTCAAATATATATAAATAAATATAAGTGATAAAATTGCAATGAAGCGCACGCTACGGTGGCAATATCCCTACACACTCATCCTTCTCCCTTCCTCTTCCGACACACTTTTGCCCTCAACCAATTTTTACTTTAAATTCTTTCACTATTTTCAGTAAATTATTCTCTCGGCAATTTATTTCAATTCCTTACACCCTTTCCTATAACAGAAAATTTTCCCACACATTTATGCCTGAAATCAAGTGCCAGCTTGTGGTCATGGTCATCTTTACCCTTCCAAGCACCTCTCTTAATTTTCTCACCAATATCTTTCCATGCTTCATCACCAATATAGGCCTTGTACAGTCCCATGACTTTCTTCACCCTCCTTCTATCCTCCAATGAATCCAACTCCAGCTCCTTTATCATATTAGTTACCGATTGTGTTTTGCGATAATTTCCAAAGACAAATCTGGCAGCCCTTCTCTGCACTCCCTCCAACTCCTGTATTTGATACCCAATATGTGGATCCTATACTACACAATATATTCCAGCAGTGGTCTGAGCAGTATTTTGTAACCCAATTCCCTTACTTTTCTACCAAGTTCGCTACAGAAAGTTATGATTTCCGCTATCCTTTTCACAAGCATTTGAAGTGGGGTGGTACAGAAGGATGCTGAAATTTAGGTGGACACACATGGTACGTAATGAACGTGTTTCGGAAATGATGGGCGAGAAAAGAAGTTTGTCGAACAGGCTTACAGAAACGAGAGAAAGGATGGGGGGAGGTCACATTTTAAGACATGCAGGATTGGTTAATTTGTTAGTGTAGAGAGAAGTCGAAGGTTAGAACTGTAGAGACACACACAAATCAGAATATATAAAGCAGATAATTGAAGGGCTGTGTTGACATTAAGAGGTTAACGCAACATGGGAAGAAATGGAGGACTGGATCGAACCAGTCTAGAGACTGATGACAGCAAAAAAAATCCCCTTCATGTCCTAGCAGCTATTGCTATTGCTGACGTTAATCATTTACTATATGCACTTGGAGCATGGCCTGTTTCTTCACTTCCGCCGTTCTTGCCAATGCAGTGTTCACCCAGCGTAGAGGATGTCACATTTATCTCGTTCGTTTATATATATAATATATATATACAGACGACATTACGTTCGCATGCTCTCTGATCATATCTTCATGTTATGTTTCCATCTGATCTTGAACACCTTCCAATCACACCATTCATGTTCTTTTCTGTCCATTCTGTATCGTCTGTGTTTCACACGCATGTGCAGTAACGTTCCAAATAAACTGTTTAATAATCTTTTTCTTGTCCTCCAGCTGATGTCGTTTGTAGCTAGAAGGTTGTTATTGTAAAATGTGATTTTTGCCTGACGTCATACTTATTATTTCTCTCCTTCTGCTTCCATTTTTTTTTTTTAAATTTGTAATTCTGCTTTCCATATATGTAAATTCCTCTGTTTCGCCTAATTTTTGCTTATCCATTAATATTTCTAGTTCTCAGTTTTACTCTCTACCATGTACCATTACTTTCGGTTTAGTTATATTTATCTTGAAATCGTCTTAATTTACTAGAATTTACCGAGCGTGGTGGTGTAACGGCTAGCGTTCTGGCTTCACATTCGGGAGGACGGCGGTTCGAATCCCCGTCCGGGCATCTAGATTTGGGTTTTCCATGGTTTCACAAATCACTCCAGGCAAATGCCGGGATGCTTCCTTCAAAAGGCCATGGCCGAATTCCTTCCCATGCCTTGCCCCCCCAATCCTTTCCCGTCTCTAAAGACCTCGCTATTAGAGAGACGTTAAACAGATAAAAAAAATACTATAATTAAGTTCATGTTTACAAGAATATTGTTCAGATCCTTTTCGCTTTCTATGCACACAGCAAAGTCATTCGCAAACATAATTGCATTAATTTTTTCCAGTTTGTTTATTCTTTTACATCCAACTTTCCCTACTCAAGCCAATGCATATATCCACTGAAGATTATTAAGCACACGAATTCCATACTCCTTCGTTATTGACGCTTCTTGTTCATTTCTTCTAATTAGGGAGTGGTTTCGTTTTTATGGATGTTCCAAATCAATTTTCTGTTTCTGAACTGCATTCCAATATTCCTGAGAACTGTAAACAATACATGAAACAGAACACGTTTGCTGTAACACCTGGCAGGCAGGCAGACATGACGTTGGCTGCGTATTGGTCAGAAGTTCCAGAATTTTACGAAATCAAACTGAGCTAATACCCCGCCACATAGCCGGAATTATTATAAACAGAACAAAACGCCGCATGCGAAGTCGGCTGGAGAGCGTGCGTGCGTGTGGAGCGGCCTACTTGCCTGCTGGACTGGTGTCCCGCCGTGTTTGCTTTCCGTGCGCCTAAAAATACCCAGCACGGTCGCGAGGCGAGGCGTCTCTGGAATGGCCGGCCGCCTTGGCTGCCAACCAAAACCAACTCGACTGCAACAATCTGCCCGCACCTCCAAACACTACTGCAGATCTAGTTCTTTACTACTGTGGATCAGAACCGCACTGGGCTGCTGTGACGAGTATATACATTATCACAGTCGAATAGATATACAGTGGCATCTGGCCAATCACCCTTACAGCTACCTTCCATCATTTTAATAGACTTAAATTATCACTACGAGTTATGATGCTGTTTTCAAATCCTGCAGTAGTCATTCATTTTTGGGCGACACGTGAATTTCACACTCATGCCCTGGGCGGTACTGGTACTGTAACACTTACGCAACAGGAACCGGCAGGCTGTCAGAGCAATAGCTTCACAAAGATCGAATCTGCACAAGCGTACCTGTGTCTGAACAGTAAATTCTTTAAGATTCTAAAAGCAGATTCATATTCAAATAAATTTAGCTGCCAACTGCCGATTTGCTATTCCCGTTGCGAGATGCCTAAGAGAGTTCTGGGAAGAAAAGTGTACAGCCGTAGATGGATGATACACTCAAAGAAGGTCGCTAATGCACAACAACTGTTTGGAAAACATTTTTAGTAAGCACCAAATCGGCTGTTGGTCCTTAAACTTAAAAAAAAAAATTCTCTTCCTATGGCGTTGACGGTGTTCAAAAGTCTACATTCTTTTATGGACATTATTGCAAGATGATTTTTAATAAATCTCCCAAACAAGCTATTTTCACGGTAAATACAGTTCCACCATCCTTGTCGTTCTGTGCCATTCCAAAACTTTGTCTTCCTTGTCATTTGTTCCGTACCTTATAATGCTTCCATTAGAACCCCGTATAAGGCTTCCATTAGTACTGGCCTTCTTATCGCCGATTACCAATGCAATTCCTTTTCACAATCACATCACTTGCATTACTCTCCACTACTGCTTTACTCTTCTAACGACGTCCACATCACACAAAATTTATTGGCTCTTCACACCCCCATCTTCTGCAACGTAGACGTCTATAGTTTCCACGTTTCATAAAGCCACGCGGATGCTTGAAAAATCCTTGGCAACTTCTGCCTCAACTTAACGTTTAATTATGGCTGGGGATAGCACATGTTTGGTAAGGGCCGCCGGTTCGAGTCCGGCCTCGGGCATCGGTGGTTTTAATTAAGTGTTGTGTTCGTCTTGTGCTGTCCTCACTGTAGTATCCACAATATCATAATCAAAGTCTGATACAGCAGTTGGTACAAAAACAAACTGGAATGGTCACAAAGACTGCAGGCATACTTTTTTTTAAAAAAAGTTGAGTTACCACTCAGTATTATCTGTTAATGCATACTGGTATCCAATGAGCTCTTACCGTAAACATCTTTATTGGATACAGTACCAGCATTTGCAGAACACAGCTGATAATCCCAGTTTAATGCCATATGGCAACATCTTAGACTACCTACCCTTAAGTGTTTTTACAGGTTTTTTACCATTTAAAGCTTAGGTTCTCTATTTTACAACGTTACAGTAGACAAATGATAACAAAACAAACGCCGACTCTACAGGTGTTCTCTTACCGCCCGAGAGTCTCTCTAACACTCTCCATCCGCCATATTTTCGTCTTATACAATATACTCGTTATTTTACAAAATATCTCATTCGCAATGAATTGTAGAGCCGCTCTTTGTCGTAATTATCTCTGCTGTGTGAAGGTACATGGCCTGTCAAGAAGACGAGTTTGATGTACACGTTGACCAATGAACTGTTGTGACATCTCTCACTTATTTAAACGGAATTGTTGAAGAAACTTAGAGAAATTTTATATTTTTCTGACGTTACGATAGTACAAAAGATATATTAATTCTAATTCAGCCTCCACCGGAACCTTGCTGCGTAACCACTTACCACGTCGTAAATGTTCACTAAGAAGCATTTAATTTGAAGGTGTGATTGTAGTGCTTTTAGGATCCACACCACGCATGCAAAGTGAGTTTTGAGTGTGTGGAGTGCAGGAGTGAGCGACCGGTCCGGTGCTCACCCCTGCGCTATTGTTCGCGGGGCTGCAGACGGAAGGAAGTGCTGCACCCGGCTAGCGGCAGCCTCGCCCAGGTACGCAAACAACTCGCGCCGCAGCTGTATCCGTAACTACAGAATATCACTGCAGTCAGGAGACACCACACAGTACGTCACACTTCCTGATTCCCTCCATTGCCCTTTCCTCAACATGAAACCGTCCCAACCAGCCCAGGTTAGATATAACGGGACAAGGAAGCTTCTACATTACAGCTTCACAAAGGGACCGCACAACTAACGGGACACGAAGTTTAGACTACTGCAGTCAAACTGTACGAATGTAAAGTAGTAAAGTGCGTACAGCGATTATTATTATTTGCGTATGGTGCTATATGACATTTACAACACTCAAAAACAATTATACTGTAATCATTGAACAACCTTGTTTCAAAATAAACACACACTAGCTGACCCGGTCACGCGTTGCTGTGACTTAGTAATTATAGTACGTTGGATTAATGTTATTATAAACTTCCTAAAGTAGTCAAATTAATATTCACTAATAAAGACAAAACACTGTAGTCGATTTGGAAATTCAAATGTAATTGGTAAATAATTACGGAGAGTTGAAATTAAGGACAAACTATCATAAAAAAATTAATTTACATTTTATTACAAATTACTTAATTGAAATTATATAAAAATTGATATTTATAAAAATAAATAAATAAATTATTTTTTATTTATTTATATAAACTGAAATTTCAGTTTAATAAATGAGGCCTATGAAGTTGATTTTTAAACATTTTTAACAATTATTTTTATTATTTTAAATTATTACAATTTATAATTTTAATTTATCTAAGCGCTAATTGGTGCACAATATTTTTAGTTAGCCTGTCTTTTGCTAATACAAATAGATTTAATGGTTTCCCTACACGTAAGCAGGCGACATATAGTTTCCCATGGGAGAAACACGTATTTTCCAAATCCAACCCGCAAACTGACATTGTTTGGCCTTGTGACTTATTTATTGTCATAGCGAAAGCCAAACGAATCGGAAATTGAAGCCTTTTGAATGGTATTGGATATTCTGACTGTACCATTGGAATACGTGGCAACAGGACGATTTCTCTTTTAAACATTTCAGTCAAAATAGTTGCTTCAAGAACATTTCCGGTGATCCTTTTGATCCCCAAACGTGTACCGTTGCATAATCTAAGTGGATTCAAATTACAAAGAAGAATAATAATCGGTGAACCAATCATTAACCGGAGATTGTGTGGCAGCATTCCTGTTATGTCCAAAGAGTTTAAAAACTCATTTGGAAAATTTACGGATTCATTTTCATCTACAATAGTATCTATTGATTTAAAAGACATCAGATCACCTGGCAACAACTCTCGTATCTGGAAGTTAATTTCGTTGACATCAACATTTTTTGCTGCCAAAATAGCACGATTACTGTTCCAATTATGATCTAAGTAATTATTTGATATATCCAGGAACACACGCTGAGTTAGTTCATTTTTGAGTGAACAACATTGCAGAATTTGTCTGGTAATTTGATGTATTGTGTATTTAATGCAGTTCTATTTCACCTTTTCCAATATCCAGCAATTGCTTACAAAATACTTGTGCCGCTGGATCATTTTGCAACTGTACTCGCATGTTCATGGTCAATCAAAGTGTTTCGACATTCCGCCATAAAAACGATTGTTTTAAACATACGTTAATCTCATCGGCAAAAGTGGAGCGAGGAATCACTGGTAATGTCTGTCGGAAGCCACCAGATACTTGCATACGACGCTCAGCTGTCCTGATTCTTTGAACTTCCTTACTTGCCGCGATTTGTGTTGCTGATTGATGAGCTCTCTCGTCGTGCGTCGTGCCTCTCTGCTACACGCATTGTCGAGGTTAGATTGTTTGGCGACATTTCACTGAATAATATTTTAATTACAACAAAAATTGCCTTTCTGAAAGCCTTAAAATAAGACACTATAATACAGTGACGAAACCGGAATTTTTGGGTCCATTGGAAAATACAGTAAAATGGAAGTAAGAACTAATGAGGAAATATATAATAACATTGAAAAATAACAGAAAAAGAAGAATTATATTTTTTTCGATACATTTATAGCATGGATGACAACAGGCTTTCAAGAGGTTTAGAAAGATTTGAAACGAAATAATACCAGTGAACTGTATGGAGAGAAAATGTTTTCGATAGCAGACTTTGATTATGGCAGGATTCAAAGGTAGAGAGGAGTGCAATAATGAAGGAGGACTGGGAAGGAAGAAAGAAAAAACAACAGGAGAGGAATTGAAATTGACACGTGGTCTCTAGCTGAACAAAAAGAAGAAGAAAAATGATAAGCTAGCGAGAAATACTTACACGATTCGAATTTATCGTAACGTTTTCTTCAATGTTATATTCATGTGTGTAATTACTTTGTCGTTAGGTATAATGACACACAAACGATGAACAACAATACGGTATAATTATAACACAATACACAGCACAATTAAAATTGAAGAAACTCTCACATATGGCGTGGAATAGACTGTAGCATAAATAAATCGAAATACAACCCCATCTACTGGATGGTTCAATAAATTAACACACCGCCATCTGTTAGGAATAAACTGTAGCATAAATAAATTGAAACAGAACTTGATCTACTGGATGATTACCCAACCTAGCTAACCAAGTGTTGTATCGATAAGTTAACACATCGCCATCTGTTAGAAACTTATGGAACTATAATAGTAATTTCGTGTGGTCGTAATTACCTGGTTTCTACTGGCTGGGCATTCTGCCACTGTCGTAGGCGCCTTTACCTAGCCCGTCCATCCTGCCTGGTACAGGAGACCTACATTTTAACGTCGAATCCGAACCACAGTACCGTCCTGGCGTACTTCACCTTACACAGCATGTTGCACCGGAGATTGATGCCGGGTTAAGTGTCTATAAAAATCCCCGTCGAGACAGGGACTCGAACCGGGGACCTTTCCATCTCCAGTCAGACGCCCTAACCACTAGACCAGCAGACCGCTTATCTTTGATCAGCTTACAAATAATTACAAACCATTGTCCTGTGACAAACATTTAATGAACATTTATTTCACAAATAATAAATATTGAGGTCTATAATCCAGATAAAAACTATCCGATCTTTTAAGTTGGACTAAATTACACACATTAAGCCAAATTTCATCTAAATCGGTTATGTAGTTTCGGAGTTCATCCCGGACGAACATCGTGACACGAGATTTTTATATATATAAAGATATGTACACATAGTTCAGCGGATAATGCCCGCAGCCGGCCACTGAGACAGGATCGTCAGTCACAACCACTACAACGTGACGTCGAGGCGCTCCAACCAGGCCACCGCCTCCGGCGTAGCCAAATTTATGTCTTCCAGACTACCAGAAAAGGCACGCAGTGGGCAATCCTGCACAATGTGCGACACAGTATGTGAAACCTCACCGCAGTCGCAGCACGGAGAATCTGCCCAGCCCCAGGTGTGGAGAGTTGAATCAGCTCTTCCCGACATCTAATAAGATTTAATTTGCACTAAATTGACCGTGGTAAGTTGAATCCTGGTAGTTTTGAGCAGGGATTGGTAATTTGCACTATGCCCTGTGGTGTTGACGATGCCCATTCCGCAGTCGAGTTATCTGTAGGGCTGAATGAGTTAGATGTTAGACTGACAGCAGTCTTCCAGGCATAGCGAAGTGACTTCAGCCGTGTTTTGTATTCGCTAATATCTCATTGATGGGAAGAGCCTCGTTGTTCACAATTCTCGACCATAGTTTGACTAGGACCTTAAGCGAACCACACTGATTGACAACTTCTAAAAGCGGGGACTAGGTTCTGCATAATAATCAAATTATTCTGCGAGCGTTCAGGTGGCTGAGAGATTTATACGAAGAATTTTACTACTTGTTGTTTAAATAATTTTCAACTTTGGCCGCAATTATTATTAATATTATTATTTACCTGTGGCTTTACGACTAGTCGACGTCGAGGTTATTAGAGGCGGGAAGGGACTGGGGATAAAGAACGGGAAGGAATTCGGCCATGTCATTTTGTAACAAGTATCCCGGCATTCGATTGGAGTGATTTTGGAAACCATGGAAAATCCAAATTTGGATGTCCGCACGGGGATTTGAACCGCCGTCCTCCCGAATGCGAGGCCAGAGCGTTAACCACTCACCCACCACGCTCGGTGTAATTATTTTCAAGTTTGGCTGTAATTATTTTTATGACTTGACAACTTTGATGGTCGGTGTAGTCTATTTTCTAGCAAAAAAAAAATAAAAAAATATGGTTAAGGCGTCTGACTGGAGACCGAAAAGTCCCCGGTTCGAATCCCTGTCTCGGCGGGGATTTTCATAGACCCTTAACCCGACCTTCATCTCTGGCACTGCTTGCTGTGCAATGTGAAGTACCGCAGAACGCTTTCGTGTTTCGGATTTCATGTTAAACTGGAGGTCCTCTCTAGTGCTAATAACACTTGTTGTAACACGGATGTGTATAAATCCAAAACAAATTCAACCCAAACGAAGCCTTAACGCGGCCATAATTCGCCGAAACGAATATACATTCAAATCATTATTCTTTATACTGCTTTCCAAAGATCACTCTAAGATGGATCGTTTGCTGCGACACGTTATTAATAATCCTGTAATGACAGTCCGTTATCAGCCACGACACAATGATCTTGAACGTTGCGTGACTAAAGGTCGTAAAATTTCTCGGCTACCGTATGTCACTTGGGACTTCAGAGAGAAATGCTCATCGGCATCGACATATGCACAAGCCTCGACTTGTAAAACTGAAGAAGGTTTGAAATCAGTCCGGCAGAGAATTTCTAAGAACTAAGTCAAGTTCAAACAACAAATAGGGCCTACAGCCACAGGGCCGGCGTTAGGGGGGGGAGGGGGTAAGCGGGGTCAAATGTACCCGGGCCCACCGGCTGATGGGGGGCCCCGATCACTGGCTGCAGGGGTCCCCAGGCCTCGAATCCAAGAATCCGCCCATTGTCGTCCGGCCAGTTTGTAGAGCTAAAAAAAAAAAGGTCGCCCATTTTACCCCGGGCCCGATATATCTAGCGCCGGCCCTGTACAGCCGTGTAGTCTCCACCCCGGTGATCTAGAATCTCTATACTTTCAACAGTAGTGCATGCACCAAAGTCTGCTCTGGTTTCTTGTCTCGCTTGTACCGTACGTGGGACATAATTTAAAACAAACTGCATCTGTCGCTTAGCATCATGGGTTAAAAATGCATTTTTGTTGCGATCGAAGTCATTGCAGTATACAATTCATAGAACCAGTAGTATGTAATAAGCAAAACAACTGTTGTCAAAAGAACAAGCCCGGTGATTGAGCTCAACCTGGCATTCGGAAGAACGCGGGTTCAAATCCCTGTCCGGCCATACGATTTCGACTTTTAGTTTTTTTCAGAAGGCCAGTCCTCCCCGTACCTTGCCCCCAGTCCTTTCCCGTCACTAATGATGTCGACGTCAGGGAAGTGTAAGGAAGAAGTGGGGAGAGTTTAAAGATCGCAACCATATGGTTCGTATCGGAAGTTGCTATCTGCACGATTGTTAGACCGAGTGACTAAATACCAATGAACAAAAAAATAGAGATGAGAGTTCTGAATCATTCGATTTGTAATAAATAATGTTTTCTAGCCATTACACCGAGTGTGGTGGGTGGTTAACGCTCTGGCCTCACATTCGGGAGGACGGCGGTTCAAATTCCCGTCCGGGCATCCAGATCTGGGTGTTCCATGGTTTCCACAAATCGCTCCAGGCGAACTCCTGGATGCTTCCTACAAAAGGGCCATGGTCGAATTCCTTCCCGTTTCTTTTCTCTTGTCCAATCCCGCCTCTAATGAACTCGACGTCGACGAGGCGTAGAGCCATAAGTAAAAAAAAAAAAAAAAAAAAAAAAAAAAAAAAAAAAAAAAAAAAATCTAGCCATTACATCAATGGTACCATTTTACCAGTCTGACATTCATAAACAAGCTAATTGCAGCAATAAACCACGACAACTTAAAGATCCCGTCCATTTTACCAACAAATTTTTATGCTATATTTCAGCGTCACCTTTCAAAATTATCCAATCATCTCACCTTAAATCGAGTGCAGGAAAAGTTCCTGTAGTAAAAAAGCAGTTCTTTAGAGATATTAAAAATGTCTGACGCAATACATTTGTTACTGTGCGTAGACCAGTATTCTCCTTCACATACCCGACTTTTCATTTCCCCTTTACCTTGTTGCCGGGAGGGAGAATTTAGACTTTCTGGATATAATTTTTTGTTATAAGACCTCATTTAATTCAATTTTTACCCTTTTCTTTGACAACTATGCTCCTTCGTTTCCAAGTTTCAACTACCATAGCAGTTATCCTCTACTTTGCCGATAGTCTGCCTTGTCATTAATTTTCCTGCAGCTGTTGCTTATTTACGAAGCGGGAATAGCATTCCATGTTTCAAAGTTTTTACAACTCATATATGCACACACAAGTTGCTCAGTCATTCATAAACGATATGTTCAACGTCTTATTTTATAGGCATATCACAAACAGCATTTGACGTAGGTTTATGAATGAAAAGAGGAAATCAAATTAAAGATCTAAAACTGCAGACATAACCAGTACCATATGTAAATATGTCAATAAGTCAAAGTTTAAATAAACCGGAAACTTGATATGACTTGAGCTAGAACATGATTAAATTAATACAGGAAGTTTATTCTTGTACGTAAGTACTTTTCTTTTTTTAAAAAAAAAAAAAAAAGAAAAAAAAAAATCTGCGACGAAGTACAATTTTCAAACATAAAATTGATATAAACGTTTTTTTCAACTTATAGCTTTAGGCATCGTCGACATTGAGGTCATTAGAGGCGGGATGGGACTGGGGACAAGGAACGGGAAGGGATTCGACCATGGCCATTTTGAAGGAAGCATCCTGGCATTCGCCTGGAGTGATTTTGGGAAACCATGGAAAACCCAAATCAGGATGCCCGGACGAGGATTCGAACCACCGTTTCCCAAATGCGAGGACAAATGTTAACGATCCTCATTACTGTCAAATTTGTCACATTAAAAGAATTATTGAAACATATGTGTCGATGGAGTTAGCAAAATGATCTGCAATTATAAGCACCATGGAAAAACTAATATGATGCTGGTCGTATAACTGTGAAACTGAAAACAATATTTAATGTACTTGTGCTTAGCACCCAAATCGACAAGGCACTACATGGAAAACGATATCACGAGATCCAAACAATTAGAATTATGTGAGCATGCAATCGCAAAATTTTACTGTAGTCTGGTGGCTCAATGGTTAAGGCACTTGTTTTCAAAAATTCGTGGTTCGCTCTCCGGTTCAAATTGCTGTAGGACCAGGAATTTTTTAGAGTTATGTTTGACCATACGAGAATCGCCAAGACGTTTGTGGTTCGGATTCCACGTTAACCTGCAGGTACCAGAGGAAAGGAACTGGGCGTCCTACCTCACACCCAATGGCTTAGTATGCTTCGTTCGGGAGGATCCAACCAACCTTCGGGTTGTGGGTTAAATTAGTTAGTTACGTAAATATAAAATTGGAAATTTTCTCAGCCGGTGCGGTGCGTTCCTCGACATGGACAGGAGTGGTGTTATCGGAATGGTGTGGTCGCGGTCGTAAGCGATCCTTGCGGTGTGGCGCGGTCTCCTTTAAGCAGCAGTCTGCGCCTGCGGGCAGGCAGCCCGCATTGTGTCCTGACTGACTGGGCACACGGCTACAATTAATACGGGCTCGCCGGCCGGCCGCCGGCCCACATTAATATTCTCCGTCCACGGCCGAATGGAACTCTGCCTCCGCCAGGTCACGCCAAGCTACAGCATATCGGATTGGCACTGAGCAAACACGCACAGAAATGAGGCAGCGCTATCCCTACTCCCAAATACTTAATACAGATACGTCATTACTATTTTATTAATTTTTATTTCATTAGCTTCTTTTGTTCTAAAGCCAGTATAATAGACACTTACCTATGTTTACAATGCCAGTGTGTCTGCAGTTGGCTGAAAATGAGGGCAGGCAGTGATTCCCTCCAAACGTTCCATAAAATGACATTTTTACGGGGCTGGAAGCCCCAGAGTAATTGATTTATTTAACGGGCCATCAATAAATTACGTTAAGGTGGAACGAGGTGGTCCACAAAGTGTGAGGGGTGTGGGGGGTGGTGGGGGAAGGAGACAAAAGATTCGTGACGTCACATCTATTACAAGCGGCAGAATAAAAAATAAAAATATGGCTGTATGAAAACATGATCATAAGGTCCATACTGGATCCATACGCACATAATAAAAAAATATACTTATAAAATGCCAGTCTTGATCATTATGTAGCGATGTCTGTCACACTCATTTTTTCCACGAGCGATTAGGGAATGGAAAAGAAACGATTTACCGGGCGAGTTAACTTAAAATCCGATAGGAGTAGCTTTCGATAAAGCACTCCGGCCATCCTGATCTGGATTTTCCCGGATCACTCTAGGCGAATGCTGGGATGGTTCTTCATAATAGCCCATGGGCGCCTCCGGCCATATCCCGTATATCCCTTCCAAATCATTACCCTTTCGGATAGGTGCAATGCACCCTCCGGCACACACTTTTAGTAAATCGCGGAGTAATGGTAATAATAATAATAATAAACTAACTTCTGCTCTGCCAATCAACACGAAAATTTCCGTTATTTTTGACACCTAATTAAATTATCTGTACATATTTATACGGATCTATAAGTTGTAAATTCTATCGTCCGCAGCATAAAAGAAAACAAAGGCATTATAGATGTGTGTTACAGCATTCGATCAGATACATGCTTCTGGATATCTCAAGAAAATTTGCTATCTGCCAATAACTGTAGATGAAAATAAAGTGGAGGGAGTGTGCGAATGGCATCAGGAATGGAGAAATAAAAAATTCTAGCTCGAATTGAGCTATTGCTAAGCTAATTCTATATTACGAATCATAGGTCGTGTTTTGAGAAGTTGTAATGCTCATACAAAGGAAATAGCTTACAAAACTCTAGTGCGCCCACATTTGAATTACTGGTGTGGAATTTGTGATCCGTATCACAAGGGATTGATTGACACGTTAAAGAAAGTACAGAAGAGAGCCTCTCAATTCGTGACTGCTAGTTACAGTCCTTACGAAAGTGTCACAGAATTGATACTTAGATTGGACTGGGTTTGTTTGGCAGACAGATGACGTCGTATTCGTTTGAATTTATTCGAGAATATGCGAAAATCTTTCATTTATGAGTGCAACGAAATACTTTTTCCGCCAACCTATTTAGGTCGCAATGACAGGAGGGATAAGATTAGAGAAATAAGATTCCGTACTGATGCTTTTATGTATTCTTTTATTCCTCGTTCTGTTCGGGATTGGAATTGGGATTGGTGTTTAGCACCCTCTGCCACCCTCAATATTTGTGAATTGCAGAGTATAGATGTAGATGCAGATGTAATGACGTCATGCTTCCACTGCCCAACCAACAACAACCGGAGATATTCGAGGTTACGCGCTTTATTTAATTACAGTTCTATTTTACTGGGAATCCACGAGTTAATGAGCTGCCTCCACACTAAAAGAAAAGTATGTGTTTCGTAAAAATTGAAATATTCATTATTAATGGCTTTTTCTTAATCAAAATTCTTTCTATGTAGATTTGTCTTATAATCTCTGTCCAGCGATACTGTTTTTAAAGTAAGCTAAGAAATATCTACTACATTACATATTTTCAAGATTATGAGCGTTATTTGATAAAATATATATATAAAAATCTGCTTAACGTCTCTCTAACAGCGAGGTCTTTAGAGACGGGAAAGGATGGGGGGGGGCAAGGAGTGGGAAGAAATTCGGCCATGGCCTTTTAAAGGAAGCATCCCAGCATTTGCCTGGAGTGATTTGGGAAACCATGGAAAACCCAAATCTGGATGCCCGGACGGGGATTCGAACCGCCGTCTTTCCGAATGCGAGGCCAGAACGCTAGCCGTTACACCACCACGCTCGGTGCTTAGCGAAGAAATGAATTGCTAAAATACTGCGATCAACGACTCATTTTTGACGGGCTTACAAGATATTTATATCCGATGTAGATATTTTAAGTCACTGTTATAATATACTCTAAGAAATGATTTGTCGAAACACTGAAATAGAAGTATTTAATACGTTTAAATTAATAATATTAATTATTAGTTGCTTTTATTACTGATGTCACTATATCAGACACAATCAAATATTTCCAGAGGGTCAAATTTAGATCGCAATACAATGAATGTATTCGTACACAGGTAACAGAAGCAATGCATATTGAACAGCAATATTATAGTCCAGTCATTATAGTAAGTTCACCTCGGAATTCGAGATACCCAGCTGTAAGTCTGTAAATACTTGTATATTGACACCCTAAAAGTTGTCTTAAAACCTACATATGGTAGGGTGTGCGCAACTATTAAATTTCAAGGTCAAAGGTCACAAAAATCGGTTTTTTGAGCTTTTTTTGTAAATATCTCATTTTCTATGTGTTTTTTGCTATTTGTATTTATTATAAATATTGTAGAATACAAAATTCTCTACAAATTTTGTCTAAAAAAAATTTTTATACGGTGAACCGTTTTCGAGATAGAGGGCGGAGAGCGCGCGGTCACAGCATCACTTCAGGTCAACCGGTGCCTCCGGTCGAAAACGCGCCATATACAGTTGATGAACTATCGAAATATTGCACCACAATTGTGCTGTTGAACCTCGAGCTATCAAATCATCCAGTTTATCCAGAAATGTTGAAAGAAAAATGTTTGAGTTATCCATATATCCTTCTACGTTTGGGTAGGATACATCTCGAGAAGTGATTTGCTGTATTAACTCATCCAACGTACCATCTTCAATCTTCATGTCTTCAAAAATGATCTTTGATAATGCAAGTCGTACCAATATATGGCCTCTGATGCTTCTTGAGTAAGCGTGACCGCTCAGCATCTTGTCAACAGAATTTGGTGCGTATATTTTATTACCAAGAGCTTCCTTAAGGCCACTTCCGTTCATTATGTATCCTATGCTTCCAAGAAAAGACATGAGCATATGGAATCCTCCTAATTTCACAACGACTTTACATAAGTTTGAGCTAGAATCTGACGCAGCTACCATTTCACGCGCTTTAGAGTAGAGGGGTTGATCAAATGTAATTACACACGTTTTTTGTCCGTGTGACTTGGCAATATCGAGAGCGCAAAGTAAAGTTGTGTAAATTGTGTCTACATTACTGGCAGGATGATCGATAAAAGGAAGAAACATAACCTGAGATGTTGAAAAATTCATTTCATTTTTAGTGAGCTGCTCAAGATAACCGTTCCACCCTGGCAACGATGCAATATCCCTCCATTTTCAACTTGAACTTTACTGTATCCAGGTACGACTGGTTTATCGTAAACTTGTAAAGATACATGTGATATGGCTGCCAACTCTTTCGCTTTTGGTTTGGTTGTACATTTTTGTATCCGTTCATCGCAGAGAACAGCATTTTTTGGAGTTACTATCTTAATAATCCCCATAACATGAAGAGTATTGTTACCATCAAGAGTCTGGACGTTTATATCGGCATTGTCTCCAACATATTGTACAAGTGCACCTGACTCTGATGATAAAATACGAGGCTATGGGTGAACTGCTGGAACTTCATACTGTACTGTATTACTATAAGAGGCTGCAAATCCCAAAATAGATAAAATATCCAATAGTCTTTTAGATCCATATCTTCTGTGAAGAAATACAGAAAGGCTCAAAAGTAACTGTGATGAAAAAGAACGTTCCCGTATGGCAGCCATAATTGCATGGCTTATTAAAGTACATTTTGTTTTTAAATGATCAGTTTGTCCTTTCCTGTTTTTGACGATGACTTCTTCTAAGAAATGTAGTAAAGTTTTTGGAATTTCTTGATTAACATTATCCAACATTTTACTAGGAGGTGGATAAGATTTAGTTTTAACTATAGATGTTCGGATATCTTCTCTAATAATTGCTGCTGCAGCTTCTACAATTCTTAGCCTTTCTGCTTCAGGATCTATTTTTTTACTTTCGTACCTAGCTTTTGATAGAATATTAGCTTGTGCATCACGGAAAGAAATGATTGTGAAAGCTCCAACTTTCTTCGTAATTACAATATCGGGTAAGTACTTCTGTTGTAGTCTTGTAATGATAGTTTTATCATCTGGCACATACCCTGTCAAGACATCTTTAAGCTCTTTTAGTGTGAATTGAGAATCATTATTATTTTCGATGTAATTGAAAATCTCTAACATAGCTTCTGTAACTTGATTATCTTGACGAGGTTTCTCAAGAGGGATGATGATGATGATTTATTTGAAAAGTTTGTAAAGCAAGCAGCATGGTACTTCGCTTCAGCAGCGATCAAATCATACTGTAAAATTATACGACTTTCACCAATTCTCCGATATCCTCCCCACGTTCTTCTGTCTTTTTTGATAACAGTATCTTTGAACTCAAGTGTACTCACATTTTTTATCTTCCGCCTGTATTTTTCTCTTTTCTTTTTCTCTGCAGCCTCATCAGCAACTTCGCCACAAAATAAACATTGATTCTTAAAATCAAACACTTCACCTCGTTTTTTACGGAGTAGTAATGGAGAAGTTATAGTTTCTCCTTCTTCTTGTTTCCGTTTTGCTGCTTGGATACAGTTTTTACTAATGTAAACACTTCGGCACTTTTCATGCACTTTAACAGAGGTTACTAATTTTAAATAATCAATTTTTCCGTCTTTTCGTTTGACACGTGCAGTTCCTAGAGATTTCATACCGCGCACTACTTCAATAAGCGATTCACCTCCCGAATCTGACTCATTACATAGAAAACACAAATCAGCCATAGTTCTTGAAATTGTACGTCCGTAGTTACCAAGATACGATTCAAACTGAAAGACAGAGAAAACGGTCGTAACTATACAATACAACTGAACATCTGTCCCTACTGGCTATAAATAGAAAGGTCCTTGTTGTATAATAGGGGCCCGTATAATTCCCAGGTATAATTTTTGACGTAGTGGTAGGATTTAAAAATTTACAGATTTTAAAGAAGATGCACTTAATTATTTTCTATTTAAAATGTCATTAGTGTAAATGGGAATATAATTATATTATGATTTAAGTTTTTCCCTTAATTATTTTTTTAATTTTAGGAAATGGTTATCAGTATTATTGAATAGATATAGATTTAATGCATGAAGAAAATGTTAAAATATAATATAATAGGTAATAAAAATTGACAAATATTTATAATCATTGATTTATCGATAGTTCCTCAACTATATATGCCGCGTTTTCAATCGGAGGCACCGGTTGACCTGAAGTGATGCTGTGACCGCGCGCTCTCCGCCCTCTATCTCGAAAACGGTTCACCGTATAAAAAATTTTTTTGGACAAAATTTGTAGAGAATTTTGTATTCTACAATATTGATAAATGCAAATAGCAAAAAACCCATAGGAAATGAGATATTTACAAAAAAGCGCAAAAAAAACGATTTTTGTGACCTTTGACCTTGAAATTTAATAGTTGCGTACACCCTACCATATGTAGGTTTTGAGACAACTTTTAGGGTGTCAATATACAAGTATTTACAGATTTACAGCTGGGTATCTCGAATTCCGAGATTCTTACCTAATTTAAGCTTAAATGACTGGACTATTAGTACAAATTGCAGTTATATCGAAATTAGAGACAGATCCAGAGTGACAGCTGACACAATTTTTACAGAGCAATTCACTATGAATTTAGTTTAATAAATAATTTAAGCTGCTTCCATAAGCGCAGAGTTACTTAAGTTATTATTTCATACCGATACAGATGGAAGTAGTTCCGTATTTATCGCGCTGAATGAGGCCTGGACCAGGATTGAAACAAATACTACACGCTATAGCATAAGGTTTTGGAATTCCTAATTTATTTTTAATTTCATTGTTTTCCAAATTCTGACATCATTAATTCCTTACGTATTAAAGTTTTAATGGAAGTGAAGGTTGTGAGTGGCGCGTCTAAACCACGGAGCCAATGCTTATTTTTTGGGGTGCGCTGGAAGCAGGAGCCGAACGCCATAGTGTCACTGGCTCCAACATAGCGGCAGGCGGACGGCGCGGCGTTACGTCTAACTAGGGTTGTTATTAAAAAATAAATCTGATCTAGCTAGCGGAATTTTTGCTAGACGACTAGAAGTGTAACGAGTGGACTGGAGTCTTAACACGGTGTAAAAGCCTTTCAACAGATCTCACCGCATTCGGGAAGACGCCGGTTCGAATCCCCGTCTGGGCATCCAGATTTGGGTTTTCCATGATTTCCCCAAATCACGCCAGGCGAATGCCGGGAGGCTTCCTTCTAAAGGCCATGGCCGAATTCCTTTCTTTCGTTGTCCCCAGTCCCACCTCCTCTAATGACCTCGATGTCGGCGAGGCGTAAAGCCACAAAAAAAAAAAGAAATGAACAGATCCAAAGTTGATGTATGTTACAAAACTAGCGATGTCTTCCAGAATCGTGGTCGAAGGTCACACTCGGATTTTGAGGAAATTAAATAAAAAGAAATCGTCAAATAGAATGAATTAAAATTTCTCGTAGAGATTAAGCGCGTTAGACTTCAAATTTTGCGTATTCCACATTTAACTTGAATGACCTCTGACACTGGCAGAAACTGAATATTCAAGCTCTGGATGGAATGTTTATACAAACATTTGGTGATTTATATTTTGAACAACAGTTTCCTAGCGACTTCGTCAGTGAACATGTGATCTCTTCATGACCAGTAACCTAAGTAAAATAGTAACAACAATGTTTTTGCTTTTTCAAGCAATAAATTTATATTTTTGGTTGATTTAAAAGTATATGCTTCAGCCTCAACTAAGCCGTACCGTGATATAACCTAATCGTAACGCCAATTATTGTTAAACCAGTAAAATGAGCTATAATTTTTGTTGAATGGCTTGCAATAAAGTCACAATCGGATGCGTGAAACCGCGGGTAAGTTACGTTGTGCTGAACGCGATACACTTTCCCACTCTGATGGTACGGTTAACTGTGAGAATTTTTTTCAGCCACACATATTTTTCTCATTACAGCAGTAGTTACTATTCTTACAAAAAAAATGCTGTTACGAACTACAAATTTGCCATCAGCAATTCGCATCGGGTTAATTCTTCTTTGACAATACATAAATGCCTTATCCATTTAACTAATACGGAGACTTCTCTACGTTACAGCCATCTATCGAACTTAAGGACGTAATTCTGGAAACATAAAAGAACCATTTCTTTGGATCTTTTTAAGGTAACGTGGAGATAAACAACTCAAGTTTTAGGCCAGATTCTGCGCTTTCACACTGTGATAACTTCGCCAAAATCTGTTCAGAATTTTTTAAATTATGGCACATAATTGGAAAAAAGAGTACCTTGTTCGGAAGAGATTTTGATCCTAAGATATACTTCAGAGTTTAAGTCACAGCCTAAGCTACGAAACTGTTAAAATCAAATCAAAGTCTGTTCGGTTTTTTTCGCGTGAAACCAGAACAAAGAGACAGAGAGAGTGCCGTTAATAGAGCTGTAGCGAACCGTATGTATTCGTTACTGAGTAACGAGTACATCGACTCACTCGAAGTACTGAATCATTACTCACAAATTCTTTTCGTTACTCGCATTTGTCATATGGATAACCGAACAAATACGTCGCATCATGCGGGAACTGATACGGTTCGCCCAGCGATTAAATGAATCTGAATGAGAAAAATGAATATTTTAACGTCGCGTGTCGCGTATTTCTGGGAATTATGATTTGAATTCGTTTCGTTACAAAGGAAAATGTGAAAGTACAAACATGTTGCGCGTACATTATTTCATTAGAAACATGTTGCGCGTACATTATTTCATGATATCATTATTATCATTTACTTTTAAGTGTTTATATTTTTAACGAGGTAAGTAATTGTGAGAACATAAAGAAATATTTTGTAGTTTTGCTTTTGTTTAACATTAAAATTTACGTAGCATAATTTATAATTACAGAACATTTGGATAGATAATTTGAGGTGGATATTTTTTTTATTGATCATACCTTAGTGAGATTTTATCGATTTCAGACATTCATGTAATGCGTTTATTCTAAAATGCGATATTCTAACTTCTATTTTATTTTACAGCGCAAATTTTACTTAAACTTATTTACTAAATGAACAATTTATTTAAACTTTACAAAATTCGAGCAAAGTCATCTCGTAACCCGTACGTGACGCGACTCGAAGCGATTTGATGCTTCATGCCAGCACTCGATTGTACCAAAAGTACCGAGCAACGATTCGATAGTAACGAATACTGATTAATTAAGTTAACGAATACATACGGGTACACAATTTCTCGTTACTCTTACAGCTCCAGCCGTTAATAATTTACATAGTAACAAGCTTAGCCAGGATAGTCACACAAAGTCACCAATACAATAGACCAGGGTTTCTCAAAGTGGGGTACGCAAGCCCCTAGGGGTTCACCAATTCAACGTAGGGGGTTCGCGACAAGATTCATGTTATGGCGGCTGACTGGTTATCTCGAGAGTGTAACACGCAACATGGTGAACTGAATTGAAAATTAGCAAAATTACTCCTAAAATCGGCTCAACTTACAACAAGAAACAAGCCGAGCCATCAAATTAATTAGTAACACATTGCGCTTTGTGACTGTATTACTTTTTTTAGACAAATATCCTTATATTAAATATATAAATAAAAAGGCAGGTTTTTAATGGCTAGCCATTGTTTGGAAAATGTCACAGGGGTACGTGGAGCTATGAGTTTGAGAAACTCTGCAATAGACGAAAGGTTGTACGTTCTTCCGCTCGCTGATCAACTCGACATAGAGGGGCTTTACGGAAATTTCGTAATAAAGTTGCTTTTTTTTTTGCTTATGGCTAAACGTTTCGTCGAGGTCGAGATCATTAGAGGCGGGGAAGGACTGGGGGAAGGAACGGGAAGGAATTCGGTCATGGCCGTTTGAAGGAACTATCCCGACATTCGCCTGGAATGAACTGCGGAAACCATGGGAAACCGAAACCTGGACGGACGTACGGGGATTCGAACCCACGTCCTCCCGAATGCGATGTCAGAACGTTACCGCTCACCCACCACGCTCGCTGAATAAAGTTGCAACAAAGGACTTTATTTGTGTGTCTCCGTTGTTTGTATTGTCTGTTCCCGGCGTTTTTTAGTCAATCTCTTCAGTGTTGATTAAAACATGTTTTTTGTTCGACAACCGACGCACACATCTCAGTTAGTCCCGAGACAGATTTTTTTCATCTTCCAAATGAAAATCCGAAACGTAAGAACTTCTAAAATTACAGAGCTATACTGTTTCAAGTAAAATCTGTACCACAAGTTTCAAATAGTTTCATACAATCCTCGTACAGACAGCATCAGTCAACGTTTTATTAGTTCCATATTCTGACTTGAGAATAAATCCTGAAGAACTTTCAGTCAGTGAGCAAGCGTACTGCGCAGCTTCGATGTTCTGACAAACAATCGCATCTTGAATAAAGAAAATGTAAACTCAAGATTCAGTACGTTAGTTTTTTTTTGGTACAGACTGAAGTTGTGTTTGCTGCCAGAAAAGACATTGTGATCGGTATACGGGGCACCAGCGATGGGTTTGTTAGGCTTCTTCTCGATAAAAACAAGTGATCTCAAACCATTCCCTTTTTTTCCCAAGACGTTCGACAGAAATCGGAACTGCGGCGGAGAAAGGGAGAAGGATCGTTCACACGCTGGTTATGTCACTGCTTTCTCACGGCGCGCACAGTGCCTCCGTGGACAGGTTTGCCAACCATACTACATACCAAACTGTCGTGGCACGAGAAAAAAGCAGGCCTCGCAGCGATTGGCTTCAGGCAACGCTGCCCGTCTTGAGACGAGCAAATAATATACGCATTGCTACTAAGAGGCACTTGGAAATAAGCCACTTGAATCCACAGGCATCTCTTTCCGCTCAGATCACTTGTGGCTTTAATGAGATACACAGCTTAGCAGGTTAATCCGGTAGCGAAGTAGTACAAACTTACACTTAAGAATTTAACTACTTAATCTTTTATATAGCAGGGTATTCTCAGCTACACGTCTAAACTTTTTTCACGTTTACTTATAAACGATGATGAACCAAACAGATTCAGATTTCTTTTCAGAGTGTGAAAGCCACATACAAAAATTGTTTGCTATACAGTGACAATGCGGCTCCAACTCTAGACAAAGTTCCGAGTGACTCAGCCTCGCATAGCGCCTCTTATGTGTTATGGAATACCACAAACAAACCTACCGCATCTCCAGAGCACTAAACATTCATCCATTATTCAAATACTCATAAAACAACATGTAATTCAACTTAAAATTGAATCAATTACTTGAAAGGATAATAAAAACAATTGGGAGTTTTATTAATTTTACTTTAAATATAATAAATAATTTGTAATTACTGAAATTAAGACAAAATATGACAACTGTTACAGCAGCACCTAATAATAGTTCCAATAAAATATTTAATTCGAGAAGCAACTAGCAATTATTATTAAAAAACACTGGAACATACACTCACAACTATTTTACACCATGTCAAAACCACCTTGAGCGGTCAATGGTTAAGGAATCTGAGTGGAGATCTAAAGGTCCCCGCTTTGAATCTCTGTTTCGGCGAGCATTTTCATAGACCCGTAGCCCGAACTTCACATGTAGTACAGCTTGCTGTGTAATGTGAATTACGTCAGAACGCTTCCGTGGTTCAGATTACACGTCAAACTGTAGGTCATCTTTACCCCGTGGCACGATGGGATTGATGAGGGTAGGTCTGGTCAGGAGGAAAGGAAGTGGCTGTCCTACATCCATCGGAGGATCCAAACAATTTTTGGGGTGAATTCCAAGCGTAAGCTCAACCAACTTACAACAGTCTTACATAAATTTAAGTGTCCAAAATTATTCGGTCTACTTACGTGAAATTGCTAGACTAAGTGAGGGGTAATAAGAAGACTATGGTTAGATTTTACCCTGTTTTCCGTTCTGACATCTTTCATCGTAGTAGTTTCGATAATAACTCATAAAAACAAATATTGTCAACGTAGTACGGGCTGGTCTGGAATGATCTGTAGATTCGGAGATGACATTCGGTGCAGCTATCCAGGTTTCAGGAATGAATGATTTTCCAGAATCTCCCCAAACCAATGCCGGATTGGTTCCTTGTTGAATGCCGTGACCGATCTCTTTTCATTTCTTGTGCACAACCCTCTGTTAGCGCTAATCATCACGCCGTAGACGAACCGTAAAGCCCCAACTCAAAAATAAGGTCTAAATTACGCATCCAATTATGGGAACATGAAATCTGGTGGTGTTTTCTCACTAGTTTATGTTCAAATTTATTTATCAATGAAACACTTACTAAAAGTACAGAACAATTCTGGAATTTTTCATAAGGGGGCATCCATTAATTACGTGACCAAAAATGAGGTGTGAGGGGGGGGGGGGGGGAGCGGCGAATTCTCACCAGGGTTAGGGATATCGACAGAAATCTCAAGTCAAGATTGTATTTCGTTGAAGAACAGTGGAGCCAACAAAAAAGGTCTCCAAACCAGTTGCGACGTCGATCCCACGTTAGGAGAAAGGGCATGAGAGCTATAAATAAAAAAGTCTCTTAACCGGGAGGAGGGGGGGGGGGGTAGATTTACGAGACAAAAAAACACCTCATGTAATTAATGGACGCCCCTAAGTTGGTAGTGGATTCGTATTATTATGGTTCTTCGTCTTGCAACTAAACAGAATTCTTTGTATGGCACACGAGTATTCTCTTTATTTACATTCATTTTGTATGTTAATTGTACGTAGATAGTAATGCATGTCTACTTACTTTTTTTAGCAAAGCAAATGATTAGTACTAAAGTGTATATTTTAATTTGAATAAAGACAAAACGCGTATATCATAAGAAGCGATTAAAACGGAGTAACCAAAATAAATACAGTTATCACGGCAAATAAGGAATATGGAAATAACATGTTGCTAGCGAAGGTTGAGTTTCTTAAAATTAGGTAGTATTTTATACTAAACGCTGCTCTGCTGTTAACGAATATTCCAAACATGCTGTTGATTTTTCTTTAAAAATTGATAGAGCTGTACGCATAACAGTGCTGGGAGTGTTTACCGCCTTGTATCTTAAAACTCGAGCCGAAATCACATTTACTGTCGACGCTTCCGTCGGAACAAGCTCCATTCGCGTGGAACAAAGCGCGTCTTTCCGCTGCCTCCAATTCTCCCGAGGTACCGCGCCGTACCGCTGAGGATACGCAGAGATAAACGAATTTTTGTTTTACCCTCCTTTGTGAAGACCGGGACAAGAGTCGGATTGTTCTGGTGTTTCTTTATGAAATTTTTCATCTCTCTTAAAAGATAAACTGTTCATTTGAGGTAAATAAAGAACCTATATCGACTACTGAATTCTTTAAAAATCACAAAATTCGTTTGTTACCGCTAACCTCGCACATGGTAGTATTGAAACTAGGGTGGATTTATATCTTGTTAAACAAATAAAATTACCTCCGAGAGATCCGAATAAAACAGATACTGCACTCTCAAACAGTGTTATTGTACTATGTAACTCATATCGCTTTATAATACCGGACTGTGCGTTCCATGCAATTAAATTAAAACATTCAATTAATGCATCAGATTCGTAAAAGAGACGGAATCATGTGTAATAGTGGCGTTTCTTGTGTTTTTTCCACGTAATATAACCATAATCAGCTTTGTTTTAGCATTCGCTTTTCGGTTTATTCAGTCCTATTCGGTTCCGTTTTATTTGCTTAATACATTTTGGGAAGTGATCCAGACCAGCCTATTGCTCATTTCACTTTTTTTCCCCACATACACCGTAATTATTTTAATATAAACACCAACGTTTATTTTCTCAAATTGCACCACTACCTTCCAACTTGCTATATTTTGCAGCGTACAAACGCGCATTTTTATTGTTTACGATAATAACAATAATAAATCTAAACGTTCATACAGAAACACACATTGTTAACAAAGCTAAGGAACAGGTCCTAAAAATCAACGTGTACTATAATCTATGTCATGGAACGAAGTCTTCGGCTTACTGCCATTTAACTAAAACTAGAAGAAGAAAAAACTATAGTGGAGTGGCAGAGCTCTTCTTTCAAACCTGTGGATCTGCTGATGACACTACACAAATAAAGTATCCACTGTGAACATTAACCAAGTACACAAGCGAACCGTTGTCACCACAAAACGCAATCAAACACATAAATTTGGAAAAAATAAGGCTTTTGTGTCGTGATAAGGGTAAAGTAGTTGAGAGGGATAAACAGAGATTCCAACCGGAAACCATTCACCCCATTCGATGTTGAACGATCTGAAGTTAATTGGAAGCTCACATTAGGTCAGACACGAGTCACCAATTTTGCAAGTTCGTACTATTGGGCTCATTGTTCTGCAACGAAGCCATTTCTTACGAGTCTCGTCGCAGAAGCTATTCTTTTTTTATTTCATAAAAACTTCACCGGAAGATGGCGACAGAGTTCCGATCGCTCACTCGGCTAGTCACCCCAGAAGATTATATTAACTTTTTTTGTTTCGGCCTTTACGAGCCGTTGACGTCGAGGTCATTAGAGACGGGAGGGAACAAGGAACGGGAAAGAATTCGGCATCTCCTTTTACAAGAACCATCTCGGTATTCGCATGAACTCATCTCGGGAAACCATGAAAGGTCGGACGGCAATTTCTTTTTTTTTTTTTTTACTCATGGTTTTGCGCCTCGTCGACGTCGAGGTCATTAGAGGCGGGATGGGATTGGGGACGGAACGGGAAGGAATTCGGCCATGGAATTTTGGAGGAATCATTCCAGCATTCACCTGGAGTGATTTGGAGAAATCATGGAAAACCAAAATCTTGATGCCCGGACGGGGATTCGAACCGGCGTCCTCCCGAATGCGAGGCCGAGCGCTAACCGCTCACCCACCACGCTCGGTACCGCTATATCAATCCACGACGTCGCGAATGTCAGCCCAGAGCTCGGTAAACAGATTTGTAATATTTTGTGTCATCTGTGTCTGAGATTAGTGGTTGTAATCACTATTATTCATCAACCATTTTCAATACAGAACTGATGAGGCCTCTTAGAGTCATAAGTACTGGTCGTCGAAGGATGTGAAGCGTCGTCTCCACACCTGTTTCTGTGACTGCTTGGTGACCCTCCCGCTGGACCCAAGGAATTTATACTAACGGGGGAAGCTTAAGTGTTGCCATCTATCTGCGAAATGTATAAATTATGATGGGTGTATTTTCGTTTGTGAAATTTGTAGCTAATGATGAGAAAATTGGGGAAGGCACCAGCATTCGCTTAGATGAAAACCGCAATCAGGATGGGATTTCCTCTTCCTCCCTCCTGATAAGTCAACGTGAGAGTGGTATAAAACCAAATATTAAAGTCTCTTCGGAATTGTGTGGAGAGAGTACCGGTACAAACGAAAAGTACTTTATTCAAAACTACAGTCACCAAAACAAAGAACTTTTCATATTTATCTGATTTATATCGACAAAAATAACAGTTAAATATCTTTGAGAAATTGATAATTACGTTTCGACACTGCTTGTTCGGGCTACACATTCACAGAACAAGTATCCTGCAGATTGTACAGTTAAATGAGGCTAATCTTGTAACCCACGACTCAGTCCACATCAGCCTCTCTCTCAATTCAGTCTGTACTCCACTGCAACTTACTGTATTCGGAGTGTCCATAAACTACGTGGCTCGGTCTAGGGGAGGGGGATTCCGAGCCGGGCTACGTAGCTTTTCATTCATATTAATTGTCACAGTTAAAATAAGGTACAGAAAACACAACAGCATTAAATATCTATTTCAGTCATTTAATTATATATGTAAGTAGTTTACTACAGCCTTACAACAGAAAACAGTACAAAATGTCCTCAGGAATCGATAGGGGAAAAAGGTACGTGCTTCACGGGGGGAGGAAGGGGGTACGTATAGAGACAAAAGCCAAGTCGGGTTACGTGAGGGGGGGAGGCGGGATTCAAAGGAGGGCAAAATGGAGCTACGTGATTTATGGACGCTCCCATTGCTTCCTCTACAACTCTTTTCTATCTTCTTCTCTCGCTCTCTGCAGTCTGTATAAACAAGGGAGCGTGCACAAACTACGTGGCTCGGTCCAGGAGGGGGGAGAGGGGTTGGCTGGAAGGCTACGCTCGGCTATTTGGGGAGAGGGGGGGGGGGAGTTTCCGAGCTAGGCCACGTAGCTTTCCTTTCATAATATTTTTCACAGTTAAAATGGAGAACAGAACACACAACAGCATGTAAATATTTATTTCCCTCAGATAATCATCTCCAAATGTAATTTACAATAGTCTGACAGGAGAAAACAGTACAAAATGTCTTCTGGAATTAAAAGGGGAAAAAAGCTACGTGGGGGGGGGGGTACAGGCAAAAGCCAAGTAGGGCTAAGTGGGGGGAGGGGCGTTTTTACAGGAGGTCAAAATGGAGGCTCCACAACGAGGCACCAATTGCGTGCCCGTGCAGTGTATTCTGCATGTTAAAACATCTTGCTATATCATCTGGATAACATTAACTTCTCTGTAACCTATCCGTATAACGCGCGAAAAACATTTGTCTGCTAGGCAGTTTTATCAACCCCACACATCTCAAAACCATGACAAATCGAAAATAAATGATACAGAACTTTTACATAAATTAAACAGAGGGAGATGGTCTATAGCTCTGGCCAGATTAATTGGCGGGTGGTGTCAAATGCGCCGTTGCCAAGCCGTGCGCGTAACAGTTGTATTCACCTCTTTACTTGTAGTAATGGTTTGTAACGTGTTTTAAGTAATTTATGATCACTATTCTGTCATAAAATATTGATGCATGTCATTTTGTTAAGAAAGTTATGCATTGCAGATGCGTTTCAAAAGACCTATTATTTATTATTCTATTATCTGCGCAGAAAAATAAAATTCTCGACAGACTAAGGAAACTTATGGAAATACTCTTCTTTTATTTGTGGCTAAAAGTCCACGTGTTACATTTTATTTTCAGTTTGTATATTTATACTAAAATCAAAATTTTATTTTGTCATCCTCTGCACTGAAAAACTTGCATAATTAACGACAAAATTATCTGTTTATATATTACCACTCAACACTATCGTAAAATTCGTGTACTGTCCTCCTGACAAAGGACTGTCAAAGTCGCTAAGCTTTGTTAGAGTGCTGTATTGTTTCATATTTTTCTTTGGAGAAACAAACGTAGGTTATTTTCCCTCACGACACACGCGCTGGACAGTTCTCAAACCGACAACCACAAGCTGCAGCGCAAATGGCCTGTCCATTCCCTAATTGTTTCGCAATATGGTTGTTTTTTGCGATAACAAATCACTACAGTTTTTTATTTCATCAATATCAAGTACGTCCATATTTTTCAAGTCTTTTCCTACTAGCGTACATGTAGAAGACAAAATTTCTCGATCATTGTCCACAAGAAATTTGAAATATTTATAAACATTGTGAATGATAGATTTACTCTGTTGTCTGCTTCAGCCGCGGTGATTCTGTTGTCGATGACTTGCGTCTTGTTGGGAGTCGTTAGTTCGGAAACACCTGGAATAGGAGAATAAGTCTCTTCCTAAGTATCCATTTTTAGTAGCAAGATTCTCTTGCTAAATTTCCCTAATTATAAGTTACTGCACTTTTTGTTCGGTAAAATTATTACACTAAATTACTATAATTAATAAATAACCAAAAGGAATTATTTAAATCGCACGTAAAAATCGTAAATCGCTAAAAATCAAAATATCCTCACTCGAGCAAGTTCACACTCACACTGACACTTTCTAATTCCGTTTCTCAGGTTCACACATTTTTTGTGAAAGGGAGGTGGAAGGTTTGGGGGTTAGTAGCGAGCTGTTGACGCTTGGACTAGGCAACACAGGGCGCACAGCGTTGCAATTTTCAGGTGATAGAAAGAGAGCGCATCGCGAGTTTGTCCCCAAGTACGGCAACAGCGCGTTCACACTGACCCGCCAATTACTCTGTCCACAGCTATAGTTAACTCTAAATGTGTCCCAAGCCTCTCACAAGTACAGAATGTACCATTGCTGCAAACGTATAGTTCGTCGACAAACAGACTTCACAGATAATGCGCAGAGTAAACAGGCAGATAGGTAAGAGAAAACAGTTAGCACGCAGCTATCTCCAGCGCCGAGCTTTACTTTCCTTATCAGTTATCACACACTGCCGTGAACAACAAAGTTAACTAGTCTGTACCGAGAGCTGTCACACTTCCTCCACAGCTGTCCGCATTTAGGTCAAAGTATTTAGATCTGACGCCGGAAGAACAAGTTATAAAACGACTCGGTAAACATACGTACTGCCGGTTGTGTCGAGAGGCAGTATATCAAAAAGGAAGCAGACAAGTTTAATATCCAGGCAGGCCATATTTTATATGAAGACATCTGCGCCGGCTATCAACATGGTAAACAGTTAGCAAATACCCGGCCAGCCACGCGCAGAGCAGACCCGATCGAGGTGCCAGATACGGCCGCGGAATTAACAAGCAACCGGTCTGCCAGTCGGGGCGAATTAAAACGATTAAGAGAGGCCGACGCCGGCGATGAAATTACTATTGGGAGCAGCAGCGATCGTTCCCAATTTTTTGGGAGCGAAATGGCTGCATAATGGACAGCGCTAATGTAATTTAGTGAAGATGAATGCGCGGGGAGGGTAGAGAGCAGATGGCGCCACGAGCAGGCACGCGCACGGCATATGGCTCAGCCAGGTGTCTGTGCATAATACAGACTGCAGTCATGCAGAGACCTGTTCTAGAAGTTAGGGACTTTAACATTGCTGGCAGAGTATATATAGATACATTAATGTCCTTGGCAGTATCTTAGCCAGTATATTATTCCCTCACAGAACTATCGCAGACGTTTTTTTTCCCGGGGGTAAAACCCTGGAACTTTTTTCCCTCTGCCCTGTCTCTTCTTTCAAAAGTTTCTGTCTATCTTATCCGATGGACCTATGTAAACGGGCGACACCTGGACGCATGGAATACATCACAATCCCGTTCCTGTGATCATCTATAAATTTACTAACGTAATGCATGTGCAGAGGCGAGCAGTAGATATCAGGAAGCCCGCCATGCTTGGAGGAACGGGATCTCGGGGCACCCCCAATAAAAAAAATATAAAAAATAATAAAAAAAAACTTTTTAGTCACCAATTATACACTATTTTAAACAAATAGTAAAATACACAATTATGGCACTAGAAGTAAAAGTGATCTTCATAAGGAATACAAGCCCTTGTCGTTTGTTCAAAAAGAGGTCCGATATTCACAGAGACATATCGTCAATAAGCTCCCAACATATCTCAAAGATCTATCAGATGACAAGATTAAATTCAGGAAAAAAATAAAGGAATTTTTAAATGATAACTCCTACCCTGATAGAAGAATTTATTTGCAAGGTATCTACAAAATAATTTCCAGCAGTCTGTGTATATGTAGTTGAGATAATTCATGCACGTATTATGATGCGACAGTACATTCATTGTATTCATCTATTTTTTTATGCAATTGTTTATCTGTAAATTTACAACTCTGCACATCCCACAGAGGCGGTGTCTTGTACGGATAATTTCTTTAACATACGAAGTTACAACAGCCTTTTTTCTTTCCTTAGGAATTTTCGACTCGTCAACGTCGTGGTCATTAGAGGCGGGAAATGATTGGGGGCAATGAACTGTAAGGAATTCGGCCATAGCCTTTTCCAGGAACCCTCGCGGCATTCGCACAGGATGATTTCGAGAAATGAATGAAAACTGAAATCTGGGTTACTGGGCGGGGGTTTGCATCCACGTCTTCCCGAATGTCAGTACCGAGCATTACCGTTCAACAGCTGCATCTGCTGTCTTTATTACGTGAAGTAGTGAATTCTGCTGTACATCGCGATGCCTACCGTGAATTTATTACTTCACCTGATGAGGCGGCTGTTGAAACGTCATATTTTTAAGAGATTATCCGGCTAAACTCCCTTCAAGATTATGTAAAAGCAACAGGACGGTAAAAGACTCAACTGTCACATCAATGTTGTTGGCGTGGTCAGTTAAACGCTCAAAATTCTTTCGCCTCCACAACCAATATAAACATTATCATCTGCCCTAAGGCAGGTTATCACGTGGTAGCTCTTCATGCTCTCCTGTATTCTGCGCTTCCCTTCAGGTCCGTGTAGTTTCTGTCTTCCTTGTCGTCATCTATGATCTGATTCCTCTCTATCTCCTCCCACAGGCTAGTTCTTCCTCCCCCAATAAGTGTCCCATCCATTTCTTCTTTCTTTCTCTTATGACTTGCAGTAGTTTCCTCTCCTCACCAATCTTTTCCATCGCTGTAATATTACTCAATTTTTTTCCATCTAGCTTATCCTCCACATTCTCCTCCACATTCATATCCGTTACGCCGTTTAATCGCAATTGCATAATCTCATAAACTAACAATCGCCTCCATTGTCTGAAATTCTACACTAGCCGTTCATTCGAGTACGAAATATTAGACTGGATACATAGTTAATAAGACTATAAAATGTCGCCTATTTTTTTATTTGCCTTAGGCTTTACGGCTCATCATTACAGTCGGGAGAGGGTATGGTGGCAACCAATGGGATCTAATTCGGCCACGGAACCACTTCGTCATTCGCTTGGAGTCACTTACGCAAAATCGAGAGTGGTGGGTGAGCGGTAACGCTGTGGCCCCGCATTCGGGAGGGCGTGGCTTCGAATCACCGTCCAGGCATCAGATTTGGGTTTCCCGTTTTTTTCCCAAATCACTCCAGGCGAATGCCGCGATACTTCCTTCGAAAGACCAACGCCAGATTCTTTCCCGTTCCTTGCCCCCATCCTTTCCTGTGTCTATTGACCATAAGCTAAAACAAAAGAAACTAAAAACCGAAATCTGGATACCCGGTCGGAAATCGAATCTGCGTCCTCCAGATTTAGCTGGCCTCAGGGCAACAGTGTGTGAGGGTTAGCGACCAACCGTTCGAGCTGGCTGTCATTTGCTCATTTACTGATTAATTAATGCACATGAAAGATAGACTAGATTTATGGTAACTTCAAAGAAGTTCCATTAGGAACAAGCGACTGACGCAACAACGTTCAGTTCGAGGAAATAGCGAATAATTTCAGAAAAACACACATTTGGGATCAAAATGAAAGCATAAATAATTTGAAGTTAAGCAGAGCGGTGCGAAATAACGCTTACAACCAATAAGAGACAGAATCGAGGAAGATCGGTGTTGCTTATCGTAAAAGGTTGATGATATCGACATAAAACAATATGCAGCATAAACAGAAAAATCGCGTAGCAGAAAATTTCACTGACACAAGGAATAAAACTAATTTACCAATTATGAAGTAGATAATTTTTTTAGCACCAGGATATAGAACTATATTACGAGCTATTGGATCCGTATTATGTAAGAAAGATAAGAAATGCTAAAGATGTTTAAACAAGGGACGACAGTTTGACAACTGAACGCAAACGAGACTGTCAAGTTCGAACTGGAAAAACCGAGTAGGCAAACAAATAACAAGTATGATCAGAAAAATAATACAGAGTACAGACTACCTTTTTCAGATTGCTGATGTGAATTTAAATCCGGGTCGACAGAAACTCTTAGAGGGAGGAATGGTAGAAATTTAGCATGCAAGTGGCTCCGTTTATTTATAATCTAAAAATGTTTATCTATCAATCGGTTCAAAAGTTGAGACATATTCTGACAAGGATCGATCACTTAGTACAGCTACCCACTTCACTAATAGGCGCATAATTGGTATTACTGGATCTTGAAATCACTAAATGAACCTACAGGGTATCATCATAATTCTTTTCTTTTTAAGGACTACAAACTGTTGCTAAAATTTTATGGCTGATTATGAATTCGTCTTCTTGAGCTGACAATTTCATTCAAGAAACATTGCATGCTACTGGATTAAGATAAATCTTTAGTGATGTATCAGTCGATAAAAATCCTTGCAGATTTGTTAATGTGTGTATTCTGAATTTCTGCGAATTCATAGATTCGATTTACAGCCATCAAACTTCTCTGAGGAGACGCGAAAGAACAGTAATTCTGAGATGTAACTTAATCGATACATGGAGCTCGGTATTCCCGTAGTGGAGCCTGTAACAGCTGTTTGGCCTATATTCCTATCGCTCCCCGCACCAGCTGGGTGTTGTCTAGACGGGTTTCCCCGGCCACAATGGATAGGCTACCTGGACAGCGCGCCATCTGCTCCACATGCCTTCACTCCATAGCTCACATTGTGAAGAGCATTACGGCGTCATCTAATACAAAGGTAAGGGGGCATCCATAAATTACGTGAGGGGTTTTTCCGGATTTCCAGACCCCCCCCCCCCCCCTCTGGTGTGAGATCTGGCCCGATCGCCCCCTAGAAATCGCCCTCGCAACTATTTGAACCATTTTTTTTTTAGGTCTCACCCTTCAAAAATCCGGTTACACCCCCACTTTTACACGAAATACACCCCTAAAATCGACTTTCGCGTCATTTGTAGACCTTTTTTTAGCTCTACAGTCCAACATTTTTTCCAAAACCTCACGTGAGATTTCCGTAGGACCCCCTTCCTCCTTGGTGAGATTTCGCCGGTCCCCCCCCTTATTTCAGTTCACCTCACGTAATTTATGGACGGCCCCTAAGAGGAATACGTCTGTCCCTCCAGTTTAAAAGTGTTATCCAATTATTGGGAAACGATAGTAAGCCTGCCGAGTGGATTCAGATATCGCTGCTTAGTTTCGTAACATTAAACCACAATCAACCTTCTTGGTATGCAGATAACGCACTAAGACGATACTCCTCTATGCTAGTACAAACATCGTCTTATCTGTTGTGATTTATAACACTTTGTTAATTCTCACTGATGCTTGCAGAAGACGCTTGAACAGCTAATGCCTTGTCACCCGAACTTTCTTCTACTGTGATTTTTTTTTTGGTACTCTTGCCTTTGTGGGCCGTTTCGTGGCTACCATTTTCCGCTGATATACATGATGGAGGGAAAAGCAGCGTGCTACGAATGACAAACGCTTATTGTTATCTCAATCATTCAATTTACCTAAAAATTGATAAAAATTATAACTGGCTCGTAATTCCTAACACAATTTGTTTACAGACTTGTCCAACGGGAACATCTACAAGAATGAGTTTTTGTTTCTGACTTTATTCCTAGTCGACGCAGAGTTTATTAGAGGAGGTAAAGGATTCAGGGCAAGGAACGGGAAGGAATTCGGCGACAGCATTTTGAAAGAATCATCGAGACATTCACCTGGAGTGATCTGGGGAAACCATGGGAAACCCAAATCTCGATGGCCGCACGGGGATTCGAACAGGCGTCCTACCTAATACGAGGCCAAAGCGTTAACGGTCACCCCCCCCCCCAAGCTTGGTAATGATACTGTTACTGCAGTAACGTGTAGTACGAACGTCTCGTTAAATAGTAATCCAACCCTGAAATGGGGAATGTTTTGAAGCTCTATAAAATTTCTTGTTCGTAGTATTACGATTTTACTATCGTGAACCTTTTTCCCACGCGCACGTAGCTGACGGATATTATTTTCGTCCTACGAAAGATCATCGAAACCAATCTAGCAGGATTATGTAGTCGATAAATTACGTTATACCAGAATTTAAAATATATTTAGAATGAGTCAGATGTCTATGGCAGTTTTTGGGAAACAACTTTGAGAGTACATTTTTACCCAAATATATGACGAAATAACCACAATTAGTACGTGTAGTCAGTGGGAAAACCGCAAATCTTCCCAAGTATTTCAAGGTAAATAACATATGCATTTTGTTGAAAGAAATACTTTTTTTTTTTTTTTTTTTTTTTTTTTTACCAAATGCTTGGACTAAGAACTAACGTATATAAATTTGCCACAACAAATAGTATTTTTATCCATCATCCAAGACACACTTAGAAAGTTTTCTTAGCCTGGTAATGTTTAATTGAATATTGTTAATATAACGGCTGTCCGTAAAGAACAGTCTCAGACAAAATAAAATAATTGCGACAAATCAGAGCTGTATATCTATTCTCTTCTTTGCTTTTTGCTGATGAACATCAGACCTTAGGATTAATGTTACCATTTGCAAGTTGCATCCCGAGCATAGTACACTTGTAAAACCCTCCGTCGCAGGCAATATGCGTGAGATATTAATTTGTACATTTGTGTGTAACATCGGGGAATTCAGTGTTTCCGACAATCAGCAGTGTTGGTGAGGGTCCGCCACGCGAACAACTCGCGGGGTTGCCACATAGCAATGAGAGGCGCACACACCCTCTGCACCGCGAGCACAAGTGATTATCGCAGAAAATTCACATATGATTTCCACAAAGCCGGCAATGCCACGGATCCTATAGCAAGCCAGCTGCTGTCTCCTGCGTTACCGTAACGGCACCTTAAGAAAACAAAACAGCACAGTCTCTACAGAGATCAGGCAAAATAATAATAATAATAAAATGTCTCATATTATTAAATACACCTTGATGATAACAAACTATAAACATTGTAAATTCGACGGGCGCCAGTTATTTTCCCGCTTTCTCAGATTTTGATGACAAGGTAGCTTATTACTACAAACTGGGATGAACTTTACATTTGCTGAAGATACTATTTTAAAATAATACAGTGGACTCTTCTCTGCATTTTATAAAGCACAACAAACTGTCGCGGCTACCTCTTAGCAACATTTAGGTTATTAGAGACGGGAAAGTACGGGAGATAAGGAATGGGAAGGAATTCGTCCATGGTCTTTTAAATGATTTCGCCTGGAGTGATTTAGGGAAACCATGCAAAATCCAAATCTGGATGGTCAGTCGAGGTTTCGAAATCGCGTTCTCGCGAATGAGAGGCCAGAGCGATACCGCACACCCACCACGACAACGAACGTTCGAGAAGCTTAGAAAGGTACCGCTACTTGTTTTCGAACGCCAAACAAAAGTTTACCATTAAAATAATTAATTCTTAACAGAGGTTGACAATAATTTAAAATTAAATTATAAAGAATATGAAAAATTTTGACGTTGTTTAGGTCATAATAAACAATTTCTAATCGCCGAAAATAAGCCAAAATGTGGTATTTGGCAAATCACATATTACATGTCCTTTACGTAAAACGTTAAATACAATATCAGATTAAAGGAAGATGCACCAAGCCACTGCAAGGGCCATTTTTTTAAATATGGCACTCCAACCCAGCAGTGATCGCACATACATAGCAACTTCTGCCATAGATGAAGTAAATATTTACGACCTGTTCAAATTTCACTTACGACCGCGATTAGTAGATAACTGGTCGATTCTTAATCCTTAAGCCACCCTGCGGCTATCCGTTACTAGACCTACTGCAAAATTTTGAATATTAAATTTAATTTTAAAAAGAGTCTTAGTATGTTTAACATGCCTCTGTCATAGTTTACCCTGAAACAGTTATTCTGCCGGGTAGAGGCACCTTCAATTTTACGTGGAATCCTAACTAAGGGTCAATTCAAATCCCTGAAACTGCGATCGGAACTGGAGACCGCTAGATCCCAAGTCAGCCACCAGAACGCCCAGTCCACACGCGAAATTACGCCAAATACTGAGTAGTTTTTCCTCGCGTGTTTTTAATTATGGCTTTACGCCTCATCGACGTCGAGGTCATTAGATGCGGGATGGGACTGGGGACAAGGAACGGGAAGGAATTCGGCCATGGCCTTTTGAAGGAAGAATCCCGGAATTCGCCTGGAGTGATTTGGAGAAATCTGGAAAACCCAAATTGGATGCCCGGACGGGGATTCGAACCGGCGTCCTCCCGAATGCGAGGCTTGCGTGTTTTGACATCTAGCCGACTACACCACATCACAATTATATAATGACTTATCTTCTATGTGTAATTGCTTAAAATAGATATTTCTGACACGCGAAATTTGCGTCAGGAATTTTTGTTGTTTTGGATTAGTGTGTGGACGCCGACGGAGTCGGTTGATAAGAATCGGGTTATTCCCCGCGGTCCGGAATTTAATATGGCTGCTGAATGGAGCCTCGCACAACTCAAAGCAAACTGTATCGAGTTTTTCTTTGGCTCCCCTCTCAGCAGCCTTTATCGACAGCAAATCAATGGCGCAGCCCACCAGGTTTGCTTTGCGAGTCACAGCGCTACTCTCAGAGTCCCACAGCATAACTTTTCCATTCGCTGAGCGGTACACAATTAAATACTACAGGGCTCAGTAAGTGACCGATTTCTTTATTGCCTTTCATTATTCAAATTTTCTTCTTTTCGATTGACAATAAAAATACAAAAAAATTTAAAAGTCATATTTTCAACTTGTTTCAGATATTTGATAAGAGCTCTAAGCCTAGATTGACAGAGGGGTGGGGGAAATCACTATTTGTCCCAGTGAAGTAGGAGATGGAAAAGAATAAAAAGATAGATGTGCCTTACATTGACTAAATATGCCGTGTCTTAACTGAACTGACTTCACTCAACTTTATTTCTGAACCTCAGGCATTGCAGCTTTGAAAAATCTGCCTCAGCCGAAAATAAGTAATGTGATACTAAGGAGATGACTTCTAAAACGGTATGAATCAACGAAGATCGAAAAATACAAAGATAAAAGAATAAACAGTGTTTCGAAAACTTCAAGAAAAGAACAAACAAAATTAAACAAGTGATAAAATGTTGAAATACGAGGTGAGAACTATTTGATGTTTTAAATTCTTCTGATGCGATGAACACTGCAGTGGGAATTGGACTGGAATAATAATAGCTGACGTGTGTCTCGTAAAATCTCTAGAGTGTGACTCAATACTGTAAACATTTCATTTCGGATGCAGGTGGATAGCTACGTCGATTCGCTGGGAAAGCAAACTGAATATTATTCACCAGGAAACATACTAGGCTGGTGGCTCAGTGATTAAGCCATCTGACTGGAGACCCAAATGTTCCCGGTTCGAATGCCGGTCACGGCTGGAATTTTCAAACGTCCTTAATTCGATCTTCACTCCTGGCAAAGCTTGTTTTATATATTTGTAGTACCACAGAACACTTCCGTGGTTTGGATTCCACGCTAAACTGTAAGTCCTCTATACCCGATAGGCTTATCGGATTAGGTTAAGGCGGCTACGACAGATGCGAATTGCGCAGCCGGTAAGAAACTATGTCAACCAAGACATAAAAAGGCCACATGAACTTGTTAGAAATAAAAATTGCATGTTTAATTTGTCCCAAATTAAAATTTAAGTAGATGTAAAACAGATACGTATGAATACAGACGTTTAAGAAGTAAATCTCTCTTAATAAATTAAGCCATCTGTTAGTAATTAATACGAGCTGATCCGATACGATAAACTGGAGCAGTAAATGCGAGGGTTATCGATACGAGATCGACATTCGGATGAACGTCTGGCAGACACGCGAGGCTGCGTACCAGTCTGTACGCACTCAAACAGAAACAATGCACACACAGTGGATCGACATCAGTTCTGCAAATCAAAAACAAAAGTACGATGCATACTACGTATCTAAACACACGGAATGTAAGGTTGAGTCAGATATGTGCCTTAATTGGGACTTTTTTTATAGGTCAAGTTGCCTAAGATGCCATCGCTTCGTGGTTAGAATTCCAAGTTGAACATTAAGTTCCAAAGGAACTCACTCCTACTTCTGCCGCACTGGCTTTAGTAAGCCTCTTCCCAGAGGATCCAAACAAGCTTAGGGTTTTGGACTAAGAAGATAAAAACTCTGGATATATTTACCTCTAATCTGGAAGATGATACGTTTTTAGTGGAATTTACGACGAAATAGTAAAGCTCGCATTAAAAATGCGCGGAGTGAGTGATTAACTGATTATAATGATGCACACAGTTGCAAAGTTTATTCTAACCGATTCAGTACCCAGAAATCGCATTTCAAGGCTGGAAATTTCCCTATATTTGTGTAACCTTAATGTACGCCTCAGATCTTTTGGAGAAAGGGTTGTTTTTCCAGGCATTCAGTTGAAACCTACAGATTTTTCAAACTTTGGTAAAAACACGAAACTAAGTGCTAGAAACAGCAAGTTCGGTACAGTTTACATTGTTTTCTGGTCTGAGTAGAAAGTTTTTTAAAAAAAGAAAGAAGTGTATACCGTTTACAAAATTTCAGTGTAAGCTGTGATTGCAGCTTTTCTAACTGGAACCAGACAGTTAAGTAACTGTCTGTAAATGCGAGAGGATACAGCGTATGAGTAAAACATTTGGTTTTAATGACAGCGGCTGCTGCGCAGAGCTTGTCTCTACGATTTGTTAATCGTTGTGGCGGAGCACACCCTCTGAGGAAACTGTGATCTATTAAACCAGAAATTGTTAGGAATGAGGGGTACTGGATTAGCGTACATTACAACCAGCTAAAATCAACGCTTCAATCATATTCCTATGTATCGAAATAACTAAGACTCGGGTTCCGTTGCAAAATTTTGTACAAGCTTTGAGCAGGATCGAAATTAGTGCACCGAGAGTTTTGCTGCGCTCAGAGAATCCAGTAATTGTGTCGCGTAATCTGCGGTATCACTTTGACCACCCGCAGTACTGATAGAAGTATTCACGACCACAGTTCTGTTACATGAGGACGGAACATTCTGGTAATGGCAGCTGCTAACTCAATTTTGACATTAAAATGGAACCTTCACATACCCAACAGATCTCTCTATGAGGACGCTAAGATGTGTACATCAAGAGACAGTAAAGAATATTAAATGTATAGTTTGTTTCATAGTATTATGTAACAACTTTTTACTTTATTTATCAGCTTCGGAAATCTGAGGCTATACAATAGAGGTGGGCAAACTGATTCACTAAACTCACTTGCTCAGTTATATTTGAGACATTTTTTTTTTTTTTTGGTGTCACCGTTCAGAATCCGGTTTCTCCCCCACTTTTCGATGGAAATACCCCCCCCCCTTAAATCGACTTTGATGCAGTTAGTAGACCTTTTTTTTTTAGCTTAACAGTCCACAAAGCCCACGTCAAGAACTACTCGCTCTTTTAAAAGAATTGCTCTAAAGATCTGATTCATTCGCGAACGACCCATCTCCACTATACAATGTCAGATCACCATGAAAATTCGCCAAATAGAAAGTGAAAGATGGGAAAAAATTAGTATGTTTCTCTCATTTATTTATTTATTTTTTAAACAATATATCATCAGTTTTATTCTATGTTCAGATTTCAACTTGTAACACCTCAATTTTTAAACATTTTACATAATTACATTAAATGCACGGTATTATTTCTTCTTTTTGTTTTATCAGTTCGTACCGCTGCATCAAATTGTCTTCCACTTCCAGTAGGACAAAACCTTGCTCCAACTTGTAAAGCGTTTTCTTTCTTCTGTGAATCATTTGGTCATTCAGGTTATTACCAAACACTCTATGGCGAAATTTTAGAAATTTATAAGCATTTTGTAGTAACTGGTCCATAATTACACTTATTTATTTTTAAGACTGTAGCTTTTTAGTAGGTACAATATTTTTAAAAAAAAGAGGTTTAAAAAAAATTAAATAAAAAATTAAAAGAAAGCAGAAGAGTAAGTTATACCAATTATCCAGTAAAATATCGTTAGGTTTGTTTTCCCTGCGTTTCGTTATTAGCTCGTGAAGACATATGGTATGGTAGTCCTAGTGTCGCTTGCCGGCGCTGTCTGGGAGTGAAGCCCTGGCAACGCTGGCGCCAGGTGCAGGGAGGAGTGTCGCGTGCCGCGCTCCCCCAGCCTCCACCTGGAGGCGGCCAGGCCGCTCACAAAGTGTGCAAAACCAGAGCCGCATCTGGCGCGTGCCGCCGCACCGGCCGCCAATCACAGCGACACACAGTATCTACAGCAACTTCCCGCACTACCGTCACCTATTCATGCACTCATAGCTTCTCATAGCTTCTCAACAACTGCGGACAACTCTAGTTACGAGTATTACCAACCTTAACACGATTACAGCCTAAAGTCACATGTCGACCGAAATCATTGGGTTTTTGTAGAGGACGGAGGGAAGAATCTTCTTTAAAAAAATCTTCATCGGTGTTGTGAAATTAAAGTTGCCAACACACCAATTCTCAAAATGTTTAAATTTTTCTTATTACATCAAGATTTATGCAAGCTTTCTGCGAAAAAACACTTTAAAAATACCACTCACACTTTATATAATTATGATACTACTAGACCGATTTTTTTCTCCTCAAAATTTACGGTGATTTCCAGTATCCTATTTTTTTGGAGTTCACGGTTTTAATAAAATAACTAGATTACTAATTTTAATAAATTTGATTCTTCAGCACAATTTTTTATCAATAAAAGAAATTGTTTGTATTATGAATAGGATGATGAATATTCAATATTTTCTAAGACCAACTATAATTTTTAAAATGAATTATTTTGCCTTTGATTTATATATGCCATTTGATTAACATTTCACAGAAAAGTGTAAATGGGCGCCCATAAATTACGTGAGGTGAAGTAGGGGGGGGGGGGTTCGGTGAAATCTCACCAAACCTCACCAAGGGGGAGGGGGAGGGGTCAACGCAAATCTCACGTGAGGTTTTGTAAATTTTTGTTGGACTGTAGAGCTAAAAAAAGATCTAAAAATGACGCGAAAGTCGATTTTAGGGGGGCATTTCGTCTATAAGTGAGTCTCACGGACCAGATCTCACCAGAGGGGGAGGGGGGGTGGTTGGACCAGATCTCACGAAGGCTCATCAGAGAGAAGGAGGAGGGGGTCCGGAAAAACACTTCACTTAATATATGGATGCCCCCTTTATGGACTGTATTTAAAAATCACTTGTTATAATATTTTCTATAGTATAAAAATTTGTTTTTGTAAAACCAATTAAATAAAGAATTGGTGTTCAGAATTCTGAGCGCATCCGAGTAAGTCACACTTAAGGAATTATTTAATAATAATAATAAGAGAGAGATATGGCTCCTTTGTGATTTAATAACAAGTGACATTCTAAATAATCATGAAAGTTTTTTATGTGCACTGTGACAACTAAAAGATATAGGCCCAAACTACATATCACTTAATTCGTCTGCTCCCGACCTTGGTGGGTGAGCGGTTAACGCTCTGGCCTTGCATTTCGGAGGACGTGGGTTCGAATCTCCGCCCGACCATCCAGATTTTGGTTTTACATGGTTCCCCAAATCACTTCAGGGGAATTCCGGGATGGTTACTTCAAAAGGCGATTTCTTCCCGTTCCTTCCCCACCTCTAACGATATTTACGTCGATGAGGGAGAAAGCCACAAGAAAAAAAACCTAAGTTCTACAATGAATATTCAATATTATAAAAAAAAAGTAACTCCGAATAAGTACGGCTCGCTCGGGCCTGATATTACAGATGATCCATTTCAGAGTTCAATCATTTCCAAATCAATCCAGGCGAATGCGGGGATGGTTCCTCATAAAGGCCATAACCGATTTCGCGCCAGTTTCTTGCCAGTAGTACTCTTGCAGTTATAATGACCGCAATATCGACGATCCGCAAAGCTACTCAGCTACTTTTTGTAGGCCTATCTTATTTTCCATAAAATTAATTTGTTAATTTTATCATTACTTCGCAGCTGGCAGACCGTAGGGAGGTTATAGCCGAGAGTCACAAGGTAGATAAATTAAGTCGACATTAGAATTTTTGAACAGATTCTTCGGCTTTCACGTTATTTGTGGAAACCTTCGAAAATCCGAAATGTGTTTAGGAGCACCAGGGATGGAAGACGCGTCCTGTCGAATTCGAGATCCGAAGTTTGTCGCTCATTGGCATACTCATCATGAAATAAATAGCCATCGATACAACTCTGGGAGAATCTTCTTCTTATTGGATGCCGTATCCGTGTTCCAGTGTAGGTGGTTACCATAGGGATTGCTTAGCCCTCCATGCTAACGACTGGGAATATGAACTGGGGTGGTTTCCCGTAGAGAGAGTGTTCCTGTGGTGACGTGTGTGTTCAGTGTAAAGTGTTGTGGATGAGAGATGAAAGAAGGGAGAAGGTGGAACCCGGCCGAGACCCATTCAGGACTACTATTCCCAAGGTCTCTGATACACAATGTGTGATTAGTAGGGCCCGGATATATATGCACGTAAAACATCTAATATATGCATGCAAATATGCACAAAAAAGTCCTAAAATATGCACTAACAATTAAAGAATATGCACTAACAATTAACGAATCTACACTAACAATTAACGAATATACACTAACAATTAACGAACATGGACTAACTATTAAAGAATATACAGTTATCAAATGATTTATTTTATGTCAACTCACTGATATACACGTTTCATTCCTTACAAAATGATGAATCACAATATGTTACCAACAGTTTTTCAATGTTTTCAGGGGTCAAAGATTTTCTGTTGTCAGACAAAATTAGTTTATAAGCCGAAAATGATCGTTCCACGTCAACGGACGTTATTGGGCAATACTTGTACGATGGTGCTGACTGTTCGGAACATTCATCTGGCAAAGATTGTGTGGTTCCACTTAAATACGTATTAATTGATTGAATCTTTTGCAGACCTGGGTTTGAGTCTAACACCCTGCTGAGTTTAGATTTAACTTTTTCTCCAATTTCACCAGGGACGGCATTTAAAGAAGAAATTGTTTTGTGAAGCAACTGAATAGACTCGTGAAGGGGTGCACCGCTAGTTTCTAGACCCTTAATAGCATTAGAAAGTGACGAATAGTGTACATGGATGAAATTGATATCTCGATATACAGTATCACAATCAAATGCGCACTTTGCTTCACGAACACACGCAGCACGATCGTCATGACCAATACTTGTAACCACATCTTTCACTTGATGAAAGTTCTCCTGGTAGAACAGCACTGCAGACAACCAAGTTCCCCATCTAGTGAGAACAGGTTCCGGTGGAAGAGGAACCTCAGGCAGACGATCCTTATAAAACTGTACACGCGCTGGTGCTTTTAGGAACACTTTTTTTCCACTTGAAATTACTTTGTTAACTGAAGGAAATAGAGAACGTATCTCTTCTGCAATGCGATGTAATCCATGCGCCAAACATGTAACATGGATCAGATTGGGGAAAAACACTCGAAGCGACTGACCAGCTTTTAACATATATGAAGCTGCGTCTGTGATTAAAACACGCACCTTGTAACAATCACTCTCCGATTCAGTAGGCCACAGAAGTCGCAGGGAATCGTTTATAAATCTTGCAATTGTACTGTGGTTGGTTTTCTCTAACACTTTGGTTGAAAGTAAATGTGGTTTTCCGGGTTCTTCTTGACATAGTTTGCCCACTATAAAGTTCGCTACGTATCGGCCACATGAATCGGTTGTTTCATCTACCGATATCCAGACACAGTTCCCTCCTATGTCAGACCGAATTGAATCCAGGACAGAATCGTGTAGAGAGAGCAAATAATTTTTCCTGAGGGTGGATTCATCCGGTATCCTTTGATTAACACAATACTTTTGAAGAAATGCTCGTAGATCTGGATTATTCAATTTATGCAGCGGGATATTGCTGCATACAAAAGCCTTACACAGGTCAGCAGAGAATGTATTAACAGACCGTGATACCTGAGTTAAAAGTAGCTGTTGCGTGTTCCTATTCTTTTCTTTTGACCTGAGATGTACAGCTGTTTTAGAATGCTGTTCAAGTTGAAATTTTTTCTCACATTTTATATTCTTCTCACATACTTGACAGTACACAACTTCACCGTCACTAGAATAGTCACTGTTGCCTGAAATCCACTGCTTAATTAAAACTGATCTTGTGCATTTTTCTTTAGGCATTTTTGGAGTCAGATTAAAGAAACTTAATCTTAGCACACGAACACTCCTGTCAACACAAACTTTGAGAGGCTACTGTTTTTGGAAAGGAATGTACACGTCCCTTTAAAAGTACGAATCCCTCAGGTCTGGAAGCCAGGAATCTGTTCTCAGGAAAACTGGCTCGTACCGCAATTAGGGGAATATTCCCGAAAAGATTAAAGAAAACCGCTGGCCTTCCCGGTAGTTGTCGCACGAATAAACACACTGGTAGATAACGAATATTCCAAGTGGGGGTAAATACTTGTGACTGTCGTCTCCTCAAACAAGAATTTGCCGCCTGAGGGAGAATAGAGCTATTCTTTGATTTTGCCGACCCCACCCGCCCTTCCCGTGAATGTTACCGCTCAGGGCAGTAGAGAAGGTCGCCGCCACACAAATTTTCCATTTGCAGCACCTCCAAACATGTCACTGTGTGAGTTTGGATAAGGTAGAAAATTCTCTACATGTGAATGCCAGTACAAAAAAATCCTGTTTACTCCAAGAATTTAACTTACTTGTTGCGGTTGCCAAGGATGTCCAACATACAGGTACATTAGGCTTTACAGTTTCTTCAGAAGTATCGGATATTCAGTTATGAGATGAAATAAAAGCTAAAATATGCACATATCCATAAAATATGCACTAACCCTCAAAATATGCATTTGCATATGCGCATATGCTTTTTTGAAAAATCCGGGCCCTAGTGATTAGGTATTCCTATAAAGCTGGTCAAGTCCTGATGATGAAAATTTCTTCCACCACCAGGACTAGAACCCCATGCTAACGACGGACACCATCACGGGGCGGGCTTCTGACAGGATACATACAAACCAGCTCTCAGTGGGTGTCTTTATATCCAAAACATACATCGCACCGTTCGTAAGAGGACTGAATTTTACTACAATGTTTAAGACCCTTACAGAAATAGTCATCAGACATGCAAAATACGAAGCATATTACATTATAATCACTGGCAAACTATGCTACCAACAAATCGGTACAGCAGGAAAAAAGTAGCCCATTCCGGACGTTCACTACTCTGATATACTGACAAGCCAGTTTTCTTGATAAATCCACTGATACGCTTTTATAAGGCACAAGATATACAGGATTGTCGACGTTATTATGATCACTAGAAATAGCAAACTGCTGGCTCTTTGTAATATGACTGGGGTGCTGGTGTGGTATCCCCACTCCCCTACCCTCAGCTTTGTATATATCAGGGTTGATGCTGTGACCGCTTCAGAGCGCTTTCAGCAAGCAGACCCGTGGATGAAAATGGTGGCGAAATTACTGATGCTTACACTCCTAAATCATTTATAGGAACGAAAGTTTAACTATCTATTTTTTGCTGTCATTAGTCTCTTGACTGGTTTGATGGAATCCAGTATTTCTTCTTTTTTTTTTTTTTTTTTTACTTATTGCTTTACGCCTCATCGATGGCTAAGGTCATTAGAGGCGGGATGGGACTGGGGACAAGGAACGGGAAGGAATTCGACCATGGCCTTTTTGAAGGAAGCATCCCGACATTCGCCTGCAGTGATTTGGGGAAACCATGAAAAACCCAAAACTGTGGGCCCGGACGAGGATTCGAACCCGCGTCCTCCCGAATGCGAAGCCAGAACGTTAACCGTTCACCTATTCCTCCCTATCTTGCGCTAACCTCTTCATCTCAACTAACACTTACAACCCACGTCCCCATTTCCTACCTTCGACTGTTCACTTCACTAAAAATGTAACTAATTATACATGTCTTAAAATATGACCTACAATCCTGTCTATTTTTTCTGTAAGAATCTTCCATAACCTTCTCCCCACACCCATCATTTACAAAATACATCAATTTTGTGCTTTATCTGTCGACTTAATTTTCAGTATCCTTCAAATCTTTCAATTTTCCTTCTTACCGTTATCCCTAAAGTCCAAGCTCCGCTACCATGAAGTGCTGTGTTCCTCGCATAGAGTTTAAAAAATAAAAATAAAAACTTTTAGTCCAAGACCAATATTTGAATCTAAAAGATTTCTCTCTTTCAAGAAGGCTCTTTTCGCTAGTGCTGTTTTGCTTTTATTGGTACCGTCGAAGAAACTGTCGGCAAATATCGCTACGTTTAAATTACTCACCTTATACCACGTTACTAATTATTTTACAGGTATCTTAATTGGAACTTTGTGTAGCTTGCCAGCTAAATAATTCATTACAAGTCGACACGGAGCTGCACGCGTGCCACAAAATGACGCCGGAAATGAAATTCAAGTTAATCAGGAGAAATACCAAGAGCGTAGCGAGGGCAGGAAGCAGGTGGTTTAATAGGGCACGGGCGCATAAAGCGAGCGGCGCCACGCCGACTGCGAGGAAGCACGCTCCACACGCTCTGCAAGGTGCCGGAACACTCCACACAGAACCATCCAACCTGTGACACACATCCACTGCGTCATTACAGACTCATGGTATTCTGTACAGCAGTTACAATTCCGTCAGCCTACATTTCGGTAGCAATACCTCATAATGAAAAGGCAGGCAGCAATGTTTCTGAAAACATTCACTTGCATAAACACAAGCTGCGATCTAAAATGGCACTGAAATATTCGTAGGTGGAAATGTTACATATTATTCATCTTTGTAAGAATGAAAAGAAAATCTCAGTATAAGTCAGGAATTTTCTTCTTCACCATCTTTTCCATACATTTTTCGGTATCGGCAGCCTTCGGTAAGTTTTACTCCTGGCATAGTCAAATTTGGAGCAATGATTTCACGGCCACATGCCCTTGCTTACGACAAGCTTTGTATACCTACCGCCAGATCGTGATAATGGAGCATCTATAAACTACGTGGCCCGGTCTAGGGAGGTGGGAAGGGGTTGTCTGCATAGCTACGCTGGGCTACCTGGAGGGAGTTTCCGAGCCAGGGCACGTAGCTTTCCATTCATATTATTTGTCACAGTTAAAATGAGGTACAGACCACACAACAGCATGTGAATATTTATTTCAGTCATTTAATTATCTCCGTATGTAATTTACGATAGTCTGCCAAGAGAAAACAGCGCAAAATGTCTTCTGGAATAAATAGGTAAAGAAAATTACATGCTACGTGGGGGGGGGGGGGGGGGAGAGTCAGAGGCAGGAGCCACGTCGGGCTACTAAGGGAGAAAAGGAGAGGGGGATGTTCACAGGAGGCCAAAATGGAGCTACGTAGTTTATGGACGCTCCTTAAATACTAATGGAAGAAGTGAAGTGTTGCCATCTGTCTGTGGAAAGTGTAACTTCCGTAGAAGTCAGGAATGGTTTTTTGTAAATTAAAGAAAACGAATCTGTATTCGACTTCTCGTCCTATGATGAATAAAACCATTCTTGAAGCAACTGCGCTACATAACCATTAGGTCAATAGAGCTACCTCTTATTGGTGAAATACAAGTAGGAGTTCCAACACGGGTATATGAGGCTGACCTTGACCATATTTTGGATAAGGTCGCGGATACAGAATAATTCCCATATCACTAATTTAGTATCAAAGTGGTTATAAATAGGTACAACGCTTAAGGTCCAGTTAAACCAAAAATTCATTTCACAGAGTCTAAAATTGATAAAAATAAGTTATTAGGGAGAAAATAATTAGTTTCTGCTTTGATTACGAACACGAGCTGTAATTAACTACAAGGGTTAGCTCCGTAAAATTAGAAGAATTCCTGTTGACTCTGAACTGACTGAGAAGTATATATAAATGGACAGAGAGAATCTCAGTATACAGCAGATAGCTGTGAACAACAGGATATGTGTGGTGCCTTAAAAGCATGTCATTCCAATGAAAGCACCTATTAGGAAACGAATTTATGTCTAGACAGCTAAGCCACATACCCAAACGCACGAATAATTTGTCCAAATGCGTGTTTCCCATTCCTTATCTTTCAAACGAATTATATCATCCAAAACAACACCTTACAGCGTAAACACGTATGCCTAACCGCGTCCAGGCTTCGTTATTCTGTTGGCATGCTCAAGATATTGCTCACTATAGCGTCTCTCCTCACGATAATAACAGCATAGGGGGGGGGGGGGGGAGTTTCCTTACACAGGGATGGTTGACGAAACATAAACAAGTTCACTGCGACAAGCGAACTAAAATTAATTTATGACGAAAGTAAAAATCATTTATGGAACTATTTCTTCTGGGAGAAAGTTTACTTTTCGCAGACCCCGAAGACCGTCTGGTAAGGAAATAAGAGAGAATCTTTACTATTTATTAATAGCTTTTCGTAACATCTCGATTATGTTTGAATGTTTTGAATTCTCGTGGGAAGAAGAGCCTAGAGAGAGGGTGCTATAAAATGAACTGGGTTCACTGTCACAGCGGAATGTAAACAGATTCGACAGCGGCTTGTTATACAACTTAGTAACTGGGATTGAAACCACAGTTACGAAATGGAGGAAAGGACGCTGTTATTGCATATCGTCCAGTCAGGAGCTGAGTATTGCGTGGTAGCTTACAAACATGTCACTCTGGCTGTCAAGGCCAGCCTGCGGCAGCTGACACCGTTCAAGTTATCAGAGCAGCTGTGATAAAGAGTCCGGCGCAGCCACGCAACACACAGGCTGCAGCTGCTACCTGCTCTACCACTGTAAGTATAACAATAGTATCGCATGGTACTTCATTACTCTAGCCGCACGAAATATTCTCTACAAATGCAGCACCATCAGCTGTTCTTAACCTCTCTATCGGTTCAGTATAACACAAAGTCTCTGACGCCAGCAACGACTTAACTGGGAACTTCTTGTATTACTACACAAGTTATTCAGTTCTTGGTTGATTTTTTTCACCCCTCTCCTAAATGTTTGACATAAGATGATGAATAACAACTAAATACCACGTACCGCTGTGGCGAGACCCAAACTACAATTTGTTGTTATGTCCACAACTAATAATAAACGTTACCCTGTCAGACTTCCTAACAGCCAGTGACGAAGCCATCGCATTAGCGAAAAAATATTTAGTGTTTGAAGTTGTCGACGACACGATTTTGATTCGAATAATTTTGCATAATACTAAAAACAATAACAGTATACATTTATATACGAGTATATGGTGAAAATACTGATGGTAACTATTTTAACGAACAAGAAGTGGAGTGCATTTAGATACCAAATAACACACTTGCTCATCAGCAGCAAGCGATAGAAAGAATTGTAGACAGCTTACGGCTCATGTTGTACGTGATACGAATACTAGAATGTCACCAGAAATCGCAGATGTAAGTTAGAAGCTGGCATTAGGCCGGGGAATAGCAGGAAGGAAGAATAGACAAATACTGGGAAGACGAATGAGTTCTTCTCATGACTGTCCCATTTTCTGATGTCAGTTTGCACAAAGTGTTGCAGAACTGGAGAAAGGAGGATCCACTGCTGACAACTTATGTTGTTGTTGTTGTTGTTGTTGTTGTTGTTGTGGGGTTTTAAGGGCGTATCAACAGCGGGGTTATTAGCGCCCTAACAACGACCGACATGGCAGTGAGGTTTAAAAACTGACATAATTACCGCCTGTGTGGCAGACTGTAAAGGCGTCGGCCTGAGAACTGAAGAGTGATGATGAGTCGTCAGAATCAAAGTCATGACGTAAAATAATTGCCACCAGCCAAGCTCCGGAAGCAGAATGGTGAATTATGGTTACAGGAAACAGTAAGCCAGAAAGGTCACGAAAATTATTTAAAATAAAACGTACTGGAGGGATGTTAATGCTGTGAGGAGACACAATAACCAGCAGATACAGAAACGAATACCTCATAGTCTCGACACAGAGAACATCTTAAACATCACAAATTTCCTGAGACCATAGGAAGCCCGTAGAGCCACGTTTTTTTCTATATAAAAAAAACAAAGTGCATGACATACCTGGACTCGTGAAGTAAGAGATTCTTATCCTCCATAGCAACTTCCCGGTGAGAAGCATTTGGGTGGTTTCATGTTCCTTCTTCACTCTTAAAGTGTTCGTCAAGTGTTACCGGATATGTGGAAGAGTGTGACGGTATATTTGCTCTCTATAGTGTGTCGTTTGTATTGCGGATCAGAGAGCGCGGAACCAGTTACCTGCCCATTCAGACATACTCTTCGAAAAGACCCGAAAGGGCCGCCAAGTTTAAGTTTCCCATCCGAATAACGAATCACTGTTAACAGTGTCGAATGTCCTAACGCGCTGCGGCGAGGTTTAGGGTTTAAACCACGACTTTTGAAGACAATCTGGTAATTAGGAATCATGCAATATTACATCTGCTAGCCAATTCCAGACTAATGAAAATTTCTTGCACCAGCAGAGTTCCAACCCCATTACCATGTCTCAAAATGGTTCCGACTTTTTTTTATTATTATTATTATTACACAGGTTTAATCATCAATCGGTCACAAGAACGTTCCGGGAACGTACATTGGAAAATGTCCGTAACACTACTAGCGGTTGAAGAGCAGCAACTAATAGGTTCACATTCAGAAGCAGAGATACTATTACTCACTTCCACAGATTTGTACATCAGCCACAGAAGACGACGCAACACAAGACAAAGCTCCATTTTTAAATGGAACATTTCTGCATTCAGTCAATCCCAGTGACTGAGCGCAAGAGTTAGGAACTTTGTGACGTGGTGTAGGTAAGTTCTGACCCGAGTCGCTCCTCCCACCATAGTAACTTACTCTCTATCACCTAGCGCAGCGTGCTATTCACAACATACAATCAAAACGCTAAACACCATCACGTGTTAATGACTACTAGATTTTCATGGTATGCACGTATTGTTTGTTTGATAATCTAAGCTTTCGGCTAACATTCTACAGCCTTCGTCAGAGATATTATTTATGTTGCCAAGCAACGAGCGTCTTCCTTGAAGTTGTTGGTATTCTTTAAAATTTCTGCTGCCTCTTTCACTCGTCGAGGCCACCACTCATCTTCTCTCCACAGCAGCCACGTGTCATCAAATTTTATTTCGTGCCCGATGTTAACGGCATGGCGAACTACGGCGGATTACACCATCATGTTTTAAATTCGGAATTTTATTTCGTGCCCGGCATGGCGAACTACGGCGAATTTCACCATCATGTTTTAAATTCGGAATTTTATTTCATGCCCGGCATGGCAAACTACGGCGGATTTCACCATCATGTTTTAAATTCGGAATTTTTATCATTACTACTTTTCGAGTTTCGGCTAGAATGTCAAAAAAAAACAAAAAAAAAAAAACAGTTTTTCATCGGTTAACTCTATAGATCATTTGTTCTGCCTTATAGTCACTCTTGCTATTCCTGATAGGGAAGCGGAATTTGAAAGACAAAGGAAGAGAAAATGACGAGATTTTCTGCGCCTGAAATGATATCTGAAGAATCAGGCAGACGAGTTGTTTATAAGCACAACACGAATAATTTATTGTGTCGTATGTGGCGCCAGATGGGTGCCATCACTTCTATATGTGGACAATTAAGTCATCCGGAGGTCGCTGAGCTGTGACAGATAGCGGGGACATGTGACGCAAGGTCACTGCCCGGGCACGCGTCCATTTGTACAGAGGTAGCGGCGGAGTGACAGAGGCGTGGCTTAGGCTGACGCACCGAGCACATGCTGAGGGAACGCCAACAGCGACGAGCTTCATGCCATCTATGTAAGTGAAGAGCGGTCTGGTAGCTCAAAGGTTAGGGTGCCTAACTGGATATTGAGAAGTCCTCGGTTCAAATCCCGGTCTCAGTTGAAACTTTTACAAGCCTTTACACTTGTTTTGCTCATGTGGAGCCCATTATGTAGTTCCGTGATACGTTAAACTGTGGGTCCCATTTCCACGGTACAAATGCCGGGTAAGGTCAACCCACGACTGATGCGGAATGCCCGGAAAATCTTAATTTGATCATGATACCGTTAAGATCACACACGATATTTACTAATACTTTCCAGTCTAAGCTTTGTTTGTGTGTCCCAAGTTATAGTAACTGCGAAATGTGTAGTTTTCGAGACGGGAAACTGTGACTGTCCGTGCATTCGCTCAGATGTTTACGAAAACTGCTGTGATGAGGAGCGGAGGCGACGAGGTTTTAACAGCGGCCAGTCCGGTAAATATATCTCACCTGCTAGATGTGAGAAAATAAATTTGCCTTAAATCTCTATCAATATTTCATCTATATCGATATTTCATTTCTTATTTTGCATGTCAAAGCTACTCCCGCAATGATATTGAATTCAAGCTTTCGGCCCAGTACCCACTAATTTTAGCGTCGATATTTTAGAAATCAGATTATTGGAAAATTCAAATTCGATAACGACAATAAAACACATTTGAATTACCTAAGAAATTTCAGACAGGATAAGCTATTACGAAAAAGGAGAACTATAGACAGATTTTTTTTGATAAATGAAAGAACGATCTCCACTCTCCAAAAGAAATCACAAGCTGATCAATACAATCAGACTTAACGTAGTATCCTTACTTATGACACTACAATGCAGAGCTACGACAGGAATCAAATAATGGAGGAGGAATTTTTATTAAAAACAGATGAAACTTCACAAAATGCATTTAAATAGCAAAAATAATAAGAGAATCGATACAAATATTTGACTAGTCGAGGCTCATGAAATAAACTGCAAAGTTTTGGTTGTAACGTTCTGATTGATGGTCAAAGCAATAATGATCATCTATAGTAATTATCACTAGCAAACAGAACTTTCTTCGGACAAGCTCCGCGGATTCCAGAAGAACATTCCAGCAGTATATGTACGAAGCAGAGTGCTGAGTGCTTACGGAAGTAAAGCTGGTGAGGTCAGAAAGCAGAAAAACCGAACTAACTAAAGCGAGGTGCAACAGATTACAGAGCGATGGACATGCTCTGGAAATGGCGGTGTAGCAACGACCATTCGAGGCTTAAAACTTTGCGATACATTTAGTTTATGAATATACAAAACAATTGAGACAAACACGTAAACAGATTTTTTTTCTTATGGTTTTACGCCTCGTCAAAGTCGAACTCATTGGCAAGAACAGGAAAAAATTCGCCCAAGGGATTTTTGAAAAAAGTATTCTGGCATTTGTCTGGATTGCTCTTAAGATACCACGGAAAACCAATCTGGATGGCCAGACGGAGATTTTAACCACAAAGCCATGTTCGACCGTAACGGTCTCATGCCAAGCTCGGCAACAGCATCGTTATTTTGTATGAAGACAGAACTGACCACTGTACCAAACAAAATAATTTCTAATATAACTATTTTTGGCTGTCATCAGTCTCTTGACTGGTTTGATGCAATCTTGCATCCATTCCTATCTTGCGCTAACCTTTTCATCTCAACATACCCCTTGCAACCTACATCTTAAATTATCTGCTTCATATATTCTAATCTTTGTCTACCTCGACTGTTCCTTCCACTAACAAATTAACCAATCCCGTATGTCTTAAAATGTTATCCACCATCCTACCTCTTTTATCTGTAAGACTCTTCCACAAGCTTCTTTTCTCACCCATCATTTCCAAAAAAACATTCATTTCTTACATTACCTGTCCACTTAATTTTCAACATCCTTCCATAGCACCATGTGCCAAATGCTTCAGTTTTCCTTTTTTCGCTACACATATTGAGTTTTAAAAAGTTCTTTCTGAGTCTCAGCTCAACATTTGAAACTAAAAGATTTCTCTTTTTCATGAAAGCTCTTTTCGCTAGTTGTGTTGTGCTTTTAACATCATTCCTGTTCGGGCCATAAGCTGTAATTTTACTTCCTAAGTAGCAGAATTCATTTACTTGTACTATCGCATCCGATCCTATTTTTATATTTAATTCACGCTACTACTTTTGTATTGCTTTTGTTTATATTTAGTCCAAAATCTTCCTTCCGTATTTTATTTATTCATGACGTTTAGTAGGTTCTCTATATGCTCCGTCTATTCTGCTAACAGGACAATGTCATCAGCAAATCGTAGCATAGTGTTTTTATCTCCTTGAACACTTATGCCACATTCAAACTACAGACTAAAAAAGGATGAGTTCTATGGACAAGGTCGATGGAAAGAAAAATCAAATCATTTAACCTGTTAATTTTATGCTCATCTGAGATGGACCAAAAGTGGAGTATGCTTCGATGGATCACTGGTAGTGTCTTGTGAACAGAGTTCCGTACCAGGCCTTGAAGTTATTGCCACAAATGCAAATGACGTGGCTTATAGATACAGTTGCAGACGATCTACACCAATTTTAAGTTGAACAAACTTTACGGTTCTTTCGAATAAATTTGCACAGGTTGTTTGCGAGCCGTTTCACCAGCTCCGGCCAACGTGGTGATTCTCCATTGCAGCACATCTCACTTTATGCAGCTGGCGGATATATAGCTTACGTCGACAGAAGAAACGCCTATACGGCTTATTTTAGACCAACAGCGGCTATCCCACAAAGAAATACTGCGACGATAACAGGAAGGGAGCGGTGGCAAGATATTTATGGCGAGCGACCAAGATACACCGTGAACCCTCCTACCGGGGTCGAATACAGCTGAGACAGACACAATATATCTGCTCAACAACTCTTCCTAAACACTGTGAAAACTATTAGCATTTTTCTTGTAGTTGCTTTGCTTTGTATTTGTTAGTATTTAATACCCGTAATACAGTCGTCAAACGGATTTCTCCATACAGTGACGCTAGTAGGGTCTATATATTTTCTTCCAATCACTTGTGTATTTAAAACTCAACGTTTGAACTCCTCTAAAGTATGCTCAGAGTCAGAAAAATGTCTTCGTTTCTCTAACATACGCTTTATTTACTTCTATAGATAAAAACTCTGAAATGTTGTAACAGTAAATTTAAGTAATTATTCATACTTAAAATTACAAAGCATTAATTTACGAAAAATTGCAAGCTATGATCCTGTGAAGATTTCGTTTCAACAAAACGCCGGGAAAGACTCCACTCACATTTTATGATATTTTATTAGAAACTAATTGGTTTTAGGTCTCAAAAGCAAGAGACGTTACTTTTTCAGCGTTTCGTTATGAAACATAAACTTATTTAATTCTATCAATTAATAGCCAACTCTGTTGTAAATTGGTTAGCCGAGCCGAGATATTAAGGACCATTCTGGCAACACAAGAGACAAATACAAACACAAATATCAAACAAAACCTAATCGGGTTCAGTTCCAACAAGCAGGCAGCTACTATGGAGACTACACAGCAGTCGAGTTATCGCGTACGCACAGGCAGACAACATGACCAAACTAGGAACTACGAATCTGTATATTACACATACAGCGATATGTGCGCAATCAAAGTTATAGAGGCTGATGGTGTAAATCACAGCTACGCGAAAAGCAATGAACCCCTACAGAATACACATAATTAAGAGCAAGGTGAGCGGAAAACGTATTAAACGATTCATCTGTACGCTCGAGTGATTTGGAGAGAGGGAAATGTCGGCTTGTAATCATGGAATACAAAGACTGGAAAACCGGGCAGTTCTCGAAAGAGGCAGGGCGCATTGGAAAGATCTAATTTCTTCCCTCTCCCCCTTCCCGGACAGGAATTTTATCTTCCACGCTGCTTCGCGACAACAATGCATTTACTGAGAGTTCTATCCCATTAAGTTATAAATCAACATATCGTATAAAGTGAAATTCAAAACAAAGCAACAGCTATCTCACGTATACGTTGTTTGATATAAGAGAAAAAATAGTCGGGTCGTACACTTTGGTATTGTGAAACCGGATAAAAAGCAAGAACCAAAATTTAAAGGTTATCGTTTCCAAAGCAATTAAATCGATTGAGACTATGTAACGTTAAAGTCGTTTTTATGTATCAACTTACCATTTCGATTACTACAAGATTTAATTAAAGATTCTTTAATCCAATGAGAAAAAACTCTTAAGTCAATTCGACCGTTAAAGACTATATACAGAGACATATTCTGAAATTCATCGTAGAAACTCCTCAATACTCGTGGCCATCAAAAAGAGTCGTCTACTACCAAAACAGTGATCTAAAATCAATAGGGGAGGGGGGGGGTGAATTATCCGTATCAATACTACCGACTTCCTGACGCGGAGTATTCTTGACGTGCAAATAACTATATATATGGAGATTATATTCCGTTGTAAAGAGCAATTATCGTAATTCAGAAATTATTATTTGTGCCGGGAATAGTGGCTAACTAAGCTATCAGCTCAACTTCTGACTAATCGGCATTCGTTTACCGCGGATTGATGGGAAATTTGATAGCATTATAACAAGCAAAACATGAGAGCCAGCTTTTTAGTTTTACTTATGGCTTTACGCCTCGTCGACATCGAGGTCATTAGAGGCGGGAAAGGACTGGGGAGGAGTTCGGCCATAACATTTTAAAGGAAACATCCCGGCATTCGCCTCGAGTGATTTGGGAAACCATGGAAAACGTAAATCTGGATGTCCCGACAGGGATTCGAACACGCGTCCTCCCGAATGCGAGGCCAGAGAGTTACCGTTCACCCACTACGGTCCATTAGCGTTTTTACTTGAACTCTGAGAATAAGTTTCGTACAGTGTGACTAACATTATCCCAATACTCAAATTAAAACGGCAACTAATGCAAGTTTGCTTGATTTTTCATATTTAGAGCGCCCCTTATACAGAACGTCGTCAGACGAAGCCATACACGGCTGTGACGCGGGTTGTATCTCCGCAGCATACGGGGTTCGGATGCAGCAGGTAGCAAGTGTGAATACGTACTCCACATTTTCTCCATCTTGTATTTCATACTCATTAGAAACTGGTGCTCCATAAAATACATAAGTGTAATAAGTGAATGCTGGATATTCCTGTGTAATATAATCTGGTTGGGTATTTAGAAGGGTGTTCTGAAAAAGTTACCGGCATGCCTTAGGATGGTGCTGTAATCAGCTAACTATGAGATAAGAAATTTATCTGAAATTCGGTATTCGCCACTCTCTCAAAGAAATACAACTTCCTTATATTCTGTAAATTTTTGTGTCATTACGCCGTAGAGTAGCGTAAACAGGAGAGCTCCTTCGTTTTCTGAACGCCGATAACATATCGATAATCATTAATGGGTTCTCTCTCTCCCCCGACGCTTAATGGGGCTATGAATTAAAGAGCTATTTGGAAAATATTAGCCTTTGGATTCGAACGCGGCAACTTCGATCAGCAGTTATCCGTTCTTAAGTTAAGCTTACAAACTAATTCCACCAATTATCTCTGACGAAAACAAAGTTTGCTTTCTTATTTCAGAACCATAACAAATAATGACGTCGACAATATCCAATTGCTTAAAAAAAGGGGAAAAATACAATAATTGCACATTCTTGTAGCGCCGTTGTTTGGTACAGAGTCGTAATATTTTATCTTGTCGTCAGTATTTTGTTCTCGGTGATTCTGATTTTATTAGATCAGAAATGTGTGTATTTACTATTTTATTTTGCTTTTTTTTTTTTTTTTTTTTGTGATTTGTATACGTGAGAGAGCAAGACAAAATTAATGTAAAGAACATGTTTCCGTTTTTCGGAGGTGTGCATAAACTGTTGTCTTGTTTACATATAATTATTAATTTGAAAAAAATCGTTCCTGTTAAGTTTGCATGTTCATGTTTTTATTGCCTGTTTTCTGACAGATGTCGATCAAATTTGTTATTCTAACCAGCAACCGCAGAGAAATGGTCTATGGCAGTAACACATTTAACAAATCCGATAAAGGAGGAACTCTAAATTATAAACAGAATATACTAAGACGGCATAATTACATTGTGACGTGTAAAATTACAACGAAGAGTGAATAGGTAAAGCTAATTTATCAATTATGTAATATTCATATACTATTTTCAGAAAGTAAAATTTTAGTTCCAGACTGCTTGCAGACGTATGAATTTCACTTTTCTTTAGCGTATAAAACAGACGATATACAAAGTGGTAGTACAAATTTTAAGTTAGTGAAATAACTTACGACCGAAAACCACGATGAGAAGATTGAATGAGAAGTAAGTAATACATGTTTTTAAAGAGCAGATACTGGCCTTGATTAAATAGTTGCAAACGAAAATGATCAGAAACTTTCACAGCTCTTACTGGATTCAATTTCAAAAATTGCATAAATTCAACAACTGGATCAATAGACGGAGGACTCTCATATCTAATTCAAGGGTGGAAGGGAAACCTTGCTCGTATGCTAGGGCATCAACACAAAAATTGTCGAAAATATTAACAATTATCTGCTAGAAAAGGGTTGAGTAGGAAGCAAATTGATAGGGGTCTTCCTCATACCATTATCATATTTGATTAGTTATTTGCCATCTAATGCGAACAGAGCAGTTATCCAATCCGTGATCATTCAATAGCTGCAGAGAAGAATTGTTCCTATACAGGGTACTGAAAAAAGTTTAAAATATTTTAGGAGGCGATAGTATGTATCGAAATAAGACAAAACTGTCTGTTAAACACAGGGTCGCGAGCGCATACTTTCGTAGTTAATAACAGGTGCGCAATGTGGCGCCTGCCCGCGGCAATACATGCCTCAGCTCTTCAGCGTGAACAACCACACACTCTTTGAAACCATCGTGGTTGGTCCTGCACATGATGACATGCATTGAAGACGCACAGTACCAACCAACACAGTGTCAAAGAGTGCGTGATCCTTTACGCCGACGGGTTGACGCATGCATTGCTTGGGCGGGCACATGGCGCACCTGTTATTAACTCCGAAAGTGTGTGTTTGCGACCCAGAGTTTACTGAACATTTTTGTCTTATTTTGATGCATACTATCACCACCTAAAATATTTTACAGTTTTTTATCGCCCTTTATAAGGGACGGGAGGTCAATGTAAACAGTACTTACTCCACAAAGTTGTTTTTTCCGGGGAGGAAGCTATCGTACCGCAAACGTGAGTTCCTGACAGTAGTACAGAAAGACGTAGCGTTCAGCGCAAACGGCGAAGAACGCAGGATCTAATTTCCGAAGTTTTTCAGCCTCGTTAGGTGAAATCTTTCCGGAAAAGTTCTCATTAGTTTTCAGAACCCAATGGCGCGCAAATGATGGTGCCGGAAAATTTTTTGCTCTCTTCGAGGTACAATGGCGGGAAGAGTCTGAGAGTAGGAAGAAAAACGGCGCGGGGAAACTGTCCACGGACGACAATCCTGGGAACGGAAGTGCTTCACGCCTTGAGAAGAGCAACACCGACGAGAACAAAACGCAGGTACGTGAGCTTCAGAAAAACTAAACTGGCATCAACACTGACGGCAGATAAACTAAATTAAATTTTGTGGATTTAATATTTCCCAACAAGTTGAGTATGAAATAACTAAGCTGACAGCATCTCACAACTTGTACGATGCATGATGCCTAGAAAACAACTGAAAATTCCTAAAATCTTCAGTATGCGTTCTAAGTTATGACAGTTTGAAACTGTTCTCGTCGCTCCTCCACGGAGCCCAATACGCTTGACAGAAATCACAACTCAGATAACTGTCTGGCCGTTCCTCCAAGCACAAGCTGGTGGTGCACGAAGAAATTTCAACCCACCGTTTAATTTCATGCTTAAGTTATGTTCAGGCAAAATACGAGTATTGACTGTGCTTCCACAATAAATGGACTGTAAACACTAGCAACAATTATGTAGTTCGCAAGTTTACTCGTCACTTCCTTGCACCGTTCCGTTTTTGCTTTTTCCGGACCGTTTCACTGAACAGCGATCCGCGTATTTGAAACTAAGCTACAGACTACAGATAAAAAGTTATACCAACACTGTAAGGGAAAACATGTGAAAGTATATTTTTTATTTAATTTAATATTAGTTGAAAGAAAAAAGATTAACTTAAACTTAACTTAGTACAAGAAAAGATTACCCAGTTAATTGCTTTTTTTAGTTTTTATAAAAAATATTGTAAAGTAATATCTGTAGCTAACAAAGAAGAGTGATGTGCAATGATCTGTGGAGTTAGTCAGAGAAGGTAATGGAGGAGTTGTTAGGAAAAAATTAAAGACCAGCAAGTCCAAGATAACTGGAAGTATTTATTTGTTTATGATTGTGTTTGTGTTATGTGTAATTATTATTAAGAAGGATGATGCTTTGAAATAAAAGTTTATTTCCTTGAACGTGACGAAGACTGAAACAAATTATTTAAAAATAAATACCTTATAACACCAGATGGTATAGTTCTGTCAGACAGCCAGAGAAATCAAACTGAATTGATGTTTCCGATCTCTATTTTATAGTTTTGTAATATCACTAGCTTCAAGTCCAGTTTACGGGTTGAACGGAGTTTTCTCGGAATTCGTTTATTCGCATTTGTTTAACTAACTGGAATAGTTATAAAATAGCGCTCAACGTAATTCCGTGTGTCTTACGCTGTAGCAAAAGGTTTCGAGTGCTATCCTTGTCCAGGATGCATTTCAATCTAACCACAAATCGAACAAACAGTATTTTGATTGAACGTCTTAGGATCTTACGTTATGCCGCGTAATATTTTAATTTCAATCCTGGCCTAGTCACAATAGATCGTGATAAATGTGGAACTACTTTCATCGCTTGAGGTAATGTTAGTAAAATGGCGCCCATGAAAACAACTTATTATTATTTTGTAAAAAACTTAAGTTACTCATGCCTTCGGCTGTAAAGTCAAATCAATCAGGAGTTCCGGTAACATTGCTGCTCTTACATATCTATGGAAAAATAATCTAACGAAAACATCTACATCAAACGAATATAAATAAATAAAAGCAACTAATAATTAATACGTTAATTTAAATGCAGTACATACTACGGCAATTAATTGCGTCATGGAAACTTAACTAAATAGAACTGTTATTAAATAACACTCATAAACACTACTGTGCAGTGACATCTCTCGCCGCGGATAATCCAGCAACGTTTGCTGAGTTTCATGGCTACACGATGACCAAGCTTAGCCCTTTATTAGTATATACATATATTGGGTAATCTGTTTAAAACTGGTTTCACAATAGCTGGTTCCAGAACGCCTAAGCGCTCAAGTCCATGAAAGTAATAGCCGATAATTAAATTTCTCGCACAAACCCTTTGACGCAAGCGTCATGGAATAATCTGACGTGTGTCAAGACCTCATTTTTAGGGCTTTAAGCCTTGTCGACGTCGGGGTAATTGGAGGCGGGAGAGGATTGAGAACAAGAAACGAGAAGGAATTTTGCCACGGGTCTTTGAAGTAATCCTCCCGGGATTCGTCTAGTGTAATTTCGAGAAAACATGGAAGACAGAAATCTGGATGGCCGAAGGGGAATTGAAGCCGCGTCCTCCCGAATGCCAGGCCCAAGGGTTACCGCTCACCCAGCAAGCTCAGTAACAAGACCCGTACATTTTTTTGTCGAGCGTTATTTGGCCGAGAGCGCCGCCAACGCAGACTTCAGACGGTTCGATCGTCTGGACTGCAACCCGCCGCTGTCTGCGTGCCGAGTACCGAAGAATGAAGTGTCGCTGCGAGCGGACTAGCTGGGTGCGTCGCCCACGGCACAGGGCAGCTTCCGGCAGCTGCGAGAGACCTGCGCGGCCTACGCGCCTCCCAATTGGCTCACTCTGCCAGAGCCACAGAGCCACTTAACGGCACCTCCAAATTAAACAGGTGCCGCCTCGCTGGACGAGTCCGCCTGCTGCGAGATTCAGCCAGTGTTCCATCTTGGTAGTATACAATACAAAGCCGCATAATTTAAATTCTCCATTATCCGATAAATTCGAGTATAACTTTAGGACAAATCTTTCCACCAATAACTTCCTCCTCCTCGACTATGTCATTACTTTTGTATCTAACTTCGAGCCCATTTGACATTTTAAAAATGTTCAATCTCCCGCATTTATGTTGAACACTGAACACCCTGTATGTCTGTCGTACAGCAGTTTCTTCAAAGGTACCCTAATTTTTTTTAGATATTTGCGTATAAAAAAAACGTTGTTTGCATAGGAGAATTATTGCTACATACTATAATATGGCAGTGTGGTGTAGGCGGTAAGGTATCGACGTTCTAATTCTCTGACCAGAGTTCAAATCCCCGCAGTACCAAATATTTTTATTTACTTTATCTTCAGAAATTGTTGATCATTAATTTTTTATTTCATTTAAACTTCATTTACATACTTTTATTACGTGAAATAAAAATTAAAACAAATCACATTGCTTATAACATATACAACAAACACAATTTCGGACAATATGACTTCGTAATATTCCTCTCACATAGCAATTGAAATTTGGTCAGGAGGCGAATCTATTAGTAAATCCGAATTGACTAGCTCATTTTCCAACATTTATAAGCGTTTGTTCCTTGTTCTTTCATTCACTCACTCTGTAAAAGTATGTTAATGAAGTTGAAGTAAAATACAAAATTCATGCTCAACAATTTCTAAAGATAAAAATGAATAAAACTATTTTATACTGAGGAGATTTGAACCTGGGTGAGAAAATTATGCCTACAAAACGTTGAAAATTAATAATTCGTGACAATAATTTTACTATTTAAAGGACGTTTGGATTTTTATTTATTTTTGTTTCCGAATATCTCAAAAACTAGGGCGCATATCAAGAAACGACTGTACCGCAGACATGTAGGGAGTGTACCCGTCAACATATATGCAGGAGAACGAAATACGTCCTTAACAAGTCTGATGATCTCCACTTAAGTACTGATTGTTTACCGCCATTGACGTGTCTCAAACAATTATAATTACATTACTTTTTCCTTTTTACATCTCCTCTAGTTGCTTCCTGTCAGGATGAGAACATTCTGTTTTAACTTTTCGGTTATAATTACAAATGTCGTCGATCCTTCCTGATTATCTGTCTTCTTCTTGCTCTCTTGTCTCAATGGAACCAGTTATTAATTGATCACTATTAACTTCAATTAAACACATTTTTATTTCTCAGCTTCACATAATATATTACAAAACCTCAATACAAATTATACACACGCGTATCTTCTTTGGCCACAACCGTAATTCATTTCTACATAACTGTGGCTGTTTTACTTAAACTCCATGTAATTACGTTGGAACTTCTGGCTAGCTGCCACCGTATCCTGCCATCTTGTTGTTGTTGTTGTTTTTGGTGTTTTAGGGCGCGTCGCCTGCCATCTTGTATAGTGTCTTCTCATCCGGGTATACTCTTTGCTCTCAAAATATCATCAGTATTTGATATTCACAACTTTTATTACAAATAATTAAATATATTTCTATATTTACACATATGTATATTCCAGGGTGACGTATATCCTCTATACATTCGTGACCAAATTAACGCTTGCGAAAAAAAAAGCAATATTCAAAGGCATTACGCAGTTAAAGACACAATATTAAACATAAAAAAAAATAAGTTCAGGGTAAGAGAATTCTGTTATGTAGGTGGTAAAATTACAACTTTAACGACCGAAGCAGGAAAGATGTTAAAAGCGGAATAGCAGTGGCCAAAAGAGTTTCTTGTAACATACAAACCTCTTTCAAACATTGCCCTAGAACTCAGAAAGAAGTTTCGAAGACTATACGTACGTATGGAGCACAGCACATTATGAACGTGAAGGCTAGACTTCAGGAATATTAGAAAGAAGGAAAATTGAAGTCTTTGAAATGTGGTGTTACAGAAGAATGCTGAAAATTAAGTTGATAGATAAAGAACGAAATTGACGTGTTTTGGAAATGATGGGTGAGGAAAGATGTTTGTAAAATAGTACTGGAGAAAGAAGAGATAGGATGATAGGTCACATTTTAAGACATGCGGGATTGGTTACTTTGATGGTGGAGGGAACAGTCGAATATAAGAACTGTAGGGGAAGACAAAGAAACAGATAGTTATTGACGTAGGTTATAATTAGCATGTTGAGATGAAAAGATTAGCTCAAGTTAGTAACAGATGGAGGATTGTACGAAACCAGTAGAGAGATCTTCTGGTTAAAATCTGTTGCATTCACCTGTCCTTGGTACTTAGTATTAACCAACGACGAAAGTGGTCTCAATGGAACTATGGTGACTGTATGTGGAAAATAAATTAAAAATCATATAACGTCTAGTATAACATGTCAGTGATACGGCTCACGTCCAGAAAGCTGCCGATATACCTACTGTGGTACTAGAGAAATGTTGCTGGTGGTTATATCTCAGGAACCGCGCTCACGGAAGAAAATTTTGAGACCTTGTCCCCTGCCTGAAGTACACGAAAGTTGAAAACAACCAATCGCATTATTTTCTGTTCCTCATATACCGGATGCACGAAGCGTAAAGAATTTTGAAATACAAATTGACGAAATTGTGTAAACTGGACACATTTTAAACGTTGTGTAAAAGTCGGTCAAAAACTGAAAAGATATCTAACTGAAATGAGAACTGAGTTAACAGGATGGAACGAAAACGTGTTCATCACGCACGGACATATCTTTAGCAAACTATTGGATCAGAAGACATCGAAAAAGAACAAAGGGAAGGAAAACGGATGGATGCAACTCTATAAAGTGTAACACAATATGTTCTAAGGGAGGTAACCTGACTCCGATCAGTGTAACTGTGTTGTAATTTTTGTTTTGGGCCATCGAAACTGCAGATCATCCTATCATTCAGGACAGCATTGCCTGCAACTGTGACTAGGATAGCCGATGCATTGGAGGCGGGACTTCGCTAGCTCGTGCCAAAGACCAACATGCTTCCTCAGTAACACAGTCAAGCAAACTACTGGCGGTATTTCTCGGATACTAAAGACAAACCACATCGTCGCAGCACATTATTCATTTCACACACATCATTTAACATTTCATTATTGTCTCTTCGACGACTACATCAAAAGATAACGCGTTGAGGATGACAAAATTGTAATTTTGTTTGAAAATCTAAGCGATGTGCTCAGTGGTACAAATATTATCTACTGTGACTAAACTGATTTTTTTATTCGAAAAAAAAGTATTGAAAAATCTTAGAGCACAGGTATAAAATGGAGACTCTCAGGGTGCGTGCATTAATTAGTTGAAGTGTTTTGCCGGGATTCCGGATTCCCCCCCCCCCCCCCCTCCGTGCTGAGATTTGGTGAGATATGTTCGAAACCCCCCTCCCCCCTTATGATGACGTGAGATCTTGAGGAGACCCTTCCCCCCTGTTAACCGACCTCTTAGTTTTTTGAGACCTTTCTTATTCTAGGTCTCCTGCTTCCTAGGGCGGTTATACCCCGGCTAAAGTCGGTATCGGCGTCATTTGTCAACTCTTTTTTAGCTTCAAGAAATTAAGATGATGTGAGATTTCCATCGACCCCCTCCCACCCCCCCACCCCTATTTCACCACACGTAATTAATGGACGCCCCCTTACATTGCTCCATAGTCATACATTTTCGAGTTAACGTGAACATGCAGTGGTTTCTTCCTATGGGAATAAACAATCTAGTAAAATTAAAAGAATCATCAGAACAGGGAGGAGGTGGCTAACTGCCTCCGGGCTGAGAATACAAAGGACGGCCACGAAGCCCACGAAAACGACCCCCGTCCGGAATCGATACGAGTCCGGCGGGTCGGTCGACGCTGGCTCAAAGGTCACTCCCTGCTCAATGGCTAGCATAGTCTCAGCTTCAGGTAGGTAGCTTCTAATTCCTCTGGCACTTTCTTGTCTGCATACCACAACACATTGCGAACGGAAAACACCTGCTAAGAAACATTTTTTCCTTATTGAAGGCGTTGTAACACTGAGCGACGCAAGTTCTGGTTGTCAAATTCAGTTTCTGCAGGAAAACACGTTCCTGGTTAGTCGACGGAGGGATCATTACAGATGGATCTGTTTGGAATCTCACTCTAGTACACTGAATGACAACTGGAGACCGAACTGGAAATCGGGCTCGGGTCTTCTTGATTGTAAGGAATTGACGTTACCGCTCATTCAAAAGGATCGGTGACTTGCTCACGCATAGTGATACTAAACGAAGGAATGTTGCGGGCCAAAAATGAGATCTGTCTACGTTTTCTTTGTTAGCTGACTAATTGATTGGTTTCTTTTCGATCTCGTAGCCTCTCAAACTCTGTGGCGCGAGCTCGTTTCAGCACGAGGACGACTGATGCAGTACTTCTTTCTTCTTGTTGTGTGAGTGGAGACTTTCCCGGCGTATCGATGCAACAAAATCCTCTCGGATGTCCAGCCGGATAGGGGTGTAAAAACACGACGTTTCGACAGCTGACTCTGCTGTCTTCATCAGGTTTCTTGTGGTTGTCCTCAAAGGCCCGCTCAGAGCGAGCGGGCCTTTCCAGCTAAAGGTATAAAGGAGGTTCGATGGGCGGCCATGCCAGTCGAGGCAGAGACAGTCAGCTGAGGACAACCACAAGAAACCTGATGAAGACGGCAGAGTCAGCTGTGGAAATGTCGTGTTTTTACACCACTATCCGGCTGGACACCCGAGAAGATTTTGTTGCTTCTTTCTTCTTATTTCATCCTGATCATTTTTGTGTTTTTCTCCATCTACTCTAAAATTTCTTCTGTAGTTCAAGATTTTAGGACATTTTTTTTTCCTAAGGCCTAATGTTTGTTTATCAGTTTTTTTAAAAAAATATTCTTTTTGTGTTGAATTCCGTTCAGAGTTATTTCTTAGATCTACAATACCTGAAAATGTTTCTATCGAATTCGATTCTTTCAGTTTGCTCACTTCGAGTGTGTTTTCTCGCGTTATTCTCTCAAATTTTAGCCTGTATTTCATAACTATAGAATTATGATCAAAATCTATGTCAGCTCCCGGGTTTTTGCAAGTGTATATTCTTTGTACGTGATAGTTAAATAGTATACTTTCTATGATCATATTGCATTTTCACAAAATTCTAACAATCTGCTCCCTCGCTTATTTTCTTCTCTTACATCAAACTTTCTACAGTATTATCCTCTTTTCCTTCTCCCAATACCCCATTCCAGTCGACCATGCTTATCAGCTTTTCTTCTACCTTCACATATTGGGTTAACTGTTGAATTTAATAGCATACTTCCTCTATTTTTGTAATCATTCTCTTCTTTTGTTGGCATTTACATCAGTACTAACCTGGTTGCTGTAGGCTTACTTTCTATCCTAATCAAAATACTCCTGTCAGTAAACTCTTCACAATAACTCACCCATTTCCCTACTCTCTTAAATCTCACGCCAGTACCCCTCTGACCGCTTGTGTGCTAATTGTACTGTAACAAAATCCCGTACATCCCTCAAAAAATTTCACTAATTCCACCAACATCCATTTCAAGTCGTCCAATCTCCCTTTTAAAGTCCTGCAGGTGCTTCTTAATGCGCGCAGCTGCCGTGCCGCCTTTTGTACGCCACGGAGAGGTGAACATTCTCAAACTAAGAGGCACCGCATCAGCTGCTCTGAAGACCTCGGTCGGTAGCGAGTTCAGGACTTACAGAGAGATAGCCGCATTTACAACACTTCATACGGTACAATTCTTTCGACCGACCGTGGTGGGTGAATGGCAACGCTCTGACCTAGCGTTCAGGAAGAGGCGGGTTCGAATCCCCGTCTGACAATTCAGATTTCGGTTTTACATGGTTCCACAAATCACTCCAGGGATTGCCAAGATGGTTCCTTCAAAAGGCTATTCTTTACTTTCTTTATCCCCCGTCCTTTCTCGCCTTTAATGACCTCGCTGTATACGGGGTGTAAAGACATAAGCAAAAAATAAAAAAGGAATCAAATATTTAGTGTGCACTTTTTTTTAGTTCTTAATGTATTTCTCGGCTAAATACCGGTACAGCGCGTGGCTCTGAATCGTGTTAGTAAGCAAATATTCTTTCTGAGGACATCTCATTCTGGGGTGGGAGCAAAGGAATATTTCTATCCCTCCAAATTTTCGGGGGAAACTGATTTTTATCGACGATGTTAATGCTGACACGTATAATGGGCACTGATAAAAGTACCAAGTCTCCTAAAAAATATAATTAAATAAAATGAAAAAAAAAACCACTATTTCTTAAGGGGACTGTCGAATGTAAAACTTTTGCAGCAATATGACATAGTGACCCATTCAACATCTTACGAGTCTCCACAGAGTCTAATTCCGGCGTGTATGACATCGTTATTGAGTAACCAATCGATGGACTGCATGTGCGGTAGAAAACATAACAAATTGCCAAATATACATGACAGTAGTTCCGTTAACACTCGTAACATAAATCATTTCATCCCTAAATTTAAGAACCTGTTTTTACTGTAACTACCGCAACGTATGATTTTTAAGTGTTTTAAAACAAGTATTAAGCGCTCAACATTTAGCTTCTTTACTGGCAAATAAGCCCACCCCGCTGGCTGTGGCACCGTGATGCTGCCAGGCGTCCCACACGGGGTTACTTGGTTCGAGTCGAGGTGATGGAAGAAATTTTTATCATCAGATTACTAGAGATGGTAGTGCATAATTCCTAATCACCATATTGTGTAACAAAGTATTGTGCTAAATCCGAAACCCCTGAGCAGTGCGTATGGAGTGAGGTGATTCGTCAGTCGGATGGGGATATTAAGCATGGCGGCCACGTCGGTGTCCTACAAAAGAGTACACCTGAATAAACCGCCAACGGAGTTAATCCTCCCCCTTCTTCCACTTTTCATTCGTTCATAGCACAAATATAACACACACACAAATACATCACAGTCATCCACACAAAACAATAAACAGATGAATACACCCCCATAATTAGGGAAGGCAAGGGGAAACCACCCCAGTTTAAATTTCCCAAGAAACAGTATCGAACGATTGAGGAGGAAAAGAAGAAGACTGGAAATTACTGCCACACACTACACTGAGAGACATTTACGCATTTATCCGTATTTCGATATTATCGCCACATTGCGCCTTGACGCATTTGCCTCCACACTTTTACAAAATCCACTTTACATGCTGAATATCTCTTAATAGTAGCTATTAATTTACTCTTCTCTGGAAAGAGGGCGAAACCTTATCTGTAGGCCGCGTAGATTGGAGCTCTCTCGCCTTCCATTATAGAGCAGCGCCATTTCCCCGGCAGTGTAAAATATTTACCGGCACAAGTCTCGGAGTTCCACTCTACAGCGTCCACGAGAGCCTAGTCGCTTTCTGCAAATAGATCACTGTCCACAAGCTGCAAATGCTTCTCAGATTATTTTCCTTTTTCCTTTCTTTTTTAACCGTTGTTTAGCCTGTTGTTTCTTGAGAATTTGCAGTCCTTTGTTGTTTCGAATGTACTTCCTAAAACAGAAAAAGATCTTACCATTCCAGAGTATCTTTTAGACCGAGAATGAAGCTAGTGAGCGTTGTATCAATGTTTCAGCCTCTGGCAGCTTTGAAACCATTCCTACAGCAAAAACATGTGCGTGGTGCTATTTGCCCGAAAAGCTGCAAGCTGGTTACATCTGTCGGGTTCAGTATTTGTGGAGAATTAAGTAGATATGTAATATTTTTTTTATTATTACGGGAAATCAGGTCTGTTTTTAATGCCTTCCGGTTTAAACTATTTTCTTCACATGCAATGTGGCAAGTGATCACGAAGCAGTTCTGAAGGAAATCGAGGATTGAGTAAACCAGTAGCCAAAATTGAAGTGGGAAATAGGTACAATTACAAAAAAGCACAGATTTCGAACTTGAAGAGATATTTCAGAGAACAAGTACAGTAGAGTCAAGGTGGGAACAGTACAAGAAGATAATAAGAAAAGGGGAGGAAATATTTTTTACAAAACAGAATATAAAGATAAATAGAGAACCTATGTATGCTAATAGGGTGGTGAGGAGGTTAAATACGTTGGTAAGAAGTGAACATAACAGAGTTAAGAGACAGCAGGTTAGTAGCTATCGAATCCACGTCCGGGCATCCAGATTTGGATTTTCCATGGTTTACCCAAATCACTCCAGGTGAATACCAGGACGCTTCCTTCAAAAAATCCATGGTCGAATTCATTCCCGTTACTTGTACCCAGTCGCATTTCGCCTCTAATGACCCAGACGTTGACGAGGCGTGAGGCCATAATTAAATAAAAAGTAGTAGGGAATATTTAAAACAACTAAACGAGGAATTAATAATAGCAAAGAATGTAACAATAGATGGGTTTATGAAGAATATTGTCGGTGCGGGGGGACCATTGACTGATGCATTTAGAAATTTCTATGGCCATGTTAGAAAACTGAGAGAAAGGGAGGGTGTTGAGACACTTATAGATAAGGAGGAAGATGAAGTTACTGAGGGTTTGAAAAAGACAGAGATTTTAAGTAACTGGTTTAGTGAGAGCATTAGGGACAATGAATCAGAAACAGGAGGGTCTAATTGAGAACGAGTTTAACAACACAATTAGAAATGAGCAGACCAAAATATTTTAATTCATCCTGAAGATATCATGAAGGAGCTACGAAAGCTGAAAAAACATAAAGGGGCTGGTATAGATAATATTACTGTACATGTATTAAAGATAGCAGGATGTGACATTGTACCTTACTTTGAAATATAATTTAAACTTAGTCTGGAAACTTGCTGCTTACCATAGGACTCGAAAAGTGCGATAGTAATACCGGTACATAAAGGATGGGTGAGAAATAGAGTAGAAAATTATTGGCTGATCAGTTTGACATCAGTGGTAGGTAAATTAATGGAGGGATTGATATGCAACCACATCAGACATATATGTCAGGAGCGTGAGTGGTTTTTAAATGGGCAACATGGCTTTAGGCAAGGATATTCATGTGAATCTATTTTAGTAGGATATATGCAAGATATTTCAGATGAAATGGACAAGGTAGGCCAAATCGATAGTGTAGCACTGGATCTTTCAAAGGCCTTTAACTGAGTGAGCCAGTGGTAGATAAGGTAAAAACTATTGGAGTGGATGAGAAAGTAATTTGCTGGGTAGAAGAAAGCTAGAAAACAAAAAGTTAGGGTAGGAAATGCACTATCAAAAGAAGTGGAAGTAAAGATGGCAGTGCCACAGGGCGTATTGTGACAATTGGTGTTCATTATTCTAATGAATGATTGTGTTGATGCTTTACTATCAGAAATTAGACTGTTTGGAGATGACATAATGCTGTATAGAAGGATCAAAAAGGTAGAGGACTGTGAACAGCTGCAGGATAATTTGAACAGGATATCTAGCTGGATTGGTAAACATGGAATGAAGATAAATACAAAGAAGAGTAGGCTTAATAGATACTCAGATAAAAAACTAAAGGTTGAATATTATTATAAGGTGGGGAAAGAATTTGATAACAAGCTCAACTGGGCAGAACACATTGGACAGAAAGTAGAAAAAGGTTTCAAAATCCTTCATTTGTTGGAGAGAGTGATGAGGGGATGTACGAGAGAAGTAAATGAATTGGGTTACAAAACTTTTGTCAGACCATTGCTTGAATATGGTTATGTAGTATGCGACCTATATTTTTGGTATCAAATACAGGAGTTGGAGGCGGTACAACGAAGGGCTGCTAGATTTGTCTCTGGAAGTTACCGCAGAACAGAATCAGTGACCGATATGATAAAAGTGCTGCAATGGGATCCATTGCAAGACAGGAGGAGGATGAGGAGGGTCATGGGAGTGTATGAGGTGTATAAGTTGGTAAGGCTGTCAGAGGTTGGAATAAGTTACCAAGAGAATTGATGGATAATTTACGAAAAACGTTGAAGCAATTGAAAGTTGAAATTTGTAGTGGGCATAAGAAGGTGGCTAAAGGAAAGGGGGAAAAATGGATGTGTGGGGAAATTTCCACCGGAACGTACGCTCCATCGCAACTAAATTAAATTAAAATATGCGTTTGATATATGTAACATTCGACGAGGGTAATGTCCACAAGAATGATTAAACCTAATTATTTTTCCATGGGCTCTAAATGATTACATTGTTTCAGAATGGTGGTTCCATTGCATCTTCCGTTATATTTATATTCTGACCCTTTTTTTATTCGAATGATGGCTATTTTTTTGTCTAATGCACTAGCGTGTTCAGTTTTTGTTCATATTATGTATGACACGGTTTTTATATTCAGTTATACAGGAGATGTACCAGTTAATGATGAGTATTTGTGAGCCTATCCTGTTTCTAGAATACAGTGTGTTTGTTATAACGTTCCGGAAAAGTGTAGTGAGGGACACTTGCGACACAGCATCTCAAGCCACTCCGGTGTCCTCTGAGCTTCGCATTACATACGCTGGAAGTCGGGTCTCCGAAGAAAGTAATACGGCGGGGGCGGCGAATGACGTCACTTCACGGGAATACGGACTACAGCATGCCCAGTAAGGTGATAATACATCAGAGTAGCACTGATAGACCGATAACAATGGACATTGATCAGCTTGTAATTTTTTTGAGATCGGAACGACAAGCGAATGGGTCGTTTACCTCAGTTATTATGGAAAACGGAAATCAAGAAGTGCAGCGAGAACTTGAAACAGTTCCATTCTAGTGTTAAATACAGTTAGAGAAGAAGCTAAGCTTGGTATTCAGTCCGAAGGTATTCCATCTCTTGGGACTTAACGATAGCTCGGCTGAATAGTCTGCCTAACCCCTCTGCTCCCTCTGAATCTATCTAACCAGAAGGTTTTAGCGCTGCTCGGCATTGCCAGAGTTAGTTCTAGCCACCGTAGAGGCGCGTCGCGTCGCCCGGAATTGGGAACGCGACAGTAGGAACGTAAATTTCGTGCCCGGTTCCTTTTCTCCTTACCTAGCCCAAATCGGAAATCCTATCAGGTATAGGGGCCTATAGCATAACGTGGAATCAGAACCACGCTTAATATAGGCCTACATAAACAAAAAACGAGACGTTACCATTAATCTCACAACGTTCGGCGGAAAATGAGAACATTCACTGTCGCGATTAAGCCAACGCCATCAAAAAAGATAGCATTTATCCTCTGGGAAATTATTTTTCAATCATTATAACAGTATACCAATGAATTGGTTTAATCTAAGCACTGCTAAGGACATAAATATTTTCTCTGAAGAAAGTAAACACGACGCTAATTACAATTCACCTGTCCTTAAAGTCCAGCAATTTGTATTAGCAGCCGGCAGGAATACTAGACGAATCGTTGAACATAAATAACTATCAAAGATAATCTATTAGTATAATAGGCTTAATGTAGCGTGTCACACCTACGTCATGTCACGCGGTAACGTCAAGCTATGACGTTGCGCTATGACGTCACGCTTTACGATATTATTTGTGGGAGTGCGCGTTATTTAATATCATTTTCAAGCAACAGTGAATAAATTAACTTACAGAACACTGAAATAAAAGTATGTATTGCGTTAAAATCGATATATCAATCATTAGATGCTTATATTTACGTAATATTCTTTTGATATGTTGAAGTATTCCTTAAATTCTTTGTCCATAGATATTGTAAGATAAAAGCTTTGTATTTCGAGCATCAATGTTGAGAAAAGTTTGGTTAAAGTGTTACTTAAAATGGATCAGAATTACAACTGGCATTTGACGCTACGGCAGAGGGCATGAATAATTTAGCTTTTTTTCAAAATAATTTAAACTGTACGTATTATTGAAATTATTAATTCGTTTGAACCGAAATAGTTACCCACTCATCTCGAATTGTGCAGCCTACACTACAATTAATAATGTAAGTTTATCAGATTTATTTTAATTTTCTTCGATTTCACTGAGTAATATTACTGAGGCTATTACTTATTTCCGCAATGTGTAACTATGACAGCTATTCGAACGTTGTACTATCGGTCTGAATCACGTTGCAGATTTTTGGTTTATTACCTTTCTTTTTTATTGAATGTTTTTGATGAAATTTATGTTGTTGCGTAATGTATCTCATCAATGAATTGTCGTTTTGGTCGGAAAACTGTTGCACACGTTCGTTTTGAGATATTATTGGCTATGGCAAAATAAAAACGAGGCCCAAAGAATTGTGCTATTCGTTTGAAATTTACCACATACGTTCCTTTGGTCATACCTTTTAAGAAAAAGTGTACATGAAAGCAAAAGGCAGCTTACGTTAGAAGTGAAGCAACATGAAAATTACGAATTAACACATCACAAAACCGCCAATTCACTTCAAATATTCACGTCAAAGATAGCATCTGTACAGCAACAACTGTAAAAAAGCTGGCAACGTTTCTTGAAAGGATATAAATATATTCCTGCGTTGTATAATTCACTTCTTACAACAACTTATTTTATACTTATGTCGCGATACATGACATCACCATCAATGCCGCATACGATTAAAGCTTTCATTTTGTAGCGGCAGTATTACCCGAGATTGTGGTTAGGTTGAAATCCAGCCTGGACAAAAATAAATAATGAACCTTATCACAGCAATAGCATGTTGAATTTACCTATTATCAGTTATTTAAGCAGGTTTCATAAGCACTATGTCACGTTTTGATATCATGAATCACGATGTAAACTACTCCCATATGTGGTCAGTTTTAAAATGCAACCTGGACCAGGATAGCAACCGAAACCTTTTGTCATAGCGCCAGGAAATAGGAATTGCATTTATTTTATAACAATTCAATTTATTTCAACAATTGCTAAGAAAGGAATTGCTACAATACTGAAAGAAAAGTATGAATTTTGTTTAAATTGTCATATTGATTATTAGTTGCTTTTTTTAGTGATATGATTACTTGGTTTGAATGAAAGAAGTTCCAAATTGTTCGCAACCTAAACCACAATTGAAACTAATATTACATGACGTAAGAAGTTAAGATTTATTTTTAGCATCCTTCGTTTTCACTGGGTCATTATTTCAGCCGAATGTAAGCTGTGCCAGGCGTTAAAACATCGATCGTCATCATAGACAATAAGAAAGTTGTAAGAAACTGTGAAGATTTTGGATCAAGTTTGTATCGCATGATGCATGATTGGTATAGATGCATGATGACATTGACATGCGATTCAGGGAATGTATAAATTCGCGTGTGAATGAAGCTTTGATTTTCTGCCGGCTATATTGGCGAAGATTGTAGTTAGGCTGAAACGCAACCTGGACCAAATTGACAACTGAAACTTTTTGCTACATCACAAGGGACGAGAAATTACAGCATAGTGAGCTTTATTTTATAAAATTTCTATTTAGGTTAACAATCAAAATGAAATCAATTGCCAGAACAGTCCGTTAAACCCGTCATTTTTGACGGGCTTTTTGGCTAGTACCATATAAAATAAGGGTAAATTGAACGAATGAGAGAGTTGATCTTATCAGGTGTAGTTTATTGTATGGCAGATCTGTATGATTGAGAAAGATTTTTCCACAAGTCTAGTACAGAGTACGGAGTTGTCCCTTGCAAATAAGTATTTCACAAGGGTAATGGGTCAAAGAACACTGCTATAATTATCGCGTCCGTTTCATACATTCCTGTTACTGTCTCAGAAAAATAACTCTACTGACTGGAAGTAAACGACGGTAAACAGACGAACAAAAGCCTACAGTGCAGCGCTGCTCCCATACTTAGGCGATGCAGGAAGCCCAGCGAGTAATATCAAACTCCTGAAGAAAGCTGTAGCCTCCGACTACACGGTTCCATCCGAGTTTTTTATATTTTATGATTTCGTTAGATACATGTCCAATGGTAACGCTCTGGCCTTGCATTAGTGGATACGGGTTAGAAACCCCAGTTCGGCCATTCACATTTGGGTTTTCCATGGTTTCACCTAGCGTTCTGGCCTCGCATTCGGGAGGACGGCGGTTCGAATCCCCGTCCGGCCATCCTGATTTGGGTTTTCCATGGTTTCCGAAATCACTCCAAGCAAATGCCGGGATGCTTCCTTCAAAAGGCCATGGCCGAATTCCTTCCCATTCCTTGCCCCCAGTCCTTTCCCTCCTTCAAAGGCGAAAGTAAGAAACAAATTTAAGTCTGAACGTTGGTCTGATTCCTACAACAATAGAGTGAATGTTTGACGAGTTTTCTTTAGTAGAACAACCTGATTTAATCCCTGGCAGATATGGCGCAAATAAATGTGATAGTTCTTTCCGTGCCAAAGTGTTATCTGATTGCAAGATACACATTAGAACTTTTCGAAGTAAAGGTGATTGCATCTGGGAGATCATTGGAAGAAAATAATGGAAGGAATTCGGCCATGGCCATTTGAACGAACAATCCCGGCATACGTCCGGAGTGATTTCGGGAAACCACTGAAAACTGGAATCTGGCCAACTGAATCCACCTTCTTCCGAATATCAGGCCGCGGCGTTAACAGCCTATCCAACAACCTCTGTCACATATGATCTAAAAATGAAAGAGTTACTCTGTATATCGCAGAGCAGTCAAGCCTATTTGAGGAGGTGAATCATTTTTGGTTGTTCTGTAAAATTAGAGCCAGCTCTGTTGTGACACACTGGGGAAGATGCATGTGGCGCGGAGGCAGCAGACGCCGGAAGGAAGTACCCGGAGCCCCTTTATATGTACACACAGGACGTGGGCCGCTGCCTCCATGTTGCAGCTGGCATCAGCAGCCACAAAGGAGAGGGGCGGGGGCGGGCCGGCTGTCTGCTGCACCCAGACACTATTGCGAAACACCATCCGCTGCATGCAACCTCACGACACGGACGGGTCTTCCCTGCGTGTGAGGCTGAAGATGTGATCGGTGCCGACAGTCCAAAAGCGAAACGCAACACTCTGCGGCGAGGTACAGGATTCTGTCTTGACCTTTAGTGCTGAGTGTATGTTTATATTCCTTAAACTCCTAGTAAACTGCCGCATCCGAAACCAACCTAGCCTCCATATACAACACATAGAAGCAGCACATTTTCAAGCAACAAAACGTGCATCTTGCCACTCGTCCAATTTTCTTGTATAATATAATAATAATAATAATTCCGTGTGGTCGTAATGACCTGGTAACAGGGTCTCTATTGGTTGCGCATTTCTCCCCTGTCGTAGCCGCCTTAACCTAATCCGGGTACAGGGGACCTACAGTATTAACGTAAAATCCGAACTACAGAAGCGTTCTGGAGTATTCCACGTTACACAACAACCTGTGCCAGAGGTGAATGTAGGGCTAAGGGCCTTTGAAAATCTCCTCCCAGACAGGGATTAGAACTGGTGACCTTGCGGTCGCCAGTAAGACACCTTAACTACTGAGCCATCAAACCGATCTAGTTTTTCTTGTAGTCTCCAACAGAACCTGATAGGCAAGTGGTAACGCTCGAGTCTAGCATTCGGGAGGATGCGGGTTCAAAACCCGTACAGAATCCTCATTTCTGTTTTTCATGATTTCTCAAAATCATTCCAGGCGAATGTCAGGATGGTTCCTTTAAAAGGCCATGGCCGAATTCCTACTACTCTCTCCTTGCACCTCAGCTTCTACGAGTCCTGGAAATCTTTATTATTTTCCTTATCCATATTCAATTGTTTCATACCTTTTACCATATCTGTGTACAGTAAGCATGTGCGTACGTATGGTCTAAATCCCTATGATTGGTTTCATACCCCCATAGGAAGTATTCTGGCGGACGAACGTCTATATTTGTGTATATGAGTACTGAATGTTCTTAAGTGTAGTGCTGTGAAAGTAGAGAAGTTTGGAGAGGGAAAGCTGGTTTGTGGCACTTTCAGGTTTACTTTTCCGCCGTCGATTTTTACGTCCTAACACATATTGTCAGCAAATATGGCACAAAAATTCCTGTTTTAGGAAAGGGTGGTAGGAACCCCTGGGAGGAAAGTCAGGCCGCCCGACAGGTTGTAGTTGTCCAACGCGCTATTGGTGTGAAAGGCCAGAGATATCTCATACAACTTGGTTTTATTAGTATTAATTACAAACTAATCTTCCGAAAGGATTATGTTTTATGTCTTACTTGATATAAAATCTTTAAATAAGTTTCAATTTGAAGAGATTCGTAGAATTTTTGGTTGATATGGTGCGAAGTAAGACTTAGTTTTACAAGCGAATTTTCATTGTTCAAATAAAGCACAGCCACACATTCTTATCTAGTGTAGACAACATCTTATAATTAGTTGCAGTAATATTTGTATCAGTACAGACATTAAATTCATTCACAGGAATGGCCTTGATTTAAGGAACTACACCTGCGTTCATCTTAGTCAACAGTGCAAAACTAGTAGCGGAATAGTTGGAGAAGAGGATATTTTTATGACATCACCAAACATAAAGTCGGTATTATTCTTAATGCCATCTATTCAGCAAACTAATAAAACACAATCCTGAACAGTAACTAACTACTTTGAAACATAACCAGCTCAAAACGCATAAGCAACTTCTTAATATAGAACCGACGAACACGAAATTTGAAATCAACAATTTTTTCCTCTTCCGTCTCCTAAAACTGTTGAAACTTGTAAGACACTGTACTGATGCATCGATTATTCCGAACTGTCGGTCGGAGTTCAGGGAGTTAGTGTGCCCTGCAGAACGATTGCTCACATGCCACTGACGCGGCGCTGGTGGTCGTTGCCACTGTGTGCCTGTCAGAGAGTACCCCTACTGAGACTGCACCTCTTGAGGTGAGGAAGGATGGGACTCTTGCCCTGATGTCGGTAGACAACACCGAGCAGGGAAGTGCCCTGGGTCGCTGACAGACAGAGGGAGTGGTGCCCCCTGCCGCCGGTAAGCACCTGTCTCTCTATACAAGTGGGGATCGGTAGTGCCTGGGTCAGGCGGCAACACCTCGTGATAGCTGTAGCGGCCTACGGACTGCTGTGGCGCGAGCGTGCACTGTGGAGCTTGGACGGGTGCACGGGAACTCGTGACGCTTTGCACTGTCTGTCGGGTGGGTGGGACTGTACCTTCGGAGCGTGCCCCGTGTGGCGTCCGGTCGCTGCGTCTTGGTGGGGCCGGACGCTCGCGGGACGATCAGAGAGGCTTATGCTATACGGCCACATTTTGGGGGGTCTTCGGCCTGATCCATGGCGGACGCTGCTTCCCCGTTCGCTGCCCGTGGGCACTCTTAATGGATGACGAAATGCGCCTCGCCTCACCACCCCGCTGTAATGGCGGGTGATACGGAAGGACCCAATTCCCCGGCAAGCGTGTAAGGGAGTAAGTAGTACGTTAGAATGGTGTGGCGAGTGAAGGGATTCGGCCCAGGTATTGTATAACGCCCGAGCCAGGTCAGTGGACCAAACAGCTTTACTCGTGTATGCTTGTAGCATATTAGCAGAACAGGAATATATCACTGGGGAGAGTAATACCCGTACTTTTCTGCACTCGGTCGTCCGTAAGGCTCAAATGTTTCTGGTGAACGCAGTTTATGGTATCAAGTTCAGCAACCTCAACTGGAAACTGAACTGTACTGTTCGGACGGATAACGGAACAGTTGTTATTATTCGTGACAATAACAAGAAAATCTGATAATAATCGTTTTTTTTATCACAATGTAGTTGAGGAAAAAAAAGTCTCGGGTAAGAGGATATGATTGAACTAAATCTGATGTGGCCACGAAGAATACTGGAAGAATGTGGTTGTGAATACAGGAGATTTCGTTTTAATTGCTAGTCATATTAGAATATTATCGGCGCGTATCTACTGTTCTGCATTGTGTTAATAATTTCCGTAAGTGAAAAACAATTCAAGTCGGGCACCTCAAATATACGAGGTGTGGCTATAAAATAACCATACTGAAGCTTCTACAGAAGTAGTACGTATGCGCCAAAGACTAACGAGTGACAGCTGAGTAGCGTGAAACCTTCTCTTTCGAATGCAGCGCCTCCGGTAAACAAATCAGTCTGCCATGGCCTTCGTTGGTTGAGAGCTACTGTTTTGTTGAGTGGAAAAAAATTGATAATAGAGCAACGAATTGTCTTGAAATTTCACATGAAACTTTGAAGAGAAAACACTACTGAAACTTATCTTTTATTACAAGAAGTGTAGAGCGGTCTGGTGGCTCAGTGGTTAAGGCGTCTGACTGGAGGTCGAAAGGTCCCCGGTTCGAATCCCTGTCTCGGCGGGGATTTTCATAGACACTTAACCCGATTTCCAACTCTGGCACAGCTTGCTGTGTAATGTGAAATGCGCAAGGAAGCTTCCGTGGTTCGGATTCCACGTTAAACTGTAGGTCCCCTGTACCTGGCAGGATTGCTGGGTTAGGTTAAGGAGCGGAATGCGCAGCCAACAGAAACCCTGTCACCAGGTCATTACGACCACACGGAATTATTATTATACAAGAAGTGTAAGACAGTGAATGTTTATCACGTGCGCGAGTTTTTGAGTGGTTTAAGTGTGTCCAAGATGGCCCAGACGAGTTGAAGATTATTCACGCCTCAGTCACCCTTCCACGTTCTGCAGATGAAAATATTTAAAAAGACGGTAATCTGATTGTATCCAACCATCGGTTAAACAGCCTTGAGTTCCTTGCTTAAGTGCTCGGGGGGGGGGGGGGGGATCCAAACTGTGGAAGGACAAGTCATGGGTTCTCCATCAAGACAACGCCCCGCCTCATTGTGCATTGTCTGTCAAGACGTTTCTAGTTAAGTACAACATCCCAGTACTAGACCATCCACCTTATACGCCTGACCTTACACCATGTGCCTTTTATTTGTTTCCAAAGTTCAAATCTTCAATAAAAGGAACAAGATTTCAGTGCGTTGAAGCTGTGATAGAAAAAGCGGCACGCGTTATGAAGGGGCTCACAGAAGACTTCCAGCACTGTTTCGAACATTGGGAAATTAGCATGGAACGTTGTAGGGGGTGTATAGTGTAGGCGATTATAACTAATTGTGTATAAATTCAAAACAAAATGTTTACGGCAATAATCTCGTTGTTTAATAGCGACAACTCGTAGTTGCGTTTATCACTAAGACTGGAGCAATAAAACGAGATGTGGACAAGAAATTCCATAACTGCTTTTTTTTATTATTTATATGTAGTCAATGCCAGCATTCGTCAATGCCAGCATTCGTCAATACTATGATCAATAAATACCAACAAGAGTAATATAAAATAAGTTCCGAATGGCCGGTCCCCCGAATTGCCGAGCACTGCGCCTCTGTCTGGACCTGCAGTTTAACGTGGAATCCACACCGTGGACTGTATTGCCAAACTCGTACTATAATAAAAGCAAAGCCCGCAAAAATTCAAGCCCACGCGATAGAAATAAAAGGGATAATTTTAAGATACTGTAACTCAGATAGAAAGAGAGGAAAGGCTTTAAAGAACAAAGTGCAAAGTAGGAATGTAAAGGAGCTCCGCATCCACAAGTGCGGAAATTTCGAGTAAAATCTAACATCCGCATCCGCAATTTTTAATGTGGATGTATAACGCTGGTTTTGTTTACGTTATAAAATATATTATTCTTTTCTCTTTATATAAGACTGGGCTCATCGTCACTTAGCTAACAACAATGTTTTTTTTTTCTTACGATCTTGCAATAATAGTGACAATGATCCTAAGCGACGAATTTACAAGTTTCAACTTGCATGTAAAGTAAAGCAGCCTATTCACTGTCCAACTTATAGGACTTAGAACTAGTGTAGAATGTGCTCGCCCATTCACGCTACTGGAAGGGGTCCGACAAGATGTTCCAAGCAGTCCTTTCCACTCGTAGTTTATCGCGGCACACCAGTGTCCTCATCGCACACTCGCAGGATATTTCGTCCAATCAAGAAAAAAAGGAATAGTCTGTTGGACGGCTAGCACCCGTGCTGGTTGTCCAACATCCAACACGTCCTACATGAAGTCCTGTAGTCCCTTTCATGGAGCAGCAAGAGTCCTTTATAGGAAAACCGGATCATCGTAGGTCCCACATTTGGACTGTGAATAGGCCACTAGAGCGGTGGAAAGGGGGGAGGTGGGCACGGGTGGTGTGCTTGACGCGTGAATTAGATGAGCTGCAAAGTTCATATGACAAAGATTGTTTTTTAGACGCGTGTGTAGTTATGTAAATAATTTAATTCACTTTTTTTGTTGGTGAAATATGAGGCAAAAAAATAAATCAATAAGGTAGTATTAAATGGAAATACACCTCACTTAAGAAAAATGTAGAATTTGGCATAAAAAATATATGTCTTTGATTTTAATTTTTTTGATAAAATAATAAAATCTAAATAATTGTAAATTTATTTTTCCGCATCCGCACATGTCAAGCACTGAACATCCGCATCTGCATCCACATCCGCAAAGATGACTTCCGTTACAAACCAAGTGCAAAGTGCGTCCTGAAGGCCACAATGCTGCAGACAACAAAACTGTGCCATGATGAGATGTGTTTAGGCTCTCCTTTGTAATTCACACGTATCCTTAGGCTGAAAAGCTTGGTAGGTGGCATAACTACACTATACTCTGACTCGGAAGTAATAACTAAACACTGTTTCTGTCTTATATTTTACTAAATACTGAGCCATACGAAAGAGACAGACAAGAAAAGCTACGCTGTATCGCCATATAAAAGGTAATGTAGCGCAGAGTAACACACATTTATATATATAAAGAAAATATAAATGGAAGATAGCAGCAAACTTTGCGTTGATAAAATCTTGATGCAAGAACGCAGTGGAGATGCCGATTCCTTATAAGACCTTGCAGAAATGCCCTTTGTTATTCTGGTATGAATCTCTGATTACTCGGACAAACTATTGCAAAAGTCATTGTCCGCCGGTCTGGCAGAGCGACATTGGACATGTAGCACGGGACATGACGCACTGGTCATCCTGATTCAGGTTTGTGGTTTTCTGTAATTACCTAACCAAATTCCGGGTTGGTCGCTACGTTACGCATTACAAACTGCTCATTTCACAAACAAAACCTTCACTTACGACACAGATTAGACGTTCCACAGACAGATGGCGACAGTGAAGTTCATCCCACCAGCTCCACACAGACCATCTCAGCCACAAATGAAGGGGCACCACCGCCATATGTGAAGCTTGTAATTTGCCTTTTGACATATCTGTGGCATTCCTGCGTGTAAGTAAAGGGTGAAGTGTGGGGGCGAGCCAGCAGGTGAGGCCAGCACAAAAGACTGTGAGCCGGCTTCCTTCCGGGTCGGACGGAAGTGATCTGCGGCAGCTGTCAGCCAACACCTGCCAGCCCACTCCGGCCACTCGATCTGACTACACCACAGTGTCACTAGCTGACCTGCAATTCCGTAAATCTATTTTTCACTAGTTTTCTGCCAGGCTGGCCAGCTTTTCCCCATCGCACGTCTTCATTGCTCGATGAAAGTTACAACCATTCCACTTCTTCCCAAGCATGTTACCACCATTAATCGCACAGCTATTGTGGACATAATACTTATGTATCACTTGGCTAGATCGCTATTGAGAGGTGTAATGCGTTCTACCGAACCGATGGAGCGGTCTGGTAACTCGGTGGTGAAGGCGCTTGCTTTACAAAGTTTGGAGTCTGGTCCCTGTTTCGGATCCGGGTTGGGCCAGGAATTTTAATATGTAGCTGTGTTTGATCATATGAGCTACGCCAGAACGTTCGGATTACACGTTAAACTGTAGGTTCCAGAGGAAAGGAACTGACAGGCTTAGTATGCCTCCTTCATTCCTTCATTATTTTTTTTTTTTTTTTTTTTTTTTTTTTTTTTTGCTTGGGCTATACGCCTCGTCGACAGCGAGGTCATTAGAGGCGGGATGGGATTGGAACAAGGAACGGGAAGGGATTCGGCCATGGCATTTTGAAGGAAGCATCCCGGCATTCGCCTGGAATGATTTGGGAATCATGGAAAACCCAAATGTGGATGCCCGAACGGGGATTCGATCCCGCGTCCTCCCGAATGCGAGGCCAGAACGTTAACCGTTCACCCACCACGCTCGGTGCCTCCTTCATCTAAACAAACTTCAGTTTGTAGACTAAGTAAGTTATTTACTGAACCAAACTGCATCTAATTTTCTTCTTCACCACCTTTTCCAACGTGTTGTGGTCGGCTGTCTTCGATGAGTTTTATTCATCGTTGGCACGGTCAAATTTCGAGCTATGGTTTTACCGCCGTGTGTCCTTGCCGACACTAATCATTTTATATATCCTACATTCCTGCCAGTACTAACTACTAATGGGGAAAGAGTTCCCATCCGTCTGTGACAGATGTAAGATATTCTGCGTGTGATAAGTGTATTTTTTGTTTGTGAAATGTGTAGTTTATGAGGTGGAGATAGGGGACCGTCCCGGCATTCGCCTTGATGGCTGCGGAAAGCCGCCTATCGGTCCAGGGTGGGATGGGTTGACTGGAAGGCTACGCTGGGCTACGTGGGGGGAGTGGAGGGGTTCCGAGCCAGGCCACGCAGCTTTCCTTTCCTAACATTTTTCACAGTTAAAATGAGGAAAAGAACTCACAACAGCATGTGAATATTTATTTCCCTCAGTTAATTATCTTCTTATGTAAGGGAGCGTGCATAAACCACGTAGCTCCATTTTGGTCTCCTGTGAACCCTCCCTCCTCCCCCCCCCCCACGTAGCCCTGCATGGCTTTTCCCTCTAACTTCCCCCCCCCCCCCCACGTAGCACGTAGCTTTTTTCCCTTTTGATTCCAGAAAACATTTTGTACTGTTTTCTCTTGACAAACTATTGTAAATTACATACAGAGATAATTTAACTGAGGGAAATAAATATTCACATGCTGTTGTGAATTCTGTTCCTCATTTTAACTGTGAAAAATATTATGAAAGGAAAGCTACGTGCCCTGGCTCGGAAAGCCCCCTCCCCCCACGTAGCCCAGCGTAGCGTTCCAGCCAACCACTCCCCCCCCCCCTGGACCGAGCCACGTATTTTGTGCACGATCCCTAACTTACAATCGTCTGACAAGAGAAAACAGTACAAAATGTCGGTTTCTGGAATCAAAAGGGAAAAAAAGCTACGTACTACGTGGGAGACGGGGGGGGGGGGGCGAGAGGAAAAAGCCACGTAGGGCTACGTGGGGGGGGGGGAGGGGGTTCCAGGAGGCCAAAATGGAGCTACGTGGTTTATGCACGCTCCCTAAGCAGGGCCGGCGCTAGGATTCTCGGGCCCAAGGTAAGTGTTCTCGGGTCCCCAGCCTCAATTTGTTTTACACTTTGATTTTTTGGATAAAGTCAGCAAATTTTATTCCATAAAAATCAAATACCATCTTTTTCAGAATTTCTATTTAGCTACTAGACACGCTGGACGGAGGGCCCTCTTCGGGGGCCTGGGCCCCGGATACTTTTGACCCGCTTACACAGTTACACCTCCCTAACGCCGGCCCTGTCAATAAGAAGAAACACGAAAGTTAGTTCAAGCCAGAAAACATTGTGCACGTGCTAGTAATGCACATACACACAAAAATAGTTACATACATTTTAGATACAGCCATTATGACACATGGGCGCCGGCAGGATTACTTTAGGGGGGGTGCATCTGTTTTTTTTAATATACATTATATACAACACTTATTACTTACTACCTAAGGATACTGAATTTATTGACGAGAAATTTGTATAACAACCTAGGCGTCTTAAGTTATTATTCAAACAGTGAATTTAATAATAAAATTTTTGTTTCTTAATCTTTTTCTGTGTATTTTCTTTCATAGCAGGGGGGTGCAAGTGCACCCCCTTGCACCCCACTCCCGGCGCCCATGTTAAGACATCTCTCGAAGTAGCCACACATTTTTGTTTCTATTTAATATAAGCTCTGAAATATAAAGCTCGGTACTGTTCTTGTATGTGACTCCTCATTAGTTGACAACTTCTTTTTTTTGTTATAACCGTTCAAATTTTATTATACTTTGAAATACATTTCCCACAAAAAAACAACAACAAAAAAACAAATAAGAAAACTGATTACGAAAGCTTCCGTGGTCACTGTAGGTATTATCTTGGTTCTCCGGGTGGAGCCGCGTCAGAGGACTCTGAAGAAGGCGACAGCAAGATGGCAAAAACGTTAGGTTTAAATATATCGACGCGACTCCACCCGGAGAACCGAGATAATGAATAACAAAACTGTTTGAATAAAAGAAACAAGAAACTACCCATCGTTAATACTAAACGTACAGGCAATAATAACTAAGAAGTATGGTGGTGGTTTTCACGGTTATCCATTATTGTAGCTTTAGTACCGCAGAAACGTTTCAAGCATGGCAGCAATAAATTGTGGAAGCTGCTGGAAACAGTACCGGATTAGCCACCACTGTTCCGGACGGCGAAAACCAAGGGCCCCCTCTTCACATTTGCTACCGTCCCGCGCTGTTTGAATCCGGCTCTGACTTGAAACAGAAAAGTTGTAAACCAAGTGTGGTGGGTGAGTGACTCATTCGAAAAGGCGCGAGTTGGAATTCCCGCCCGGCCATCCATATTTCGGTTTTCCACGGTTTCTCGAAACCACTCCAGGCGAATGACGGGATGGTTCCTTCAAAAGGCCATGGTGAATTTTTCCCGTTCCTTGCATACAGTCCTCTACTGCATCTAATGACGAGGCGTAAAACCAGAAACAAAAAGTTAGAACGCGTCAGTCACCATCGCCGGTATGCGAGCTTACAAGCACCATGTCGCCTGGCATAGACATTGCAAACGGTTTGTGAGAAGCAGATGACTAATGAGTACGCAGTTAGCGAAGCAGGACTCCAGCTGCTACAGGTGCAGCTGAAGAGCAGGCAGCTGCTTAATTTGAGACCACGAGTGGAATCGCAGATGGTCGCGTCTGTGCTGTGCCCGGCGTGCAAACAGACTGTGTATACCCACATTTCAGCTGATGCCGAGCACCACTGGGGGTAGCGGAAGTAATCAGTTCGAATATGCGATTTACTCTACGACTATTTTCTTGGATTCGACAGAGTAGGTTTACCACAGGTTTATAGCTCACCTACATTGAATTATAGCACAGGGCGAACGCTAATTTGTTTTCATCGATAGACTTTTACTCAGTTTACCCTATATATCGCCACTCTCACATCATATGAGGCTCGTCTGTACGTTGGACCTCCGCACACTAACCTGCATATTGTTTAGTATACGGGAAAGTAATGATGCCAGATGCATCTCTCATGAAAGTCTAGAACAGCAATGTGTCTCAAGCTGTTTTGTCTCCCTTCTTTCTAATTTCACTTAATTCTTAATAACAGCTGTCGGCCGCAATAATGTTCCCTTTTTGCTTGAGTGACAATGTAACTGGTATTGCCGTTCAAAATTCTTATGGCAGCACAACCGCAACGAGAAGCTAAATGTCTTTAAGTAATTCGATTTATAATCCACTCTACATCAGAGCGTTTATTTTCCACTAGATTCCTCCACGTTAAACATTTTCGTTACAATGGTCACTGCCCATAATACACTCCTGGAAATTGAAATAAGAACACCGTGAATTCATTGTCCCAGGAATGGGAAACTTTATATACACATTCCTGGGATCAGATACAACACATGATCACACAGACAGAACCATAGGCACATAGACACAGGCAACAGAGCATGCACAATGTCGGCACTAGTACCGTGTATATCCTCCTTTCGCAGCAATGCAGGCTGCAATTCTCCCATGGAGACGTTCGTAGAGGTGCTGGATGTAGTCCTGTGGAACGGCATGCCAAGCCATTTCCACCTGGCGCCTCAGCTGGACCAGCGTTCGTGCTGAACGTGCAGACCGCGTGAGACGACGTTTCATCAAGTCAAAAACATGCTCAATGGGGGACAGATCCGGAGATCTCGCTGGCCAGGGTAGTTGACTTACAACTTCTAGAGCACGTTGGGTGGCACGGGATACTTGTGGACGTGCATTGTCCTGTTGGAACATCATGTTCCCTTGCCGGTCTAGGAATGGTAGAACGATGGGTTCGATAACGGTTTGAATGTACCGTGCACTGTTCAGTGTCCCCTCTACGATCACCAGAGGTGTACGGCCAGTGTAGGAGATCGCTCCCCACACCATGATGCCGGGTGTTGGCCCTGTGTGCCTCGGTCGTATGCAGTCCTGATTGTGGCGCTCACCTGCACGGCGCCAAACACGCATACGACCATCATTGGCACCAAGGCAGAAGCGACTCTCATCACTGAAGACGACAAGTCCCCATTCGTCCCTCCATAAACGCCTGTCGCGACACCACTGGAGGCGGGCTGCACGATGTTGGGGCGTGAGCGGAAGACGACCTAACGGTGCGCGGGACCGTAGTCCAGCTTTATGGAGACGGTTGCGAATGGTCTTCTCTGATAACCCAGGAGCAACAGTGTCCCTAATTTGCCGGGAAGTGGCGGTGCGGTTCCCTACGGCACTGCGTAGGGTGCGACGGTCTTGGCGTGCGTCCGTGCGTCGCTGCTGTCCGGACCCAGGTCGACGGGCACGTGCACCTTCCGCCGACCACTGGCGACAACATCGATGTACTGTGGAGACCTCGCGCCCCACATGTTGAGCAATTCGGCGGTACGTCCACCCGGCCTCCCGCATGCCCACTATACGCCCTCGCTCAACGTCCGTCAACTGCACATACGGTTCACGTACACGCTGTCGCGGCATGCTACCAGTGTTAAAGACTGAGATGGAGCTCCGTATGCCACGGCAAACTGGCTGACACTGACTGCGGCGGTGCCCAACCGCTGCGCAGCTAGCGCCCTTCGACGGCCAACACTGCTGTTCCTGGTGTGTCCGCTGTGCCGTGCGTTTGATCATTGCTTGTACAGCCCTCTCGTAGTGTCCGGAGCAAGTATGGTGGGTCTCACACACCGGCGTCAATGTGTTCTTATTTCAATTTCCAGGAGTGTATGTGTGTGCTGCGCCCATGTTTGGTATTCGCAACTGCTGCTTCGTAGACGTATCTGCCAATGAATCAGAAGCGATGAAGTGAGATAAAAATGTTAAAAATCTTTGTGAGCTAGATAGACATTTCGTATTCTATACAGGAATGAACAAGCTTCTTCCATAATTTCTTGTCTTACCAACACTTCTCTTGCAGTATCTACCCGCAATTTCGACTGCAACTAGCGAGGATATTTTGTCTTTGCTTCGTCCAAGTGCCTGATTGTCTGCCTCATGGACTTTTACCATATGCTCTAGTTTACATGGTGCAATTCTCATAACGTGACCAAATCATAACAGGTTTTATTAACCTAAGTTGTCTAGAACAGCTTGTAGTCAGAATAATTCGTTTCTCATTCTGTTCCGTCTGGTTACTGGATACTTCAGCTTAGAAATTTCAACTCATTTCCCTGAATCCGGTTGTTCCTCTAATCAGTTTGGCAAGATATTAGCCAAACTTATATCGACGGTCCCTGAAGTGTTGTGAGTAGCATTGTTCAACTTTGCATTTCGTAGATAGGGGGCTTCATTAATTACGTGAGGTAAAATTGATGGGGGTTCGGAGAAATCTCACGAAACCTAACCAAGGGATAGGGAGGGTCAACGGAAATCTCACGTGAGGTTTTGAAAATCTTATTGGACTGTAGAGCTAAAAAAAAAAAAAAGTTACGAGATCGATTAGTGGGGGGGCCGTCAAAATCTCACGTCATTTTAGAGGGGGGGTCGGGAATTCCGGAAAAACACCTCACGTCATTAATGCTAGACCGAGTAGAAATAGTATGAAGACCGGTCTCGATAGCGCAGGGGCTACAGTATTGGCTCCATAGTATGCGGACCGGTCTCATAGCGTAGCGGCTAGAGATTGGCTCCACGCACCGAAGGTCACCGGTTCGAATCCGGTCGAGGGCGTGGGCGATTAAGTGTTGTGTGTTTTAATGTCCTATGCGTTCTATAATGTCCATATTTTCTAGCAAAAATGTACAGGAGAAACTGATACACTGGACTAGCCATGATAATCATATTGAGCTGGCTGACCGGACCCAACATTCCCTGAACACAGCTGTATGTCCTAAATAGTCAAATGCCATTAAATAAAAAATAGTATGCGGAAGTAAACGAAAGGATATTTTAAAATAATAATTAAAAAATACCCAGAAAAATGTATCTCAAGACAACCTTTGATAGCGGTTCGTGATTTCAGTTTTGTGATGCCGAGCAGAAATGGTCATAGCTTTAGCGGAATTCTCTGAGAGCGTTGAGTCGCTCCTGCCATACAGCAACAAAGCCAACAGAAAATAACTGGTCCGTTGGAACGATGCTATATAGTATATACGAACAAAACTCGTCTGTCAGAGAGTGGGGGTGCTTGCTTTCAGAGTGTTGAGAACAAGATACTGTCATATTTCTAAAAATATGACTGGGACTAAATTCTTAACGGAAAACTTTTTTATATAACACTAAAACAGGAAAGAATCTACTACATGGAATGATATTATTGTACTTATTATTTTTTTGGCGAGAACACGAGCTCCCAGGTTGGTGCTGCGTTGCATCCCAGAATTGCGAACGACATGAAAATCGTTTATTTTGAAACAAAGAGTATTCAAAAACTACGCAACGGAGGCCAATACGGCGAACGGCGTTCGACAGAGATAGCTTGAAACAACAAGTACATTACCCACCATTTCTCCATCCGCCCGGTGCGACGGGGGGGGATACGGACACGAAACATCAGGCAACGGAACGGCAAATAAGTGAACACAGTGTGTGCTTATTGAGTAGTCTCCGCACGTTTGTCTTGTGATTTCAGCCGAAATAATACCGTTTCGTACTAACTAACAATTTAAGACTATTTCGAATTCGAAAAAACGATAAACTGTGATCAATGTATAGCGAAAATGTTAAACGCACAAAGTAGGAAAGTGGAAGCAAAACGCAGGTAGAATTGGAGCAAACTCCCTAGAAAATGCTGAGAAGTATCGATAGAGCAAGGGAAGCGCGGACAAGAGCTTGGAGAGACCATCTGATCTGTGCGGGGGAGAGAGTTACGGCAACATGACTTCCTCCAATACTCGTGGATTAGTAGTTCCTTTTGGCTACCTAAACAAAATTATTAGCAGTTACATAATCACTAGTTACAATCAATATTTTTTGTTCCATTAGATATTTGGTCACGGAAAGACGTATTCACGTTAACACAAGCGGTACTGGCTCCGACTACCACCTACCCCATTTATTTCTTTAGAGTCTGCAAGGAAGACTTTTTAGAGGGAAACCGAAAGACTGCCCTCACATTCGGGAGAACGTGGGTTCGAATCCCTGTCCAGCCACTCAGATTTTGGTTTTCCATGGTTTCCTCCTGAATGCCGGGATGGTTCATTTGAAAAAGGCAATAGCCGAATTCCTTTCCATTCCTTGCTCCCAGTCCTTCCCCGCCTCTAATGACGTCGACGAGGCGTAAAGCGTAACAAAAAAAAAGGTTTAAAACAATTAGTCTTGATCTTTAATTTCAATACAGAACAGTATTAAAGTGAATAAGAAGAGAGGAGAATGGATAATAAAACATATGAAAACTCCTGTCGACATCGACTTTGGCAATGGAAACCTGTGCGGTGAGACTGGGGCTATCAGCTGGTGGAATGCGCTGTCAGCAGGGGTAACGAGCGGGCACCTGTCGCCGCCACCTGCTCTACCGCCCATATGTTCCTAATACCAAACACGGCGTCCCAAAAAACAAAGCAGGATTTCAAAACTCTTCTAGAACTAAACTTGCCTTGCAAATCGAACGACAAATTTCAAGCTGGTATTCACTTTGTCTAAGTAACAGCTTCTAATAAAACGATTACATTGTGTGTGTGTGTAAAAAGGTTTTTTGGTGCCCCAGATCCGGAAGGTTATTCGGCAGTCAAGTGGCATTTCGAATTGCCGCGCATTTCAACTCTGTCGTGGCTGGACAAACAGTTCAACGTGCAGGGGCGTAACTACTATGGGGCTAGGCGGCGCAGTGCACCGGGCTCCTACGCTCAGGGGGCCCCCAAGCGCAGTTCAGAGGGCCCACGAGCCTTCGCGGCAAACTGGCGACCATTTTTTTTAGCTCTACCGTCGTCTAAGGTGGCCCCTGGGACACAGGGAGCCCCCTCACTGCTCGGGGGCCCCAACCACTGCTCAGGGGGCGCCTAACAGCAACACACAAGGCAAAAAAAATATCGCCCATCTGGCCTGAGGGCCCAAAATAAATTTTTTGCACCCGGGCCCTTGTAGACCTAGCTATGCCACAGTCAACGTGAAATCTCAACCACGGAGCCTCTTGTCACACTCACATGATCAAATATTCTTAGCCATACTGGGATTTATCAGACGAACGCCCTAGCCACTGAGCGGTCTGGTAGCGCAATCAAAATTCAAGTCCGGGGCTCGAATCCCACAGCGGCCAGGAACTTTTATGGGCTTTGCTTCTTCGAATGAGTGAGCTAGGATGCTCCGTGATGATTTGGGTTTCACGTTAAACGTAGCTTCGGCAACGACAGAGACGGAATGCACAGCAAATAGAAATTGTCACCAGTTCCAAAGACCATGCGAACCAACATTACATCTTTTACTGAATAAAAGAGATCCACAAATTGATATGGGATCCGAACCACGAAGGAGTCAAACGGCATATTGATCTTTGACAATGAGCAAACAGATGGCTATATTCATGTGTTGAGAACTCTTCATACAGTTTCGATTATTTTGTTTGTTGACTCACTGTTTTCGCAACTTGAGTAGTAATGACAAATTTCCACAACCTCTCTTTTTTGATGGTCTGGTTAAATTTCTTGTACTATATTTTAATGCTAATTCCGAATGCTTCCTGGTATAAACTTTTGCTTCAGCATAGGTGTTTGACAGAGCGGTTCAGGTAATCACACAGTCTTTGCCATACTCAGCCTCCAGATCCGCGGCTCAATACTCGAGATTCTGAGGATTTCGATATAAAACAGTTTAGTCACAGATCCTACCAGCGACATAATGGCAGCTACCAGTATGGTCCCAGCGTTCTGGCCTCGCATTCGGGAGGACGGCGGTTCGAATCCCCGTCCGGGCATCGAGATTTGGGTTTTCAATGGTTTCCCAAATCACTCCAGGCAAATGCCGGGATGCTTCCTAAAAAGGCCATGGCCGAATTCCCTCCCATTCCTTGCCCCCATCCTTTCCCGTCTCTAAAGACCTCGCTGTTGAGAGACGCAAAGCATTTTTTAAAAAAGTATGGCCCTCTTATTAATAATCCATTTTTTAATAACTTTACGCCTCGTTAACGTAGCGGTTATTAGAGGCTGGAAAGGACGGGTAATTAGAGGCGGAAGGTCTTTTTTGAAGGAACCATCCCGACATTCGATCTGGGGGAACCATGTAGAAACCAGACATGGGTGACCATCGGGGATTCGACCCACGTTCTCCAGAGGCCAGAGCCTTACCACTCACCCTCCACGCTCGGTTTAGAGAATTTGTGGCTTTGAGATCGTTCTTGGCGGAAATTAGTCAAATCTTCAAGCACATAAAACTTTCTTAAGAATATATCGAGATTCCCTTACAAGATTTCTGTAATTCTGAAAGAACTCCTAGAAAGAGTGTTTACAGGCGAAGGAAGACGAACTATGACCTGCGAGCTCCGTTGAAATCGATAAACAGGGCACCCTGCCTTGACTGAAATCGCCTCTCTCTATCCAGCTTTAACAAGAAACACAAGTGTTCGACTTTACACACATTGCGGTATAGTTTCTCGACTGGAGCTATTACTATTCTACTCGAAATTTCATACAGCCCTGCCGTACCTTAACAACAGGATGGTAATTAAAAGTAGTCAATGCGGGTTCTGATATGATTTGTTTTATTACTCAAGTGCACACTGACCATTTATCTTACCGCAGCCAAGTTAAACTTGTATTAGCCAGATTTTACGGTTCAATCGCTGCATTAAATTCGGTGGTCTGGTATAATTGTCGCAGCAGTCAACAACAAAATTAGTACCAAAAAGGCGGGAAAGGCTTGGGGAGCAAGGAACGGAAAGGAATTCAGCCATGGATTTTCGAAGGAACCAAATCGATAATCGCCTGGAGTGATTTCGGGAAACCATAAAATCTCGAAATCTGAATGGCCGGACAAGAAATATCATTAGGGTTTTCTGAACAGGTAATTTCTTCTTGGCAAGAAACAGATGAAGTAGGGAATTTGCAACTGCAAGCTATCTAGAAGATGGCGACAGAATTCCATTCGCCGAAATATCGTGTGAAAACACTCTGCACACTCGGCTTGTCACCCGAGAACACTATATTAATTCTCAAGGCCGACAGAAGCTTCCATATCATAAATCTGTAGTTCAGTTGCTACCAGTGAATAATAAAACGTCGCTTCCGTATAGAATTAGTAAAAATTATAATGGCAGTAGTCTACTTATTATCTGCTTTAAAATACGTTGATTCATTGAAATTAGATTAGTTGCAAAATTACTTATAAAAGAATAGGTTAGAAGAAGGTAGCGTAAACTAAGTCTGAAAGTATATTAGTCCTGATACGTGATTAGAGTTTCAGTTGGGGCCAATGAAGATTAGAATTTTATTTGGATATGTTATACTGGAGATTGGAGGTGAGAAGACAATTCCAGATACTCCTGCATTCTGGCGAAGCTCCAGCAGGCGGGAATTCCAGGAGCCGACGGCCTGGCAGGGACACAAGGCTGCCACAGCCCTTCACGGACAGAAAACCATACGACTCTTACCTTCAAGCAGTCACTATGCTAACAACAAACAGCACTTCCGTTTAGGTGAAGCTACCACCCGGTCAAGTATGTAAATTAAATTGACTAGTTTTTGGCTATCTAAGCTCATGGAGAAAAATCTTTCTGTGCGACCTGTACCCTAGTAGCAATACTGTTTTGTGTTTGCTCTCACGTTAAATCAACCTTTCCCTGTACGGATATCGATAATGGTAGTTTCCGACTACGTATCTTTGCACAGGATAAAAACATTACATTTCATTTATCGTAAAGAAACTGGGAAATCATACTGCAGGCAAAATGAAAGCGTAAGAGACCAATTATAATGACGATATCGATTAAGTGATTTGCTAGCGTCGGCAGTAAATTTGTAAAATAGATTCGTTCATTTATAATAACCCTGTACTTAATATCGCGAATTTCTCCCCTTTTTCGTCGGGTTTCTTCTTATTTCTGTAACCACACCGTTACTCTGCTTAAATCCAAACTTTGAATCACAAAAGGTGTTTGCCAGCAATTGATTTTTTCTCTGATGTGCGGATTTGGAAACTTCGACAACTTTCCTAGTTGTCCTAATAACAGAGGCAGTTAGGGAAAATATCTTTTACTTCGATTAAGGACTTCATATTTGCAGAATCAATAAGAAGGCATATACAGAGCACTTGAAATACGTAAAATAATAATAATAATTCGTGTTTTCTATATCTATGTATGAATGAAAGTTTTGTCAAATAATAAATCTGTGAAATTGCCTCAATAATTTATAATAACTGTGAGTAGCTGTATGTAAAGGCCCATCAGTCGAAGTTACGTTACCTACTTTCTTTTTAGCGTTGATAAAAAACGAAGCTGTTTCGTTGCAGTGAATATGTACATACGACTGGGCGAAACACACTGGACAGATAAATGCACTGACAACAAGACTGCTCCAGGCTTGCATGATACTCAGGTAATTGCGATTTTAACAACGACGATATTTAGGAAGGTATAGTATTTTGTGATCTAAATAGAAATGTTGCAGAACTGTCAATTTCATACATGTGTAGAACATTGCAGATACTCCTTATTTTCTTTCGAAAGAAAACTTCGATTATATACTTTTAGAGTTCGGCTCATTAAGACTCATACATTTAAAATATTTTGTGTGCAAGAATTATTTAAGAGTGTGTTTGGTAAGAATGGAAAGTGTGTGAATATTGCATCAGCATACTGTCCTTGTTAACACAAGCAACCACATTCGTGAAAGGAAATAAGCCTCATCAATTGAAGAAGATTAAAATTCAAAAGCCAATAATGATAATTAAGTAATTGTGATGCAGGTGTAAATTTTCCTAAGCAACTAATTTTTCATTTAACGAATTTTTTATTTTAGTTAAAAACAAGAAACTTCAGACAATGGAAAAGTAATGATTGAATATTTCAAGTCCAACAAAAACTATCAATTCTAAACAAACTAACGTACAAAATTCTTTTTGAACGAAGTGTCTTCCGAAACAAAACAGAAACTCTGAGAATGAACTGCTGTCCTAGAGAACTTTATTAATTACTGCACTTTTTTCGATTATCCTTGTGCAGTTAATTAATAATTCCGATATTTTACTGAGCAGAATCAGGAGAAACTTGTATGTTTAAAACGAAACATTAAAAAACTGAGCTTGTGACAGCAGCTCGTTAATTGACGGTTACGTCTTTTGTTCAGTTTAATGCGTTATATATTGTATAGACATTAAAAGAAGTGGTTTATACGAGAGGATCGACCTGACAGCTCATTGCTAAGTTGTCTGGCTGGGGGTCAGAGGTCAACGCCGGAATTTTTACTGGTCCTTAAACCTGACCTTCACCTCTGGCAGTCCCTGTTTTGTGTGTGTGAAGTATGCTGTTAACATCTGTAGTTTGAGATAAGTTACGGCGTAGGTGCAGTCACGACAGAGGCTGCATCAGGTTCTTCACGTCGATACGAATTTACTCTACGAGAAAAAAATCTGGCAAGGGAGCGTTCATAAACCACGTAGCTCCATTCTGGCCTCCTGTGAACCCTCCCTCCCCCTCCACGTTGCCCTACGTGGCTTTTCCTCTACCCCCTCCCCCCTCTCCCACGTAGCTTTTTTCCCCTTTTGATTCCAGAAGACTTTTTTTTCTGTTTTCTCCTGTCAGACTATTGTAAATTACATACGGAGATAATTATCTGACTGAAATAAATATTCACATCCTGTTGTTTGTACTGTTCCTCATTTTAATTGTGAAAAATGTTATGAAACGAAAGCTACGTGGGCTGTCTCGGAACCTCCCCTACCCCACATAGCCCAGCGTAGCCTTCCAGCCAACCCCTCCCCCCACCCTGGACCGAGCCACGTAGTTTGTGCACACTCCCCAAGTAGTGAACATTACAATTTACCGCGTCGTTTCTTAAGCGTGTGGCTGGCGAAGATTGTCGCGTTCTCTATCGCTGCCACGGGAAGGTTGTCTTTGGCGAGGATGATACAAGTAACTTCATGTCTTAGTTTCGGGATTTTTGCGTTGAATGATTTTATAGTAGTCACAGAAAGTATAAGCAAGATGACCACACCACCACAATAGCGATAAGCGATTTTAGTTCTTATCTTACCATTTTCAGTGCTGCGATGTATAAATATTCATGGGAGTATTTATTATCTTCTACAGAAGTTTCTCTCGTGTAGGAAGCCTTCTACGTTGAAGATTTTCCAACCTAATTACCTCAGAATTGCATCAGAATCTCTAAATGCACAGCTCTTCTCTGCAGTTGCTTTAATGCTTCTATCAACAGTTTACCGTAATGATGTTCTATGTGGCAGAACGATAGTCTATATTAACAATAATACATATGACAGGGACTTACCCCCCTTAGGGGTAGTTAGACTGCATAAATGATCGAACTATACCGGTAATTCTATAGGGTGAATGAAACCTACCATTTAACGCTGAATCTGAGCACGGAGTATCCTTTACATACACAGAGCAAGCTTTTCAAGATGTGAAGGATCAACCAAGAAAGAGATTTGAACCAGAGATGTTTGGCTTTTCAGTGCAACACTTCATCAAGAAGACGCTAGGCAGCACTCACAATTCCCTTCCGATAAACTTAATTTTCAGGATATGAAACACTAAGAATCATGTCTAAAATAGTTGTATCTTATTTAAAAGTTTTACGAAAAGAATCAGTGCCATCGAATTTAATAGTAGGTATATGATCACAGGCATAACCCGACATCCAATAAACAGTTTCTGCACCAACACGTAATTTTACGAAGCACTACTTACATAGATTTTTCGGACAAAGCAGCAAGTACATATGTTTCCATCGATTAGGTTACACAGATCGTTTGTATGTATATTCATTTGGGACAACTCGGACCACGTTAAGCCTTCGTTTGGCTTGAATTTGTTTTAGATGTGCACACATCCCTGTTAGAACTAGAATTGCAAGTCCTAGAGAGGAACTAGAGTTTAACATGGAATCCGAACCACGGAAGAGTTCTGGCATACTTCACACTACACAGCAAGCAGTTTCAGAAGTGAATGACCGAGCGTGGTGGGGTAACGGTTAGCGTTCTGGCCTCGCATTCGGGAGGACGGCGGTTCGAATCCCCGTCCGGGCATCCAGATTTGGGTTTTCCATGGTTTCCCAAATCACTCCAGGCAAATGCCGGGATGCTTCCTTCAAAAGGCCATGGCCGAATTCCTTCCCATTCCTTGCTCCCCATCCCTTCCCGTCTCTAAAGACCTCGCTGTTAGAGAGACGTTAAGCAGATAAAAAAAAAGTGAATGTTGGGTTAAGGGCTTATAAACATCCCCGCCCAAACAGGGATTCGAACCTGGGCCTTTGAACCTCCAGTCAGACGCCTTAACCACGGAGCCACGAGGTTGCTTAAGTATAAATTAACAAAAAAAAAAAAATATATTCGCAGTAATTGAGGACTGCCGACAGAAGTGAAAACTTAAAACTATGAATATCATACGCGCAACACGTCATACTTACAGCTACATATATACTGTTAACATCAGCATGTCTGTGACGCGAACTCATAAGATTTTACCCATCCAAAAATCGACCAACGCGCCTAAAGAAATTTTCACTTCAGAAAAGTTTCTCCGATTGTGGATTCGATTCCGTATAATCTTCCATTCTACGGTACAGCACTTTACCACTTCGCTCACGGAGATCACCAGTGGCTGCAAACTTAAAATATATACTGTAATTCGAACGATTAATGTCATGCGCACAACACGTCATAGCATGTCGGTGACGCGGATTCATCAGAAAGAAAGAAGAAAAAAAAAAAAGAACAAACAATAACTGCAGTTTTTAATGCTTTCAGTTCCGCAGAGTATTCGTCACTAATACCAACCTTCAGCATTTTGATGTTTAATTCTATTTAATTCAGCTACGCAGTTCTATAACTGTCGATTATAAGATTTAACATGATGCAAAATCTTGACAGCATTTTTGAAGCTGGCCACAGTAGCGAGTGTTGTAATGTGGAAATTAATTGCGCTTTTGATTTATCACATAACTCGATCCAAATTAAAATAAATTATTTGTTATATGTCGACGTAAAAAAAAGGAACTGGCGATTATTTGGTGCACATTTTCGAAGTTACAGTCAAAACCTAGAAAACAATCCAGTGTCGCGTCAACGCAATATGACGGCTGGTACCGGGAATCGAAACCGGCTCTTAAGAGTGGTAGTGACTGGTCTATGAAACGTGCGTGGTTATGGTAGGAGTGTAGTGACAGACGCGAGGTAACTGGAGAGGCACCTGGCGCGAGATATCAGCTGCTTGCGACACAGCTGCCGTCAAAACAATGCCAGCCAGCTGCCAAGTCTCAATAGCTTAACCTCACTGCGGCCTACTCACTATTATACACTGTATATCCCCAGAGTTTAGTTACACTATCGTTTCGATTGCAGTGAGACAACACTGGACGTATTCAAAGTCAAACCAGCCACAGGGGAGGCTGATTCCAACGCAGGGACAGTGCGCCAGCCATTGTACTACCGAACCTTAAGTGTAGTGCACTGGCAAAAACTAATACGCTTTTAAGCCGGCATGAGAAATCTTTCATAGTTTGGGGCCAAATTATCACTGTCTACGAATCAAGACCGGTACCAGATTATTAAATAAATTATTATCCAATGAATCAAAACAAGTTGCTACTTCATATTTCATGCACTATACAAAAAATATTGTAATGTAATGGACAACCTAATTTAACTTGAAGACTGGGCTTGTACGTTTGTACTTAAACTATGAGACTATCAATAACATAAGGATAATCGTACAGAATTTGAGGTTCCGCCCGTAGCATATATATATATATATATATATATATATATATATATATATATATATATATATATGCTCCTGCCGAAAAGACAAATTATATTTCTTGAAAAAAAAAAAAACTTATATGTATATTTTCTTCATATATATATATATAAGCCACAATTTATTTCCGTCGGATAATTCTTGACGACTGTTTTTTAACGGCATATTACACTTGAAACATACAATAGACAATCTTTCATTTATCCTCCTTCAACAAATGACCTACAATACTTACATATTTTTTTAATCACGAAACTACATTTGGTAATGTTTTAGTGGATAGATTATCAACCTTTTTTGGCCTAGCGCCCCCTTTTCGAAAAACAAAAATTGCTCACAGTCCCCCTTTTTGAACAAAAAATTACTCACCACTCCCTTTTCAGAAAAAAAATACGACACCCTTCTTGTAATAAACAATGTGCTCCAACTTTTTTTAGCTCGTAACTCAATTTTTGAAACGGTGGGTCGATGAAAAGAACAATATCATATATAGATAAAACAAGGAAATGTTTATAACATTACTTTATTAAAAGATGTTAACAATATTGGTGTATTGTTCACAGTTTGATTAACAATCAGATATTATGACAACAGTATTATTTAGAGAACTGAGCTCCATGTAACGACACTAATTTTCAACATCTGGCGCCATATTTGCTACCAGCAATCTTAAATCAGTGCGTTCCACTATGAACAATTTGTTTCTTTTCTAAGCTAAATCCTCTTTTGGCTGCATAAGATGATGCAATACAATTAAAAACTTCTTTAAGCCGGATATAATACTGGAAAGCAGAGAGGCGGCGATTGGTCTTCAACGCATCCCAAATTTGAGTTGTACCAGAAACGCTGCCTACGATCTCACCGGTGTGCGGTACTGCCACTGCTGTAGTGGCTACATCACAGTTTAATACCTACTTGTGTATTTCACTACAGATTATATCATTTGTGTCATAAATAATTTTATGTGGCAACATTTTTATCCCTATTACATATGAAGTCACAGCACATGATTTGACTGCACGTGGTAGGTGAGCGGTCACGCTCTGGCCTAGCATTTGGAAGAAAATTATTCGAATCCTCTTCCGGCCACCAAGATTTCGGTTTCGCGTGGTTCCCCTAAATCCCTCCAGGGATGGTTTCTTCAAAACTCCATGGCCGAATTCCTCCTCCTGGTTCCTTGCCCCCATTCCTTTCCCTCCCCTAATGACCAAGATGTCAACTACGTAAAGCTATAAGGAGGGGAAAAAAAGGAAACAGAATGTGATTATCAATACCCTATGTAAAATTCTATTCTGTTATATTCTGAATAGGTACTTACGAAATCAGTTTCTAAAAAACTTACATCGCTTCCGTAAAAAGTTTTGGTATTTAACGTAAAAGTCTTGCCTCCGTAATGTTATAGCTTAGTATTTATATTTCTTTAGAATTCACACACGAGACTGATTAGTGAACCATGGTGCCAAAGGTCCGGATAGAAGTTTTGCTGTGTCTGGCTGGTCCTGAAAAGGGCGATTTATAGACAAATTTTCTAATTTTCTAGCAAACCTACAGTACATGTTGCTGGAACAAAAATTTTTATGGAAGAATTTGGCAGTATTAGCCCGCGGATCGTCTGATCACATATTCACAGCCTTCCACGTTTTACATCAAAAGATCCTACTTGCCATGGGCTCACCGTCAAAGTGGATCTAGTCTTCCAATTTCAATGAAATCCGCAACTATTTAGCAAACATGCCATGATATTTATTTATTTTTAAATGATAGCAGCGATAAGCATTAGTTCATAATTTAAAACCTCTTGCAACAAAGTTCATAATGGGATGTGTTTATGGTACTGCTTTAAAAACGCAACAATCTCACTGCTTTCCGTACCGAGTACAGACGTTGATCTAGTTGCGGTGTTATGCGGCACCTGAACCGAAGCCCTTCTCCGCCATCCCGACCATACCATGCTATCATACCACTTCACTACTAGGGATTGCAATCCAGCAAAGCGGGAATCCCGCATCATTAGACAGTCTAGCGGATCCCGCGCAAAATTGAGCGGATCCGCATTCCGCAAAATCCGGCGGAAACGAGTGTCAGTCTGCGTGACTCGCTGACCCATTCGGTCTCTGCCGGATATTTCGCACAGTTTGCCTGTACGTATTCATCAAAACTTACGTTTGTTTCGGAGTACACATTTCTGTAATTTGAGTTATGGTGCGTATTCAGTACGATTTTCTAACTATATAATTATTTTTTAAGTGCCGCACACGTTATCTGAACTACACGGTTACAGCTTTTTATTCACGGTTTCATTATTCCCATTTTCTGTATTTGCAGATAAAGTAATTGTGACAATTTCCTAATTTGCGGCTGAAAATTTGATTATTCGTTGATATGAAACTAATGTTATCGTAATTTTAACGATCGCGTACCTATTTATTTAACAGCTATCAAAAGAAAATTGTATATCCTTTGACTTATTGTTGTTTTGGCCGCTGCCTCAATGCGTTTCTTTGACGAAAGCCACCTGCTTACATGTGCCTCTCAGGCTTTCGATTAATCCCTCTTCTCCTTTTTATTATTTCGACTAAAGGTAAAAAAAGTTATAATGAAATTTTCACGGGTGTATCGACGAATTGTGTTGTAGGAACACCATACTTCGACGGCTGCCTCCGCCGTCTCCCTCACGTGTGTAATTTCGTGTGTTTGCAATGAAATCCGGAGATACAACCTATGAGGACTTCACTGCAATCATTCGCCGAGAAAGTCTCCTTTCTTACTAAAAAATAATAATTTCCACTCTAAAAACGTCGTTACGCCACATAAGTAAATCTGAAATACTTGACAGTTTACGTGTTGGTGAGTAGTTTCTTTTAATAACATTGAATCAACTGTAATATCAAACAAGGAATCATGAGATATAATAATGAATCACGCAAAGAAAAGGCCAAGTCTCGTGCTTGTGCAGTGACAAAAAGTTATGAGATCTTGTTCTGAGCCAAGTCTACACTTTACAGAGTATATTCACTTCACTTTGTGAAATAGAATGCTTTTCTCGATGTTATGGAACGTTTATTTAGAATTAAAAAAAAAAATTCTGGTAATTTGGTCACTAAGCAAACCATATTTTTAAACTTATGTGATGTATTGTAAGGCAAATAATATGACCAAAGACTCAATATTTTCCATTTTTTATTATTTACTAGCTGGTACCCACGATTTCGTTCGTGATTGTAAAGAATTCATATTGACAGCTATAGACATCTAACCACCCTAGTGCACGATGGGAGACTCGATACTATTACCACACACAAGTACCAGTCTTCTGCGCTATGTAGTTCCGGCAGCAAGGTAAAATTTACGGATACACACAAGTCTTTGGATGAAACACGAAAATATTCATGATCGACCAATTTCAAACACCATATCTCACACACTCCCACAGTTACCGAATTTCGGCCAACGTTGTGAACGATGGGAGACTCTGTGTTACTACCACACACAAACGCCAGTGATCTGCGATTGATAGTTTTCACTTAAAAGTGATACACCGTGACACATGCGTCTTTGGCAGAAATATGAAATTGCTGCAGGTCGACCATTTTCATCCCCATATCTTCCACACCCCCATAGCTACAGACATCTAACAACCATAGTGCACGACAACAGACACGATTCTACTACCACACATAAACACCAATGCTCTATGCTATGTAGTCGTGGTAGAAAAGTGAAATCTGCGGAGACACATGCCTTTCGTCGAAATACGAAAATATCCTTGGTCGGCCACTTACAACCACCATATCTACCACAGTACCACAGTTTCTGAAATTCGGCCGCTGTTGTGATCGAAAGGTGACTCTGTGCTACTACTACACACAAACGCCAGTTATCTGTGATCTGTAGTTTTCGCTGAAAAGTGATACACCATGACACTTTTGTCTTTGGCAGAAGTATGAAACTGCCACAGGTCTACCACTTTCAACCCCCATTTCTCCCACACCCCCATAGCTACCGACATCTAACAACCATAGTGCACTACATGAGATACGATTCTACTACCAAACACAAACACCAATGCTCTATGCTATGTAGTTGTGGCAGAAAAGTTACATATGCGGAGACAGTCGAAATACGAAAATATCCTTGGTCGGCCACTTACAACCACCATATCTACCACAGTACCACAGTTTCTGAAATTCGGCCGCTGTTGTGATCTAAAGGTGACTCTGTGCTACTACTACACACAAACGCCAGTTATCTGTGATCTATAGTTTTCGCTGAAAAGTGATACACCATGACACTTTTGTCTTTGGCAGAAGTATGAAATTGCCACAGGTCGACTACTTTCAACCCCCATATCTCCCACATCCCCATAGCTACCGACATCTAACAACCATAGTGCACGACAGGAAAGACGATTCTACTACCACACACAAACACCAAAAGCCTATGTTATGTAGTTGTGGCAGGAAAGAGAAGTATACGGAGATACTAATTTTTGGTCGAAATATGAAAACGTCCTGCACTGACCAACTTTAATCATTATATCTCCCACATCCCCACAGCTATCGGCATTCGGCCAACGTTGTGCACGACAGGAAACTCCATGCTACTTCCACCCACAAACATCAGTGATCTGTGCTAGTTAGTGGTGGCTGAAAAGTGAAATATAGGAAAAAACACGTCAATTTTTATATATAAGATTTAAAAATTGGTTTAGATTAAAAAACAAAAATGTAAAACCTCGAAATACTTAAGACACGCTAAAAAGTTTTAATGCCATTTTGCCAATCAAAATATTGTTAAGTGTTAATTTTTATCATTTATCATTAAAAATTATTTATTAATTTAATTATTATTTAATTTATTAACGTTTTAAGTAACTATGTTTTAAATATATGCGTTAAAAAAACTGTACCAATCCCGCACGGATCCCGCGGGATCCCACGGGATTGCAATCCTTACTGCCCACGGGGTAGCGCGCGGAGCTAGCGCCCGCCACGAACCAGGCCGTGTAGCATAAGCCTCTCCGTGGTTCCTACGCGCAGTACCCGGACCCACCCGTACCCCGCAGGGTGGGCGGAAGCCGTAGCGACCAGCTCTACCGTACATCAAGAAGTGCTTCTCTGCTCTCCACGAGTTCTTTATGTACATTAATTCCATCACAATTTCGAATATTAATATAGCCGAATAAAGATAATCTCATTTTCGATGATATTCTGGATGTGGCGGAGTCTGAGGGCAGTTAATTGAAGTAAATAGATCGGGCAATGGAAAATGAAAATTAGTAAAACGCAAGATTGATGAGTGGAAAGGAGAAAGAAAAGTAGCTACAAAAATTGTGGAAGACTGACAATTTTATGTACCTAAGAAGTGAGCAAATACAGAAAGAGAATATAGACACGGAAATCAGCAGAAGGTTTCAAATCTTAAAAGTTTTCTGTCGTAATGTCAGGAACCTAGTATATTACGAAGGAGTACCAATGAAGACTAAAGAAGTAATACAAAGGATATTTTTTGTAGTGTGATACCAGAGTCATCTGACGTTGGCGCCCACTTGGAATGAATAAAGCAGCAATTTCCCTTCTACCTCCTCTGGTAAATTATTAACAAATAGAAGCTGCCTGTAGTCATCTATTCGGTAAAGTGTAATCCGTGTTCCGTGTAAGTGTTACTTTATTTGTGTAGTGATAAAACTGTCGAAAAACTGGGGCCGGTAGTAGTCGAAGCCACTACCGCAAGTGTTAACGTAAATACGTCTTTTTTTATACGGTATCCGACGGTCAGCCAACCTGTGCCGATGTCTCGACACCTGATTAATACGACGGAGCTAGTCGTTGAAATATCGTGTTTTCAAAACACTATCCGGCGGTACACCCATGAAGATTTCATTTCAAGCATACGAAGGGAAAGTCTCCGCTCTTACGTCTTTTTTTAGCCAACTAACCACTGAAACAACAAATATGGCTTATAGCTTAGCATTTTATTTAGTACTCAGTGTTTGCAAAAAATGTAGGAACCACTGTTCAGTACTTAAGTGCTATAACACATATTTCAGAAGCGGTTTACACAAGCATAAATATTTTTTAATCTTATAATTTTATTTAGTTACATAAAAAACCAATTGCTCAGTACTTAACTGCAAAACATTTTATTTAGGTGTATAAGAGAAACATTTACACAGTACTTAAAGACTAAAAGATGTTTACACAAGTAAAAACGCCCAAGCTGAGCGACTATGGTAGGGGCAGGCAATTGTTTTGGTTAGGGGGCTACTTTGTGGAAGCGGAGGGTCACACCTTTTAAAACGATTCCGTTCATTAGTTAATTTTGCGTTTCAGAAAAGGTATAAGTTGTACCACAAAATCAGTAAATATAAATAAAATAAAACGTGAGTTTTATTCAATTTATTTTTTGTAATAATATCACGTCATCTGTAGCTGCAAGTACATTAAATTTTAGAATCAGTTTAATGAAACAAATGTATTCTATCACGATTTTCAACATTACAAAAAAAATCAAGTGGTATTGTTTGTTGAGTTTCTAATCACAACATGAAAGTTAATGTCTGTCAAAGAGCATCTGTATTTACTCTTTTTGATCCTTAAGGAAGAAAACCTTGCTCACAAATATATTCAGACCGAAATATAGACAGAATTTTCGCAGCAGAGTTCTTCATTCATGGAAATTTTCAGCAGATGAAGATTTCAGCATTTAACATTTCTTTCACAATGCAATCTGATTGTATGTCAATTCAAGCTCAGCTCCTCAGGCGCTGCGTCAGTATCAACATTCAACAGTGATGGGATTAGAGAGCATATTGAATTGTAGCTCACTTTTCTGAAAGTCCTAAAATCTTCTAGTGATCTCGTCCTCCAAACTCTGAAGACGATCCGTAATTTTAGCAGAAACACTTCCTAATAAATGGAAATAGGTCGTGTTTTTTTGCTTTGAATGATTTTACATGCTTCCACATTTCATGTACAAACAACCTCTTTCATGCAATGACACATTCAGTTCATTCAATTTCTTAAATACAATCAGCTGCAAACAATGCAGATTTTTCTGACTGTCTTGGCGGACCACTAACAAAAACTCTAAGCGAGCCGCTTTTTGCTCACCTCCGGGCTATATTAACATTGTGCTCCTGTAGGGAGTCCACGACCATCAGAGGCAATTCCGTTGCCATAGTTCCCTCTCCCGCATCACTGGGTCCCCCAAGGTCGTGGCTACCCTTGGCTTTCTTTCGCTCCGCTTTCTTTCTCAATCGGCAGAGCGGGCACCTATGCATTTCCAAGCGGACTTGCTTCAATGCTATCTGCGTTCCGCTTCAATTTTCTTATCACATCATTCGACACTTTTACTTTCAGAGTGTTACAATTTATGAAATTTACTTTTATTGGTCATAAAATGGTTTTGTCAGCCGTAGTGTATTTCAGAGGTAATTATATTATTTTACCTCAGATTACGCGACAAGCGAGTGGGACGCTTTTTACCCCCCTGTTTACCGTTCAGCAGTTTTTGAATACCGACCATTTCAAACTGAACGGTTTTCACGTCGCTCTTTATTCTAGAATGCCAACGAACTTAGAGGAAGCATTCACGTCAAAACCAAATACTGTAGAACAGTCAGTGAGTAGGGTTCCATATTTGAACCTAGGCCCAGAATCCAGCACAGCGACGCAAGGCCAAGCTGGAGGGTACGAGGCATGTTACACCAGTCGTGGCAGAGATTTCACACATGAAAGTAGGCTTCTGGCAGGACAAATGATATGATAAAATGCAGACATGTTAAACGGCGGAAAACAGAGAATGTACACAAAAACAAAAAAATCAATGGGTATATAGGAGGGTTAGGAAGAGAGACCTAGGAAGATCCAAATTACGATGAATGGTCTTAATAAAGGACAATATGACATGACGGAACCAGGTATGTAAAATAGTTCTATACGAAGAGAGGTGGAGCGTTAAAGTGGAAAGGATTTGTCGTCTGCGACTGGACAGAGATGACGTTTATGACCTAATGTGTCGCAGACAAGTTTTAACTCTGCAAATACTCTCAAAACTACACGAGATATGAATAATAACTTCTAAAAAAATACCACAATTGTGGGATTTGTAACGCTCGCAGGAGTAGATGTTACCTGGTTGAAAAAGTTAACGTTGAGGCCACGATTACGCATCTCGGCACGGCTATCCAAAATTATGTTTTTCATGATTTCACGAAACCACTCATGGCAATAGATGATTACCTTCCCCCTACATGGCGAAAATATGATATGCACGCTGCCGTAGTCCTAACGATAGTATGATTTTGCGTGATATTAAATAGAGAGTAATGATTTAGGAAAATACACCACAGGTTACGAACAGATTATTAACTTTAAAAGATGTTACATTGGATTAAATAAATACTGCAGTAAAAGAACGTAGGATGGTACTTGTCATGAACTTTTTTCTGAATTTACACCTCGTCGACGTCGAGGTCGTTTGAGGTAAGAGAGGTTTAGGCAACGATCGGAAAAGTATTCGGCCATTACCTTTTGAAAGATCCACCCCGGCATTCGCCTGGAATGATTTCGCGAAACCTTAGAAATGTGGATGGTCGCTCGGAGATATGAACCTGCGTCCTCCCGAATGCGAGGCCGGAGCGTTACCGCTCGCTCACCAGACTCGGTGTCATGACCATTCAAATTTGAAATAAATCGTGAAGATGATCACGTTACGGTATACGCTGCGTTCCTAGATACCCGTGGATAGTGCTTCATATGGCACGGACCATCATGGTAATTTTCTTCGACACTACGATGTGCGCGGAATACAAAAAGACGGCAAGTCAGTGTGGTAGAAAATCCAGTATCCGCTCTTATTTGTTTTATTTAGGCGAGACTTTCTTCGATTGACATATCTTCGAAAATGGACGGTACAAAAGATGTACTGGTGCAACAAAACACGATCCCGAAAGTTTGTATACGCAAGGCTTGTAGAAGGATGACCAAAGTAAGTCATCTTCTACAATTTTAATTATTAACATGCTAGTAATGGATAAAAATATTAGGAATGTTTGCTAATGCGAAGTTTCGAGGTCGTAGGTAGAAGGATGTGCGTCGAAAAGTTCGTTGGTCATTTAACGGAATTCTGTACCTGGAGACTCCACACAATAATGGACCCGTCCCGGGATAACAATAGGTAAGTGTCTGTTTGGCAGAGTGACAGTGTATTTCCTAGGTTATGTCATCCGTCAAGGGGATGATGGGTCCTTGAGAATAATAAGACGATATCCTCGGGGCGTTAACTCTCAGCCAGCCACGGGAAATTCTCAACGCTGAAGGGTCAGGATTTGTGGCGATTCTTCCAGTTAGCCGAGGTATGACTACAGCCAATAAAATTGTCTGTTGACGGATGGACTTTCTTAGCGAGACAATCAACGATGTAAAATTGTTCGAATGATTTAAATTTCCATGACTTTTGTTCCCATGTCGCCGAAAACGACGGAGAGAGGCATGACTTGTAAAGATGGTGGGAGAACGACGCAGGAGTCACACGATCAAGACGAATTCGGGGTCTTACGTTCTCCGCCTTCGTGCAGAGAAGACACCATCAGACTTTGCATCTGCATTATGAACTCTCAAACGACAGGTAACTTGAGTCTGATGTAAGCTAACTGCTACATCATAACCGCCGTCGCTGCTGCAGCCATCACATCACATGATAACAGTGTGTGTACCATTGATTAATTGAGTAATTTCCCCTTTAACGGCCTTACCAGGGAAACCTGCGTGATTAAAAGGATCTTTTCCGAAATATTAACTGAGCTACTATATTTGAAGTCGAGAGCATTAATGTGTTGAAAGACTGTACATTTTATATATGACTTTCAATCACTCAATTCATGAATGCAAGCTTTTAAGCATTCTGGCATCTTTATAATTCATGCTTGTTTAATATTATTTTTACACACATCGTTCTTTGTTTGTAATATGTTAAAATGTGATCTACCACTTAAAGAAATTGTAAAAATCATCCACTGCAATATTTTCAGTCTGTTTATTTTCTGTCTTATGTGTCGTGTTCTGTTAGATATTTTCATTGTCGGCTCAATGTAAGAGTAGGCACTGCTCTATTGAATTTTAGCATCTTCTTGTATTCATATTAACGATAAATATGCCTCCGTGTGTAAGCATTGGACGAGTAACAAATAAATAGCTTACGACAGTTTTGTTGGTAAAAGACAACAGTAGCTTTCTCCCCATTTCCTTGAACCTTGAAATATTTCATATTCAATGTGGATATTTAAAATTAAATATACTAATTAACTTCATAACCAGTGAAACTAGTACGGGGATCAAGTTAATTTAATTCAAATCCACAACTAGAAAAAATTAATTTAGCCCAACCAACGATCCACTAAAATCTGTTTTCTAGAGATTTTTTGCGATTGTTTAATAACTATCTGTATTTATTAAAACATATTATATTGATGAACAATAGCTACATTCGTGTGAGGTTTCATGTAAAAACATATTTTATTTAAGTTAAATTAATGCTGATAACTTACATGGATAAAGATATCTCCATTTACCTGAAAAATAGTTTACGGTCTCAAACTATCAATTTCATTCATGCACCTTCGTGGTTATGTAGTCTCAATCCTGCATCCGCAAGAAATTTTCGCCCGCTGTTAACCTTGTCAGACAGCAAAAGTTGACGTTAAATCTTAAAGATCAGAAGGGAAAACAAAATGAGAGTTCTTACATTGATTCGACTACATGATAGGAACGCAAGGCCAATTGATAATTTTAGTTTCATCGTAAGCAGGCAACTGAAGTCATCACAAGCTCTGTTCCTATAATTTTTCGAATATACATCTGCATCCGTAACGAGGGCCAAAGAAATTAAACATCTTTCCATTGTTACATAACAATCTAACATGTCCCCAAGACGATCAATATTATTGTCCATATTATTGTCAACATTCGCTTCAATATTGACGGAAGGCCGTATTTATGAAAATATTGATAGTCTACGAGCGTACTGAAGCATCCTATCAATACTGACGGGTATTGATAAAAAAATATATTTATGTCAATACTGGGGAACCATTTGAACGTCTAGGAGATTTACTGTCAATATTTCCTTCAATATCAGTCACACGCTAACTGTAATAAGGTCTATAAATATTTGGAAAATATGAAACGATCAGGTGCAGTGGCGGAAGACATCCACAATGAGAATATTGATGCGTTTATATTGAAGAAAAATTGATGCGCGCTTCAATACAGAGCGTCAATATTGAAGTGAATACTGACTACAATATTGATCGTCTAGCGACCTCTTAAAGAATGACTTATTCGTCTTGATAACGACAAAGACAATGTCCGTATTTACGGAATAATATATAAAGTTGTTTTCGCTTAGCATCTGCTGATAGAATATCAAGCTCCCGCGCATTCCGGATCCGTCACAGCAGCTTGGCCTTTTTTTATACGTTGAATTGCAATGGAGTACAAGCTCCGGTATCAATTTCCCCACATACCCGTTACCCCATTTCTTGTAACTGCCTTCTTTTTCTCTTCCGAATTTTAGTTTTAAAGTCTTTCAGCATTTTATGTAATGTTTTAATCACCTCCTTTGGTAATTTATTCCAATCCCTCACTCCTTACATACAAAAGAAAATTTTACGACTCCTTTATGGCCGAAATAGAATGTCAGCTTGTAGTCATGGTCATCTTACTTAATTCTTCCCCTAATATAGTTCCAGGCCTCACCACCAATACACGCCTTGTAGATTTCCAGTACTTTCATCATCTTCCTTCTGTCTTCCTATAAATCCCATTCCATCTTAGCCAAAATCACATACACTATACAATAATGATACCAAATTTATTCAAAACTAGCTATGCTCGCGACTTCATCCAAGTGGAATTTGAGATTAATTCTATGCTTTTAACTCTCAAAGAAACGTTACCTAGCTGGGACAAAGCAGAAGAGCAGTCGTGTTTTTTCTTCTTTCTTGATTCTCCTCCGATCCTTCTGAACTGAAATCGTATGTGCTTGTTCATCTCATTTGTTCCGACCATCTTTTGTAACTGCTGTTACTTCGGAAGATGTAATTGTAGTGAATGACTCGCAGGAATTCAGTCTTGTTTACAAAGCTTCACTGCAAACTATATTTGAAGTGGCGCAGCATGAAGCGTATACGAACAGATTGCTTTATTTGTATGTATATAAACTATTACATCCAGAAATGAATCGAAACTGCAATCAATTATAGTCTGCGCGCTTTAAACATATCTTCATTGCGCATAGGTCAATGTTACCATCTGTAGGCAAAAGGGTGAACTAAGAGAAATACTCCAACCTGTACACAGGTAAAAACAAACAGTACGATTTTCTCCGCATGAATAGGTTTTACGATGATTGCTGTAGCAACTTATTAGTATGTACATAAGCAATCAACGTCCCAAATTCCATTAAAACTCATACATTTTTAAGGTACATCGGTTCTTTTACTCTTTTTAAGCATTTATTTAAATTATTGTAAATTAACCGATGACATAAACTATCAGTACATGTAGTTTGGTTAAATAAATTCTTCAATTTTTGATTGGAAAAAAAATCCCAAATTTACGGATTTTCTTCTGTGTAGTCCGGAACTATTTGGGATAAAAAGTTTTCAGTATGTTAATCGATGACACAAGCAAACAGTATGTGCAGTTTCATTGAAATACGATCATTTGTTTTTCGCGTGGTGCGCGCAGACACACACACACACGGGCATGCAATAGTAATAAACTTTACGCTTGTGGTTTACATTACTAACAGTTTTTAAAAAATACATTTCAGAAAGAGACACAACTTTTCTACAATTTTATTGATTTAGAGATTAGAAATGTTGGGTAGAACTAGACGGATAAAAGTTTAATCTGGTGATATTTGTGAGTACTGCTGACTAACCAAAGTCATTGTGGGTATTTTTATTTCGGATTTCTTGGCTGCAGTTGTTATAATTATTCAAACACTTAAATGAGATATTGAAACTTATGAATAGACAATCTTTTTAACAGATGATTCTATAGAAAACTAGATTCTGGAATATTATTTTCTTATAGTTTAGTTAATAAGAAGTGCTGGCGGTATATCTGTAGTGCCAATGTTGTTCTTTAAGATCGAAAAACTTGGCAATCAACAGGTGAAATAGAAAAAAAGACGGAATCGAGTTATCAAATAAACATCTTGAAACAACAAGCTGAATTCAGGCTGTGAATAATTTACCCTATACTTCAGTTGTACCTCAGTCTTAAAACTAACTTTTTTTTTTTCCTTTTTGCTAACGTAAATTCAATAAGACAAATATTCTTCTTTAGAAATACGAAATTAAATCTGAAAAAAAATTAAAATTGCAAATAAAGATTCGAATAATCGTCTCGTTAATATAGAAATATGATTTAAAGTTACATTTAGCTTTTGCTAACAATTCACATTGAAAATGTATATAGCTTAAATACATTGTTGATGCCAGAAGCGTTAACGCCTATGTTACAGAAGAAAATGATTTGTGATCAATAAACATTATTTAGTAAATTAATATAAAACATTGAATGTAATGTCGAGTTCAATCAAGCAATAAGCAATGAGGCAGAAATTTACTGACAGAAAAGCATTAATCACTATTCAATCGCAACGTGTTAATTTAAGAAAAACTTGAATCGAATTCTAAATTTGTAAGTTAATAACCGAAAATATTATCGAATTAACCGTTTTACGAATCAGTTAATTCAATGTTAAATAAAACTCCAAACATTTTTTAGTTAGTGTAAATTTCAATACTTTTTTGTAATAGTGATGCTGGAAGATTTGTTGCTAAGAGACAATTTTATTTTTTACACAGTAATACAATCAAACAGGTAGCCAACACAAAAACAATAATTTAGAAGTAGTTGTCATTTAATAATGACGCATTATTTCAAAACAAAAACCTTTTTTGGCACAGCATATTTCATGTACTACACTTCCGATTTTTTTTGCTCTTAATTGTTTCAAAAAAGGACAAATCATAGGTCACAACAGCGCCAACACAAATTTACAAAGCTTAAGCAGCTTTGCGGCCATTGTCTTACACTATGACATAATTATCGAATACATCTCTGACAGTCGTAAAATGTAAATAATGACAACACTCACTGTTCTGGCCAAGAGTGCTGGAAGCCTGTCCCATTTCTCAAGGCATATCGGAGCTTTCAAATCCGCTGGAACCTACAGGAATCGAACGACGAATGCCAAACTCTTTTACATTAAAAAAACAATAACAACGGGCTAATTACTTCAAGATTGCCACTGCTAAAGCCTAGTGTAAAATGGCAAGGGTTCTTCACCTTGCACTTGTCACCGATTACGAACTCGTTACAAGTATTGCCATCTATGAAGGGGTCGTTATACTTGTTTCGCAAAAGGTTGGTACAACTGTACATAATAAACGATTATGAAGGAAAGGTTGGTATCACTCATTAGGTATGGTAAGCAAACATAAAGTAAGGTTAAGAAATATGTTTTGTAGTAAAATTTTCATTATAAACATGTAAGAGAAAAGGATTTAGTGTGATTAAAATTATGCTTAAATTTAGAAAATGTGGAGCTGATTGAAGTTTTCATCTAATATGCTAAAGAATGCACTCGAAGTTTTATGTTGTTTACCGGTAAACAACACTACCTTTATGTCACCTGCCTCTTAGCAATTTGATTGGTGAGAAAATTCTTTATTGACGGTTTTATTAAATATGAAGGAAATTGTATCATGGGAAATGGTACCCAAATTTATCTGCATTATATTAGATACAGCAGAAAAATACATATTTTGGATTTACCTAGAAATTTGAGAAGCCGCTTAATGTGTAAACAATTAATTCGCAATGGTTGAAGTGTACTTTCAGATTGAGATGACGTGTCATTGGTTACACTTGTGTTGTGTAATGAAGAGACCGTATTTATTGTTTTAGTTTAAGTGAATTAAAATTATTGAAAGCACAGTTAATTCCAAAACATAGGAGCAATTGAAAATAGCAACAGCTTCAAAGTAATAATCAAGCAAGCATGTACCATTAGAAGTTACACTGGGTATAACACACTTTAGAAAATTTCAGATGTGGGTGCTTATAAAAAGCAGGGTACAATTCTGGAATTAAATGTTGGGGTTGGTTAGATCTGGTAAATGTTTGTTCCATATGTGTTGCTTAATTTTATCTGTTTTAACACAGAGCTAATCATATTATTTAGTCAAGTGGTTCTATGAACTGGTTATGTTCAATAACATTTTGATTAGCGAGTTTTTGTGTTGTAATTTCTTTATTTCATCTTCTGTAAATAAAGTAGTGTAAACACTGTATCAAGGAAGGCTAATGTGAGAACAGGTGTGCCACAGGGTAGTGTATTAGGACCATTACTATTTATTATATTGAATAATTATTTTGAAGAAGTCAACTTATTGGATATAAAGATAGGAAAATATAGATTTTTATGATTATTCAGTGGAAGAGGAATTGTTTGTTGAAGGAATAAACTGTAATAACCTGGCAATATCAGTTGACAGTTAGCTATACTGGTTAATTTAATTTAATTTAATTGCAATGGAGCACAGGCTCTGGTGGCAATTTCCTTACACACCCATCTTCCCCCTATCCTGCACCTACCTACATTTTCCCTCTACAAATTTTATCTTTAAATTCTTTCAAAGTTTTCGGTAAATTATTCATCATTTCTCTTGGTAACTCATTCCAATCCCTGACACCCTTACCTAAAAAAGAGAATCTTCCTACACCCTTGTGCCTGAAATCGAGTGCCAGCTTGTGGTCATGGTCATCTTTTCCCTTCCATGCACTACTTTTCATACCTATTGCAATATCTTTCCATGCCTCATCGCCAGTATATGCCCTGTACACTCCCATGACCCTCCTCATTCTCCTCCTGTCTTGCAATGAATCCCATTCCAGCTCCGTATTTGAGATCACGATTCCACTACAGCAACATTCACTAATGGTATCATAATACTGCTGTAGTCAATCCCAAGAAGTATTATTTTCGGGCAGTAATTATGTTGTAATACAGCCTGGACCGTTTTTTCAAGCAGAAATTACGTTGGAATACACCTTGGACCAGCATGACACTGTTAAATGTAGGCCCCTACTTCTGAAAGTATTTGTAGCAGTGTCTTGCATTTGATTATTGTAGTAATACGACGCCCATTGCTAGCGGAATTGCGATCTCTAGTAATTCTGCTAAACTTAGCAGACCATATTGGAGAGTTTGTAGGTAAATGGTTCAGAGTATTGCTTCTGTTTGAGAGGATGTACCTGGGAAGTAAGAGAGATGCCCTTGCTAAAATATTGTAGGGGCGATATGGGACCCATATTTTGAGTACCAAACATTGGAGTTGCAGAGTAGGGCATTTAGATTTGCTTTTACAAATTACCATAGGACGTTCTCAGTAACTGGGCCCATATTTTTAGTATCAAACATTGGAGTTGCTGAGGAGGACAGTTAAATTTGTCTTTAGAAATTACCAGAGGATTTACTCAGTAACTGAAATGATAAAAGACTTGGATTGGGAGTAACTGCAGGGTATAAGACAAGCAAAGAGAATTGTGGACTGGTACTGAGACCTGAATGAACATGAGTGGAATGTTTAGAAACAGCATGTAGAAGGGTGGAGTGGTCTTGACAATAAATTAATAGATTTCAGACGTAAGGATGTAGGAAAATTTCAGTTTGGGGCTTACTGGAGATCATGATTCTGTAAGAATACTGCAGTAGTCAAGTGCAGTCTAGTAGAAACTGCTAGAAATACTTTCCAAAGTACATTTAACAGTGTTTTGCTGCTCCAGGTTGTATTCCAACCTAATTTCTGCTTGAAAATAATGGTCCAGTCTATGCTGCAACGGGATTACTGCTTAAAAATAATATGTGTTGTGATTGAGTACAGCAGTATTATGATTTCATTAGTGGATGTTGTCGTATCGGAATTGTGATCTCCAATAGACCTTTAATTTGTAGGTAGGGTAGTGTCACTGAAACAAATTATCCAAGTAGTTAGTGAACTATTTTAAGGTAAAAATATATAAGAATTATAGTTAGTTATGTAGGAAGATTGGCACTGTGGCATTAGCTCGATTGAAGTTAGGAATTTTATTAACATTGGTGGCTGAATATGTACACACAGTAATGTCCTTTGTTGTCACCAGTTATTCTCTATTTGAAACAAATATTGAAATACGCAGTTATGGCGCTAGAGGTAAAAATGATCTTCACAGGGCTCACAAGACTTCATTTATTCAAGAAGGGTCAGATTTTCCGGGAAACACATCTTCAGTAAACTCCCAACACTTCTTAAATGATTTGTTCAAGATAAAATTGAATTTAGCAAAACATTAAAAGAATTTTTGATTGATGGTTCCTTGCACAGCATAGAAGAATTTCTTTCAAAGGTATCTCCAAAATTATTGCCAATATCTTGTATAAGTTTAGTTTATATAATTAATATACATATGCTGTGACAGTGCAGCTTCTGGTGCATACATCTGTTTGTTATGTAATTATTTTTATTTAAATTCACTCCTTTCCACTGTCTTGTATTTTGATATATGGGAAATGAATGTACTGTATTACAATTAATAATAATTACTGATTGTATGGTCTGTTCTTAGCTATTTGGTTTCTTATTTATTTACCTAATAAATCTATGAATCTTAGAAGATAGTTTAAATATCTGTGTATACCAATTGTAGTAGTGATCCTGGTTGCTAATTGTGGTTAGTTTTGACTGTCTTATTTTTAATGTAGTGAGCTGAATCAATTATTTTACTTCCAGTTAATAAATTACTTGTTTTCCTAATTATCTGTTTGCATAGATTATCTGTTTTAAGTATGCTAAAGGTTTTTATTTGCATCAATATAGAAATAGATTCATATTTCAACTCTTAAGTTACACACTGATCAAATTTAGACTTCAGTACAGTAAATATATTAATGCATGCATGATAGAATATTTTATAATAAAGTAACAATATTGCTGGATGTTGTGGTTACGTTGAAGTGCTATCTCCACTAAATGACAACTGGTACTCCTTCTTATAATATAAGGCGTGAGGAATGTAGTTTTTGTTAACAATTTAAGCTGCTTTTGTGAGCGATATGCTATTGACATCATTATTTCATGTGGATGGGAGTAGTTTAATATTTATCATGCTCATTGCACCCAGAATTAAACTAACACTTCACGGTACAAGGTGTTAATATTTCTGTATTTATTTTTAATTTGGAACTACTGAAGTTCCATATTTTTTTGCTTGAATTCATTTATTTATTTAATTTTTTAATGTATTTTTATACACCCTTATTATTATTACATTTACACTCTGTTATTATTCTTGCAATCAACAACAAAATGCCCAACTCTAATAACCTCGATGTTGATGAAGCGTAAAGCCTTAATGAACAAAAAAAGACTTTCACTGTTCTACTGAAGTTAACTGTGAAACTATTTTTATGCAGTAATGACGTTGTTAATAACCTGCTGTTATCCATATTAAGTGGTAATGGTTCAATAATGTTGAAGTCACAAGGAATTGTCTTTTCAGTGCGAAATTTAGTGCACACAGACAGATCAGGCGTATGTCTGGTGTCTTGGATGGGCTGATAGACTTCACCACCTCTTCAGAAGTCCGTAAATAGGAACACTTACTAGACACCTTGCTTCAACCTATGCTGAGACTGTCACTTACTATTTTGCAATTTTACTATCAGTTTTCATATATATTTTCCAACATATTATATATTTTTCTAGTTTTATTTATTTACTCTTATAATAGACCCAAATTATGTTGTTTTTTTTCTAATCAAATTTTATTTTACCCCACCTGATCGTCACAGTGATTATTCTGTTTCACAATTATTATTGGTCAACTTTCTCCTCTCACCACCGGTTCAAACTCCACCCTCCAGCATGTTTCATTCATAAAGCGGGTCGGAATGTGATCACATCTTTGCCCGTCATCATACATGGCTGAGGTTATTAATCAAAATGTGAATTTTGTTTGTGGTTTTACGTGTTTGTCTGGCCCTCCTGCCTTCACCTGTGGTAAGAGATGGGTTATTTTTTCCTATCTTTTCTTATTCTTATTACATGGTTTGTTATTGTTCATTTAAAGGACATGAAAAAAACCTTGATTTATTATTTTGTCATTGAGTTTTTCCACATTAACTTCATTATGTATATTGTCATTTCCCACTTTGTGATTTTTTTTCTTTTTCATTTCAGTCCTTATGCATTGTCAATGTTAATGTCATTAGAGGTTATAGAGGACTGATGAATAGAAACAGGAAGTAATTTGGCCATGTCCTTTTGAAGGAACCGTCCCAGCATTCATCTGGAGTTATTTTGGGAAATCGTGGAAAACTGAAATCCGGATGGCCAAACAGGGATTTGTACCCACATTCTCTTGAATGTCAGGCCTAACCCTAGTCTCGGATATGAATTTTTGCTTTAAATTCTGTCACTCCTTTAAGTAAATTATTCAATAAATTATTCCAATCCCTGATATGTAGTACAATATAGTGATGGCAGATGTAAGCAAGATATAAAATTTGGGTCAACACAACATAGGAAATTTTAATTATAATGCATTGGTCTGCTTGTTAGATATCCAGTGTTGAAAGGCTTTCTCTGAGTTCAGTTTTGTTGGGACCAGTAAAGGGAAGTGAAGTGTTACATAAATTTTTTAAAGGTGAAATATATGCGTTGAGTCACAAGTAAAGAGGAACTGAATTGAATTCATGATAAATCAAGGGAAAAGTTAATTTGATGAAGCTGGAGACATTTAATCCAATTAATTTAGTATCAAGATTAGCAGAGTTGTAGGTTAGCATGGCAAGCTCTATGAACCCATTATAAGGATTGGATAACCCAGTAAATAATATTTTTATTTTATGATAATGAATCCTTAAATTACCTTCTTTATTTCAGGACATTAGTGTTCCATGAACCACATACATGGCAAGACAGAGGAAACCATTACCTGTCGAAAATACCCATTCCAAAAATGTGTCAAAGAAAAAGGTTGCAGAAGATAGCAACAAAAAATACAAAGGGATGCCACTGATTTTGAAAGCAGTTACTGTTATATGTTTGGCCGTTGCAGGTTTTATTGGCTACATGGGTTACTTGGAAACTCGTGTTAACACACCATATGATGATAAAAAGGTAAACTGGCAGGAGCCCTAAAGCAATGTTAAATTATATTAGATCGTTCATAGGCTCTTCCGTTTCACTGAGCTTTTTTATTTTTTTAGATGGTTACTAAATTTGGTCTTGAAGTTCCAGAAAGATATTGGGGATCATACCGCCCTGGAGTGTACTTTGGAATGAAAGCAAGAGATCCTTATTCCTTAGTAACGGGTTTGATGTGGTATTCCCCTAAGCAGTTAAGACCTGATGGTGGTGGTATCAGGTATGTTCATATAAGAAAGTAATAATTATAATTTTAAATTGAGAATTGCTCCTACTAATTTATTTTGAAGGGTTGAAAACAGTTTTTTTTATTAATTTATGTGCTCGTTTAACTTTTGTTTACGTGAGTCCTTATTTTTCATCTAGGCATCTTTGACCTAACTTGATATCATCAAACATCTCTATCCTCCTACTCCTCATTTATTTCTTCCACTGTTTATTGCAGTTCAAATGCAAATAACCCCTTTCTTTTAATACATGTAATAATCAGCTTATTTTCCTTTTATTATTCTTTCATGTTCATGTTCATTTATCTACTTTCCCAGCCATTTTATCTTATCCACCTTTCTCGAGATTCACATTCCACAAACCTGTAACATGTTTCTTTCTCCTTGTCTTCGCTGTGTATTTGCAAACTTCCTGTTTGCAGCTCTTAACAATTTATTTCTAAGTTACAAATCAAATTTTGTTTTCAATATTGTCTTCTTCAGATGTGTACACACATGTGGTGAGTTTTGGTTAGGGATGTACTTGATATCCACATCCGTAACTGCGGAACTTTTGTGTGAAATAATACCGGTGCATCTGCAATTTTTAATGCAGATGTATAGCAGATGTTTTGTTTATGTTGCAGTATATGTTATTCTTTTCTCTTTATACGAGATTTTGCTCATCATCAATTAGCTAACGACAGCCTGTTCAGTTTTTTCCCCTCACGATCTTGCAATAAAAGTAACAATGAATTGAACAGTGTTATTACCTAAGCAACAAATTTACAAGTTTGAACTTGCATGTAAAGTAAAGCGGCCTATTCACAGTCCAACTTATAGGACATCCGCGCAGAACTACTGCAAAATGTGCTCACCCATTCATGCTACTTCATCATCATCATCATCATCATCCTCAACAGTTTCCAGCCACTGGACGGGTCTGTTTCATGCACAAGCCTCTCCATTTCTTTCTTTCTTCCCACCACCTCTCCGTCACCATCTCGTTCCAGTCCTCTCCTCTCTTCTGTACACACTCCTCCACTCCTTTCAGTCATCCACCTCTTGGTCTTCCTCTGGGTTGTTTACCATGCACCTTAATTTCATGGATTTTTCTTGTGATTCTCTGAACCTCCATTCTCTTTACATGTCCATACCATCTCACTCTGGTCCTCTCTACTCTTTCATGTAGGGGTTCCTCTTTTATGGTGCATCTAATCACTTTATTCCTTATCCTGTCCATTTTAGTAACTCCCATTCGACCTCTTAAAAAATTCATTTTGCTTGCTTGTACCCTGCTGATGTCTCACTTCTTCATTGTCCATGTTTCAGCAGCATATGTCAAGATAGGCACATAGTATGTGTGATAACTTACTCTCTTGCTTTTCTGTGGCACATCTCTATTCCATTTCAGGCTTCTAATGTTCCTTAGAAACAACTCTGCTTGTTTTCCTCTTTCACTTATCTCCACATTCCTATACACTCCCCAAGAACTTGAACCTGCTTACCTTTTTTAGTTGTTCACCTGCCATCACAATTCCCTGGTTTATCCTATTCTTCTTTCAGGCTGTTACCATGTTCTCACGTTTATTTACATTAAATTTCAGGCCATATTCCTCCACACTGTCTGTCCATACATCCAACTGCTGCAGCACATACTCATCACCTCCCCAGATCATCAGATCATCCGCAAAAGCCATCACCTTCATGTTTTCCTCTCCCATCCTCACTGCCACCTTCTGCATTATATCATCCATTATTACAATAAAGAGCAGTGGTGAGAGGATACTTTCTTGTTTTAGTTCATTCCTTTGCTTCAGCCAATCTATTCTTCCTCCCCCTATTTTCACATAGCTCACACTTCCTTGCTACAGTTCCGTCACTCTCCTGATGGTTTCTTTGGGAACACCTCTGTTCTCCAGAGCCTTCCAAGCCTTACTCCTGTGTACACAAACATATGAATTCTCAGTATTGAGAAATACCAACAGTAGATTGTTTCCATACTCATATTGTTTTTCCTGTAGCTGTCTCATAGCAAATATCAGGTCTACCGTCGATATCCCTGATCTGAAGCGGAACTGCTCTTCATTAGCTCTTTTTTCACCCTGTCACATATCCTTTTTTTCAATGACCTGTGTATTATAGCTGGGAGGTGAGGAAGTTAGAGGTTGGTAAGAAGAGAACATAACAGAGTTAAAAGACATCAGGCTATTAGGGAATATTTGAAACAACTAAACAAGGGTTTCATAATAGCTAAGAAGGTGGCCAAAGTTGGGTTTATGAAGAGTATTTTCAGTGCTGGGGATCCATTGATTGATGCATCGAGAAATTTCTATGGCTATGTTAGAAAACTGAGGGAAAGTGAGGGTGTTGAGATGTTTATAGATATGCTGGTACATAAAGGAGGGGTTAGAAATCTTATATATATATAAAAAAAATAGACGTGTGTTTTCCTATATTTCACTTTTCAGCCACCACTACCTAGGACAGATTACTGGTGTTTGTGTATGGAAGTAGCATGGAGTTTCTGTCATGCACAACGTTGGCCGAATGCCAATAGCTGTGGGAATGTGGGAGATATGATGATTAAAGTTGGTCAATGGAGAGCGTTTTCATATTTTGACCAAAAATTTGTGTCTCCTTATACTTCACTTATTTGCCACAACTACATAGCATAGACCATTGGTGTTTGTGTGTGGTAGTAGAATCGTGTCTCCCGTCGTGGTTGTTAGATGTCGGTAGATATGGGGGTTGAAAGTGGTCGACCTGCAGCAATTTCATATTTCTTCCTAAGAGGCATGTGTCTTGGTGTATCATTTTTCAGCAAAAACTATCAATCGCAAATCACTGGCGTTTGTGTGGGGTAGTACCATAGAGTCATCTTTCGCTAACAATGTCGGCCGAATTTCAGTAACTGTGATATTGTGGGAGATATGGTGGTTGAAAGTGAACGATCAAGGATATTTTCGTATTTTGACAAAAGACATGTGTCTCCGCATATGTCACTTTTCTGCCACATCTACATAGCAAAGATCATTGGTGTTTGTGTGTGGTAGTAGAATCGAGTCTCCTGTCGTGCACTATGGTTGTTAGATGTCGGTAGCTATGAGGGTGTGGGAGATATGGGAGCTGAAAGTGGTCGACCTGCAGCAGTTTCATATTTCTGCCAAAGACGCATATGTCTTGGTGTATCACTTTTAAGCGAAAACTATGTATTGCACATCACTGGCATTTTGTGTGTGGTAGTTCCACAGAGTCACCTTTCACGGTTGCAAGGAAACGATTCATAATTACTGACAATTTCATGACTCGGTATCACTATACGCTGAGAGTCTAACAAGTATACGAATACAAGGAAAGCACAATAAGTAATCAAAAGAGGCAAAAAAAGTAGATAAATTTAAAATTCCTAATTTTTTGAAAAGATACGTAGGGTTGGCAGCACTAGTTCAAATAGCGAGTATCAATCCAAACGGGGAATGGGAATTCCTTCCTGCGCAACCAAGCCTCTTCGGAAAGTCCCCATTCGTAAAAGAAAACTTCAATGTTGCCAATATTTTCATAATTTTCTTTTCTACTGAACCAGAAAAGTATAGTAGATTTAAAAATTGAGATAAGTACTTAGGATAAACTCTAAAACAGTTTTATTAAACGATAACTGCCTTACACATTTGAGATTTAGTAGTTATGAAAAAAAAACCTGTCCCAGAAAAAAAAAAAATTTTTTTTCATAGTTTTTTTTTCATGTTTTTTTTTTCCAAGTTAGAAAAAAAAATCGTTTTTTTACAACACTAGGTGTGGGAGATGTGGGGGTTGAAACTGATTGACCTGCGACACTTTAAAATTTTTACCAAAAAGTATGTCCCCCTGTGTATCACTTTTCAGCCAAAATTATGAAGCACAGATCACTGGTCTTAGTGTGTGGTAGTAACACAGAGTCACCCATCGATCACAATGTTGGCCGAATTTTGGTTAATTTGGGAGTGTGGGAGATATGGTGGTTGAAAGTGGTCGATCAAGGATATTTTCATATTTCCTTCCGTAAAATTTACTTTGCTGCCTGAACTACATAGTGCTGATGACTGACAGTTGTTGTGGTAATAGCATCGAGTCTCTCATCGTGCACTATGGTTGTTAGGTGTCGGTAGCTATGGGGGTGTGGGACATATAGGGGTTGAAAGTGGTCGACCTGTATTTTTCTGTCCAAATTCTTTACAAACACGAACAAAGTAGTGGGTACCAGCTAGTAAAGTAAAAAATTATAGGCCAGTCAGTTTGACATCAGTGATAGGTAAATTAATGGAGAGATTGATATGCAACAACATCAGAAATATATGTGAGGAGCATAAGTGGTTTTCGAGTAGGCAACATGGCATTAGCCAAGGATATTCATGGAAATCTCAGTTGGTCGGATATATGCAAGATATTTTGGATGAAATGGACAAGGAAGGCCAAATTGATAGTGTAGCTCTAGATCTTTCAAAGGCTTTTGACTGAGTTAGCCATAAAATGGTAGTAAATAAGGTAAAAACTATTGGAGTGGATGATAAAGTGATTTACTGGGTAGAAGAATTTTTAAAAGGTAGAAAACCAGTTAGGGTAGAAAATGCAGTATCAAAGGAAGTGGAAGTAAAAATGGGAATGCCACAGAGAAGCGTATTGGGACAATTGTTATTCATTATTCTAATGAATAGGCCTAACTGTGTTGATTGTTTACTATCAGAAATTAGATTGTTTGCAGATTACATAATGCTATATAAAAGGATCAAAATGGTAGAGGATTGTAAACAGCTGCTGGGTGAGCTGTACAGGATATCTATTTGGGTTGGTAAACATGGATTGAAGATAAATGAAAGGAAGATTTGATATTATTTCTATAAGGTGTTTTGTTGTAACAAGCCATTATCTCCCTTCACATCGAACCTAAATCGATAAATGAGGCATCATTTTAAAAATTACGATATCCGCTATGGTCACGTCATATTTTAAGAAAGTTATTTTTCAATTTCGATCCTTAATGGGCTAAAATGTCAATATTTCTAAAATGTTGTTTTTTGAACCAAGAGCCATTTACCTCCCTGTTAGCAGCAGCACATATCACAGAGATGTTAGTAAACTGTTTTTTTATACAATAAGTAGCTTTTGGGATATTTTTTTTGCAATAGAAACATTTCTGTTTTGCTTTACAATTCTAATGTAAACATTTTATTCCTGAAACTAGCTGTTACCCGCGACTTCGTACGCGTGGACTTGGAGTTTCAATTCCAGAATTGGATATAGAAAACTGTTAGTAACGTAAGATTTGTCCCAAACAACACCGAGTCGACATAATATGATGGAAAGCCATCATTATATCATCCTACCATCTAATCTGTCTCATGAAGAGAATCAATTTACAACATATTTAAAAACAGAAAAGTAAGCGAAGGTGTGGGGATGTGTGTGTGTGTGTGTGTGGGGGGGGGGGGGGGTTAACTGATGTCAGATTTATTTCAGCTTGGTTTTTTCTTCTTTATTCAACATGAGCATCTGAATCTCATAATCTAATAGCAGCACATTGTCTTCTAGACCTGCACCTTAGGCCAGGTTTACGTCCGTAAGGCATGTCAAAAAAGGAAGACAAATTGGTGCCAGAAACTTTTATACAGACACAAATGAATAGTACAGTGCAGAGCAAATTAACTTCTATACTAAATAATAAGTTTTGTTTCTTATCGAAATTTATTAATAAATCAAACACTAACAGATTGCGTGACTGAGCAACCAACGTAACATTACAGACTAACACACGAATCTGTCTGTCTTTCTATCATTCGATAAGTTCTTAAAATTTCGTGACTAAAATTGTTATTCATGCCGAAAAAATGTCCTGTGTCCTTCCTACACTATTTCATTGTTAAATTCCATCAATATTGATATAGCCATTTAGTCGTCAAAACGTAACAAAAAGACAGAAACTTACTTCCACATTTATAATATAATAGCTGGTACCCACAACTTCGTTCGTGATTGTAAAGTATTCATATTGACAGCTGTAGACATCTAAACACCATAATGCACGATGGGATACTCGATACTATTACCACACACAAATACCAGTCTTCTGCGCTATGTAGTTCCGGCAGCAAAGTAAAATTTACGGATACACACAAGTCTTTGGATGAAATACGAAAATATTCATGATCGACCAATTTCGAACACCATATCTCACACACTCCCACAGTTACCGAATTTCGGCCAACGTTGTGATCGATGGGTGACTCTGTGTTACTACCACACAAAAACGCCGCTAATCTGCTATTGATAGTTTTCACATTAAAAGTGATACAACGTGACACATGCGTCTTTGGCAGAAAAATGAAATTGCCGCAGGTCGACCATTTTATCCCCCATTTCTCCCACACCCCCATAGCTACCGACATCTAACAACCATAGTGCACTACATGAGATACTATTCTACTACGAAAAACAAACAGCAATGCTCTATGCTATGTAGTTGTGGCAGAAAAGTGACATATGCGGAGACAGTCGAAATACGAAAATATCCTTGGTCGGCCACTTACAATCACCATATCTACCACAACACCACAGTTTCTGAAAATCGGCCGCTGTTGTGATCGAAAGGTGACGCTGTGCTACTACTACACACAAACGCCAGTTATCTGTGATCTATAGTTTTCGCTGAAAAGTGATACACCGTGACACTTTTGTCTTTGGTAGAAGTATGAAATTGCCACAGGTCGAACACTTTCAACCCCCATATCTCCCACACCCCCATAGCTACAGACATCTAACAACCATAGTGCACTACATGAGATACGATTCTACTACCAAACACAAACACCAATGTTCTATGCTATGTAGTTGTGGCAGAAAAGTGACATATGCGGAGACAGTCGAAATTCGAAAATATCCTTGGTCTGGCCACTTACAACCACCATATCTACCACAGTAACACAGTTTCTGAAATTCGGCCGCTGTTGTGATCGAAAGGTGACTCTGTGCTACTACTACACACAAACGCCAGTTATCTGTGATCTATAGTTTTCGCTGAAAAGTGATACACCATGACACTTTTGTCTTTGGCAGGAGTATGAAATTGCCACAGGTCGATCACTTTCAACCCCCATATCTCCCACACCCCAATAGCTACCGACATCTAACAACCATAGTGGCTACTACATGAGATACGATTCTACTACCAAACACAAACACCAATGCTCTATGCTATGTAGTTGTGGCAGAAAAGTGACATATGCGGAGACAGTCGAAATTCGAAAATATCCTTGGTCGGCCACTTACAACCACCATATCTACCACAGTAACACAGTTTCTGAAATTCGGCCGCTGTTGTGATCGAAAGGTGACTCTGTGCTACTACTACACACAAACGCCAGTTATCTGTGATCTATAGTTTTCGCTGAAAAGTGATACACCATGACACTTTTGTCTTTGGCAGAAGTATGAAATTAGCCACAGGTCGATCACTTTCAACCCCCATATCTCCCACACCCCCATAGCTACCGACATCTAACAACCATAGTGCACTACATGAGATACGATTCTACTACCAAACACAAACACCAATGCTCTATGCTATGTAGTTGTGGCAGAAAAGTGACATATGCGGAGACAGTCGAAATACGAAAATATCCTTGGTCTGCCACTTACAACCACCATATCTACCACAGTAACACAGTTTCTGAAATTCGGCCGCTGTTGTGATCGAAAGGTGACTCTGTGCTACTACTACACACAAACGCCAGTTATCTGTGATCTATAGTTTTCGCTGAAAAGTGATACACCATGACACTTTTGTCTTTGGCAGAAGTATGAAATTGCCACAGGTCGATCACTTTCAACCCCCATATCTCCCACACCCCCATAGCTACCGACATCTAACAACCATAGTGCACTACATGAGATACGATTCTACTACCAAACACAAACACCAATGTTCTATGCTATGTAGTTGTGGCAGAAAAGTGACATATGCGGAGACAGTCGAAATTCGAAAATATCCTTGGTCGGCCACTTACAACCACCATATCTACCACAGTAACACAGTTTCTGAAATTCGGCCGCTGTTGTGATCGAAAGGTGACTCTGTGCTACTACTACACACAAACGCCAGTTATCTGTGATCTATAGTTTTCGCTGAAAAGTGATACACCATGACACTTTTGTCTTTGGCAGGAGTATGAAATTGCCACAGGTCGATCACTTTCAACCCCCATATCTCCCTACACCCCCATAGCTACCGACATCTAACAACCATAGTGCACTACATGAGATACGATTCTACTACCAACACAAACACCAATGCTCTATGCTATGTAGTTGTGGCAGAAAAGTGACATATGCGGAGACAGTCGAAATACGAAAATATCCTTGGTCGGCCACTTACAACCACCATATCTACCACAGTACCACAGTTTCTGAAATTCGGCCGCTGTTGTGATCGAAAGGTGACTCTGTGCTACTACTACACACAAACGCCAGTTATCTGTGATCTATAGTTTTCGCTGAAAAGTGATACACCATGACACTTTTGTCTTTGGCAGAAGTATGAAATTGACACAGGTCGATCACTTTCAACCCCCATATCTCCCACACCCCCATAGCTACCGACATCTAACAACCATAGTGCACTACATGAGATACGATTCTACTACCATACACAAACACCAATGTTCTATGCTATGTAGTTGTGGCAGAAAAGTGACATATGCGGAGACAGTCGAAATTCGAAAATATCCTTGGTCGGCCACTTACTACCACCATATCTACCATAGTAACACAGTTTCTGAAATTCGGCCGCTGTTGTGATCGAAAGGTGACGCTGTGCTACTACTACACACAAACGCCAGTTATCTGTGATCTATAGTTTTCGCTGAAAAGTGATACACCATGACACTTTTGTCTTTGGCAGAAGTATGAAATTGACACAGGTCGATCACTTTCAACCCCCATATCTCCCACACCCCCATAGCTACCGACATCTAACAACCATAGTGCACTACATGAGATACGATTCTACTACCATACACAAACACCAATGTTCTATGCTATGTAGTTGTGGCAGAAAAGTGACATATGCGGAGACAGTCGAAATTCGAAAATATCCTTGGTCGGCCACTTACTACCACCATATCTACCATAGTAACACATGTTTCTGAAATTCGGCCGCTGTTGTGATCGAAAGGTGACGCTGTGCTACTACTACACACAAACGCCAGTTATCTGTGATCTATAGTTTTCGCTGAAAAGTGATACACCATGACACTTTTGTCTTTGGCAGAAGTATGAAATTGACACAGGTCGATCACTTTCAACCCCCATATCTCCCACACCCCCATAGCTACCGACATCTAACAACCATAGTGCACTACATGAGATACGATTCTACTACCATACACAAACACCAATGTTCTATGCTATGTAGTTGTGGCAGAAAAGTGACATATGCGGAGACAGTCGAAATTCGAAAATATCCTTGGTCGGCCACTTACAACCACCATATCTACCATAGTAACACAGTTTCTGAAATTCGGCCGCTGTTGTGATCGAAAGGTGACTCTGTGCTACTACTACACACAAACGCCAGTTATCTGTGATCTATAGTTTTCGCTGAAAAGTGATACACCATGACACTTTTGTCTTTGGCAGAAGTATGAAATTGACACAGGTCGATCACTTTCAACCCCCATATCTCCCACACCCCCATAGCTACCGACATCTAACAACCATAGTGCACTACATGAGATACGATTCTACTACCAAACACAAACACCAATGCTCTATGCTATGTAGTTGTGGCAGAAAAGTGACATATGCGGAGAACAGTCAAAATTCGAAAATATCCTTGGTCGGCCACTTACTACCACCATATCTACCATAGTAACACAGTTTCTGAAATTCGGCCGCTGTTGTGATCGAAAGGTAACGCTGTGCTACTACTACACACAAACGCCAGTTATCTGTGATCTATAGTTTTCGCTGAAAAGTGATACACCATGACACTTTTGTCTTTGGCAGAAGTATGAAATTGACACAGGTCGATCACTTTCAACCCCCATATCTCCCACACCCCCATAGCTACCGACATCTAACAACCATAGTGCACTACATGAGATACGATTCTACTACCATACACAAACACCAATGTTCTATGCTATGTAGTTGTGACAGAAAAGTGACATATGCGGAGACAGTCGAAATTTGAAAATATCCTTGGTCGGCCACTTACAACCACCATATCTACCATAGTAACACAGTTTCTGAAATTCGGCCGCTGTTGTGATCGAAAGGTAACGCTGTGCTACTACTACACACAAACGCCAGTTATCTGCGATCTATAGTTTTCGCTGAAAAGTGATACACCATGACACTTTTGTCTTTGGCAGAAGTATGAAATTGCCACAGGTCGACCACTTTCAACCCCCATATCTCCCACACCCCCATAGCTACCGACATCTAACTACCATAGTGCACGACAGGAAAGACGATTCTACTACCACACACAAATACCAAATGTCTGTGTCATATAGTTGTGGCAGGAAAGAGAAGTATACGGAGATACGAATTTTTGGTCAAAATATGAAAACGCCCTGCACTGACCAACTTTAATCATTATATCTCCCACATCCCCACAGCTATCGGCATTCGGCCAACGTTGTGCACTACAGGAAACTCCATGCTACTTCCACCAACAAACATCAGTGATGTGTGCAAGGTAGTGGTGGCTGAAAAGTGAAATATAGGGAAAAACACGTCTATTTTTATATATATATAAGATTTTCTTACAGGCTACGATCATAGCAACACATATCACAGAAATATGGATATGCTGTGTGTATTTTGTTCAGGTTGGTTGTATTGTGTTAAGGTTAGTGACAGTTTGTCATACATACAGAATGTTTTTCATTTTCCTAATTGTTTCATAATATGTTGTATTTTGATGTTTACCTATTACACACACACACAAAGAATACTACAAAGAAGGCGATTCTACTTTCATTCTATTACAAGATGCCAACCTCACTATTTGTCGTATTTTATTCGCGAAATTTTCGCATGAGTCATCCAGTTATATATGCAGATAAAAAACTAAAGGTTGATTATGATTATAAGTTGGGGAAAGAATTGCTTGTTGAAGACGTGAAACGTAAATATCTTGGTATTACATTTGATAACAAGCTTTATTGGGCAGGACACTTTGGACCAGTAGTAGGTTTCAAAATTCTGCACTTGTTGGAGAGAATGATGAGGAGATGTACAAGAGAGAAGTAAAGGAAATGGGTTATAAAACTTTGGTCATACCATTGCTTCAATTTAGTAGTGTAGTATGGGACCCACATTTTGAGTATCAGATTCAGGAGTTGAATTGTCTGCAGAAAAAGGGCTTTCTAGATTTGTTTCTGGAAATAACCACAGAATGCAATCAGTAACAGATAAGATAAAGAGCTGAAATGGGATTCATTGGAAGACAGGAGGCGGGTGAAGAGGGTCATGGGAGTGTAAAAGGCCTTTATTGCTGATGAGGCATGGAAAGATATTGGTGTAAGGATTAAAGTAATGCATGGAAGGGAAAAGATGACCATGACCACAAGCTGGCACTCGATTTCAGGCACAAGGGTGTAGCAAGATTCTCACTTTTAGTTAAGTGGGTCAGGGACTGGAATAAGTTACCAAGAGAAATTATGAATAATTTACCTAAAATGATGAAAGAATTTAAAGTTGAAATTTGTAGAGGGTAATTGTAGGTGGGTGCAAGAAAGGGAGGAAATTGTTGTGTAGGGAAATTGCCACCGGAGTGTGCTCCATTGCAATTAAATTAATCTTCCAATTTCAAACCAGTATATCGCTTCCTCCTTTTTTTTTAAAAAAAAAAAAAAAATGCTTTTTAGCTTATGCATATTTGTGATAGGTTTTAAGCTTTCTCCATGTATGCAAAGGCTAAATGTTTTACTTTTTCTATTTCTTTAAACCAAGTAGCCTTAGCAGTCCAGTGACATCTAATCCTCCATTCAGTTTTTAAAACCATGTAACTCTTTTCTACATTTTTTTGTTATTAATATGTGAATTGGAACTCTTTGTACAATTTCTTTGTACTCTCTGTAATTGCTTCATGATTCTTCTTGCAAAATAATTACATATAGCAAATTCATGTTTTATGTATCTCCCAACTTACACTGCATCCTTCTTTGTGCAATAGATAGATTTTGTCCTTTCCAAATTTTCAGAATTACCATTCATTTTTAACCACTTTTCCCTTGCCATATTTGTTTCTCACTTTTACTCATTATTCAGTTTACAATGCATTTCTTTGTAGCTCTTCCTTCTTTCTTCTTATACTACTTCTCTATCCCAATTTTTCTATCATTTGTTTAATTACCCTAGTTTCCCGTACCGTCTTTTTTTAAATTGTGTCACAGTCTCTATTCTGTCTTTCATTCTCCTCTTCTTCTTCAATCTCTACTGGCTGTTTTGTTAATGCTGTAGTATTTTCTCCCATGAAGTTTCTCTTTCCCCCTCCTTAGTCCAGTCAAAATACCATCTCTTTCTTTTGTTCTCAATTCTATCATTATTGGGACATGACAACTATCAGTGTCTGGTAGGGCACTAGCTCTCTCAACAGAACTTCTGTACTTTTCTTTTTCTACAATTTATTTCCTTATTCCTTGGTTTACTCCAAACAGGAAGCCTCTTTCTATGATTTTTGAAGTGCTTACTAATCATAAATAGGAGTTTTTGTAAACAATTCTACAAGCACATTTCTGCTTTATATATATGTTCCTGATTCATATATCCCTACTAAATTTTTCTTTATTCTTATATCAACCATCATATTCGTCTGCCATGATTATTTTAATGCTTTTGGCTTCCAAAATGTTTATGTTCATGTAAACTTCTTCTGCATCTTCTTGTGTGGACATTGTATAGTGGGAAAGTTTATGTTTGTTAGTATGAATGCTTGTGCATCTCACTGATACAACAACCTGTCCTGCAACCTCTGACCATTGCAGTTACTAGCAAAATATTTTATCACTCAGGAATTTGCTTAATTCCTTGTGTTGCCACCACTAAAAAAAAAAGTTATTTGTTAAGTTAACTGTGATTCGGTGCTGTATTTAAACTGAATAAAATCAAATGGTTAAAAATGTTCTTGCCAACACAGCCATAAATTATTATATCAGATCTCCCAAGTTATTCCTCAGATTTGCAAGTTACAGCTAGAAGCAGGAACATTGGTCACACTCAAACAATGCAAATCACTAAGTTCACATCCTTTGTACTACAAATTCTTGGTTCGATATCTACACACACTTACAACAATGAAGGTTACATATTATCTTGGTTCTCCAAGTGGAGCCACGTCGATGTATTAAAACCTTACGTTTCAGCCATCGTGCTGTGGCTTTCATCAGAGGACTGCAAAGCTTGTTGCTGCTGTTACCTACATATGGCAAATGGAAGGTGCGAGCTAACCGTCCGCAAAGGTGTCATGGACTTTATTGTGCCTAGCAGAGACAGTCGGATGAGGTCGGCCGTCTTTCATCCTTCTTTGCAGGTATAACCAAATAAGGCCAAGTTGTAGGCCACTATCAGCTGAATGTTGAGCTACAGCTGATTTGCTGATGTCGTCACTTTTAAAATGACTTGTGTTCATTTATTCTTTGCTTGACAGTGTGTCCTATCTCGCCATTGTAGACCTGACCACAGCTGCAAGGCATTTGGTAAACACACACTGTCTGTCATTTCTCCCTCTTTTATTTTTATAAGTATATCCAAAATTTTCCTCATTGCTCTGTATACTGGATGGATATTTTCTTCTTTAGAAGGTGACCAGTCTTTCTGTCACCCCTTGGATGTATGGTAATACTGGCACTGGCCTATCAGTTGTTCTGCTGATCTTTCTGTCGGTGCTGAGGTAAGTGGTAGTTCAGTGCCGAGTGCTCCAATGGACTTGCTGATAATATCAGAGTGGTAGCAGTTGGCAAGAAATGTCTCCTTTAAAATGTGTTTTTCAGTGGCTATGTTTGCTTTGTCATTAATTGCAAATACACGAATAGTCAAAGTTTTTAAAATATAGCATTTTTCTGCTGGATGGCCGTGGTAGTCAGCATGCAAATAGCAGTTTGTGTGCGTTGGCTTCTGATATACCCCGTGGCCCAGGGAACCATCCTACTTTCTTTTTACAATAACATACAAAAGAGGAAGCTGTTGGTACTCTTCAATTGCCATTGTAAATTGGATTTTTTTACGGGTGTTATACAAATATTTGAAAAATCTTGGAGGGATTCTTGTCCAAGAGGCCAAATGAGAAAAGTATCTCAGCCATAAAGACTGTTTCAGGTTAGAGTTGTTGATGACCTTTGCCTCAAATGCCTCCACGTCACAATGGGAGACAGTGGGCAACCCATTGCTGCTCACTCATTCTGTTGGTAAAAGTTGTTCTTATGTTGGAAGAAGAAAGTGTTTAGGCGAAATTCAGCAAGAGATGCCCATTCTTGCAGCAGTCTGTGATGTTTTAAACGTTCCCTGATTATGTTGATTGCTTCGTCTACTGGCAAATTCATGAAGAGGGACGTGACGTCATAGCTTAATAGTAAGCTGCTCCTTTCCAGGTGTCTGTTGATTATTGGCGTGCCATTACGTGCTATCGTCGGCGCTTTTAGGTCTCCTATGCATCCGCTTGCAAAATATCTTGCAGATACGGTAAAAACATTGAGGACGTCGGCTTCTACCATCAGAAACTCTTTGTTTTTCATGTTTTTTACAAAAACTAAACATCTGGAAAGGAACGACTTAGTAGTAAGCTTTGGCATAACTTCCCTCTTCATGAATGTGACAGTCGACGAAACAATCAACATAATAAGGGAACATTTAAAACATCACAGCCTGCCTCATGAATATCTCTTGTTGAATTTTGCCTAAATACTTTCTTCTTCTAATATAAGAACAACTTTTACCAGAGTGAGCAGCAATGGGTTACCCACTGTCTCCCATTGTGGTCGGTACCTTTGTGGAGGCATTTGAGGCTGAGGTCATCAACAAATCTAACATGTAACCCTTTTTGTGAGTGAGATACATTGACGATACTTTCATCATCTGGCCTTTTGGACGAGAATCCCTCCAGAACATTTTCAAATATTTGAATAATGCCCATGAAAAAAATCCAGTTTGCAATGGAAATTAAGAGGACCCATGGCTTCCTTTTATGGATGTTATTGTAAAAAGGAAGGAGGATGGTTCTCTGGGTAATGGGGTATATCAGAAGCCAACCCCCACAAACTGCTATTTTCATGCTGACTCCCAAGACCAACCGGCAGAAAAATGCTGTATTTTAAAAACTTTAACTATTTGTGCATCTGCAGTTAATGACAAAGCATGCTGAAAAATGTATTTTAAATGAGATGTTTCTTGCTAACAGCGACCACACTGATATTATCAGCAAGTCCGTTGGAGCACTCGGCATTCAAATACCATCCCCTTACCCCAGCACCAACAAAAGATCAGCTGACCAACTGACAGGCCAGTGGCAGTACTATCATATGTCCAAGCAGTGACGGATAAGATTGATCACCTTCTAAACAAAAACAAAATATCCATTCAGTATACAGGGCATTGAGGAAGATTTTGGATATACCTCTAAAAATAAAAGACAAGAGGGAGAAATTACAGACATCGGGTGTATACCAAATACCCTGCAGCTGTGGCCAGGTATACATCAGTAAGACAGGATGCACCATCAAATAACAACTAAATAAACACATGAGGCATTTTAAAAACAATGACATCAGCAAATCAGCTTTAACTCAACATCCAGCCGACAGTGGGCATTCAATTTTAATCGACCAAACATGCTTTGTGGCTATAGAGAGCAGAAAGTGTCCAAGGCAGGTGAGATAAGTGCTAGAAATACAAAAGGGACAAAAAAACATGAATTCTGATAGTTGCCTACAACTTGACCATATTTGGTCATACCTGCAAAGAAGGATGCAAGTCGACCAACCCCACCCGACCGCCTACGCTAGACCCGGTAACACCCGTGACGCCTTACCGGTCTGTTAGCGTGTATGCTCCCTTATAGATGACAGAGTCAACAGACATGGCAGTCCTCTGATGAAAACCACAGTACAATGGCTGAAACGTTAGATTGTAATAAATCAACGTGGCTCCATCTGCAGAACCAAGATAATACCTATAATGACCACTGAAGCCTATAAGCAATCATTTGATTGACGGTTATAGTTGCCCTTCAGTTTGCAATGGTATATGATAATAAGACACTGAATACACCACTATGGATCCCAAGATTAACTACCAATATGCAACTGTCTGGAGCAAAGTGAGCTGCAGATTCCCAAAAATCAGTTTTATACAGCCTCACAATCCTCTCTTTGTCACCCATGTGACCTGAATTAACCAAATTCCATAGTGAATTAATTCCCACCATGACTCCTTGAAGCCATTTTTCACCTTATTTTATAATTATCATTTATCTTTTTAATTTCCCATAAAGTACTTTTGATTTCTCCAAATTTGCTGGAAATACTCTTCTAATTTACTGTACCATTTTCTTCCCATTAATTTCCCCCAAAAAATTCATCTTTCTTTTGAAAACATGTCACTTACATTACTTATTCAAATCGCTTTATATACCTCCTTTCTAACCCATTGCTGTGTGCTGTTTTTATTTATCTTACATAAGCTCCTTTAAAATAATTATATAATGGCAACCCTTCCCAATTTAACTCTTATTATTCGAAATGGAATTGCAGACTAAGAAGGTGGAAATTCTAGGACCGAACGTGGTGGGTGAACGGTTAGTGTTCTGGCCTCGCATTCCAGAGGACGCGGGTTCGAATCCCCGTCCGAGCATCCAAATTTGGATTTTCCCAAATCATTCCAGGCGAATGCCGGGATGCTTCCTTCAAAAAGGCCATGATCGAATTCCTTCCCATTCCTTGTACCCAGTCCCATCCCGCCTCTAATGACCTTAGCCGTCGACGAGGTGTAAAGCCATAAGTAAAAAGAAAAAAGAAAGAAATTCTAGGAAAAAATCCTCCCGATTACAAAATTCACTCTCCATATAACATCAAACAGAGTAGCTCATTTCAAATAACACATATTAATACAATGTGAATCTCTAGCTTGTTTATTGTTTGCTTAGTTCGTTGACAATTCGATGATATTATATAATTTCCACATTACTGTGTAATTTTTTTTTTTTTTTTTTTTTTTTTTTTGCAAACTGTGTGTTACATCATAAAACATAACAAAAATGACTTAAGAAAAAGCTTTTCACGGCATTGCAAATAAATAAACTGCTCTCGGGCTTCTAGCTACGTATAAATGTCACATTTATGGGATGTTTCGAGGAAGTACATCCGCTTCCCTTTTTCTTATCACATCATAAGTATTTATCTTCATCTTTCTTTGGATTTTCTAGCTGTGTTCTCAAATTCAGTGTTCCACTCGTCATATTTTTCCCTTCAATCTGTATCCTATTTTTTTATCTGTTGTCCCCTCTTGAAATCTCAATAGCTATGTGCACACTTGTGCCTCTTCCCTTTCAACTTGCTTTTTCCTCTTGCAATATGTTCATCTTGAGGCATGCCCTAGATGCACGTCTCAGGAGGCATGCCCTTTAGTGTCCACATTCACGCCTCATGAGGCATGCCCGTCAGTGTTCTGGTGTAGCCGCAGCAAGATGAACAACCCAACATTATATTAGTTAGCGAAATACCGATGATTACCGAGGATGCATTCTTTTGACATCTCATCTAACTAAACCATATAAAGTTGATTTGGATCAAGGATCTCCCAATAGGATTTCCAATTATAGGCTGTCAAGAGCAAGTCTCACGGTTAAAAAAGCCTTCAGGCCCCTTGCTTCAGTTTTCTGAATTTTCCGGAAGCCGGTTGAAATCAAAGTTAAAAACATGATTGTGGGCATAGTCTTATATTTACACAATTTCTATGCAGCCAGAAATGTTACAAGGTTTTACTGCCCAGTGGGATCTTTGGATAGTGAAGATGCCCGTAGCTTGACACGGAATTACTGCAAATGACACTGGCTTCATCCCACTTCGGAAAATTCCTTGAAGACTTTCTTTGAATGGTTCCCGGATGCGAGATGAATACATAGAGTATTTTATGTCACCCACAGGCAGTACCGGATTAGCCACGTAGCAGGAGTTAGCAAATACTACGGGCCCTGTGCCTTCTAGGGGGCTCCACCACGCCTTGGATTCTTGGGAGCCTCCCCGTCAGGCCAGATGGGCGACCGAACCTTTTTTTATATATAAAAAAAGATTACTACTGCTAAGGCCCCATGCTATTTTAATCCGGCCTTGCCGACAGGTGGTATACCATGGCAAGATAACTACTTGCTAATGATATAACATGAACATTTTCAGCTCGAGATGTGTCTAGAAAATGTTGCTGAGTATAGCATACTTGCAATAAATTTAGTTTCTGGAAGAAAGAAACCTGCACATTACCTACCCATGTATATCTAATATATTAGAACGACCTGCTCTTGATCCAAGAAAATCGTGCATAGCAATAAGTAAGTTAAGATTATAAGGTGTTAACAAGATGTTGATTGAGTTAATTAATTGTTCATTGTGTAAGCTTCTTGATGATACACCACGTATGCCAAATTAGAATCTATATTTGACATCATAAAAAATGTTGCAGTTTTTGCAGCTGTCATGACGTAACCATACAATTGACATTGCTTAACATAAAGCATTCCATTCCAATGAATAATCTGAACTTCCTGAAATTTTTAAATAGATGACAGGCTGCTACTGTGCAAATGACACTTATTTATTCAGAATGTTCATTAATACTTTCACATATACAAGTAAATGCATCAGACTGCCTATTACAACAAATTTTACTGAATAGTATGATACTTAGTGCTATTTAAATCGGTATATTGGCATACAAAGTACATGATGAAGTTTGAACCTTTCCCCAATATGTTAAACGAGATTAAATATTACTTACGTTAATGTAATGTACACTACGCACTAAATATTACAAGCCCTGCGCCAAATGTTTGTTCAAGAATCTCAGCAAAACAGACAATCCTACATTGTCAAAATTTTTCACAACAATCAATCAATGCAAAATATTAATTAAAATGAGCTTGAATTGATTTTAAATGATGCAAAAAATTACAAAATACTGCTTATAAGTACATCACTTAAATGAATGACCAAAAATACTTATGAAATAACGTCACAAAAGTGCTGCGATACTACGTAAGCTTACTGGTACGAGTGACATATTGCAAGCGGAGACGCACGAGAACTTACTTCACCTGGAAACGTTTGCAACATGCCGTGCCTACTGGTTTGTTGAATGAACTGAGGATCTCGGGGTTGCCCCTGACACATGCCTTCCGAGCCTCTCTGCTGTGCAATAAGACGCATGCCTCTGACAACCAAAAGTTGAACAAGTGTGGACATAGCTAACAGGAAACTATAGCTTCTCTGAGACATTGAAGAGGAAAAGTAATTTTTCTATGAAGGAATATACTAACATGGTGGTTTTCCTTCCTTTGCTTTTCATATCTATTGATTGGGGGTGATTGCCATTTTAATGTTAAAGTGGTTCTTGATTTTAATAAGAAATTAATATTTAGATAGCAAGGATCTTGATTGCTGTTGATAAAACATATATAATGCTGAATTTATTATTTTCCTATGGCTTGTACATAGCCGGATACATTTAACGTTGCGTTAGACATTACGTGTATCTGCGAGCAAAAGCACTATCCGGCTTTACAATCTGCCTGAAGATAGCAAACATAAACTAAATGTTAAATATTTCTTTCATAAATTTAAATACATGATAACATCGTGGCCACAAGCCAACAATATTATGTTATATGTATAGTGGATAAAATCCCTTGGGCGCCTTTTGAATTAAAATATGAACAAGAATAAGGCTCAACTGAATTTACAAGGAGCTTTAAAGTTCATGAGGTTATTTGCCAGCTAGCTTTTAAAATGGAATTGAGCAGAGATCCTGTCACATGGGTCGATTACGGATTCTTCAAAGTCTTTCCAATCCATGAAACGATGATGGGCGATGGAACACGTTATCATAATCATCAGCAGCGGCGGCGTGTGGCGGAGACCAGTAAATTGCACCATCAGTGCACGGACAGCATCAAACGACCCAGAACCCTCCAGCATAGTGCCACTCTGCGCTATGACGTCTGGACACGGCGACTGCTGACCACAGAATACCAGTATGGCTGCTTCTGCCTCTCTTCCCAAAAACTCCTTCCCGAAGTTTTTGTTACATGAAAAAGGAAGCCATGAATTAACATCGGTAGACCCCGTATATGATACGGCATTGGATGTCTAACTTCTTCCCAAAACCACGTGAGGTTTGAAGTCACCCCATTTGCTCTGGCCTTTCCCGCGCTTCTGTCACCCCTTGTGCTGTTCAGGTAACCTTGCGCAGGGTCAGTGCATCGACCTTGGGGTTGGCCGTTGTATCCGGGTGGACAAAGGCTCGGAGCATCCAACGCCATCGGTAGAATTTACTGTTGCCAGCTTCAAAATCCCTTCTGCCCCTCCAAGTAGCAACCTCTTTACTCAGATAAATTTTAAGAAAATATGGCAGCCTGGGATATCCATTACGCGGATCAGAGAATTAAAATAATAAATATTAATTAAATATTAATATAATCTGAATATAAAAATAACCAAATACAAATATTTACATATTTTGTAGTACGCCACAATCCTGCGTGCTACACTATGCATTTAGCCTTTCGTCTTAGGAAAATACATTTTGCTTCATGTCATGCTTTACCAGGTTTGGTCACACTTTGTGTTCTAATTATATGGATGTTTTTAAGAAATTAAAAATAAGTTATATTGTATCATATGTAATTTGATTTTATCTTGGTTTCGTCTGCTGAAATAAAAAAAAGAAAAAATAAAACTTGAATAGTAGTAGCATATCGGGTGTGATTTCCGTAATATTGTAGTATTCATGCTTATTAGTTCTTTTCAATTTTCCATGTTCAGGTATTATTTTGATCATTACTAAATTGGGCTCCGTTATAATATCAATAAATCCACAAGTTTTTGCTTTTGTCTGAAATTTGATACACATTCCTTTGAGAAAAAGTGTGCATTAAAGCCACCAATAATACATAAATGAAGTAGTTGCTTGAAATTAGGGTAGATGCATACAAGTTATTATGTGATTACCTGTTGACTTTTATTGCAAATGTTTGTTAGACTTAAAGTGCTAAATCGGTTTCTATAGAGGAATCTAATAATTAGGTGAGTGATGAAACAGATGTTCTTGGAGAAATATCTATGTTCTGGATATATATGGCTGGTAGAGAAGGAGTAAAAGTACATTAAATCTTATGTAATTCTTAGTACCTGTTGTATTTCCTGAGACAGTAATTTGCTGATACATTTCATATAACATCCAACCTTCTACAACGAAAGTAGTTGATATATGACATTTTTGGTAATCTGTTTCCAAATGCCCAAAAACGTATTGATTTTGTTTCTATTTATCGCATCAGAATGGCACAACTGGATGGGGTTAAGCTGAAATGCAAGCTCAGACCAGAATGAAAACTGATGCCCTTTGTTACAGCATAAGACATAAGTATATTAATTTTTATTGGTTATTTAAGATGGTTTCATTTTCGAGAGACAATATACTATGGAGGTTGTGGTTAGCTTATAATGCAGCATGGATCAGAATGAAAACTAACACGCTTTGTCACAACATTTGTGGAACTCTCCTGTTACATTACAACTGCTAACACATGGGAATATATTCATATTGTACCATAAAATATTGCCTGCCATCTTACATTCACTGCTCGCCTTATTTCTAAGATGTTTCAAAATGCTTCCATTTGTGTCAAAGATATTTAGATGTTGCCACTAGTGATCAACTGAGGAAGAATTAAGTCTCGAATCCCCATTCAGACATGCAGATTTTGGTTTTCCATGGTTTCCTGAAATTTTTGTGGTTGAATGGTGGGATGGTTCCTTCAAAATGGCCATGTCCCAATTCCTTCCCCTTGCTTGCCGCAAGTCCTTTCCTGCCTCTAATGAAATCAAATGATAAAGCTACAAGTGTTTGTGTGACATAATGTTTAAGGTACATTTGGTTTTATTTTAATGTGCCCTTTTTCTGCCTGTGAAATGTGTACATCAAATTTCAGAGCGTAAGGTAATTTTATAGTTTCATTGTTATTGTACTTTTATCCTAAATTGATCAGCGTATTATGCTAATAGATGTTAATTTTAAATGATAGACACTGGTGTGAAGAAGGGGACAATCTGAAGCATTATACTTGGACTGAACATGATGGGAGGAACTTTGGTATACAGGAAATTATTGATGGCTCATTCCACATAACAACTTCATTTGTGAAGAGGCTTGGTGGAAATCATGGTGGAGACTGGACTGCAAGAATAAGGGTAGACACACAGGTATGAAAAAATGTTCTGTACAAATAGTTGATAAATGAGTAATGTTTGATTTATTGGATGATTTTTATGTGTCAGAATGAAAAATGATCAACCTCATCTTTCAATTTCATCCTCAGAAGTTGTTTTGAAATAGTATTTGTCGTGAGTCTTGGAGTAATTAATTTAAAATGTCAACTTTAAGGAGTCCTCAGATATTGTTGAGTAAATTACACAGTTTTTAGAATTTATAGCTGTGGATAATAATGATTAATAGACTTGCGTGTTATGCTGCGTTGTTTATTTCATTACCTGAGCTTTTGGCTGGTATCATACAGCCTTCATCAGAGAAACTAATAATGTTTCTTTTCACCAGCATTTTATCAAAGATGTGTGTATTCTCATGGAAAACTATAAAATGACTAGCATCTCCAGCTACGGAAGGGATGTGTAGGATCTCCCACATCCTGCAATTGTTACGAAAGCATTCATCTTGATCTTTTCATAATGCAGTTGATTACATTTATATTTGTATTGACTGAGATAATTTACACTGTAAGTGTAAATCTAATTAAAACTTACATTTTGCATGGTGAGTAAGAGGCCATTTGGTTCTGACATTTGGTAAGCTGGAGATTCGATTCTTGGTACTGCCAAAGGTTTTCCACGTTTTTCCAAATATAAGTGGTTCCTTCATTTATACCTGGCCGATTTCCTCCCTGATCCTTTTTCACTATACTCTCCTTGTTCTGGTGGCATCTTTGTGAATGAACTGCAAAGTTTCAAAGGAAAAAATTAAATTTGGGTGAAGAAAACTTGCTGGAGAAATGGATCAATCTTTTTGAAGAGTTTCTTCTTCCATACTATTTTGGGGTTTATCTGTTAACAGCCTGTATGATAAGGGCCAGAGGTGATCTAGCTCTTAAAAGGACCATTTGCAGTGGCCTTGTTATCAAGTTCAATATCAGCCATTGTTCAAGCCTGCTTTTGGGACTTACTGTCATAGCAAAATATATAGTAACTGGGAACTACAATCTTTTGGAGCAGACAAGTAATTGTTGGGTGATAATAGATATGCGATTAATAAAGAATTATTCTTTGATCCCACTACCTGTCATGATCACAGTCACTGCAAGATTTCAACTTTTCAATAGGTGAACATATATTTCAATTAAAATTCTCTGTTATGATATTTTGGCTGCAGTATGTTCAAGACTAAAATTTCAATTTATACCATTGTGATGTTCTCTTTTAAAGCCAGTTGCAGATGGACCACATTTGTAACTCCAAAATAAGTGAAATCGTCTGTAGTTTTTACGAGGGTTGTTTCAAAAATAAGGTTCCCACTTTTTTTTTAGACACAAGGAATTTTATTAAAAAAAACGATTACACCATTGGAAACGTTGATCTTTAAGCTATTTTTCCACATAGTCCCCATTTTTTTCTATGCATTTTTTCTGTCGAGTAATCCACTTTTGTATTCCCACCTCAAAGAAGTCCGCCGCCAACCCGTTGAGAAACTTGGAAACTACTTCTTGCAACTCCTCGTCCTACTGGAATCATAGACCGCCTAGGTCAGTGTTTCCCAACCTTTTTTGGGTCATGTCTCACTTTTAACATTTTTTTTTGCCCCCCCATACATAATTTTTAATAATTTTTTTTTTGCTAAAATCAAACGAAACTATACCTAATAATTATTTACAGCACTGTTTTAAGAATTTGCTATATTTTGTACCTATATCTAGCATTGTATTTAAATAACCCGAAGAGAAAGCGGTAAAGTCGTATCAAATCAATTTCTAAATTGCCCCCCTAAAAAACCAAATTGCCCCCCTGTGGGGCGAGGGCCCCACGTTGGGAAACACTGGCCTAGATGCTTCTTCAATTTCGGAAACAGATGGAAATCGCTGGGTGCCAAATTGGGTCTGTAAGGGGGGTGGTCAATGACATCCCAGCCAAATTTGTCGATTAACTCCTTTGTTTGTTGCGACACGTGTCGACGGGCATTGCCATGGTGCAGCCTTTCGCCTTTGCTGAGTTTTCCCCTATGACGATTTTGGATTGCCCTTCTGAGCTTTTTCATGGTCTCGCAATAACCTGTGGAGTTTATAGTGGTCCCTCTAGGCATAAAATCAATGAGCAGTACACCACGCCGGTGCCAAAACACCGATGCCATGATTTTTCCTGCTGACAGCTGTTGCTTAAACTTCTTTGGTGGTGGCGATCCGGTGTGTTTCCATTGGTGCGATTGTTGTTTTGTTTCCGGAGTAATGTAATGGCACCACGATTCATCCCCCGTAACAATGGAATCTAGGAAGTCTTCGTTATTCTCGTCGCATTCACTGCAGAACTTCCGAGCACAGTCGACACGCTGCTGTTTGTGGACTTCTGAAAGCATATGCGGCACCCAGCGTGTGCACACCTTATGGTAGCCTAGCTTTTCATTCAACATCCTGTCAATTGAAGCTTTGGAAGCCTCAGGAATTTGAGCAGCCAGTTGCCGGATGGTGATTCGCCGATCTTTGAGCAGGATCTGCTCAACTTTCGCCACAACGTCATCAGAGATCGACGGCCTCCCACTTTGTTGTTTGTCGTGGACGTCCGTACAGCCGTTGGCAAACTCCCTACGCCATTTGCGGACGTGTTGAATGCTTATTCACATTTCCCCATACACTTCACTCAATTGCCCATGAATTTCTACAGGTGGTAACTTTCTTGCGTGCAAAAATCGGATGACCGCACGAATTTCACACCTGGCGGTGATGGCGATGACGGGCTCCATCGCTTATGGCTGTCAGGCCGGTACTGACCGTTGCAGAGCCACGCTGGTTGTTGGCATCGGTGGTGGGGGATCCGGCGAACACGGTGGTGTAGCCAGATTTCGCATTGCACCATGCACACGGTAAGGGTACAGAGTTGGGAACCTTACTTTTGAAACAACCCTCGTACTAAATTAGCTAATGGTGCTGGTAACTACTCTCACCCATCAACTTCCATTGTACTTATAATTGATCCATTTTTCCTCTTTAAGTAACCTCATTCCATATAAGAGCGTGACATTCAGTGCATAACGAAAGGATGAAATATTTTGATGGTGCAAACACTTCAGCTGCTCTAAATCCATTGGGCACAACAAAACAAGGTAGCAGATTCCTCTCACAGGTAACATTTTCTTCTTAATCTCTTTCAAAGTTCAGTCGGTCACCTCAGCACTTCTTTTGTGCACTCAACTCACATTTTAAACAACATTCATTAATAATTTACACTACACCGATACTCCTTGAAACTGAACAAATTGGTGTTCCCATGTTGTTTTCTATATAGTTGCTTTGTAATATTTAACATATAGAAAAAGAACTGCATTTTTGTAGGGTTAAGCCTAAAACCTATCCTGTTTTTTGGAACCCATTCAAGATGAAATTTTTCCATCACCAGATGCAGACAAATATGAATGTATGAAATTACCAGAACATATTTTAATTTTAATCTCAAACCTTGCAACAGTGAAAATTCTGCCAAAGTGACTCAAACAATTAATAGAACCTCCAGAAAAATAAATACATAAATTACTACTGTGAATTCCTTCAATCTCACATTACATAATTTCATGACGGTGCGTTCGCATTTGCGGATGTAAACAAAAATTATGTTTTTTAAAGTCTCAAACTTTTTTAATGTCAAAACAAATAATTTTTTTGGGGGTAGTTGGATTGTTTATCTTGGATGTTCGTGCAATTTTTGGTCACTATTGTATTAAAAATATTTGGTACACAACTTTTTACATTAAAAATATATCATCACCTCTTGACTTAGTGCATCTTCATGTAGGCTCATAAAGACATACTACAGTGTTAAGCTAGACCATAAGGTTTCAAACTATGAAAACTCCATAAAAATCAGTTTGATAGCTTTTGCATGATGTCATTCAAACAGATGGACACAGCACACTAAAGGTTTATGTGTGTAGCGATTCCAAATTTAAGGACTTAAAATGACTCCTGAGTATATGATGTATATGAATAAGTGTACTTCAAATGTACACTTCAAAACATTTGAACACTAAAAATTTGTTTACCAAAGAGTACTTCCTAATTACTTGTTCTGTAATTGGTCTTTAAGGATAATTAAGATGTTGATATAGAAAGGAAGGGTGAAATACACCCATTACTCACTAGAATTGTTGGAGGAGAGCAGCAGTGATAAAATCTCCAAAAACCACGCTATTACAGCCTTTGCTCTTGTTCATATCTGCTGCTCCTATATCATTATAATTAAGATATAACATTCCGAAAAGAATCACAATTCAGCCATTCTTTAATTGAGTTACAGATTGTTGGTGATTTAGCATTGTGTGTGACTAATCATTTGAGATATTTTTCAGTGTTCATTGTAGATAATATTACTTGAAATTGGGGATTTTTTTTTCAATGATCAATCAGATTTATATGAAGAAACCTAAAATAGTATGGCCATTTTGTGTGAATGTTGATTTTCCAAGTGTGCCAATAAAACTTAATCTTGAACAGCTTGTAGCCAGATGGTGTTACAAAAACACGTTTTGATTACATGCTTTGTCATCTTTATTTGGTACTAGCAGAGCACCTGGCTTTGCCTGGTCTTATTCAGGTTGATTTATAATACACCATTTTTAGTTCCCTATTGAGAAAGTTTGTTTCAGGTTTTATCAAGTTCACACCAACCATTTTTATAATTAAAGCAGACATATATTCATCTGCACTCTATCGCACCTGGCATTTTTTTAATTAAAGCAAATTTAAATTCATCCACACCCTACTTAGAAATGATTTGAATTAATCCCATGCTATTTTTATTCATCTGATGATAATTATCTGTACCAAGTTTCAATATTTTGGCATCAGCCAGCTTCAGAATTAAACTAATGGTTACTTTACTCACACACAGTTCCCACAATGGGTGGATTGGTTGTGGTGATACGGAATGTCAGTTTCCATTTTAGTCTAGGCTGCATTACAACTTAATCTTATCATTTACTAATTTTGCTCCAAAATTGAAACTTATACCATATGTGCATTAATATAATCTTGGATGTATCTGTTCATTCCAGCATCACACAAAAAATACAGATTTTGAATGAGTTTTCACAGTTTGAAAACTTGGTTAGAATCTGACATATGTATTAAGATATTATGACAGATTTATTTTACAAATAATCTGGCGTAACCTGAAAACCACTGAATTGTTTTGATGGGATTTCCACTGTATCCAACATTAGATGGCTTATTATGTTTCCTAATCTGAATTAGTGTAATGGAAAGGATTGACAAAATACACCCATCACTTACCAAACTGAGGAGGGCAGCAGCAACACAAAACAATACACAAACACAGAAAATACAATATTTTGGGGTTAACCCTTTGTCAAGTTAAAAGTAATAAGTAGCTGGGCTTGCACAAACTTTGCGGCCAACACAGCCATTCATAGAATGAAATTGACCGTCGGTGTTGGTGGGGAGAGCAATGATAATATAACCATAAGTGTTAATCACAAGAAAGATTAAACGGGGAAATAATAATAATGATAATAAAAATTATCAAAAAATTGACATAATGTCTATAAATGTATATGAATCTATAGTGCTGGCCAGTGATGGGTGTACCGGGTGAAAATGGAAGATATTATCGGAAATTAAGGCCTGGCAGATGTCTAATCTGCAGGATGTGTTGATATGCCAATTCCCACGTGCAGAGTTTAGATTGGGAGGTATCCGGAAGTACTATAATGGCTCTAACTGTGAAGCAGTTATTAAGGTCACGGGTGTTGTGAGTACTGGCATGGTGGACAACAGGGAGGTCCAGGTTTTGGAAGTAAACTTTTTGTCTGTGACCATTCATTCTGATGGATAATGAGTTTGAGGTAAGGCCAATGTAGGAACTTTGACAGTGGAGGCAGGTGAGCTGGTATATGAGATGGGTTGTTGTGCAAGTGACATGATATATGATGGGGTAGGTTTCACCAGTAGTAGGGTTGCAATAGGTTGTGGTAGGTGGATGCATATTGCACGTTTTGCATCGGGGTCTGTTACAAGGGAAGGATCCAAATGGTGGTTTAGGAGCCTCAGATGGTTGATATTTATGCACAAGTATATTTTTTAGGTTAGCTGATGTGCTGAAGGTGACACGAGGTGTGGTGGGAAGGATAGTGGGAAGAATACGGCGCATTTCAAGAAAGGATCTAAGGAAGTCATAGCCAAAATGAAGAATTTCATTTAGAGAATGTGGGAGACGAGAGTACCAAGAAAAATATGTGAAATGAAGATGCAAGGTAAGCTGCCCAAAGAAAGGCCAAGGGATAGATAGCCGAGAGGAGAGGAGGGGATGTGATGGAGGGGAGGACTGGACAGAGACTGAGAGTTGGTGGTGAGGGAAAGAAAAATGGAGAGTCTTGTGTTTAAAGCAAACATGAGCAATAGCAGGAAACTGGATGATGATGCAATGTTTTTGACAAAGAAAAATGCTCTTGGAAGTCTGTTTGATTTGAAGCTTCTTATTTCAAGCACAATTTTTTAGATTCAGCAACTTTTATGTCACAGGGCTCAGTAGTAATGCTTCAGAATCATTAGCTCTAACTGTAAGTCTAGCAAGGTTTTTTTTTTTCAGAAATTTCTACAGGATATTTTAAAGCTTCCAAAATTTTTGTAAGGTCAGTTAGATTTTTTGTTATTGTAGCTTAAGAACCAGTAATTCCCAGTCCTTGGATTTATAAAAGCACAACCTGTTGTTGCATAAATGTCTCTGGTTGTATTTTTTTATGTGGATATTAGTAAACTTTAGTTCAGTTAACAAAACCAGACTATGCATTCTATGACCTGTTGGAACTTATGAATGAGAATATCAGAGAACGATGAAACACGGAACGAAATAATTAAATGTCTCTCAAGTTGCCAATTCTTATCCTTCAAATTTAATGCAGTGACCATCTCTGTAAGAGAGATTTAGTTTGTTTCAGCACAACGAAGAATTATAAGGTAGTATTTAAAACAAAAGCTAACATAGTTTCAATTCTCCTTTTTTTTGTTTAAAAAACAAAAAATCTAACTCTGATACCAATAGTAAAATTGTGCTAATCACATTTCCAAATTCTGAGATTACAAGTTTCATTTTCGGTAACTAATCACTCACATCTATTCAGTCTGTCTTACCCAGGGTCTTCTGTTTCCCTGTCTTTTTTTTCTACTATACTTTCATAATAGTTAAGAGCCTTTCATTAATTATCTATCCCACTTTTTTAAGATATGGCATGACATTTATTCTCGACAGCCATGTTTAGCTATTTTCTTTCTCTTTTTTCCCAAAGATTCTCAGTCCTAACACTCGAACCTCCATTCAATAATTTTTTTGCTCTAGGATAAAACAATTATTAATACCTCACAGTATGAAAGGTACATTATGCTACACTATCTCCATATATTTTTTTCTTTTTGCATTATCCATGTATATTGCTTTTGTTGTCACTGAATCTTCTGCAAACACACATTGTGTCAATATTGAATTTCTGGATGGAAATTTGAATGGTCCCATATAAATCTTACACATGTCTTTTCCAAAAGTATTTTGATGTTATCTTCTAAATTCTGAAGACCGCTATTGAGAATTTCTGGAACTTCATAATTGATCTAAAATCCCTGTGACTGACACATGAAAGCATAAAGCATCTGGGAACTAGAGTAGTCTGCTGTTCTGTGGCAAATAAGTGGTGTATAGTAAGTTAAACTGTTGTGGTGACAAACTAGATCCTTGGGGCATTCTGCAATTCTTTATTCTAGGGCCAGTAATCTTATTACCATAATTACAGCTAATGTGTAAGAGAAGGGAATGGGAATCCATCTTTGGGGAAGCCCTGAATGTTAGCTCAGTAGTTAGTAGCTGCTTGTGGTCAGTCAATTTTGGAAAGATTAGTAACATTTCTGTTTTGATCAAGCATTCAGGACACTTGCAGATTCTTGGCAATGTTCCAAATGTGTCTTAATTTTCATGTAGCCTATTAACAATATAAGAATTACTTATAATAGCCCAGCAGTTCATTCTTGAGGTTTCCCTTTTTTATAACACAAGGTCTCTAATTTTAATCACATTGAGGTTTGATTTTTATACTGGCAGTTAGCATCACCTTCGTCTCTGGTTTTTGTATGTAAATTACACTGTGAATGATCAATGGTTTTGATTCAGTGTTAAGTTGTAGGTCCAGAAAAAATACCATGGCCAAATGCATAACAAATTGAAACTCTCAGTTTATGTTTGAATTACCCTTCAGGGTGTTACACCAGCGATGCCATACATATTTACTTATACTTCATTACTTAAAATTAAATGCAGGGTTTTTAATTAATAACATTATTATATCATTCATATTCACTTTATATCCATAATTTGACCTCTGAATAATCACTTTGCCATTATAATAAGCTGATAACATTTAAAACATTTCTTATGGCTTGTTAAATTAATTTAACTACCATAAGTGAAAAAGTGATATTTATCGTGAATTCTGTTGTAATCATAGTTTCTTCCTTCCATTTTTTAATTTTGCCTATTTAGGTGCAACATATTTTTTCTCATATCCCATTTTCCATGCATGTCTTCAATTTTTGTATATTGTTACAGTCTACTGGATTAATTTGTTGTTTTTTAAACTTTTCCCCATGCCTATAATAACAAATAACTTATATACATAAAATATTTTAAAGATATGATGCCCTGACTTCATCTGTGGTGGTATGTGTTGGGATGGTTCTCGCCTCTGAACATTACTAAATCTGCTTAACTGCTCCTTTGTTTCCTGTCAGTTGTTTAATAAATAATTTCAGCAACAGTGGAGTAGGAAGTAATGGCATGAGGTGATATTCATATGGAATGGGAAGATAAAATCACCCATCACTGATCATAGTTGGAGGGAGGTTGACAGTGGTGACAAAAACACGCTATTTTGGGCTATGCTCTTCTTCATGAAATTAGGCACCCACACACAGTCAACACAGTCTGGGTGAGCTCAGTCACATGTTTCTAATTTCATATAGTTGCTATGCAGTGTTAGGTGTTGTTGCTACCCTCCTTCCCTCAACTTTGGTGATTTACAGGTTATTTTGTTTTTCCATGTTATTTAATAATTTGTTAGCTGTCTTGTTAAAAATTACAAGGTCTTTTTTTTATTTCAGAACAAGGCACATCAGAAAGAATATATTTCTCTCCTCTTCTACACAGCAATTGAAGAGAAAACGAAAGGCTTTATAACACCAAAGAAATGGTCTCAAGAAGACATAATGGGTGTATCAGGAAAAACTGAAGGTTTAGGAAGTTTTGCTATAAAAATTTATAATAATTCAGGCAGTGTAGAAAATGAATCGTTTTTAAGTACATCTGCTCCAGGGCTACACTTGTTGAAAGAAACAGTCGTTAAGAATTTGCGCATAGCCACTGAAAAGTATAAAAACAAGAAGTGGATTGTTCTTCCTGGTCAGCAACTAATACGTGGGCCTGATGGAAATGATCAGCCAGTAAATTTTGTTGTCACACAGTTAACAGCCACAGTTCCATTTGAAATTGATATATTATTTGAATCTGACAGTTTTACTGAACGTATTGGTTCTTTGAGAGGTATAGAGTATACACAAGAACTGAAAAAGTGGAAGGAGACATTTGACCAAAAATTTGAAAGTACATTCCACCTCCAGGAAAAAGGCTTTGTGAAGCAAGAGAGAGATTTTGCAAAAGCAGTACTCAGTAACTTACTTGGTGGAATAGGATATTTCTATGGAGCTTCTAAAGTGGAGTCGCCATATACAAGGGGTCCTGTTCCTTATTGGAAAGCACCTCTTTACACTGCAGTTCCATCCCGTAGCTTTTTCCCCAGAGGATTTTTGTGGGACGAAGGTTTCCACGGTCTACTTATTGCATTGTGGGACTTGGACATTGAACTGGACATTATTTGCCACTGGTTTGATCTGATGAATGTTGAAGGATGGATACCAAGAGAACAAATTTTAGGCCAGGAGGCACTGAGTAAAGTACCAGAAGAATTTGTTATCCAGAGAAATTCCAATGCCAACCCTCCAACATTTTTTCTAACATTACAGTTCATCCTTAAGAATTTTGCACATAGGCTAACAGAAGAAGGTCATTTGGAAGTGCTGGAGCGACTCTACCCCCGATTGCAAACATGGTTTGATTGGTTCAACACTACTCAAGTTGGTGACATGCCAGGTTCCTATCGTTGGCGTGGCAGAGATCCCACTACAGATAGAGAGTTAAATCCTAAGACATTAACTTCAGGCTTGGATGATTATCCGAGGGCATCTCACCCAAATTTAGATGAACGACATGTAGATTTGCGTTGTTGGATTGCAGCTTCATCTTCCACACTTGCAGAAATAGCTAAGTTGCTGAATATAAATCACGCAAAATATGTTAATACATTTTCATATTTGACAGAAGAGCGTTTAATGGATGAGCTACATTGGTCTCCCTACACTTCAACTTTTTCTGACTTTGGCTTACATACAGACATGGTTATTTTAAAAAAGCCATCACCTCCTCCATCAAAAAGTGGCCACAGTCATTCTCATAACCAAAACCAAGGAATGGTTCGTGTTGTTATGAAAGATCCAGAGCTGCGTTTTGTGGATTCCTCCTTTGGTTATGTTAGTTTGTTTCCTTTTCTATTACAAATGTTGGAGCCAGATTCTCCAAGGGTTGGCAAAATTCTGGAAGATATAAAACGTCCAGAGCTTCTATGGACCAAGTATGGACTGAGATCATTAGCAAAAAATTCTCCTTTGTATATGAAGTACAATACTGAACATGATCCCCCATATTGGCGTGGTCCTATTTGGATGAACATGAATTTTCTTGCTATTAGAGCTTTACACTATTACAGCGAACTTAATGGTCCTTACAGTGAGAAGGCAAGAGAAATTTATATGGAATTAAGACAAAATGTTATAAAAAATTTAATAAAAGAGTACAAACGAACAGGTTATGTTTGGGAACAGTATAATGATGAAACGGGGGAAGGCCAGAGGTCAAGGCCATTCACAGGTTGGTCGTCACTTGTGGTTTTACTGATGGCTGAGCTCTATTAGAAAGAAAGTAGCAATATTATGATGCACAAATGTAAACATAAATTAAGTGTTATTTGTAACAATAAAATTGATCTCTTTTTCTTATACTGCACACCAATAATCAATAGAGAAAAAAAATCATGAAATGTAATAAAAACTGTATATTTTCTGACAGCCTTCCATACAACTTTCTATTGTTATTGCTGCTGTTACATTGTTATCTCAGATATATTTATTGGTACATATGTAAATATTTAGCATCTGCCTTCAATTCCTTTTTACAAAGAGGGTTACATCCATTTCTGTAAAGTAATCCTTCTATTTTCAGGAGGTAGAAGAATGGGCCTTATATACAATGTTCTTATGAAACATTTTTAAATCCTGTGGGTTTCACTATGTGCAATTGTTGTAAAATGTCTTGGCATAACTTTGTGCAATGATTGGTTGTGAATGAAAAAATAAATTTTATTTTTGTTGTAATTCGACTTCTATGGTTTATGTTTATTTATAATTTTTCATTATATCCTACATGGGCATATCCAGCGAGGTGTTCCCCCCCCCCCCCTCCCAGAAGAAAAATCAAGTTGTTTCAGTACGCTTTGGCGAGTGAAGAACTGGTTCAAGAGCACTAGCTTATGCCTGATGAGTGTGTATCGAAATTTCATGAAAGAACGCCATGAGATAATGACAAAAAAATTAATGTTTGCATAAAAAACTATAACTGAGTTATGATCTTAGTTAACTATAAATTAACTTTAAATTAAGTGGTTGGATTACTATGTTAATACTAGAGTGCACGCGCCCCCTTAGTACTCCTTGAGCGCACGCGCGGGCTACAGGCGTAGCCCATTTATAGGATAATTAATTTTCGGAATCAGACAAAAAAATATATAAAACCGAGTAAGTAATTAATAAATATCTTTATTTTTATCATACTGACTCATAAAATTAACAAAATTTTGTTTCTTAATTATAATTTGAAACATAAACGTAAACTTCTTAAAAATCAAATATTTTTTAAAGGTTTGAAATCTTTTAGTCTTATTTTTAGGAAAGTAATATTTATTATAAAATGGGTTCCAGTGTAGTAATTGAACCAATTATCAAAGTGATTGATAATAATTCATTCTGTTGGTCAGACGACAGACGACAGCCTGAAGTTCGCTACAAATGCGCCTCATACATTTGCTGCATTGCTTGCGCGTCCTGTAAGCCTGAGCCCTGCTGCTAAAAGAACATCGACCAACTCCTCCCCGAATAGGCTTATTATGTTTCAGGGGTTGATCTGCCAATCCTAGAAGTAGTCTTCCTTTCAGTTTTATACCTTTTAGTATATTTTGCTGGGATATACGACGCTCTATAAAAGGTCTTGCAAGATCGAATCCTACTTCTTGAAGATATTGACGACGGATCACTTTCATATCAGGATTGTAAGTCAGATATTATTACAAGACCGTTTATATTCGCCATGTTTACAAAATTGTAAAACAGCTTGCGAGGCAATCGACAACTGTCCCGAGCAACGAGGTATTCTTTAGAGATTTTATCAAAAATATCGACACCGTATTTTGTGTGGTTATAAAATGTGATGATATCAGGTTTTTGAGCTTCACTAGTTGCATAATCAATTTTTAGCGTGATTATGGAGGGTAGACAACATCAAAACTACTTAATTTCGTTTTGTCACTCTCCAGCAACCATCTTAGTATTTGGGCATAGCTCACATTACCCACCATCTAAAAATGACAAAAACATAATACAGTTACATGAAAAATACACAAACAACACACATAAAAAACCAGTTATTGACATTACTTTTTGTAGTATTAATACGTAAAATGTATCATATTTACCTCAATTTTGTCACTTGTGTATTAAATAATTTACTTCCTCCAACGCTCGCGCGGGCTACAGGTGTATGCAGATGTCCGTGCGCCGTGAGAGATAGCACGCTACTGGCGGGGGCGGGGGATAGTACTTGAGGAATACACTGAACGATTAATCTGTAGCGCGCAAAGTTTATATAATATACGACAATATTACACGTTGGGCTACATATGTAGCCCGCGCGTGCACTCTAGTGTTAATGTACTATATAATTTCATAAGCTCATCCACTCACCTCGATAGTTATTGGCTGAAAAATGGTGACGTCATTGGCCAGCCTTCGCTCGCAAAACAGCTACCAGAGATACCATTACAAGAAATTTGAGGTTATGTCCACAATTTAATACCTAAGCACCAAAGTAAGTTTGATTTTGATAGCATTTCATAGTTAACAAAAAACATACCGATAAACTTTACTGTTAAAAAAAACATGGAACTACTTTCCAGGAAGATGTAGTACATGTATAAACCAAAGTTTATACATGTACTAGCTATTAAATGAGTGCTAAGCTTACTTTCTATATAGATTTAAAGGATATTGACTATATAAACGCGATGTGAAACACATTAATTCACTTGATTTTTGCCTTTAGCTGCAACATTTAGTATTTAAAACACGTGAATAAAATATTTTCTTCCTCTACTTATTTGAAGAAATGACAACACTTTTAACAACGATATTCCTGCCGTTAATGAACAGCAAGCAGAAATTGTAGAATATGCAGTGGTTTAATACCTAAGCAACTGAAAACTTGGGACTACATTTCAGTAACATGTCAACATTAACAACATGTAAATATCATATTTTCTTCCTTTTCTTATTTGAATAAAATACAGTACATACTTTATTCAACCAATTTAAAACATAAAAAACAGCTTTTCATTTATTTACTGTAATTTGGGGAGATATTGACACCAGAAGGTGTCCTTCATTTTTCTGTAAGGGCCATTTTATGTCCAAAGAATGATGATGTTTATGAAATTAATGAACGAATTTTTGACATTCTTGAAGGTGAAAGTGTTACCTACTTCAGTTCAGACTCTACTGAAGATCCAAAGAACCAAGACACAGAAATTTATCCCATAAAGTTTTTTAATAATCTAAGGCCTTCAGGAATGCCACTACACCAACTGAGACTAAAACTTGGAGCAATTGTCATGCTACTGCGGAATCTTAACACAAAATGAGGCGTGTGCAGTGTGCAATGGCACTCGCTTGATTGTCAAAGACTTTAAACCATATTTGATTTTTGCTATAGTTCTTACTGGATCTGCAAAAGGAAGTTCAGTATTCATTCCACGTATTAATCTTGCTCCAAGCAATTCTGACCTTCCATTCATTCTGAAACGAAGGCAATTTCCTGTCATGCTTGCCTTTGCTATGACTATAAACAATTCACATGATCAAACATTCAACAGGGTTGGACTTTAACTCTCTGAGCCTGTTTAGAGTCATGGATAACTTTATGTGGGTTTTTCCAGAGTGGGACGGTCAGGTGATGTTAAAGTACAAATCATCAATAACGATTGCCACGGTAAACTTCTAAAAAATTGTAACAGTTTTTACAAAGAATATTGTCTACATGGAAGTACTGGAGCATCAATAAGTGACTAATCGAGCTACCTCTGTACCGAATAAATGACACTTAATTTCCAAAGGACAATAAATTTCTGCAAGGTTGGTAATCCATAATGTATTCACTTTGATTGTAGTTAACTAAACCACCGCTGTAGTAATGGTGTTAAGTAACATGGGTTAAATAACATGTTATCGTGTAGTAACACACTGGAAAGGCATCATATAGTCAGGACTCATCTGTCGGCACAAATCTGTATTTACCGATCTAACACCATTCACATTAAAAAGACATTTTTTAAATTTAGCAAAGTTAACTTTTGGAGTCAAATAAAATTGTATTTCAGCCAGTTCCAGTCAAGAGACCACGACGTTTGAAACAATTATACGAAAGCATGTTTTGTCCATGTTTAATACGTCTATTATTATACTTCTGAGTTCTTCACGCAAAATACATTTTATTCAATCTAACGGTGAAACACAGGTCAAGTTTGTGTTTGACCAGGTCAGGTAAACCTATCATAATATTTGACCCTAAAAACTAGAACTATTCTAGACCCTTGGCGATACGCAAAAAACAGTCACGGGCTTACACTAGTCAATAATAAAAGTAGTTTCCTCAATAGGTTTGAGTTTCATTTTATAGAAAATCATCTTGTTTCAGTCCCCCACACCACTTCCTCGAAAACAATATGAGTTGCCCCCCCCCCCCAGTTCTGATCCTGGATACGCCCTTGCTAATCCTAATATTTCCATTCTGTAGCAAGGTTATCTTTTACTGATAATTTAAATGCACATGAAAAAAATATCAAAGAATGTCAGTATTTAAACTGATAATTTTTGTCAGTTGTTCTTTATTACAGTTAGAATTTTGGATCTGGTTTAGAAAACAGAATATTTTTTTTAAATTCCATATTATCATTGTCGTTGTCTGTAGCGATTGAGGCATTCTAAAGTCAAGAAGAGAATTTATCCATGTGATTATTAATACCTTTACCAACTAACTTAAGAGTATTACCAGAGAGCTTGTTTCATTCAGCAGCACTTCTTTTTCTTGTGCTACCTCAGACTTCAGAGGGCATTTTGGATTCATTGGACAGATAAGGAAATACTTAAGTATTCTTTACACTGTCTTAGTCAGTTATAAATTCCATTTCCTTCCTCGTATTTAATAGATATCTTGTTTCCTATTTGAATTTGCTTTGTTGGATGTTGATATGATATGTGCAGTTGGGAAAAACACTGCAGTCAGATGTTTCTTTGTTCCATGCAGCTTTTTCAGCAGATACTGTTGAAATTCCTTTTATTTTTAAAGTATTGTTTTTATCTTGTATCTTATGATCATATTTCTTTCTGCTGTTACATTTATTGAAATCCTTGGGTGACAAGATTGTAATTACTAACGGTGTTGAACATGTCTCAGTTCTAAACATCTTTAACAATCTAAGGTGTTTTCAGAAGACGAGACAATATCGTTTTACTGCTGAAGTTGGAGCTCGTCCACATTCACTTTTCAGGGATGGTATTTCTCAAAGAACATGTTAAAATTTTCCATCACGTAAATCCATTTGTAACTTCCAATCTTAGAATTACAGTTTCCAGTAACCAATTAATAATGACAGTCACTGAGTGTGGTGGGTGAGCGGTAACGCTTTGGTATTGCATTCCAGAGGATGCAGGTTCGAATCCTCATCCGGCCATCCAGATTTTGGTTTTTCATGGTTTCATCAAATTTCTCTAGGCAAATGCCGGGATTGTTCCTTTCCCATCTCTAATGTTGATGAGGCATAAAGTCATAAACACTATAGTGACAGTCCCTACCGTTTTTTGCATTTGCTTAAGGCTCACATGAAAGACTTATTTTCTCATCTGAATGGTGTAAACCTGTAAAATCTTTGATGCACTTTTTTGATAAATTTAAAACTGCTCAATTTATTCTGCTTAATGTAGCTTCTAGTGTAGTTAATATATTAGTGATATTTTTGTTTATTAGGAATCCAACTGTGTTCAGTGATTAGTTTCAGTGTCAAATTTTTTGGCATGTTTGGTTCAATTTTGCTGGATCAAGTTCAATTATCTTATTTTAGCCAAAAAATTTTAATCCAATAATTAATAAATACTCTTCTTTGTATAAACATTCACTGTTAAAAATTTGCAATACAGCAACAGCCCCAATATATTATGGTTATGATATGTAACATATTATAGTTATGGTATGCGTATTCTACCTCTGGTCACTTGTTTAGAACTTCCTGTAACTTGCTCGGCATCTTCAAGATACTAAAAGTATAATTATTTTGCATTTAAGAGTTGTCTTATTTGTTTCTAGCAGGAAGGAAAACATAACCTCTTGAAGTAAAGAACACAATATACAGTTATCACTTTCTGATTAGGAAAGAAAGTAGTTTGTACATTAGATTTGTGGGTTTAGAAAAGGTGATTGTCGATCTCAGGTAAAGTGCTAAGTGCGAGATGTTATGGTGGAACTGAGAGGGAGGCCAAGTTGAATTCCAAAGAATTTGTGATAGGACATGCTATAGAATGATGAATAAGGTTAGAACCAATTAGTATGGAGGAATTCTTGGTAAAACTGAGCTGTAAGATACCACTATAATTACTTTCTTCCGTGCCAGTTTTTTTGATCTTTCTAATCAACAGCCAATACATTAGAGTATAAGACACTGTAACATGAATTTTTTGGAACTTAACTGGTATAGTACAAATGTAATTGGTCTAGTAACAATATTGACCTATACCTTAGTCACTTAAATATTGCAGTTTTTAATGTGATATTAATTATTTTTATAGTAAATTTAGAAACAAGTCTTAGATAAGCAGCATATCTTTCATACTTATTATGGAACAAGTACAGCTGGTATCATAAACTGAAGTAGACCTGAATTCTCAAAGGGTAAGAAATGCAGTACAAAAACAATATAACAGGGGTGCCACTAGTACTGTGATTGGGACCATTTCTGTTTATTAGACTAATAAATCATCTTGATGATAGTTTTCAGTTAGAAATTTGGTTGTTTGCCAATGACATATTGTATAATAGGATTAAAATGAGAGAGATTTGTGAAAGGCTTGCAGTTTTGAAAGTAAAAAATTGTAGCTTCTTCTGGCAGGCTAAATAGTCCCCACTTATTGTTTCATGCATCCACAAATTTGCACTGAGCCTGGTGGGCGAGCAGTTAATGTTCTGGCCTCACATTCAGGTGGATGCAGTTCGAATCCCCTTCTGAGCATCCAGACTTGGGTTTTCCATGGTTTGCCCAAATCACTCCAGGCAAATGCCAGGATGCTTCCTTTAAAAGGCCATGGCTGACTTCATTCCCATTTTTTGTCCTCAGCCCTATCCCACCTCTACCGATATCGACGAGGTATAAAGCGGTAATAAAAAACAAATTTGCAGCCAGCAGAATTTTAGAATTTAGATCCATCCATATTCAAACAGATTGAATCCCTGGGCAGTCCAGTAGGATTTCATTATTCCTGTTTCCTTCTATAAAGTTGATGCCAAGGTAAATGTCTGTCATTACCACCCTTGACATTTTGGCTGCATGTAATGGAAGTATAGTGAGTGTCCCCTTTAAATCCTATGGTTGTGTTTATTTAAGTTATGTAGGCACCAACTAGAGGAGCTGTATTTTTTTTCCCTCCAATAGTGCTGTTCTGTGCATTGATATTGATATTTTTTCCATCAGTGGTTTATGCTATAATTCAAGCTGTTTTGAAACAAACTTTCAGTTGAGCAATACCCTCCAAATAAGGAGTGGTGTTTCCAGGCATTCTACTTGTAGCAAGTTAGTTGGAATGCATATCCTGGCCCCAGTGCATAGTCTAAGCACTCCTTTCCTTAGCAATTCTTTGAGTACAGACTGAAAATTTATTCTGTAGTCAAACTAGCAATAGAACATAAATGTAGGGTTTGTATTTGCACTGTGCACCCTATTGCACAAGGTATGATGATAGCCACTTCACTTTTTTCAAGTACGTGTTGGATGCAGCTTGACAAATAAACTCAACTGAGGAGAACACATTGGGCAGTTGGTGAGATAAGATATCAATATCCTTATTGGACAGAGTGGTGAGGGAACGTACCAGCGAAATGAGAGCATTGGGTTACAAAAATTTGGTCAGACCATTGCTTGAATTTGGTGGTATAATATGGGACCAATATTTTGGGTATCATATATAGAAGTTGGAGGGGATGCAATGAAGGGCTGCTAGATTTGCCTCTGGAAATTACGGATGTAATAAAGGAGTTGGAATAGGATTCATTGGAAAACAGGAGGAGGGTGAAGAGAGTGGTGGGAGTTTACAAGGTGTGTGTGTTGGTTATGGAGTGATGAGGTGTGGAAGATATTGGTGGAAGAACTAAGAGGTTTGTATGGAAGAAAAAAGATAACCATGACCACAAGCTAGCTAGCTAGTGCTCGACTTAAGGCCGCCACACATGTAGGGGAAACCCACGGGATTTGGACGGAATGGTCCCGGCCCTGCGCGATCCCGGAACGTGTGTGGGCATTTCCTTGAGGCCGTGGCCGCACCCCAGTGGCCCTCTCGTACGACCAAATCCTCACCGAAAAACAATTCTTATTTCTTCGAAGGCCGGGACGGAGGGTGAAATCCTCAGCGTGTGTGTCCTGCGGTTAGTCGGCCTTCGAGGATTTCTCGTAAGTGCCTGCGTTTGTTGCGATTTTATTGCTCTGTTTTGTTTGTACAGTTCCATTTCGTGATGTTCCGTGTTTATAAAAATGTATGAAAGTGAGCCCTGTCAATGGGAAGTGAAGTGCCAGGAATACCACGTCAGAAACAAACGAGAAGCTGCCTACACCAAGCTGGCAGATATATTGAAGGAGAATGAGCCAAATGCAAAAAAAGAATGTATAGTAAAAAAAATCAGCAAAATTAAACCATCAGGAAATGAATCTTTGCGAAGTAATGTGTTGACGTCAAATAACATAAAAAAAAGCGGCTGCAAGAAGATCGCTTTGACGTTGTTGGCAAAACCGTTGCCATGAAATTACGTGGCCTTCCGACCAATCAAATGCTAATAACAGAAAAATTAATTAATGGCACTCTGTTTCAAGCCGAAATGGGCTGTTTAAGAATGCCTTACAATGAGCAACGGTTACCTACTTCCGGCCTTTACTATTCTGCGGGCAGCAGTTCTGGATTATTTTGTCCAGCCCACATCCTTTCCAGCAACACCTGCAAGATAATTATAAATCACCAGCACATTTTGATAAATTACCTCAAAAGAACAACACAGCAGCAATTGTTCTGTCAAATTATAATGCAAATGGTGTCATATGATTTGATTTTGAGTTTACCACACAATATGATCAACTATATTAAGGACTACATGATTTTAAACTAATATTATTTTAATTTAGTTTTTATGTAATTTAAGCTTAATTTTATGTTGTTGGTGTATTTACTAATAGGAATAAATCAATTATATTAAATAATATCAGTGTGTCAAAGAGAGATCTTCTTATAATCTTTGCGAAAAACTTTATAAATGGCCTCGCATATTCCTGGTATAATGTATCCAAGAGTCTGAGGAGAAATTATTGTTGAAGACTTGAGATTTTAATTCCTTCTTCCCGTTGCCAAAAACCGCGGCGTAGCGGTTAGTCTTTCGTGGGGCGAAATTGCTTTCCGCATAGACGTATTTTTCTTTGTAATAAATGGAGTGACTAACGTTAACAGATGAAATAGGTTTCTTCGTCCATCCTCAAATAATTATGAAAATCGTTGGGAAAATACTTCAATTCCGAAAGAAGATTTGTGTGAGAATATTTTCCTCTTTTGATTAGCCACTCTTTGCACCATAGGCTACACTTCTTCTGATGCGCTGTTTTGTTCGAGTTTTAGCGCTACTTTTCGTGATTAACAAACTAACAGCAGTCAATGCGTGAACATCATCGGATGCTACCACCGTGAAGCCAACTCTGAGACCGAGGAAACCTTGAGGATTTTAACGCCCCGTGTGTGTGCAGGCCGCAGGGCGACTTGGATGAAATCCCTGAGGTCTGGCCCGCAGGCTCTTTCCTTGAGGCCCGGCCTCCACGTGTATGGCTACCTTTAGACGTGGGCGCTGAGCCGGCGTGACACCGCGGTGTCTCAGTGGCGCACCGCCGCCGCCAATTGCTTCGCGGCGTGTCCTTGAGCAACACTTAATGACACAACAGCTCGTTTTTTTAAATTTTTCGTTAAATTGAGTGGATAAGTAGGTGTTAAAATGATTGAATTAGCTAAAACTACTGTTAAGAAACTCTCTGTAACTGTGTCTATGACTATCAAAGCCAAACTAGTTTTTGTTGGAAATGTTTGGGAAGTTTATTGATAGAAGCCAATAAGAAGAAAATCGTGAATTCCGATCATGTCTATTGCTTAGCTAACCTAAATGCAGTAAAAAAAGTGAAGTATTTATCCCTGAGTACTCAATGTATGGAGGAAATTAAGACTGGAGACAAAACAGTATGCATCGTAAGAGATATAAAGAAACAGTTGGGACCGAATGAAAAGAAAATTCTGGCTGTCATTGATGCTCGAGAAAACGTGCGAAGAGCAGTTTAGTTGGCTAATATGGAGCATCATCTGTGTCTTGGTCATGGGCTCCATAATCTCATGACATTGGAGGCATAAACAGAGTTTCAGAAATTGAAACGCTCGTAAAAACAATGCAAAAGAGAGACATACCCCTCGCCAGAGCTAGAAGCTAGGAGCGCTAACTTATTCACTTGTTTTTTTTTTGTTCACGTCGTTGACTGCTTTTACCAGTTAAACATGGTTCTTGCGGTTTATGAACTGGTTTAGTTAACACAGCCGCTTGTTTAAGTGTGTTTGACTTATATTTACTACCATTCAAAATGGATAGTTTCGTAAAAAAAAAAAAAAGTGCAAGATAAGTGTAATAGGGAATTTCAACCTTGGTGGACTGAGAAATATGGCATGATTAATAAAGGTGATAAAGCGGTGTGTTTTTTGTGTTCTGGAACAGTGGTATGTTTAACATCATCTGTAAAACGCCACTATGAAACAAATCACAAATCTCTCTGTCAAAAAAGCGAACCAGAGCAAAAAGAATTCATTCCGTGTGCAATTAAAGATAGAAATAAACAACCGAAGTCTATGATTAAGTATTTATCAAGGTTTGTCATACTAGTGCCGCCAGTTTATCTGCTGCAAATGTTATTACTCGGCATGGTAATCCTTTTAGCGAAGGAGAATTTTTGAAGGAAGCCTGGTTAACATGCGCTACATCACTTTTTGAAGACTTTGAAAATAAAAATAAGATAATTCAGCGCATCAAAGATACTCCTTTACCCAGATACACAATAAAAGATAAAATACTAAAACTGGCAGAAAATGTAAAAGAAAAAAAAAAATTACAAGTCGTCTCCTTTTATATCGTTGTGTCTAAACGAAGGTACTGATGTAACTAAATCTGCTCAATTAGCTGATTTTGCTTGATATTGTGTAGTAAACGAGAACAAGGAAGAATTAATTGCGATAACATTTTTACCAACAACTACTAAGGGCACAGATATTTGTACAGTTGATAAAAATTCACTTGCTGAGGAAGAAGTAGACTTAAGCAAAATTGTTTAAATAACGACTGATGCTGCTCCAAGTATGGTGGGCAAAATAAATGGTTTTATCAGTTAATTTCAAACACACATAGGACATATGATTCTCGAATTCTACTGCAGCATACATCAACAAGCCTTGTGTGCAAAAGTTGGATTCACCTCCCTTGATAACATAATGGACGTGGTCACAAAAATAGTGAACTCATATCATCACAGGCTTTAAATAGGCGAAAATTTGATGTCTTATTGGATGAAGTAAACTCGGTGTACAATGGCTTACTGATTTATAACAATGTTCGCTGGTTGAGCGCGATACCGTACTTTCAAAGATTTGTTGATAGTTTGGAAGAAATCAGACTGTTTTTACAAAATGAGGGTAAAATGGAACGATATTCACAGTTGGTGGATGTTATCTGGCTTTCAAAATTAATGTTTATTACGGACATGTGCCAGCATTGAACGTGAAGCTTCAAGGCGCAAACAAAACAATTATCGTTATGCTAGATCTCATTCGTGCTTTTGAGGCTAAACTGCAAGTTTTCAGTAGCGATATTATTTCCGATAATTACAAGTATTTCCAAACTCAGAGATTTGGCTGTACACGAAAAACCAGGACAATTAAAACACACTAAAGAGTTATATTTAGTAATTAATTCTTCAATCGAAGAATTTTCATCGAGATTTTCTCAGTTCAAAGAATTATCAGAAACACACAAGTTTATTAGGCCTATGTATCCAGATGTTACTTCACCTGATAAACTGAACTTGTCTAAATTTGATTTGTTGGAAATTGAAGAAATGGAAATTCATCTGATCGAGTTCCAGTGTAGTTCAATATGGACTGAAAAATTCATCGAAATGAGAAAGGAATTGGAATTAAATGACTATCAAGGAATATGAGTAAAAATGCCAATACCATCATTATGGAAACTTGGAATTCAATTCTAGACACATTTAGCTGTCTTCAAAAGCTGGATTTAGCTATCTTAACAATATTTTCATCTTCTTTTGCATGTGAGTCATTATTTTCAGAAATGAATAAAATTAAAGACTCGCTTCGGAACCGTGTGTCAGATGACTCCACTTGAGCTTGCATTGTGCTGAAAGTAACGAACTATGAACTTAATATAAGCTATTTGGTATTTAATTGGCAACAACAGAAATCGCACTAGTTTCATCTACATAAATGAACACTAAACTGTTGATGATGTACTTGCTTAGTATTTCAAAAATGTATATTTATGGATGCAAATATAAAGTTTTAAGGTGATAGTATTTAGTTTTATTTATTTTCCCATTAATCAGTAAGACACGATTGTTTACTGGCACGCCATAGCTTCAGTCAACATTTACTTAGAAAAAATGGCACGTGGATCAATAAAGGTTCGCTAGTCTATGCTTAGTTCGCCCAAATAAAATTATTTTTATACATGATAACTACAAAGACTGCAAAAATCTGTAAAATTTTGAATATATGAGTGAAAGTAATTTTTTTTCTTTTTGAGACTAAGTAATGATAAAACTTAGTCCACAACCCGATGGTTGGTTGGATCCTCCCGAAGGAGGCATACTAGCCGGCCTCGGTAGCGTAGGGGCTAGAGTGCTAGCTCCGCGTGCCGATGGCCGCCGGTTCGAATCCGGCCGCAGGCATGGATGTTAAGTGTTGTGTGAATATCCTGTCCGTCCTGTGGCGTCCATACACTGAAAGCAATTATAATTACCTTGAGCTGGCTGTATGGCATCCGTTGCCAAATGCCATTTAAAAAAAAAAAGAAGAGGCATACTAAGACATTGTGTCAGAGGTAGGACGCCCTACAGTTTAACGTGGAATAATGATATATACATATAATAAAACCCATATATAAAATAATCACGCCGTCGGCGTTACGACGCCGCCGGCTGAAAATGCCAAGATTTTGGCAAGCGGCGCCCACCTCTAGCTCGACTTCAGGCATAAGGGTGTAGGAAAATTATTTTTAATTGATAAGGTGGTCAGGAATTGAAATAATTTGCCAAACATGCTAAAAAAATTGCATATAAAAACGTCTAAAGTAATATACGACAAAAGTAGATGGGCGCAAGAAAGGGTGTGGGTATATTGCCACCAGATCATGTGCTTCATCACAATTAAATTATATTTCTGATTGGAATTAATATTTTCCCCAAGATAGGATACTGTTTTCTTTACTGGGAATGAATAAGGCTTCGAAATTATATTTGTCATCTGTGCAAGCTTGTCTTGTGTTTGTACTGACAGCAGGCGTCTCTGGTGAAAGATCCATGCTATTAAGCACCATTCACATCAGCACATTATCAATTAATGAGCTCAGAGTGTGTTTACAAAGTTGTAATGTTGGAAGGTTTGAATACACATTGTCTGTGTGCTAAAGCAACTTGATACCCGGTGGTAGAGTCTCATACAAATCACTAGATTAGATGTTTAAACAGTAGTGGTGTCAGTGTGAAGATCTGTGGATGACATTTGCTTATTTTTCCATGTCCAAAAATTTATTTTATACAAAAAATTGAGTTATTTTATGTTATCATTTAGATCTATCAAATAAGGTGCAAAGATGAAGGAAATCTTCTAGCTGCCAGTAGCCTGTAAAGCAGTGGCGTAGCTAGGTCAACAAGGGCCCCGGTGCAAAAAATTTATTTTGGGCCCTCAGGACAGACGGGCGACCTTTTTCTTGCTTTGTGTGCTGGTAGGGGCCCCCTGAACTGAGGATGAAGGCCCTTGAATTATTCTTTAGGGGCCCCTGAGGAGTGGTTGGGGCCCCCCTGAGCCCCTGAGCACAGCGAGGGAGTGAGGGGCTCCTGTGTTCTCGGTCTCAGGGGCCCCTTAGACGACGGTAGAGCTAAAAAAAAAAAAGGTCGCCAGTTTGCCGTGATGGCTCGTGGGCCCTCTAAGCTCTGCTTGAAGGCCCCTAGAGGTGCGCTTAGGGGCCCCTTCAGGTATGCTTGGGGGCCCCCTGAGCGTGAGGGCCCCGGTGCACTGCACCGCCTAGCCCCATAGTAGCTACGCCCCTGCTGTAAAGCTGTACCTCAGTTTTGCCACCACAAAAGCATTAAGTCATTTAGCTGCAAAGATGTCCAGAAGTGCCATACTCTAAATTTCGGAGTGAGCTTTGGTAACATTACATTTTCATATGCTTACCTGAATTTGGCCATGGATTATTGGTTGTTGCATTTATTTAACTGAATAAATCACTTGGTGCTTTATTATTTCATAAGTCTCTTTATCTCTACAGAGTTTGAACTGCATTCTGGAAAGAGGAAATTGTGTTTGATATGCCAATGAACAAGGGCGTAGCTAGGATTTTGTTCAGGGGGGGGGTGGGGCGCAGGCAAGAGAAAACTAATAATATGCATGCTACAAAAGCATTTGTTAATAGAGTACGTTTATATTAATTAATTAATCAATCAATTAATTAATATAATTAATAAATATTACAATTACACTAATAGTAATTTTTCGAACAACTTCATCTGCAATTTTATAATAATTTTCTTATAAAAATTTTCTGTGTACACTAAGCATACGCAGCCAGTTTAAATGGTTCTCTAGCATCGTTGACATCAGCCATGTTTTAACAAGGAGCAGTATAGAGAAGGACTCTGTATGTTACTTGTTGTTGTACAAGCCTGAGCCAAGGAAATTAGGATTGCGTTTTTTTTTTACACAAAAGGATATTACCGCCTCATGTAACTCTTTCATAAGGTCTAGTTCTCCAAGATTTTCTGTTGTCATACCCTTTCCCTTTCATAGTTTATCCCATAGTTCGACTTCATAATCAAAAAATTTTAAGTTATAGTATTTTTAAATCAACCAATAACATACTTAAACTTTAACTAGAATGTAACTGTGGATTTAAATCCAACAATGCGGTATCCCGCATCATTTGGCAGTCTGGAGAATCCTGCAACTAATTAAGCGGATTCGCAATCTGTAAAATGGGGTGAAGACATGTTTCAGTTTTCGTCACCTAGCCTCCTTGTCGTCACTTTGTGGTCCGACTTGTTCTCTACCGCAGCAGTTCCTAATTTTTTTGGCCACGGAACCCTAATTGATAATACATTTTTTGGCGGATCCCCATTTTTATAAGCGTAAGCTGAAAAACCAGTCTCGAATGGGTAAGCCGTCACAAACGGAAACACAACCATGATAGCATTCTCATGGCGCGGTTATGACTCTTTCAACGAACGATTTATTTAATTCTCGGAAGGACACGGAACCCTTGTGACCCTTCCACGGAACCATTTATGAACCACTGCTCTACCGGTTGAATCGCCCCGTTTACCTGTAAGCGTCAAGTTGACATTTCACTCATGGCAACAAATGTCTTCCTTAGTGATCATAAGTAAATGTATTCAGTTTTTATAAGAATAGTTTGTTTTTGTTGTATACATTACTGTAATCTGAGTTACGTCACCCTATTGTAAACCTATGTCCCAGATTGTACACACAAAAAAGATACAATTAGAGTAGTTTCTGTGGACGAAGTAGAAACAATACAAAAAGAAGGTTACAACTAATGACAGCTATTTAAAAATCTATTGAATAAATGATGTGATAAAATTTTTTTGTTTTAAACTGTACTTCATCGTATTTGAGATTTATTTTCAAAAAGTGGATTTTAATTTCCTAATTTACTAATTCTGTAAGATCTATTATAACAAAGTTTTCAAATTCCATATACGTAGACATAATTGTTCAGTTTGAATATTTCAAGAAACAATGTCAAAGATTTTCGTTGAGTGTCTGATGAGTGGACGTCCCAAAAAATCATCTATATTTAAACGTTTATGTTCATCGCAAAGAAACACATTTTAATAACAGCTTGCTTAAAATACAAGGTTCCTGAATCATGGATCATTGCATCAGTTTGATCAAAGAACGACTGACAAGCTTTGGTGTTGCTGTTGAAACTGATGTTATCGGCAAAAGACCTGATGGGACAAGCGTCAGGAAAACGTTCTGCCTTGGTATCTGCAATTGTACTTTTCACATATTGGCAGTTGTCGACGTTTTGTACCCCTCCCACCCAAAAAAAAAGAAAACTACTGAAAGAAATTGAACACACAGAATCAACTTTGACTCGGACGTAGACCTACGAAGAACTGGACGCCACAATTGAAGCACAAAGCATGACCGTAACACTGGTTCATCCACATACTGAGGTGATTTCCAGATTTAATTATATCAAAAAAAGTGCAGAAAGTTAATTTTTTCAAAAAACGAGGAGGTAGAAAGGGTTTTCTCGGCTGCTGGCTATGTATGTAATTCTTTGCAAATAAAGTAATAGTTTCAGTGCTTACTAGATAAGTAGATTATTTTTCAAACTGACATGATTTACTGTAAGGCATGTAATGCGATTTGAAACTGAATACTCACCTTAATTGATTGTTTACTAAATAACTAGAGTTAGATTTAAAACAAAACGTGTAAAAGCGCAATATATAATCCCAAAACACTGCTCCAGAGACGCTATCAAGGAATTTACACAAGGTATGAAAATAGATCACTTTCAAAAATTGTATAGACTCAGCAGGGTGATTGGAACTACGTTGTTGGACAGATACAATACGCCGGACTTTCAAATTGGTTCCAATGGCAGCTGCAGTTCTGGTACAAGTGTTTAAAATATTTTAGCTCTCCGTGTCTTCGTTGCTGCGATGATCTTTTATGACAGACATTACTCTGTTAATATGATCCATACATGTATACATGTCGATCGTCTTTGATTGTAATGCAGTGGCAACAGTTTCCCGTAATCCTGAGTATTCAATCCAACGCATATAATGAATTCTGACTTCATAGCAACGCACTGTAACTGGTAAGCACCTTTCCTTGCCGCATCATTCCCATCTCTAGAAACATTCGAAAGTCCATTGACAATGTCTTCAAAATGCTCGTTAAAATGGCAAAACACGTGTATTATTGAGAGCAGCGGGTCCCATATAAAAGCCAAAATATTTGGCACGTAATTTCTCCGTAAAAAGGTTTCTTGTAAAAAGTTTATGATGTACTATATGGTACTAATTGTGTTCCATATTTCTGTAATTTGATTTAAACTATTTACAACCAGGTTAAGTCTGTGGATTGCGCAATATTTCTCTTTAAATCCCACCAAATCACCCGCTAATGTAGAACACCCTTCATATCCTTGGCTTACACACCTGGCAGGTCCATGTCCTTCGTTTTCTTAAAACCTATCAATTTTTAATGCTATGATTTTTCAATCAACGCCATCAGTTCTATGAATTCGAGAATTTTTTGCGGATTATATTTTTATCTACGTCATAAAAACTGATTTTTAGGGAGAGCTGTTCTTTACCAGCTATGTTATACGTTTCATCTGCCAATACAATATAAGTCTTCTTTGCGGGCAGCATAATTTCACTTTTAAATCTGTGGGGAGATATAACTACATCACATTTTTCTAACCTAATATAATTGATAAAATTGCGATGGAGCAGCACTCCCTGCACACCAGTCTATCTCCTTTCCTATTCCAACCTACTTTTGCCCTTTACTAATTTTTACTTCAAATTCTTTCAGTGCTTCTGGTAAATTATTCATCACTTCTCATGGCAATTTATTCCAGTCCTTACACCATTTCCTACGAAAGAAAATTTTTCCACACCCTTATCCCTGAAATAAAGTTCCAGCTTGTGGTCATGGTCAACCTTGCCCTTCCAAGCACCTCTCTTAATTTTCCCACCAATATCTTTCCATGCTTCATCTCCAGTATAGGCCTTGTACACTCCGATGACTTTCTTCACCCTCCTTCTATCCTCCAATGAATCCCACTCCAGTTCCTTTATCATATTAATTACCGATTGTGTTTTGCGGTAATTTCCAAAGACAAATTTGGCAGCCCTCCTCTGCACCAATTCCTGTATTTGATACCCAAAAATTTGGGCCCCAAACTACGCAAACATATTCCAGCAGTGGTCTGGCCAGAATTTTGTAACCCAATTCCCTTACTTCTCTAGTGCACCCCCTCAACACTCTTTCCAACAGGTGAAGGATTTTGAACCACTTTCCCATTACCTGTCCAATGTGTCCTTCCCAGTTAAGTCTGGTATCAAATGTTACGCCAAGGTATTTCATTTCGAGTCTTCAATAAGTAGCTCCTTCCCCACTTTAAAATCAGGTATACATGCAGAATAGGTGTGATATCTCAGGGTATAGTTCCTACCTGCCGCCTTAGGACAGCGCCACAGGAAAAGAAAGTTGTAGGAGCGCGCGCATTTGAAATATAGATTCCAGTCGAATATCATATACGATCAATAAAATAACCACCGTTTAAATTTACAATTGGAACCATGTTTTATTCGTATCATAAGTGTATTTTAATGATGTACGATGTATTTCAGTAAATTTAAAATGCCATATGTACCCAATCTAATTTTCGCATTTGTTCTGCATTAGCGCCGTCCAGACGCAACTTATACATGGTCAGTAAAATCACGACGTTGTAATTCCCAAGTGAAACCATGATTTATTCGTGTCACAAGTGTACCTTAAGTATATACGATGTATTTCAGTAAATTTAAAAGCCATATATACCCAATCTAATTTTCACACTTGTTCTGCATTAGCGCCGTCCAGACGCAACTTATAAATAGTCAGTAAAATCACGACGTTGTATATCACAAGTGGAACCATGTTTTATTCGTGTCACAAATGTACTTTAAGTATATACGATGTATTTCTGTAAATTTAAAAGCCATATATATCCAATCAAATTTTCGCATTAGCGCCGTCCAGATTATAAATAGTCAGTAAAATCACGACGTAGTATATCCAAAGTGGAACCATGTGTAGAGCTATTTTTTTCCGGTACATAAAAGATTACACCGTTATGAACAATTTGTTCATAGCAGAGTCTCTTAAAATCCTTGTTCTTATAATTTTTATTCTTAAAATTCCACGTAATTTCATCACTTTCATGCAGTTCTAAAGATTTTAATGCCTCTGCTTCACTCCGCTTACGCGACTTGTTAGTTGTCGCCATCTTGATTGTTGAACTCTCAGGCCAAAAGTTGGTCGTGAACAGAGTCCACTATCCTTTGTCTGTCTTGTACCTGTTTACACGATGAGAGTGGACTATCCTGCTATCCAGTGCTGCGCGCACAGCATGATAGTACATTCGCACACTGTAGACCTTTCCTCCATGGTGTAGACGGGGCATTAGTAAGATAAAATTAATCAAAAACTACCTACACTCAAAATAAGCAAATCGAGGCTAAACAATCTTGCCATGTTGACTATGCAACATGAATCACCGCAAAATATTAATTTTGAAGGTGTGTTTTCAGAGTATGCCGCTTTGAAACCAATTGTTTCTCGCTTATTTATCTAGATTTTAAATGTTTCCATTATTGTAATTTTATCAAAAAGTGATTCTTTTGTAAATAACAATAAACTTGTGTTTTTTTTTTTAATTTAGTTAACGTTGAATTTAACATTTTTCATGTGATGACACGATATCCGCCCGGGTGCCATCCATGCTTAGCTATGCCACTGAATTTACCTACGACTGATGTCAGTTTGATTGGCTTGTAATTTTCGGCCCTATTTGTCATTTCTCCTATATGGATCGATATGAGTCTATTCAAGACCATCTTGAGAAGGTAGTGTAATAGCGAATGACTATCAGAGATTATAATTATGACAGACGAATGGACCTAGAATTTTATCTATTAGACAAAATCGAATTAATAATCTGTACCTTTGATAAACATATTATGTCCAGTGGCGGATCCAGGGGGGGGGGGCTAGGGGGCTGAAGCCCCCCCCCACCAAAAGCACCAAGGTCACCCCTAATAACAAAATCCTGGATCCTCCACTGCATATGTCAACAATGATAAAATAAAATAATACTTGCTTATTGAACAATATTTACCGTCATAAGTGTAGTTTCATTTATTTAATTTTTTTTTTAATTAGGGTGAATGGGGAATGCTCACTTTTATTTGACAAATAAAAAATAACTGACATATTAAGATTCCTATGTAACTGTACCGTGGTTAGCCGAAACCACAACAGAGTAACGGCCTTATTACACTAGGCGACTTAGCGGCACAACCAAGAATCTGGTGGCGCAGCCAGCCAGCCACTCGCTCAACCGAGCAGTCTCTTTGCTGTAATCCTCACATTGTACGCGAATTGTGTAGTTGAATATGTCCAGTGAACTACAGAATGTCACTGTGGAAATGAGGGGAAGTGAAAGTGTAGAGAAGACACAGGGGGTAAAGCAAGAAGCATTTCTCATTTTCGTATCTTACCCGGTAATATCAACCTTTACCAAGTACAATAATTAAAAGAAAGACGATTTAGACATTCTTAAGTAATTAAAAAATTTGTCGTCGTCTGAATACAGTTAATCAAAAAGAGTATACATTCCCTTAGCAATAGTGACGATCCCGGGTTCGAATCCCGCGGTAAGTAGGAATGTTTATTCTGTTGGTTCCGACTCTACGTTAAATTGCAGGCCCCTGAAGAAAGAAATTAGCCTTTGACACAATTTCTTGGTACATCTCCCTCGGATTGTCGCCTAAGTTAGATTTTTAGTTTTTGAAGTGAAAACTTCTTTAGGCGCGTTGAGAGATTTTTGAACGGGTAAAATCTTACAAGTTTGCATTACCAATATGCCAATGTTAACGGTATATCAGTTGCGGTCTCGTGGTTTAGGTGTCTGGCGAACGAAAGGATCCCGGGTCGAATCTCTGTCTCCGCTGGGATTTTCGTAGACCATTAACGTGACCATCACCTCTGGCATATCTTGGTGTGTAATATGAAGTATGCCAGAATGCCTCCGTGGTTTGCATTCCTTGTTAAACTATTGGTCCCTTGTACCTGGTAGCACTACCGGGTTAGTTTAAGGCGGCTAAGACAGGGGCCAACAGAAACCCCGTCACCACGTCATTAGGTTCACATGGAATTATTAGTGTATCTGTAGCTTTAAGTACGACGTGTTGCGCGTGATGATAATGTTTTTTCACTTCTGTCGGCAGTCCCCAACGATTTCCAATTTTTTTCCCCCTCTTTGCGATTTCTTAGTGGCGTATGCTTTGATTCTCATTGTAAATGGAGTTTTCTATTTATGCAACCATATCATTGTGCTACTGAAAATCGTGTGTTCACCTAAGTTAAAGAAAGGGGAGGAGGGGAGGAGGATAAGTGGGGCAAAAGTACCCTGGGCTCCAAAAGTAAAAAACGCTATCTGTACCTATGTATTTGAACATTATTGTATCAAAATTTTCTGACTTTATACAAAAACCATAGTTTTAAAATAAAATTTGTCAGAAAAAAAGGGAGGGGGCTGAGATCGCTTACCCAGGGCCCAGGAATCAGCTATAGCGTTTAAGAAAGTGTCACTGACATGGTATGTTAGATAGGATTACCTGGCAGACGGGTGACATCTCCAGTTGAATTTATTAGAATACCTGCAAACACCCACCTTCATTTATGACTGTGAAGAAATATTTCGCCACTGACATATTTGAGGCACAATGACAGAAGAGAGAAAATCTAGGAAAATGGCGTGCTGTACTGGTGCTCATAATGTATTCTTTTTTCAACTATACTATTAGAGACAGAAATGTACAGAGATAAGAATAATTTTGCTACAGAGCACCCTCCACAATTTCCAAACTCATCTGCAATCAAATAAACTGATATGAAATGATATTTTGTTAACTTTCAATCCATACTGTACAGAAAGGATATGGCCATAAACAATAATGATAAAACAATTCATAAGTAAACAATATGAGCAGTAGTTTGGCACAAAATAAAAGTGCAGTACCCTACAGATGTTTTTCTTTGTATTCAGTATTAAACCAGTATTTATTAGGCAGGAAATTGGCCATGGCCTTTGAAAGAACTAGCCCACCATTCACTTCGAGTGATTTTAAGAACTGCTGAAGTCAGGACAGCCAGAGTGGGGATCAAACTTATGTCCTCCTAAATGCCAGAAATGAGCTTTAACCACTCATCCAGCATGCCCTATGGTATTAAAATTTAATTTGAAGTCTATGTTATTACAGACAAAAACCAACCAGACTGTGTAAATGTGTAATTATTATTCCAAGCCTTGCACTGGATAGAACAGTTTGCCTGATGTTTCAAATAAACAGCTGATCACATTAATTACTATCTGCAACACAGTTGGATCTGGTCAGTCATTGTCAAGTTGGATCTGGTCAGTCATTGTCAAGCTGGGAAAGAGCTTTGATGCTAGGGGATATAGACATCATCAAAATAGTGGGAGAGGATTGGGAGCAACAATAGAAAGGAATTCATCCATGGCCTTTACAGGGAACCATCCTGGCATTCTCCTGATTTCAGGAAACCAAACTCTGGACAACTGGGTGATTGAATCACCATTCTCCTTAATGCCAGGGCTGAGTAACTGATCACCCGCCAGTTTTGTTACTTTGTTGCAGAAATTGTAACATGAAAGACTATGAAATGTCAGGAGCCTTTTAATACTCATTCCAGAGACAGGCTTTAGGGCTCAAAACCACAATTCTAGGATTTTGGCACATTTTACTGATGATGGACACAAACTGGGAGATGGCAGATGCCCGTTTTTCATCTCTCGTGTCAGAGTACAATCGAACCTCACTGCTTTTGTAATGTAAATCCTCTTACATCATCTAAAAAAAGACAACAGTTGTTTGGTCACATATCTTACAAATACGAGGGTGAGTCAAATGAAAACCTTAAATATTTTTTTAAATATTATTTATTGTGCAGAAGTGTTACAAAGCTGTATCACTTTTCAACATAATCTCCCCCACGCTCAATACAAGTCCTCCAGCGCTTACAAAGTGCATAAATTCCCTTAGAAAAAAATTCTTTTGGTAATCCGCGCAACCACTCATGCACCGCGTGGCGTACCTCTTCATCAGAATGGAACTTCTTTCCTCCCATTGCTTCTTTGAGTGGTCCAAACATATGGAAATCACTTGGGGCAAGGTCTGGTGAGTATGGTGGATGAGGAAGACACTCAAAATGCAGGTCTGTGATTGTTGCAACTGTTGTACGGGCAGTGTGGGGCCTTGCATTGTCATGTTGCAAAAGGACACATGATGACAGCAATCCACGTCGCTTTGATTTGATTGCAGGCCAAAGATGATTTTTTAAGAGATCTGTGTATGTTGCACTGGTGACAGTGGTCCCTCTAGGGATGTAATGCTCCCAAATGACGCCTTTTTCGTCCCAAAAGAGAGTCAGCATAACCTTCCCTACTGATGGTTCTGTTCGAAACTTCCTTGGTTTTGGTGATGAGGAATGGCGCCATTCCTTGCTCGCTCTCTTCGTTTCCGGTTGGTGGAGGTTTCGTCCCCAGTAACGATTCTTGAATGGAAGCCATCACCTTCTCATTCAAAGCGCCGAAGAAGTTCTTCACAAGCATCAACACGTCGTTCTCTCATTTCAGGAGTCAGCTGCCGTGGCACCCATCTTGCAGACACTTTGTGAAACTGGCGCACATCATGGTGTGCTGAACCATGACTAATCTTTAAACATGCAGCAATGTCTTTTAGTGTCACTCGGTGGTTTTCCATCACAATGGCTTCAACTGCTGCAATGTTCTGTGGAGTCACAACTCGTTGTGCCTGACCTGGACGAGGAGCATCTTCTTCTGAAGTCACACCATTTGCTAACTTCCTATTCCATTCGTAGACTTGCTGCTGTGACAAACATGCATCACCGTACTGAACCTTCATTCTTCGATGAATTTCAATAGGTTTCACACCTTCACTACTCAAAAACCGAATAACAGAACGCTGTTCTGCCCTGGTGCAAGTCTCAAGGGGTGCAGCCATCTTTATACTGATACTGCGACGGTATTTGTGCATCTGCACTATGCTGCCACCTACAGGCCATTCTGCGCGCTGCTAGTAGCACGCTTACCAACTTACAGGATAACGGTGCGAAATTTCGATTTTTTATTACAAATTTAAGGTTTTCATTTGACTCACCCTCGTAACTTACAAAGAAGTATTAATCAGAATAATCATACTTGAACAATATTAGCTATAGCTGAATATATGGTTTACCAAAATTTTCAGTTAGTGTATAGCAATTATCAACTTGCGAAGTCTATAAAATAGCCTTCGAAAACTAAAAAGTAAAATTACAACCTACAATTTGCATTCGACTGCTAAACAAAAATGAAACAGAGCACCATGTGTTACAAAAAACATCAATACCAATCTCCTGTATCCTGATCTACATATGTATTTTTATTGAAGTAACTGTAATTTTGTATTCTGTTGGCATATTAAAAACTTTCCAAATATTAGTCAAGTAAACTATTAGGGAAGAGATACACTAATATTTTACAAAGCAACCATTGCTAGTAGCTTTCAAGGGAGGCAATGAATAAAAAGCTATTTTATTTTCTTATATAAAAGCACCCTCCTATAATACAAACATGTTTTAACTGTTGTTGGTGTTTTTTTTTGTTTATTTTTTAAATGAAGTTACCTTTTTTGAATCATTTATGGTAAATAACAAAAAGTATAAAATTTATTAAAATTGTTCCATATACACAGACGGAAAAAAAAATCCCAACACCAAGAAAAAATTATTGTAGAGTAATGAAATTTGGACAATGCATTTGTCAAGTTAACATGTTTAATTGATTAAATTTTCAAGATCACAGGTTAATTTAAGCTCAAGAAAATGCATTTCAAATGTGAAATACTGTTAAATTAATAGCCGGTGTAACCTCCAGAATTTTGAATGCAAGCCTGCAAACGTGAATGCATTGTGTCATACAGGTTTCGAATGTCACTTTGTGGTATGGAGTTCCATGCTTGTTGTACTTGTGCTGTCAATACTGGGACGGTCAGTGCTGGCTGTGGATGATGCTGGAGTTGTCGTCCAATGATATCCCATACGTGTTCAATTGGAGACAGATCTGGTGATCTCGCAGGCCAAGGTAACATGTCGACACTCTGTAGAGCACGTTGCGAGACAACAGCGGTATGAGGGCGAGCGTTATCCTGTTGAAAAACTCCCCCTTGAATGCTGTTCATGAATGGCAGCACTACAGAAATTCGAGCTGCAGTTGGTACCACAGTGACACAACGAACTGTTAGAAATCGGTTACTTCAAGGACAGCTCCGAGCCAGGCGCCCTGTAGCGTGCATTCCACTGACTACAAGCCATCGCCGTTTGCGACTCCAGTGGTGTCAAGCCAGAGCTCATTGGAGGACGGAGTGGAGATCTGTTGTGTTTTCTGATGAAAGCAGGTTCTGCCTTGGTGCCAGTGATGGCCGAGTGTTGGTCAGAAGGAGGCCAGGGGAACGCCTGCAACCAAACTGTCTGCGGCCTAGACACACTGGACCTACACCTGGAGTCATGGTCTGGGGAGCAATTTCCTATGACAGCAGGAGCACTCTTGTGGTTATACCAAACACACTGACTGCAAATTTGTACGTCAGTCTGGTAATTCAACCTGTAGTGCTGCCATTCATGAACAGCATTCAAGGGGGAGTTTTTCAACAGGATAACGCTCGCTCTCATACCGCTGTTGTCTCGCAACGTGCTCTACAGAGTGTCGACATGTTACCTTGGCCTGCGAGATCACCAGATCTGTCTCCAATTGAACACGTATGGGATATCATTGGACGACAACTCCAGCATCATCCACAGCCAGCACTGACCGTCCCAGTATTGACAGCACAAGTACAACAAGCATGGAACTCCATACCACAAAGTGACATTCGAAACCTGTATGACACAATGCATTCACGTTTGCAGGCTTGCATTCAAAATTCTGGAGGTTACACCGGCTATTAATTTAACAGTATTTCACATTTGAAATGCATTTTCTTGAGCTTAAATTAACCTGTGATCTTGAAAATTTAATCAATTAAACATGTTAACTTGACAAATGCATTGTCCAAATTTCATTACTCTACAATAATTTTTTCTTGGTGTTGGGATTTTTTTTTTCCGTCTGTGTACATAAAGTACTATCAATAAAATACAAAACTTGTTACTAAGCACAGAAATAATTTCATAAAGTTTTTTTTTTTAAATTAATACTGTTAACAGCAACACAATTCTTCTAAATATATTAAATAAAATAAAAAAAAATCACAGAAATACTATTAAAATTATTTCCTGCAAATAAGACAATTTGACTTTTTTCCATGTGTCAGCAAAATCAAAAGGCAATGAAGGTTGTTTAAGGAACAGATTGTTCAGTTACATTCACTCTTGACAAAGGAGCCAAACTTCCAAATTCCAACCGATGTACAGAATTAATGTTATACTGTATATAATCGATAACCATTTTTGTGAGGCTGTTACAACCACTACAAATATCTAAGAGGGGTCGTTCAACATTCAAGCATTAAAAAATACTTAAGAAACAGAAGATTTAAACAAAGCATACAATCCAAAAGTAACAGAGTGAAACACACATAACGCAAATTTTTGTAATTACTCCATTTCTCTTATTGAAAGAGTAAGTAAATGTTACATGGCAACAGTACGAAAATTATCACTTTTACTAATTTTAACAACTTTTACATATAACACTGTTGTGGATGTATATTAACAAATGACATGTTTGTATGATTCGAAATACTTGAAATTGTGGAAAGCCTCACCAAAGATTCTAGTTAAAGCTTGAAAACACCAAAATACAGAAATATATATCCAACAGTAGCATGAATCAGAACCAAATGTAAATTTCAAATATTTTCTTCCTAATAGCTGAAAGAACTGGAGTGATATCTGCAGATTTGGTTTTTTTAAGGGAATGGGAAATTATCTGTATCAAAATGTAGATCTGTATCTTCAGTTGGTAAAAGCATCCTTGAATTATTTCTTTTTGAGACAATAAGACATGATTTGAAATATTTAAAACACACAGACCGAATACGACAAAGTAGTATTGTTTATTGATGTATAGGGAACTAAGGAGGCAAAATACAACAATCATCTCTTTTCTTTTGAAAGTAACTGTAGAACCTTGACCATGGATTTGGATGACTTGCAGTCATTGATTTATATATGAAGAAATTTTTAATCCACAACGGTTATGACATCTCTGATGGATTGTGTAAACCTGGAACATATTACTTCGACTCACACAGTTAATTTCTTTTAAGCTACATTTAAGGAAACTACAAGCTGATAATAGTAATATGATATTAAATTTCTCAAATCAGCCCCTAGACCTGACAGCCAAACAATATACAGAAAGAACCCGATATTAAACTGGCAGGTGGTTATGATGTTTGGAATATATCAAATAGTGTAGAATTTCATAGTTAAAAATGCGATAATCGGATCTAAGTTAGATCATGAAATTGAAACAGTATTGCTTAAAAATAAGCATTTATAAGAGGATAAAAGAGTTTTTTAATTTAAAGTTTTCCTGGCCTCTTGTTGACAAGCAAGTGTGCCAAATACAGTCATCTGATATATTTCGGAAGATATTCTATCCTTACCATTCCAACAAAGAAAGGAAAAGAATTATATAACTATCCAACGCAATGTATTGATATCTAACTGTGAAGAATAACAGTAGCAAATGTCAAAGAAGGCTTACATCTAATTATTTTGTTCACAAGATTTACAATGATTTTAAGAACAGACTGGTATATGAATGTGTTTAGTTTGATTGTATTAATGAAAAGCATTATCAGGCAATCTAGTGACCCCTCAAAGACTTACCTGTACCTAGAAAACAACAGCAAATGTCAGATTTTTAAATGGATATCTAACTTAATGGAAATTACTAGCAAGGAATTTTTGTTTTAGTGGAAAGAAATGAATTGCTCTGCTGTAAGCAATCATTCAGCATGCATGCTTCCAGAAATCCTAATTGCGTCAGCTACATTTCAAAGTCAAAGTAAACTTTATGATAAATAATAAATCAACTAGAATTATTGACAATAAAATTAAAATCTGTATGCAATTAGTGCACTGTTCCCCAAAAATTAAGATGACTGTTGGTACTAAAATTGTTTTAATATAGACATTAGAAAAATAATTCTAGTAAAACTTTTATTTTTAAATAAGCTTTAATTGAAACATTCATAAACGGCTAATTCAGGAATGCATGTGAAATAAAAGTTGATGCCCCCCTCCACATACACAATCTTTCTCACAATACATCATTTCAGTACAAAAAAAGACTTAAATATTAAATCTAAAAAAGGATGTAGGCCAAAGGTAATTAAAAGTAATCAATTATGTTATAAATTCACAGTCATTGCACATAGCATAATTTACTAAATGTAAGGTTGTCAACTTACAATATACATTGCACAACAGCTTGGAATTCAACCTAAATAGTGCATCTTCATAGAGTCATTTAATAATTCGTGAAATGGCAGCTGGTAATGTATTCAAACCTACAGCACCATGCTTAACCTGTTAAGTACCCAAAATAGAATCCAAGAAGTTAAAAGAAACCTAACCTCTCTCCCTCTTCCTCTTGAGATTTCACAAAATAGTAAATATATTCATCTTAAGACACACATTAAAAGGTTTTCAGATGTTATGTAATATACTATGCCATTTTTGCTTTTATTTCTGAACCATGAAATACTCAGAGGCAATCCTTTCTACCAATGAACACAAACTTGTTACAGAATAAATGGAACTTATTAATACAAACTTTAGTCTTCCATTTCAAGTGTGCAAATATTATTAGTGGCGCATCTTGTCGATAGTGCTAAACTTTGTTACACGGGGAAAGTATAAAAGAACTCAACGAATGGTCAGCAGTGACAAGATATTTAGAAAAGTTAAAGTACATAACAGAGAAGTTTCTGCACTTTATTAGTACATTTTGTTTGATAGAAACTCAAACTAAAAATTAAAGCACCTAAGATTTTGCTTTATATCTAGATTCCTTGTAAATTAGTAATGTATCAGGCAAAACCTTGAAGATTTTTTGTATTAGTCACATGAATAGTAATAAATACTTTGTAGGACATCATTTTGTGTCTGCAATGCTTTCTTCATATCTCATGGTGTATTTGTTAGTACTGAAAGCGATGGTCATGCGCAATCGTTTATCACTGACACATCAAATACATATTTCTGTATTCAAGTATTTAAAAATTTATCTCGGTTATTGTTTGCAGTTATTATAAGCATGCAACTTTATAATACACTACAATACTAGTAAGTCAAATATGAAGCTGCCATTCCTCCAGACATAACACATTTTCCAAATATTTTACAAAAATATTTACAAAAGTGTATCTTAATAAATATTCTCACTCATGTTTAAATGCCAATGTTTTATACAACAAAATGGCGATAAACAAACAGATTATCTTCACATATCCTTTGTGAAGCTGAAAGTATATAAATAAATCAAGGAAAGCAGTGGTAGATAGAAGCATTTCATTATTACTGCAAGCCATTCAAGTTAATTGCAAATGTATTTCTATAACTCATTTATTTTGTTCTATTTTGCGAATTTAAAGAGCCATCTTAACATAATATCAATTCTTTCTGAATTTCCATTTGAAATTAATAAACAATTTGTTTTACACATTTGTCAAATTGTTTCCTGATAGACTGCAGTGATAAATATAAGTAGTATCACATGTTATCTACAGATAACTGTGAAAAACAGATTTCTTTTAATTATCTCTCTCAATATTACATAAAGCGAAGTTTAGTGCATTTAACACATTAAGGCTCAGATTATTAAACCTGTGCAGTCTTTATACAAGCATGCAACATGGTCCTTGCATTCCTCCCAGAATTTGCATTGTGAACTAAGTTGTATTATATCATCCAATGTGGAAGTAAATTATTAGTTCTACTGCAAAATCTATTCAGAATGTTTTCCTGTGGATCGCTCGATGGCCCTCTTCATCATACTCTCTCTTTGATACCCACATTTTTTTAAACGTGTCAAGAGAAGCGAGAATGGAACCACCAATCCATGTTGAGTACATACGCTCCTGTGGCGCTGATATCTGAAAAGATTAAAATATGATTTAGCTTTGCTGTCAATTTTAAGAGAAAAGTTATCAGAAAAAAAATACAGAACTGATGAAACTTAAACGTGTGTCTCCCAATATTTCACTTTGCAGCCACAACTACCTAGTGCAGACCACTGGTGTATGTGTGTGGTAGTAGACTCTATTCTCCCAACGTGCACTATGGTGGTTGCATGTTGATAGCTATGGGGTGTGGGAGATATGATGGTTGAAAGTAGTAGACCTAGGGCGTTTTCATATTTTGATCAAAGTGTACTATCTTTGGAATTTTCTAGAATGTACTAGAATTTTCTTGAAAGTACTAAATTATTCTGGAATATTTTTGAATGAACTATCTGATTTTTCAGCTATTAACAAATTATATGCAACATATTTAGTGTGTGACGCAACTGAAGGGACTTTCACTGACAGGTTGCTGAATTCCTGATGAACACGAACAAAGTTGTGGGCACCAACTAGTAAATCGATAACATATGAAAAGCAACAAGACTGGGATTAGCAAAAGATTAATTCCTGTATGACCAAACTTAATGCTGATTACAAAATCACCCGATTCCACAATGGTTTTACAGCTTGTCCCAGATGAAACCACTTAAGTCAAACTTATTTCTAGGTAGAGAATTTATCTGCCTGTAACTCATGAAAGCATGTAAATTAGTGTTCTATTATTTGGATGTTTAAGCAAATTTAAACAGCTTTATTATTTTAAGCGTTCTTTTAAGTAACAAATATTCCACTACGATTTTTTTTTTTTTGTTATTCCAAAGCCTTAATTCAAATGAGTAAATCTTGTGTAAAATAAATGCTTCTTTTATGTATAAATTATGTTACACCTGCCACATCACTTCTGATAAACTGATCCAAATTCTCTCTTTACATAATAATAAAATAATAAGGTCATTTGCATTTTTTGAAAATTTAGTGATGCAGTAAAGCTAGATCCAGTATTTTATTTTTAACAATGATAAAGTTAACAACTTAATGCAACTGCTTTATCTGCAACAAGCAGTTCTTTTTTTTATCTGCTTTTATTGTTGTGATTTAGTGGAAGAATCTGACATGTTTTACATATAGTCACAGATCTATAGTAGATCCCCTTCTCAGGGTCCAAGGTCATAGCAAGCTGACATGAATTGTCTAAAATACAAACTTAAATTCAACATAATAAAAACAATCCCCATATTTTGTTAAAAGTCTTAGTCTCAAGTCTAATGCCAAAAGTAAATAACCTAAAGATGGCCGAGCAGTGCAACAGTGGTGAATGAAAAATGGCAACATGGGAAGGAAGTCACTGAATTGTAAGCTACAATTTTATTCTATGTCAAAGTCTCTGACAAACTTTTTACTCTTCAATGCCAGGATTGCAGTAGTGATGACATTGGCTGTCATGTGATGGGAAACATAAATGAAAATGGCCAGCATTTATTGGAACTACGCGCTTCATAATCCCTCAGTGTTTCTAACACCTATTTCCAGAACAAGCCTGCTCACAAAGTTCCATGAAAATATCTGAGATCAGGTCAATGGCAACAACTCTACTTCATCATCACTAGGAGGCGATATTTGCATGATGTCCTCCATGCCAGAACTTATCGTAGTGCAGATTGCCACACAGACCACTCCATCGTTAATGGCCGAAACATGTATAATTCTAAAGGAGAACCATTCAGCATAAAGTAACCACAGCAAAATTAAGTTTAACATCACAGCCACTCCTGGTGTCACTCCACACAACACACAAACAGTTCTCGACTGAGGTTAAAGAGACACTCAGCCCTGCTTCACTGCAAGACACAGCGCAGAAGACATGTGGTTTCTTGCTTGGTAAAGCTTTTAAAAACTGCTTTAAGCACTTTTGAAACATAAGATACATCTTAGAACAACTGGTTTGATGATTATGAGGTAAAATTAAATCCATATATTGAACAAAAAGAGCAGCTCAAACAGCTTTTATCAATAGCCCTAGCGAAAATGCCAAGTTGGCACACAAGGACTCTAAACCAGATCTACAGCATATTACACATTGTTATGCGAATGAGTATTGGATGAACTTCTGCAAAGCTATACAGCAGTGCTGTGAGATTGGGGACTTTTGTGGTATGTATCAAGGCATCAAGGGCACTGTCAGGCCCACAATTAGGAAATGTGCTGCACTGAAGGCCTTAAGTGACAAGCAGAAGCAGTTGGAAAGATGGTCTGAACACTACATCAACCTTTACTCTGGGGCAGTCAAAACAGTTTCCAACATTTCCCATCACATTAGGGCCCCGTAATTTACCTTCGCATGATGAACATCATTTGTCACTGAAGGGATTCAAGGTGGGAAAAAGTACAGGCCACGATAACTTACTGGCCAAAATAATTATACTTGGCTGTCTCTTTCCCATTATATACGAACTAATAAAGCACACAATACTGCAGGACATGCAAGATGCAGATATAGTTACCCTACATAATGGCAAAGGCGATAGAGATGGCTGCAACAATTACAGACGAATATCCTTGCTCACCACTGTTAGTAAAGCTATTGCTCAGGCTGCCTTGACAAGACTGGAAACTCTTGCCTCCCGTGTCTACTCAAAACCACAGTGCAGATTCCAAGCCAGCCATTCCACAATGGATATAATCTTTACCCTATGCCAACTTCAAGAAAAATTCCTTGACCATCTTATGCCTTTACACGTGGCTTTTCTCTATCTGAATCAAACCTTAGATACTATTAGCAGAACCGGCCTTTATGATACCTTCCACAAAATCAATTCAAGTCTATTAAAGGCTACTAAACAGCATTTTGACCCGATTTTATGTGAACTTCTCTATGCTTTTGTTAATACAGAGGACAACCTCCAGGCGGTGATCACCAGATTTGGTTGTGCATGTCATCTATTATCAAGGACACTAAGAGGATAATTGCCATGGCTCAGGGCACTGACTGTCTCCCGAAAGTAGCATTAGACAGCTCCACTCATAAAGTCATCAAACATTTCCGCTATCTTGGCTCCATCAATTTACCCAACTTGTCCAATCACAAGCAGATTGATGCATTAATCAGCAGAGCTAGGTGACCTTTGGGAAGCTGCCCACACGTCTGGAGAAACTGCAAGCTAACGATCTACACCAAAAACCTTGTACATCTTGTGTACCAGACCTGCACCCCAAACGTCTTAATGTACACATCGGCAAGAGAGACAGCTGAACGCTTTCCATATGTGCTGCCTGCCAACAATACTTGGAGTAACGTGGCAAGACAGACTGAGCAACTAGAATGTTCTGTCCAAAATGAACTGTCACAGTATTTTGCTATTCTTGCTTTGATCACATTCTTGGAACAGACCCTGAAAGATTGCTGCGTAAAGTCATGCTCAGTCTGATTGTGCAAATTACAAGACTTGTGTGGCTCCAAATGCTAAAGTTTAAAGATTCCTGCAAATGTAGCTTGGAGAGCTTTAGCATTGGCACTGCAAATTGGAAGGCTTACACTGGCATGAATCCCATATGGCGTCGTCATATCGCCGCTGGCCATTTCCAAATTAGTATTGTTTTTTGTGGGACCTCATTTCTTTTTGTATGTTGATCGCTTATTCTGTGTTGTTGCTTTAAAATAATTGTTCCATTTGAAAATCTGTGGGTAAGGACATTTTAAAATAGAAATATTATCAAGGGTCTGATACAAACAATGCTCATGCTCTTCGCAAAAAATGGATGCCTCTCTTGGGTGAGCTTGATTAAACTGCTATCTAAAGTCAACTTCCAGTAGTTTCCAAACTAAACATAAAAACAAAATAAAATTTAATTTGTTAGTTAAGCTTGCTAATCTTTATGCACAATATAAAATAAAAATGAGTCATATCACAAAGCAATTAACCTGCAAATATGCACCAAACACTTCACATCTGTGGTTGCCATTCGATAAACACATGGAAAGTCACCAAAATTGTAATTTTCTTATGATTTCGGGTGAAACCATATACGTGTACCTAATTACCAGTTGCTAGGCCCACAAGATGTGTAATGGAATTATGATGACATAGTGTTGTAGTGAATTAACAATTTTGAATTTCACTAACTTCCAAAGTAAAGACAGGAACAAAGTAAGGTTTAAAACTTTACTGAAACTTAGTAAACTCTTTCTATAGTGAAAATGGGAGGTATATTAACGTATTAGGGCAGAAAGCAATTTCATGTTTGGGGTAGATATTTGAAAATTTACCCATTTTAAAATTATCTTCTAATCTGGGAGTAAAACTTTATAAGTGTACCAAATTTCACCATTGTAAGTCTATAGGAAGTATCTTACAGTGAGTGAGTAATAAAATTTTTGTAAGAATAACTTCCGAACTAAGAACAGGAATGAAAAAAAATTTAATGGCCTCTCCTCTCCCTTATGATTGCTGATATTTTATGTATAACAGAAATATGAGGTATGTAGCATAACTCAGACCAAAGAAATTTAGGTGAAAAATGGCCCAAATTGCTTCGAGAAAAGGGTTCTTAGTGTCTCAGTTGACTCGAATTGGTGGACGCACTGCTGTGCACCCAGATCGTGTATAATGAATTGGATTTCTTGTAACAGATCAAAAGTCTTGAGGATAAATTTGGTTGACTAAAAGCATATTAGGCAAGCAGAAATTATCAGTAAAGTAGGCTTTACACTTACCATGGTTAAAATAAGAAACTGTTACAATGCTGAATATAAAAAATTAACTTTGATCCAATTTTGATGCTATAAAAATACATCATCAAAAAGGTAAAAATTGTGTCAAGCAATTATTGTTAAACAAACTGCAGTGATTAGCCCCCTCCTAAATCACATGGTTGCGATATTAAACTAAATAACTTACCCTAATTTTGATATCCTTCGGTGCCAGTTTTCTTATTTCTGACAATAATCTATCTCCAAAGCCCTGAAACATTTAAGCACTGAATATATTTGTTGCACTGATGCAAAAGAATGTGCATCATTCCACTCACATTCTTGAAAAACAATAAAAATATTAATCATATTTAAAACGGAATACAATAAAACCTTGAACAATGTAGAGCCTCCTGATAAAACAATGTTTTGGAAAAGTACTTTTCGAAGATCTAAATCTGATTTCTGTATAGCATAAAGCAACACTTCATGAAGACCTTCATATTCTTCTCCAATGAGGTCTGGTCTAAATAATACTTCAGGTGCACGAAATCTTGCTGGACCAATCTTTAAAAAGGGAGGTAAAAATTACAAGATTAATATGCTTTATTTGTAAATAATGGAATGATACCATATTACTATGATCCTTCACAAAACCAGTCTTACCTCTAATGTACTGCCATCAGGGAGAATATACTGATATTTCTCTGTTTCGACTGTTTCTTCTTTCTGAGGGTTGTTGGCGAGGTAACATGCTTTCTCTTTAATCGTCCTCACTATTTCAAATTCAGCCGTTGTATAAAAGTTTACACCTTCTTTCCGCAACAATAACCTGTTTAACAAAGAATGCTTTAAAGAACTAGCACTTTAATTCTGAAGAACAAGAATTGCTGCACATTCATGTAACAATTCTTCAACTCTATGTTACCTGCACTGTTATTCAAATATTTAAGCTATGTTTTAAGTACCTAATATTATTTTGCTAATTAATTTATATAAAATTTTAATAGCTTAACAGCATGCAGAATAATTCTTCACCATGTATGCTGTGGATGCCCTATACCATCCAGAAGGTAACTTTGTCAATTAATTTAAGATATTAATTAAAAGACTCATTCTATGAACATAATTCAAATGGCATAAAATAGGTACATGGATAACATCCTTCTTTTGAATATTATATTTTTATTTAGTTTCATTTACAAGGAAAAGTATTTCCTTATTTACTAGACTATCATTATAAAAATTGACAATAGATTTTAATATTTTAACATTTGTGATGGGAGCCAGTTTGCCAAGTACTCTACCAGTCACATAACTCTTTCTTCACTAGGACCTCCAAATTTTGAGACTATTTAATGTCTATGTCACTGACTTAACGTAACTGGTGTGTAGAAAGATATACCATCTTATGTTGGAACAGGAAAATTCAGAAATTTTGTACCATATAATGATCAATTTATGACGACGTTGTGAATATTGATTATTTCCAACTCATCCTGTGGAATCTAATCAGGAATCACAAATAAACACAAATGAATGTGCTACATTCACGAAATCCCAGCAGATTGTAAAAAACTATACTTAAAGAAGCAAAACTGCTGACAGTGACCAAGGAAACACACTGAAAGAAACGAAGTAGAATAATAATAGTAATAAAAACAGAACAGGTTATGGAAGGATGGGAGAAAGAAATCAAGAAATGTATTTTTTTTTTAACTTATTGCTTTACGCCTCGTCGACTGCTAAGGTCGTTAGAGGCGGGATGGGACTGGGCACAATGAAAGGGAAGGAAATCGGCCATGACCTTTTTGAAGGAAGCATCCCGGCATTCGCCTGAAGTGATTTGGAGAAACCATGGAAAACCCAAATTTGGATGCCCAGATGGGGATTCGAACCCGCGTCCTCCCGAATGCGGGCTTCCAACATTTACAAGAAAAACAACCTCTACATACCATACCTTGCTTTTGCGGATGATTTGGCGATAGTAGCAGAAGATGAAAGGATTGCCATTAAACAGCTTGAGATACTCAAAGAATGTGCAGAAAAGTAAGGTTACAAATCTCATTCAAGAAAATTGAATTCATATGTTCAAAGACAGAAATAGCAAGTTTGAGAACAAACTATGGTAAAATCAATAGGGTCCCATACTTTAAATATCTTGGAGAATTCGTCGAACCGACAGGCCTTGAGAAAATATCGCAGCAAAATCACCCCCAAAAAGTAAAAATAAGCATTAGGGTTAGTGCAAAATCTCTACGACAAAAAATCCATGTCAAGACAGACAAAAATTCTGCACTACAACACAATCATAAAACCAACAGTCCTCTACGCAAGTGAAACGTTAACACTTAACAGAAAACATGACCTTGAAGAAATAAAAAAGTAGAAAAATCATTAGGAAAATTCTAGGAGCAAGACTCACTAAAGATGGTTACAGACTACAATCAATCAAAACAACAGAAAAGTTTTCAAACATCTAAATTGACATCAAGTAAAGGCAAATCAAATTCTTTGGTCACCTTAAGAGGTTACCAGAAAATCGAATGACAAAAAAGATAATAGATTTTGTAACTTCACTTAAAAATCCAACATCTTGGCTGAATGAAATTTGGAAGGATCTTAAAAGTGCAAACATAGGAGCAACAGACATCTTAGAAAGAGACACCTTCAGACACAAAGTAGGCAAATGGGAAGTTATAACTGAACAACCAAAACAAAAACAATAAAGACCAAAGTGGTCGGAAGAATGCAAACAAGCTCTTTCGGAAAGAATGAAAGGCTATTGGAACAACAAGAAGAACTCAAATAAAACTTGATAGCGTCATTTGCTTAACATCTTCCATTTATTGGGAAAATTTGACAATAACAATAATAACAAAAACAGAAAAACCAGTGTACTAGACCACTACTGTGCAAGATTATCACTGTTGTTTGGAATATCAGTATTAGCGTGAATCAATTACAGATTCATGACTAATTTGCTATTAGGGCCAGAAAGGTGTTCGACACACAAAAAGTCAATCGTAGGAGTTAGAAATCAAGATGCAGCAAAAATAAGTAAGAAATGGAAAAACATCTTTTGATAGTAAAGTCATGGGTGACTGGAAAATAAAGAAAAGCCTGAAAGAACAAAGTGAATGAAAAATAAAGACAATAATGAAAAATATATAACAGAACTCAATATTAAAAAACATGTCAAAATAATAACTGTGTGAAGTCATAAAACCCAGCGTAGCCCATCGCGATTTAAAGAACTAAATGCATATGATGTAAAAACATTACTTGATAGGTAGAGGGTTACAATTGGCAGACTTTCATTACCAACATGTACTACAACATTTTTCAAAACAAAAATATAGTCAATTATTGGGAATGAAATATTCTGCCTCCTTTTGGCAGCTGATTTTAAATATTTCTCCGAGGGATCAAGTTCCAAATGTTAGTAAGTTGAACAGCTTTAGGATCTATAAAAACATCTACAATTTAAATTCCTAGGACATGGGGATAATTATGGCTTTACCTTTATTGCTATAAACAAATGCATGAATAACATTTTTTCGAACTCTACGAGGGTGGTCTGAAAAGTTTCCGACCTGAACGATAAGATGGCAGCACTCGTAAATAACGGCTAATGAATTTCGTTGTTTATCTGTTGACAGTTACTCATCAAAGTTTCAGCCATTTTGGACGCGCAGTTGTTATGTAACAGTCATTTGAGTGAGTTGATGTGAGTGTTTTTGAGAAAATGGACAAAATCGAGTATCAAGCTGTAATTAAATATTTGTTTTTGAAAGGCAATACGCCTACGCAAATCAAAGATGAGTTGGATTCTGTGTATGAGAACCATCACTTACCACAGTGAAATTTTTGGCAGCTGAATTTAAACATGGCCGTAAGAGCTTGGGAGACGATGAACGTTAGGGACCTCAAAAAACTGCAACTACCGACGAAAACATCGCCAAATTTCACCAATTGGTGCTAGACGGTCGCCGAATTAAAGTGAGAGAGATAGCAGAGGTTATTAACATTTCAAAAGAACATGTTTGTTACATATTAAATCAACATTTAGGTATGAGAAAGCTGTCTGCACGTTGGGTGCCGCGTTTGCTCACATTAGACCAAAAACTTGTTGGAATGAACATTTCCAATGCTCTGTTGACACAGTTTAGGCGCAATAAATCCGAATTAATTACTGTAGATGAAATTTGGATACACCATTATATGCCAGAAACAAATATACAGTCCAAACAGTGGGCTGCAAAGGGGGAACCAGCTCCAAAAAAAGCAAAAACTGTTTTTTCGGCTGGGAAAGCGCGGGCAATTTTTTTTGGGATAGTCATTGAGTTATTTTAATTGATTACCTTCAAAAAGGAAAAACTATTACAGGAGCATACTACGCATCATTACTTGACAAACTGAAGGCAGAACTTCCGGAAAAGCGGCCACATTTGCAGAAAAAGAAAATCCTGTTTCACCAAGACAACGCACCATCTCACACCTCAGCGGTTGCCATGGCCAAAATTCACAAATTACGGTTTGAACTGCTTTACCATCCACCTTACTCACCAGAACTAGTCCCAAGTGACTTCTTTTTGTTCCCTCATCTAAAAATTGCGCTCGGTGGACAGAGAGTTTCGTCAAATAAAGAGGCAATCACCTTCGAGAACAATTATTTTGCAGAGAAAAACACTCGAGTACTATTTGGACGGGTTACAGAGATGGGAGCATCGCTGGGAGAAGTATGTAGAGTTACAAGGAGACTATGTTGAAAAATAAAATAATAAATTCAGAAAAAATGTTTTTTATCTTTGTTAGGTCGGAAACTTTTCAGACCACCCTCGTATACTGAAATATGAACAGTACATCATCAGTGGAAAGTAAAGTCGCACAATAAGAAACTAACAAAGTAATGAGAGCAACAATGGTAACTACTATGAGAGTGGAGACTTTCCCGGCGTATTGATGCAGTGAAATCTTCACGGGAGTGCTGCCAGATAGTGTTGTAAAATGACGACTGGCTTAGCAGGATGGGTGACCGGATGTGGCTCCACACGCAGTCCGCAACATTGATACCCTCAGTTGGCAGAGCGCGCATTCCAGTTCCGCCGTGTGCTGATCGGGTGTCCTGGCAATAGTCGGTACACAGAGTTAGATTTTCGTCGGCAGCTAAGCCAGTCTGTATTGTGATTTCAAGCAATAATATCTAAAATAGACCTGATGAAGACAACCGAGCAGGTTGTCAAAATGTTGTCATTTTACGACCCTATCCGGCTGCACTCCCGTGAAGATTTCACTGCAATGGTAACTACTTTTGGAAAGGTATGTATAACAGTTATAGAAACTCCACATACTCATGAATGAGTAATGTTAGGAATGTGTCAATTAGATTTGAAAGCTAAATGAGGAAAGGGAAAATAAAATAGAATTCATTTTATCATATGTGCTGGCTACCTCTACAATAATCACATTAAGATCATTCACAATTTATGGAAAAAAGGAAATAAAAAAACTGACATCTAAACAAATGACAAGAGATACATAGGCAGGAAAGGGTGCTTGTTAATGTAATATCTAGGTTAGAGAGAAAGGATGAAACTATCATGGCAGAATGTGAGGAATTAAACAATTGACATGAGATAAGCAGGAAGAAAAGGATGCTTTTTAACATAATATCAGGGTTATATAGGAAGGGCAGAAACATCATAGTGGAATATGAGGTGAAATGTGGAGAAAGGGGCAGGGGACAGAAAAAAACATGCACACAAATATATTTGGGGGAGACAAAGCACTTTCTCAGTAGCAGGTATGGTCATGTAGTTATATCTCCAAAGTGACTCTGGTATGATGTAAGGCACTAAATGGTAAGGATAGTGGGAGAAGAATTTTGTCATAGAATTTAGGGAGTCATGTGGCGGGTTGGGATGTGACCACATCTTTCCAACTGCCATATGTCTCGCCTCCCACATGACTAAGACTAAAGTCGAAATATTGTGCAATTCATTTGTTTTTGTGTTTTTACGTGTCTCGCCCTCCTGCCTTCATCTGTGGTAAGTGACGGGTAACTGTTTATTTTCCCTATCCTATCTTATTTTCAGTGCCTCGCGGCAGTTTCTTTGTTTCCTTTATCCAATTTAGGGAGTCAGTGATGTATATACATATACATCTTCCTGCCGCAATAGGCCTTACTGCAGACCACAACTGTCAACATACCTGCTTCAGTCTTACCACAGCAGAAACTTTTCCTCTATTGGACCTGCCAATTGTACACTTAAAAACTTCATTTGCCAATTTACCTGTACCAGATCTTAACTAGTACTCACAACTAAACAACTGTCCATTAATATGAATGGCCAAAGGCAAGCAGTTTACACCAGCAACCATTTAGTTACAGCCCCTGCCGGTTCTCAAATTTTAACAATCTTAACAACTGTTCTACAGCGAGAAATATTTAGAGTCTTTCTTAATACCGCAATCTCTTTTGAACTCTGAAGATGGGAACTAGCCTTCCAAAACGAATGAGAGACGGCAGTGTAGAAACAGCAAAAACATGAACATATAATATATGGACATTTTTTAGGTTAAACCATCCAAGAATAGAAAATGAAGTGGACAGTGTGGAAGTCACAGAAAGATACACTGGTCCCACATAAACATTCATAAGGGAACAATAAAAACTTATGAACAAAAGTTAAGAAAAATAAACAAGCTAAATAGAGTTTAGCTTTGTTTATGGCTCCACAACTCATCGACACTGAGTCATAGAGGCGGAAAAGGACTGGAGAGCAAGGAAAGGAAAGGAATTCAGCCATGGCCTTATAAAGGATTTTTTGTTTATGGCTTTACACCTCGCTGAGGTCATTAGAGATGGGAAAGGACTGAGGACAAGGAACAGGAACGTATTCACCCATGGCCTTTTGAAGGAAGCATTCGCCAGGAGTGATTTTGGGAAACTATGGAAAATCCAAATTTGGATGCCCAGACGGGGATTCAAATCCACATCCTCCCACATGCAAGGCCGGAGCATTACTGCTCACCCATCACGCTTGGTGCCTTTTAGAGGAACCATCCTGGCCTTCACCTGGATCGATTTTCAGAAACCATGGAAAATCGAACCATTGCCCTCCCCAATGTGAGGCCAGAGCATTGCTGCTCACCCATCAGACTTGGTAATAAATGGACTGAAAGTGTTACGAGTGATATACCATACAATGGACGTTAATAACAAGAACATTGAAAGAATGGTTGATTTACCAGTATATAGGAACTGTTCTCAGGCTTCCAACAGGGGAGTGCATCAATTTGACAATGTTTCAAAAATGTTCACCGATTTTACCTTCTGGCAAAGTATCGGATCCTGGAGCACCTTCTCTTACACAGCCCATGGTGGTCAATGGCTGCCACCGATGTCACAGATTATGTGCTCCGAGTTGTAACAGTCCAACACAACCTTTTATGATTTTAATCTTAGGGATTAAGTATAGAGAGATGAATGTTGATTAATGATGAATTTGTATATTTTCCAGTGAATGAATATCATTTTTATGGAAAGAGATTGTGTAAATTAAGTTTAATAAGATCAAAAACAATATTATATTTTAATTGAAAATTTTTAATTATAAATGTTGTATAAACCATGGTGGGATGGCAATTTTCAGCTATTTGGAGTGATTTATGTTGCTATTTTATCTTTAAATACAAATAAATAGCTTTAATTTCCATTTTAAAGTGTTTCCTAATGATTGTGAATGCTTTTCTAAAAGTTATAATTGATTTAGTATGATTTTGATTGTTAGATTAAATGTTAGCGCTCGAGAACAGTTAAGCACTTTTATTTCTTTTGGGAGTGCTTCTCTAGAGCTTATTTAAACACGTGGAGATGGTGGTCATAAGAAGTTTTGTTAATTGTTTTTTAGTCATCAAATAGGAATATTTATCAAGTATTTCTTTCAGTGAAGTTTAATCACTGGAGTGTTTTTGTAATGTGCTTTAGTATCTCTGGATGAAGTTGATGCCTATTCGTGTTGTTATGAGGATTTTGCTGAAATAAAAACAACTGGATGAAATAAGTGTCATCAGTCTTGTTATCTAATTGAACTCATAAATCCATTCAGAAGTTGTATTAATAATCATTCTTTGATGAAAGGTTAAAACAATATCACATGGTACCTGTATGACAGTAACCTTTTAATTGAAGAACTAATTAATTAAATTGCAATCAGTACTATATGAAAGAACCATCCAAAGTGGTGCTTATCAGAGAGCTTCTCCATATGGGGCGATGGGACCAGCAGCATGGTGAGAAGATGCAGTCAGTGGGGCAGGAGGCGTCACAGGGACACACACAGTGGTGGGAGTTGGCTGTTTGGAACACATACTCCTACGTTCTCAATGATTCTGTCTCGTTACTCTTAATAACTGGATTCCAAGCTGCAATAAGTTGAAACCCAGTGTCTCCGTCTATAATGTTTCATGCAAGAGGAATTTCCACAGCCTCTTTAATCACACTGTCCCAGTATTCATTAGTGTAGCCTAATATTGATATCATCTCAATTTCAAACCTGTCACAGCTGACTTCACCACTTATCCATGGCAACACACGTCGCGTGTTCCTTACCACTATGAAAAACAAAGCATATCATATGCCCCTGATGTACCACACAGCCCCCACTCAAAAGGTATTGCATAAATACTGGAATGTCAGCATTCCAAACCATCCTCTGCACTGTGTAATGAATCCTTTATCATTCTGAGTGGATGGAAGAAATTCTTCACGCCAAAATCGCTTTAGTGTAAAAAGGCATGTTGTTCATACTCTTGCTTTCCTCTTCTCTTCCCTGCGAAATATCCGGTTAATCTGGGCTTCAATATATTCATTCATGTGGGATATACACAGTCCAGTCATACTAATGTGACCACCTCTCAAAAACCAGAATAACCATCTTTGGCAGCGAGGACCGCTGCGAGGTATGCAGGAAGAGAGTCAATTAGGTTTCTGAAGGTGTTCACTGGGATGTTGAGCTATGCTGACTCCAGTGCCGTGACCCGCTGCACTAGATTATGCGGTTGAGAATCCATGGCGCGAACAACCCGAGTGAGGTGGTCCCACAGATTCTCGATTCGGTTTAAATCCGGTGAGTTTGCTGGCCAGGGGAGTAAGGTAAACTCATCCTGGTACTCTTCGAACCACTGCGAGCTGTATGACACCTCGCATTGTCCTGCTGGTAGATGCCATCATTCTGAGGAAAAATTATTCTCATGTAGGGGTGTACATGGTCCGCAAGGACAGATACGTACTTGTGCTGATCCATCGTGCCTTCCATAATGAGGAGTTCACCCACTGAATGCCAGGAAAACATTCCCCAAACCATAACGCTCCCTTCTCCAGCCTGGATCTTTCCGGCAATTGTTGCAGGGTGTTTGCTTTCAGACGTTTTACGCCGTATGTCCCAACATCCATCTGTCCGATGGAACATAAAATGTGATTCCTCAGAAAAAGCCACCTGTCACCACTCTGTGGACGTCCAGTTGCGGTACTGGCGTGCAAATTCCAGCCTTCGTTGCTGATTAACAGCAGTCAGCATAGATACATTAACCAGGCGTCTGCTGCGGAGGTCCATGCGCAGCAACGTTTGCTAAACCGTTGTTGAGGATACACCCTTGGTAGCCCCTTGGTTCATCTGGGTGATGAGTTGAACGTCTATTTGCCCGAAAGCATCTCCGTAGCCTCCGTTTGACTGTCATCTATAGCCCGTGGTGCACCACATGTTCCACGCCGCTGATTTTGAATAGTGCCATTTTGCCATGCACGGTATACTTTCACCACGGCGGCATGTGAACAGTTCACAAAATTAGCCGTTTCCGAAATGCTTCCACCCTTGGCCCAAAAGTCAATAAACATCCCCTTTTGGGCGTCGGATAAATTGCTACATTTCTGCATTACGCCAATGATTGAAATGCTTTCCCATGCCCTAGGACATCCTTTATATACACTCCACTGTAATGTGCTGCCACCTGCCTTCTGTGATTGGTTATTTCACGATGTCAAAAGTAGGAGGTGGTCACATTAATGTGACTGGACTGTGTATATAGAAAATGGTTTAGCTATGCCAGAAGACATACAGCATCACAAATGGCTCTGACTCTGTGCATTAGGGTTGATAAAACAAATGCAGTGAGCAGGTTGACAGTAGCTGAGCGAGCTGAGATACAGGTCAGTGCAGGTTGGTTTTCCATACACTCTGTGTTCCAGTTTGACACCAGAAATCTTTCTGATCAAAATGTCTAGAAAAGGCTGGCATTCCTCTACTGAAGCCATTTATTGTAAGCAGTGTTCCCTTTGTGTCAGCTTATTTATTTGATGATACCTGAAAATTGCAAATGAGCGAGTGTGGAAGTGTAATGTTGGTTAGTTTTGTTTTAATATCCAATTTCTCTAGTTCTGTTTTCAACAAATATGGTACTTGCCTAAAAGGCTGTTCAGTCCCAGGATTTCACATATGATATGTTGTTATGCTAACAAGGAGACTGCCAACTGTTGTTGTCATGGATTTCTCTAAAATTTTATGGGTTTGTAACAGACTTAAATAGCAATACTGTGGAACAGCAGTAATGCATTCTCAAAAACATCAACCTCAAGGTTTTGCACTGATAAAGATCATAAACAATTGCAAAAACTTTTTCACAATCTATGATTAGACTTCAAATGTTTAAAATTCGATAGGTAGTACTTGACACAGACACAAACAATAATTTTTCATAACATATGCTGCAACGGACGAAGAAAGTTCTGTCACATGGGCATGATTTCTTTTTAAATACTAAAACTGAAGACAGATTTCATTTTCATTATAAAATATACCTATGATCAGAAAGGTTGGAATATTTTAACGATTCAGGAAAAATCAAGGAAGAGAACTTTTATTAAATAATCTTTTGGTGTAAATTCAGAATTATTCTCTATGAAATCTTAATTATTATTTTGAATTTGTTATAAAATTTTTCACTTGTTAAGCACTTAAATTACTACTGAAATATTTAAATTAGAAGAACGAAAAACTTGGAAATGAATATCTTTCCATTTCCATGGACTAAAATCTTATTACCTCTGAAAAAAAAAAAAAAATTATTCCATAAGGAAAAATTAGTGACAAATGGTATTGGTAATTAAAATACAAATACGAGGGTTGTTTTTTAAGTAAGGGCCGTTCGCGCGTATAGTCCCGTAGTTCGTGCGGACGCTGCAATAATCCACCGCGCCACTTGCCGGCATCCTTACCCGTTCACACTGATGCCAGTTGCAGCTCTGTAGCTGACGTGTACGCATCGCTGAGCTACTTTATAATGTTTACGATTATTGAATCGCCCGCCGCGTGTGAGATACGGTCAGTGATACGTTTTTTGACCGCGAGAAGCCTATCAGCTGCAGAAATTCATCGTCAGTTAACAGAAGTTTATGGCTTGAATGCAATGAGTGAAGGTAAAGTGCGTCAATGGGTTAGAGAGTTTAAAAATGGCCGTCAAAACGTCCATGACGAAGAACGCTCAGGCCGGCCCTCTGTAATCACTGATGATTTGGTGGCTGCAGTCGAAACAAAGATTTGTGAGGACAGAAGATTCACAATTTCCACTCTTTTTTTGGAATTTCCACAAGTTTCAAGATCGGTTTTGTTCAAAATTGTGTCTGAAAACCTAAAGTTTAAGAAACTGTGTTCTCGGTGGGTGCCCACACTCCTCACAGAGGATCACAAAGGGAAGAGATTTGCCACTTCATTGGACTTTTTGATTCGTTATGAGGAAGAAGGGGATGACATGTTGGGTCAAATTGTCACTGGAGATGAAACATGGGTATCCCATATCACTCCCGAAAGCAAGCGAAAATCGATGGAATGGCGACACACAACCTCACCCGTCAAGGTCAAAGCCAAACAGACGCTGTCAAAGCGCAAGATTATGGCAACTGTGTTCTGGGACCGGCGCGGTGTTTTGCTAGTGGACTTTATGCCACGAGGAACGACAATCAACTCAGATGCCTACTGTGCAACACTAAAGAAGCTCCGCAGAGCAATTCAAAACAAAAGGCGCGGCATGCTGACAAAAGGAGTTTTGCTCCTGCACGATAACGCTAGGCCTCACATCTCTCAAAAGACTCGGGATTTGATTGATTCTTTTGGCTGGGAAGTTTTGGACCATCCACCATACAGCCCCGACCTTGCTCCTAGCGATTTTCACCTTTTCTGGTACCTGAAACACCATCTTGGCGGGCAGCGCTTCAATGACGACGATGAAGTGAAAGCGGCCGTGAACTCTTGGCTGTCGGAGCAGGCGGCCGAATTCTTTGAAGAGGGAATTAAAAACTTAGTTGTTTTTACAAAAGTATTTGTACCTTATTTTAAAAATAAAAACAGCCCTTACTTAAAAAACAACCCTCGTAGTATTATATGGGCTGCTTATACAAAGAAATAAAACATTATCATGAAAAAAAGTTTTTAAAATTATTTGACATACAATATCCCATTTGCCAGGACATCACACTATCCAACTAAACACTACTGCTACTTAATCACTCAAGAAAACTAAGGCAAAATATTCAGAGCCATATGTCTGTGGCCTCCTAGTAAGGATGAATGTATCATGGTAACAAGAACTTATATGAATTGCATCCACATGAATGTTCTATGGTTAACTAAATATTAATTTTTTTTTAGTCTGTATGAATTACAACTTTACTGCCTTAAGTGGATTTTCAGATCTTTTTGTCAATTCCTTTCACTTCTCCAGTTTTTTTTTTTTTTTAACTTTCCGTTTCAACCATCTATGGACTATGACTACGCAAATTTCCTGTGTAAAAAAAAGAAATCTATTTAATAAATAATGTTAGAGCAAGAATATATGGTTAGAATCTGTGGTTACATCAATTATGGAGTTCATAAGAGCAAGAAATTTTAAAATATTTGCTTATATTATGACCATTATTTTTGGGAGAGCCAGATGGAAAAAGCATTATACTAACACGTTATATTAATCTTTCATTTAATACATTCATATAATGGAAATTATTTCATTTTACAATCTGCATTCAAGAATTCTAATTCAATTCATACCTCAGGTATCTAGTTACATCCCGTCCTGCGATGTCAACTCTCATTATGCTATGAGGCATTGCAAAGCCCTCATATATCGGGACAGCATGTGTAACTCCATCTCCTGCATCTAAAACCACACCAGTTGTTCGCCCTGTTGCATACCTAAAGATAAAATATACAGAATTACCTGTTAGCTATAATATTCTGTGTGTAAGTTATACAATAGATAGCGAGTAGAAAAAAATAATATTTTTTTGACAAAGGAGAAATACGGTCAATGATTAATGAATGTGTAATCCCATATCAGAATAATAAAAATTAAACAAGCTTTCATCAATGGAAGCATAATACAGGTTACCAGTGATTTATATTAAAAATGTGACTGCAGCATTATAGTTGTTTATGGCATTAAGATATCAGTGATGTCACAAATGAAAAGTACACAGAGAATAAGAAAAATCCACCACAATAGTGAGATAAAAGCCTAATGTCTAAAGCCAGTAAATAAAAATTTATTTTAATAAACAGTTTTTGTCACTATACAAATTAATTAATGTACAACACAAGCAAATAAAGGTGACTTGCAATGGCTAAAATCTTAAAACATTTAGTTCAAAGTTGTTTTGAACCTTTTTGCCTTGAGAACCCACTGAATTTAGATTCTGTAGAAACTGAAGCACTTGCTATTTGGGTTAAGATAAATTCAGTCAAGCTATCCTATAGCTGTGATCAGGGAAATTGGCAGGTGAGTTCGAGTGAACTGTTGCCACACTTCAGAACACTCTCGCGTAGTGCTCTTTCTCACACATACTAGCAAATGGCAACATTGAGTATCCTGTGTTGCCTAGTGCAAGCATCAACACAAAAACTATTATTACAAGCAACGGGTGAATTTAATTGTTAAGTGCATGAATTGGTAACAGCGCATTCAAGGCCGCCCACCAATACATTTGGCCACAGCTATAATAATGTAATAGTCGTCTTGCAGCTATTAGCCTTTATGTTTAGATCAAAAATGATGTAAATTCATTACTTAAAAATTCCAGGTTTGCAGGATTCTGAGAGCACTAAAATTTATAGTCTCAGACCACAATAGTACATGAAATCATCTTATACTGACAACTATGGGAATCTACATTCAGTTGATCAGTTGAAAGTCAGCTTTTCTGAAAGAGTTTACAACAAACATAAGTCAATTTACTTAGTCACTGTTATCCTACTCTGCAGTTGTAGCCAGTAGTATCTCAGAATCACCAAAGCCTACCCATTTATAATTTTTCCACTGTTATAATTGTGGCTTCAGTGTGTTGACATTGGCACCATTAGCACCCTGTCAAAGAACTGGTATGTCAATGTGCCTAAAAACAAGAATTGACTCATATCTACAAGACATACTGTAACAAGGTCAGCTGTACTGAAAATAGAGAAAGTAAAACAACAAAATGAAAAAGCCCAACAAAATGAAAACTTTCCAAACTGGCTGGGTATAAAAGGCAAACCAGGTTAAAAGCAGAATGAAACCAGAAAATGTCTGGTTGGCCAATAGGGGGCCAACCAAATTCAACACTGCAATCATACCAAAAAAGAATTGAAACAATAAACAGCTGGAACACATACATAAGTGACTATAATTGAAACTACACAGACCTGTCCAAGATTTCTAGGCAAGACCGGATGACATAAAAGAATGTAAAATTTCAACATCAATGGCACTAATTGTTTAAAATAAGAGACAGGTCATCTGCTTGGCTGACATCTGCTCATAAAAAGCATTTTATTGAAATGTGGCACACCACAATCACCACATTACCAGTGGATCCTTCAGGTGCAGAAGATAATTGTGTGTCGAAGGACAATGTCCTACAAGGAGAACTTCATCCTTTCTCACCCACTGAAAAAAAACTGCTCCTTGATTTCACACTCAATCTGACCAGCCAAAGCTTGCTACGCTTGACTCTCCCAAATATTGACGGTATTTCTTTTTGACACTCTTGGACTGGAACAAAGTAAATCCTGACCATATTACAGTATAACTTGTCAGCTTTATCTGCAGCCTCATTTTCTCTGTTTCCCACTTGGCCAAGGTTTAGTACATAAGAATAATAATAAAAAAGAAAATGTCAAACCAGGAATTTATAGTGATTTCCGATAACATACGTTACTGCTAAACCATAATGTAAATTACTTTCTCTGAAACATTTTTTTGGTACAAAGTATTACTGTACACATTTTCTGACATAGACACAACATAATTCGTACCAGTGAATGCAGGATTGGGAATTCTGTAAATGCTCTTAGTTCCCCACTACCAGCCACCGTGTATTCACCAACCATTGCAGGATATGACCAAAAAAATATTGTCATGGAGTGACTATATTTTAGCTTAGATTACTATTGTAGTAGATTTTTTTTTGCTGTCATGTCTTTTGACTGGTTTGATGCAATCCTCCATTCCTTCCTATCTTGTGCTAACCTCTTCATCTCTACATACCTCTTACAACCCAAGTTCTCAATTATCTGCTCCATATATTTTAATCTGTCTTCCTCTACAGTTCTTACTTTGACTGTTCCCTCCATTAACAAATTAACCAATCCAGCATGTCTCAAAATATGACCTACCAGCCTGTCTCTTCTTTCTGTAAGCTTCTTCCACAAACTTCATTCCTCACCCATCATTTCCAAAACGCGTTCATTTGTTCTTAATTTTCAGCATTCTTCTATAGTACCACATTTCAAATGCTACAATTTACTTTCTTTCTGGTATTCCTAAAGACCATGTTTCATTACCATAAAGTGCTGTGCACCACACATACAGTTTTAAAAAGTTCTTTCTAGGGCCTAGATCAATATTTGAAACTAAACAACTTCTCTTTTTGCAGTTGATATTCTGCTTTTAACATCAATCAGGCTTCAGTCATAGGTTGTAATTTCGCTTCCCAAGTGGCAGAAGTCACTTCTCCTATTGCATCCAATCCTATTTTTATATTTAATCTACTGTGATTGGTATCATTTCTGCTACATTTCATCACATTTGTCTTGCTTTGATTTATATTCAGTCCAAAATCTTCCTTCGTTATTTTGTTCATGCCATTCCGTAACTTCTCAATATACTCGGTCTGTTCTGCTAACAAGACCATGTCATCAGCAAATCATAGCATACTGATTTTTTTCTCCTTGAACACTTATACCACATAAAAACTTTTCTTTTAGTTCCTATACTGCTTCCTCTACATATAAGTTGAATATTAACGAGGATACCCCACAGCCTTGTCTCACACCCCTTTTAACACGATTGTCTGATTTTATTGTAGCCACTTGATTCTTATATAGTTTTATAAAGTATTCTTCTATCTTGATATTTTAGAGTCGACTTCTTTTAAACTTTGAACATCTTGTCCCAAATAATATTATCGAAAGCTTTTTCTAAATCAACTAACGCCATGAAAGTATCTTTGTTTTTCTTGATCCGCCCTTCAAGTATTAATCCCAAAGCCAAAATTGCTTCCCTTGTACCACAGTTTTTCCTAAACTATGATCTTCACCTACTATCTCTTCTCACCATATCCATTCTTCCATATATTATTCTGGTCAGTAATTTTGAAGCATGTGATGTTAGACTAATGATGCGATAATTCTCGGTTTGTGCTTTCTTCAGAAGTGTGAAGATGATATTTATTTTTATTAAAATCAGTTGGAATTCCTGCTGTTTAATAACTTTTTAATAACAGTTTGAATAATCTTTTGATTCCTTTTCTCCTAGGGATTTAAGGAGTCCTGCAAGGATCTCATCAATTCCAACTGCCTAATTTGTTTTCAAGTCATTCAGAGCTCTATCAAATTCTGCCCTCAAAACACGATCTCCTAAATCATCAATGTCGGCATCGCCTTCCTTTTCCATTATGCATTATTGTTCAAGTCGTCCCCATCATACAGTTTCTCAATGCATTCCTTCCATCGGTTAGCTTTATCATCTACCATCCAATCAGCAGCTGTAATGTTTACACCTTCTTTTTCCAAAATTTTGTTTGGTCTTCCTATATGCAACATATACTTTACCTATGACCATTTCCTTTTCTATTTCTTCACACTTTGCTTGGGGAAATTTTTCTTTTGCACTTTTGTATTTCCTGTTTACTTGATTTCTAAACTGCCTGTATTGTTCTCTTCCTACTTCATCCTGAACATTTTTGTGCCTTCTCCTGTGAACCATCAGCTCCAAAATGTCTTATGTGATCCAAGGTTTTCAGGTGGCTTGTTCGCTAAAGCCTATTGTTTCTTTACTAGCTATCATTATCTCTCTCTTCAATGCATTCCATTCGTCCTTGGTTGAGCTCCTTTCAGAGTTACAAGTCTACCATTTCTGCAAATTTTTCTCTCGTGTTAGATTCTTTCAGTTTATTCACTTCCAATCCATTCTGCTTATATTGTTTACTTATTCGCTTCAATTTCAGCCTGCACTTAATTACCATCAAATTATGGTCAGAGTTATGCCTGGTCCTTGGTACACTTTACAGTCTAGAACTTGATTCCTGAATCTGTTTGCCCATGATATAATCTAGCTGATATCAGCCTGTATCTCCTGGACATTTCCAGGTATATATCCTTCTTGCATGGTTCTTAAACTGTGTGTTTGCCACAACTAGCTTATATCTTTCACAAAATTCTAACAACCCACTTAATCACTCATTTCCTTCTCCTAGATCAAAACTTCCTACAGTATACCCCCTTTTCCTTCTCCCTCTATTCCATTCCGATGATCCATGATTATTAGATTTTCCTACCCATTCACATATTGGAGTAATTCGTCAATTTCAGTATATATTTTCCCCGTGCCTTTGTCACCATCCTGTGATGTTGGCATATATGAGGGTGGTCTGAAAAGTTTCCGACCTAACAAAGATACAAGACATTTTTCTGATTTTTTTTTTATTTTTCAACATAGTCTCCTTGTATTTTTTTTTTCCTAACTGCTTTACATCTCTCAACAGCGAGGTCTTTAGAGACGGGAAAGGATGGGGGCAAGGAATGGGAAGGATTTTGGCCATGGCCTTTTTAAGGAAGAATCCCGGCATTTGCCTGGAGTGATTTGGGAAACCATGGAAAACCCAAATCTGGATGCCCGGATGGGGATTCGAACCGCCGTCCTCCTGAATCCCAGTCTCCTTGTAACACTACACACTTCTCCCAGTGATGCACCCATCTCTGTAACCCGTCCAAATAGTAGTCAGCGTTTTTCTCTGCACAATAATTGTCCTCTACATTTGACAAAAATTTCTGTCCTTCGAGCGCAATTTTTAGATGAGGGAACAAAAAGAAGTCGCTTGGGGCTAGATCTGGTGAGTAAGGTGGATGGTATAGCAGTTCAAACCTTAATTCGTGAATGTTCGCCATGGCAACCGCTGAGGTGTGAGATGGTGCGTTGTCTTGGTGAAACAGGATTTTCTTTTTCTGCAAACGTGGCCGCTTTTCCGCACGTTTTGCCTTCAGTTTGTCAAGTAATGATGCGTAGTATGCTCCTGTAATGGTTTTTCCTGTTTGAAGGTAATTTATTAAAATAACTCCACGACTATCCCAAAAAAATTCGCCAGCACTTTCCCAGCCGAAAAAACAGTTTTTGCTTTTTTGGAGCTGGTTCCTCCTTTGCAGTCCACTGTTTGGACTGTATTTTTGTTTTGGGCATATAATAGTGTATCCAAGTTACATCTACAGTAATTAATTCGGATTTATTGTGCCTAACCTGTGTCAACAGAGCGTTGGAAATGTTCATTTGAACACGTTTTTGGTCTAATGTGAGCAAACGCGGCACCCAACGCGCGGACAGCTTTTTCATACCTAAATGTTGATTTAATATGTAACAAACATGTTCTTTTGAAATGTTAATAACCTCTGCTATCTCTCTCACTTTAATTCGGCGGTCGTCTAGTACCAATTGGAGAACTTTGGCGATGTTTTCGTCGGTAGTTGCAATTTTTTGAGGTCCCTAACATTCATCATCTCCCAAACTCTTACGGCCACGTTTAAATTCAGCTGCCCAAAATTTCACTGTGGTAAGTGATGGTGGAGAGTCCCCATACACAGAATCCAACACATCGTTGATTTGCGTAGGCGTATTGCCTTTCAAAAATAAATATTTAATGACAGCTTGATACTCGATTTTGTCCATTTTCACAAAACCACTCACATCAACTCACTCAAACGACTGTTACATAACAAGTGCATGTCCAAAATGGCTGAACAGATAAACAACGAAATAACGTCACTAGACAGTTCAAAATAACTCACCAGTTTCCCTATTCTCTTATTCATTATAAAAACTACACCAGTAACTCCACTGACAGCTTTTGTGTTAATTATTCCGTGTTCCCCAGACCAGAAATCCTGAGCATCCTTTCACTTAATCTCACTAATCCCAACGACATCTAACTTAAGTTGTTCCATCTCCCATTTTAAATTTTCTAACCTACCTGCCCTATTCAGACTTCTAACATTCCACACTTTTAACTCATAGAGTGATTCTATCCATTCTGATGACTCCTCCCCGAGTAGTCCGCATCCGGAGACCCGATTGGGAGACTATTTTACCAAGGAATAAGCCATTATGATATATGTAGTTTGAGAAGATTACATGTCCTTGGGATACCATTTGGGTCTTTAATGCAGTGATTTACTGTTGCCTTCTGCATCCCCATGCTGTTGATTCATCCGCCTTTAGGGGCTGTTTCCAACCCCAAGGACAAGAGGGTGCCCGGGACCGCTCCCCACTCTTCCACCTCTGTTTAGGAGGCTGTTGGCAAGCAGAGGGTGTATTCTCCCATCCTATCTCGTGCTAACTGCTTCTTATCAACATATCCTTTACACACCAAGTATTCATTTATCTGCTTCATATATTCCAATCTTTGTCTTCCTTTGCAGTTCTTACCTTCAACTGTTCCCTCCACTAACAAATTAACCAGTCCCACATGTTGTAATGCTAGTGTTAAGAGTGCAATCTCAGCAAGCTCTTTTGGTACAGGGATTGAGCCAACAGATACTATGCTTGCCTACAAGACAGAACAATGATTTTCAGTGCTAGGCAAAGAAAAAAAAGAGTGGAGTGGACAAGCTAAGCCAGGAAAGATTGTCTGGTGTACTAGGTGATAAAGAAAAACAAAATTGGTTGGTTAGACCATGTGACAATTAAAAAGAATTATGATTGGCTACAAGACAAACAAGAAGCAGGGAAGCTGTGCTGTTAGTCAATATTTTACAAGTGGCTATGGTGATTTGACATGCCTATCGCTCGTGGTTGATTTCAGGTTAAGTTGGTTTCATAAGAATGTGGTGTACAAACAGCAAAAGCTAGTAGTCAGTTTTGAAACAAGTCCTGCCAAAGATATTAAAAAGATCCTTAACTGTTTCAGAAATAAGTTAGCACAACAAGGATTGTACCACACAAAGCATTTTTAAAATTTTATTTAATGATATTTTGAAGCTGTATCACACTTTTACCCAGGTAAAAGAGTTTAAACAAGCTTTTGACTGATGTTTCCTTTCAGTGACTTCCAATTATTGAGCTGCATCAAGTAATCACATAAGTATGGCATTCAGTGACGGATCTACAAATTTTCTGAATTGGTGCAAAAACTTTGAGATGGCCACTTGGGGCAATAACAGAGCTTTAAAAATAAAAAAGATCGCTCCCACATAAATTTGAATTTGCTGCCTCATCAAATGCGATTTTTCCACCTGTGACAAGTTCCCTGGTTCCTTCCCTCCCTGCCTCCATTTCAGATTGGGCACGGATGTCATTTTGAGAAAGATTCTGCAAACATTCCTCAAGTATGACTTTTAACATATCCTGAAACTGTAGAGCATTTAATAATGTGCATTTTTTATATCCGGCTATGTCAGTAACATGTGGCAGTTACAGGATAAAAGGGAGAGCGTAGGAAGAATGGAATGGATCACAGAAGGGGGAAAAGTTTACACAAGATTTAGACAGAGAAGATATCAGGTGCAGAGTGTTTGGCAGTTGGCAATTTCAACTTTGATTCTGGCAACAGGTGCTTGCATTCAGAAGTAAGAAGTTGATGCAGATGAGTTAGTGCTACCTGAATCTTATTCAATATTTAAATTATGTGTGACAACTTCATAATGTTATCAACAAAGAATAGTCTGAAAAAATCAGACAGGAACTCAATAAATTACTGAAGGGAAGTAAAGACTTATGACCTGGTGACAGTTTTACTTTCCCCCACATTCTACCCACGTTGTGGCTGAACCTACTGTTTTACACGGAATCTGTGTCCTGGTATGCTCATATTTATAAAACAAAGCTTATAAAAATTCCTGGCTGCGCCAAGAATTTAATATGCAACCTTGACTTATGAAGATAATCATCTTATCCACTGAGTAGGTGTTCCCACATGTGAACTCAAAATGTCTTTTTAATAATTGAACAGATTAACTTTTCTTCACTCTTTTCCAGAAAGGGATCATCCATAAATTATGTCACATGTTAAGGGAGAGGAAGGGGATCAACAAAGTGTGATATCCAGTGACCCGGGGGGTGGCCTCCAAAAAATCATGAAATTCGTGTGACAAAATTTATGGATGGCCCTTAATAGGAAACAACATAAGTTCCAAAAAGTTATAACACTGTTAGTTATCCACACTTTTAGGATTAAACTCTAAAATGAAAGATTGCTCTTTAAGTTGCACACCACATGATACAAATATGCCTTTAAATGATAATGAGAAAAATACTGTGAATAAACAATGTTAATAAATAATTATATAAATATACTTACAAACTAAGCACTGCTTGCATAGATACAAATAAAGCTGGAACATTGAATGTTTCAAAAAATATCTCAGCTGCTTTCTCCCTGTTACGTCGAGGATTCAATGGAGCTTCTGTTAGTAGAACAGGATGCTAGAAGAAAATAAATCATTAAATATCTTAACAATACAAAATTAACTGTAATAACAGCTATTAATTCATACCTCTTCAACAAATGTATTTAGCTGATCTTTGCTATAAATGTATTGCCAAATTCTTTCCATGTCATTCCAATCTGAAACAATTCCATGCTCCATTGGGTACCTGATACTAAGCAAGCCTCTATGTTCCTCTGCTTTCGGCCCAACAAACAAATCTCCTTCAAGTGCTCCAGCCATAACCCTAATATGTTTAGGTCTTCCAATACTGCAAACAGGTTAACATTGCTGTAATTGACAATAAAACATAAATCTTCACAATAAGAATATACACTCCATTAGGTTCAGACTTCAGCATGAGGAAAATAATTATTAGGTTTAATATTAACTACTTAAGTTAAAATAATACGGTGTTGTTTGTTGAAGCCTTTAAATGTAAATATCTTGCAATAAAATTTCATAAAATTCAGTTGGAGAGTGTGATGAGGGAAGTGAGGGAACTTGGTTATCAAACTTAGTTAAAACAATTGCTTGAGTATAAAGGAAGTGCAAATGACGGCAGCTAGAATTGTTTATGAAAATTACTGTAGAACATAATCAACCATGATATGATAAAGGAACTGTGTTGGCAGTCACTGAAAGACAGAAGGCAAATGAATTTGCTGCGAGTGTAAAAATCATTTATACGAGATGAAGCTTGGATGGATATTGATAGAAGAATTAGCAGTAGCATGTGGATGGGTGAAATGACTATGACTACAAGCTTTCATTAGATTTCAGGTGTAAGACAGTACGAAAATTTTCTTTCATGTAAGGGAATCACAGAGTGGAATAAATTACCAAAGTAAATAGTGCACAATTTACTTGAAATACTGAAGGAATTTAAAATTCCTAAAGGACAAAAATAGAAGGGTGGTGAATTTGGCCTCAAAGAATTTAAGACTAAGAAAATTATGAACCGCAAAACTAGTTGTGTAGCGAAACTGCCAATGGGGCGCATGCTTCATCACAATTAAATTAGCATTATTTGTACAAGAAGACTATAACTATGTTGAAAGTCCCTATGCTAAAAGTAAAAAATTACTCTGAATTTGTCAAATGGATTGTTGTTGCTTTTTGCCCTGTATGGTATGAATCCAACAGTTTCAACACTATTGTTACCTAATGCACAATACAATTTAGAACGATTTATTTCTCATTAAAGAATGTACTTATGCAGCAACTATAACAAATAGACCAATTAATTTAATTTGCACTCAGATACAGTGGGCATATGCAACCAGAAAATAAAAACTAAATTTTTGCCAAACGTGAAGCAGAAGAGGACCACAGAATACAGCTGGAAAACAAAAATTTTAAGGTGAGTGAGGGAGACAACAGAGATTTTCAAGCAACCAAACAACTTAGATGTAAATAGTGGCAATGGATTAAGCTAACTATGGAAATGTACAGTAATTAAATACTATTCCAGTCAAGGAATACTTCTCTGGCTAAACAAATATGTCACCTTGGGCTTTTGATTTTTTGCGAACATATGTCCAGAATAAATTGATTAGCAACTGGCCAAAAAGTAGGTTGAAATTAGGATTGTAATGGAAGTCGTCTTTGTGGATGCAGATGTTTAATGCTTGACATCCGCGGAAGCGGATGTTTTGCGGGGGCGGATGAGAAGTGGAAAAGTAAATTTATGATTATTTAGATTTTATCACAAATAAACTTAAAATCAAAATAAGTACACTTTTTATGCCAGATTCAATATTTTTTTCATAAGTAACTTCTATTTTCATATAATACTGACACGTTAATTTATTTTTGCCTTATCTTTTTTTTTTTTAAAGAAGCCTTGGGATGATTTTACAAGTGAACTAAATTATTTGCATAACTACGCATATGTCTAAAAAAACAATCTTCGTCACATGAACTTTGCAGAGTTCGCGGCTCTACTAATTCAAGTGCCAAGCACAAGGCCACACCACCCATCTTTCCACCAGTTAGCGGCTCATTCACAGTACAACTTGTAGGATCTACATTGATCCAATTTTTGACAAAGAATTCTTGATGGGCCGTGAAAGGGGTTAGAGGACTACATGCAGGTTGTGTTGGATGCCGTTGGATTCTCAAACGACCAACACGGGTCCTTGTAGTCCAAGAAGCTATGGTGGTATGATTGGAGGAAACATCCTGTGAGTGGGCAATAAGGACACATGGTGTGCCGCGAGAAAGTATGAGTTGAAAGGATTGCTTGGAGCATTTTGTTGGACCCCTATTATTAGCGTGAATGGGTGAGGGCATCCTATGGTTCTACATAGATGTCCTGTAAGTTGGACTGTGAATAGGCCGCTTTATTTTAAATGCAAGTTTAAACTTGTTGTTAGCTAAGCGTCGATGCACAGAATCTCTTATAAAGAGAAAAGAATAATATACATTGCAATGTAAACAAAACATCCACTATACATCCGCAATAAATACTGCAGATGTGAAAGCGGATGTAGGATTTCATGCGAAAGTACGGCACTTGCGGATGCGGAATTCCATTACATCCTTAGTTGAAATACCCGAGAAAATGCCAGTAACATTAAAAAATTGTTGGAGACTGGTGGAATAAAAGCAAAAATAGACACAGTGCAATATCCTGTGAAGTATTTAGTAGTAAAATCTGTATGTTGTCCAAGTATGAGGTGATTGAAATTTTTATGTTGCCCCAGTAATTTATTCATTTATCTTCTAAACACATTACATGAAGATAAAAGGTAAACGGTCCAGAGGGGAAAAAGGGCTGGATTCCTGAGAGGATAGGACTGCACCAAAGTGGTAACGGGGAGTTGGTGAGGACAGAAACGAAAACGGAGACGGAGACACTTTTGTGCAAAGCAGAACTAGCCAGTAGTGGCAAACTGTGGACAATGATGATTTCCTATAACGTGTAAACTTGTAGATGTGTTAGAAAATCCTGTATGAAACATTTTGTCAATCACAACATCAGCATTTTGTTTATGGTTGGCATAAAGACAAACATTTTTTTGTGTCAAAATAACAGCAGGGATAAGAGACAAAAATTTCAGTCTTCTAGCACTTCATCAAGCAATAGTACTATCCACATTTCCTTTCTCCTTCCTTCCTTACCTTGTTTTTTTTTTTTTTTTTTTTTTTTTTTTTTTTTTTTTTTTTTTAATAAATGAACAAACAAGCAAACAAATAAAAAAAAAGATACCTTAGGAAAAGGGGAGCCAAAGGTACTACCTGAATCCTCAGCAGCTTTGCAAGCAAACCTTACTTCCACATCTGCAGAGGTAAAAGCGGTGACAATGTAGTCCACTGGGAGTGGAACAGTGTACGAGGATGAAAGGTGCCTTACAGATGGGACACTTAAGGGAGGGAGAATCCTGAAAAAATAGCGCTGCTTCACCAAATTTTTGAATGTACAGCAAGAAGATGACTCATCTTACACAAAAGACTATCTGCTCATGACCTTCAGTGGAAAAAATTAAGACAAATTTATCAGAAATCATAAAGGCCAGAAAAATCTAAAATAATTTGTGTTTGTACAGAAATTTAGGTAAAAAATTAATTGCAGTGTAAAACTATTGATTACAAGAGTTGCTAACATTGTAAAACCTTATCACGTAAAATCTAACAGACAGATTTTAATGAAACTGCACAGTGATAGCTTATGTCATAGGTTAACATTCAAAATACATTCTATCCAGTTCAGTAAGTTAGTTCCAGATCACACGAAACTGGATTTTTGTCTGTCTGTGCGCATAACCCACAAAAATTAATGGATTTTATTGAAGCTAAACACAGAAACATAATAAACAGTTTTCATTCTTATAAATTACGAAGTTCCCCATAAAGCAGAAACCAAAAGTATAAATTTTGACATTTTTGTCTATCAGTGCAGAGACAAGCAAACCTAATAAAGAATTTCAACAAAATCACAGAAAATATAAAACAAAAACAAAAAACACATACTTCAAAGCAGTGTATGGGTTTTAATGAAAAGTAGCATATTGAAAGTTTATGTATGTACCAATAAATTTCCATTGTAATAATCACAAAAATCTATGCAGCAAAGGAAAATTTAGTGGTTGTTTTGACCTTCATAAGATATATATACTTTCATACATACGGAAATGTTTTACTTACTTGCCAGCAAATGACCACATAAGCCTTTTATTCACGGTTGATGTGCATTTTAATGGCACAAAGTATAATACACTGGCTTGACAATTCAATTAAAAATGTTATTTCCTAGTTCATGTGCATACAAATAACGTATTATGTCTGTACACGTGCCAGGTTCGACAACTGCAATACTGCTTACAGAGAAGCTTTGTAGACAATGCTGAGGTGTGGTTGTGTCATACAACCATAAAATATTCTGAAAAACTGGCTGTTTCAAGGGGTGTTAGAAACAAATTATGTGTACAAATCTGCTTAAAACTTCCACACACAATCTAAATTCCGAAGAAATTCTGAAAAAAGAGGTAAAAACAGGGCTGTTCCTCTATTTTTTTCCCACCTGTTCAACATTTCGTTGACTGTTTATCTGTGAATTAACAGCACAGTGGGCACAAACAGAAAAATACAAGGATATTGTAAAGCTTCAAACATGCAATATGGTAGGTTTCACCACAGCAACAAATGTGTTAAGAGAGATGGGAAAAAATAATAACACTAATTATTTAGGCAAAAATAGGCAGGATAAATAAGAAAGAGACCAAAGCATGAAACAATCACACAAACTTATACTGGAATTGCATGGTAGTAATAACAATTAACAAAGAGACAAACAACCCTTTTATCCACAAATGTGAGAAACAGTTAGCACACCACTTACCAACATTATAAATTTAATTTGATTTAATAGTGATGGAACGAATGCTCCTGTGTGGTAATTTTCCTCCACACCCACCCTTCCCCTTCTCTTTACCCACATACTTCTACCCTCTACAAATTTCAACTTTAAATTCCTTCAGCACTTTTGGTAAATTATTCATCATTTCTCTTTGTAACTTATTCCAATCCCTGTCCTCATTAACTATGAAAGAAATTCCCACATACAAGACTTGTACACTCTCTTGACTCTCTTCACTCTCCTCCATCTTCCAATTAATCATATTTCAGCTCCTTTATCATATCTCTTACTGATTGTGTTATGCAGTAATTTCCAGAAACAAATCTAGCAGCCCTTCTTTGCACCCCTTCGCAACCCCGTATTTGATACCCAAAATATGGGTTCCATACTACACCATATCAAGCAATAGTCTGACCACATTTTTGCAACACAATTCCTTTGCTACCCTGGTACATGCTCTCATCACTCTCGCCAACAAGTGAAGGATTTTGAAACCTTTTCCTACTCCTTCTCCAATGTGTCCTGCCCACTTGAGCTTGTTATCAAATATTATGCCACGATATTTACATTTCAAGTCTTCATATCCTGCCCATATCATACTGCAGCTGCTTAGTCTTCTTCCGTCCTATTATATAACACTAGCAGTTACCCGCGACTTCGTCCGCGTGGAAGAGTGTTGTAATATAAGATTTTGTTGAGAGGTTGGTCGCTCAGTGGTTAGGGCGTCCAACTGGACATGGAAAAGTCCCCAGCTTGAATCCCAGTCTCACAGAGGATTTTCATAGGTCCTTAGCTCGAGCTTCACCTCTGGCACAGGTTGTTGTGTGATGTGAAGTGCGCCAGAATGCTCACGTGGTTCTGATTTCACGTTGAACTGTAGGTCCTCTATGCCCAGTAGGATTACTGCATTAGGTTAAGCGGCTACGAAAGGGGCTGATTGCGTAGACGTAATGAAGCCTTGCCACCAGGTCAATACGACCATACAATTAATTTTAGAGCTATTTTTATTGGTGATAGTAGTAATAAATACTGCAATAAAATAACAAAAATGTATTTGTTCCAAACAACTTCATCAAACTTTTAAAACAATAAAAATATTCTGTATGTTAGTAGTATTTTCAGTTTAATACATCGGTATATATATTGTAGGACTTGTTATTTTCTGAAAAACATGTAAATTTTTTGCACTCGATACCCGCGAGCAGGCAACATATAGTTGACCAAAGGAAAAGCAGTGAGTATCCAAGTGTATTCCCACCAATTTCAACGTTTGACCTTGCGATTTATTAATTGTCATTGAAAATGAAATTTTTAATGGGAACTGTAATGTTTTGAATTCAAAGGGAATATTACTGGGAATAATTGGGATACGCGGAATTATAACGGCTTCCCCTTTAGATGCACCGGTAAGAATTGTCGCCTTCACAATGTTTCTTCCTAGTTCTGTGATGTGTAATCTGGTGCCTTTGCAATACCTTGAGGGGAGGGGCGGGTCGAGATTACGCATCAGGAGAACTCGAGTGCCAACCTTAAGCTCGAGTTTATGGGACGATAGCCCAGATAACTCGAAGGAATTTGAAAACTCGACGGGGTAGGTAGCAGCATCGTCAGTTAACATTACTGTATCGATGGAAGAGTGTGTTGTCACTTCCCCGACTATTTCCTCTAATATATATATATATATTTTTGCTCCAGAATCATTTTTCGGGGCAAGTATTGTCCTCTCACATAACCAGTTTTCGTCATTGATAATATTTAGTTGAATCCTCCGGAAAACATTAGAAATGAGCTCGCGTTTGTTCAGGGTGTTTCAGCAACTCGTTGCAATGCCAAATATGTGGCGTATTGTTATTGCCGTCTTTTTGTTTGCTTCGGTGTTTCAAAAGCTTTTGAGATCGATTGCCAATCCGCTTGCTCTTAGCACCGAGCTCGCGATTTTCCCGGTGTGATCTTCCAGACACCAAGTGTTCATTTTGGTGTTGTCGCCCAACTTGTGACTGCTGTGCAGCTCTGGTAGAGGATTTGTTCCTGGGTTTTGGCTTTTTTCACAGCCGTAGTTTTCTTACATTTCATTGAAAGATTTGAATTTCGTTTACCCAGCATCTCTTAAAATTACTAATTTCAGGACTTGCGAATAAAAATTAATATAGTTTTAATTAATGGAAACTCAAAACGTCAAAATATGATGGAAGCGACTAAACATCCAAAAAATTTACTAACATTCAAAGAGCAAATAAGTACCTAAGTGGCCCAAGGACGTTGATCTCCTTAAAAAATTGTGAAACTAAAAATGTATATTTTGATTTGCGCTGAGTATCTGAAAATTACTGATTTATAAATTTCAAAAATTTACTTCGAGCAATGCCGTGTGTTTCGCTAAATCATCCAAGCTTATTATATATCTTTTGATACAATATCATTATAAAGCGATACATGACGTCACTAAAATGGTGCTCGTGAAGAAGCTTAAGCTATTAATAATGTTTCAGTTCTCATTTTGGTCCAGGCTGCATTTCAACAAAGTACCGGTAGAAAATCAAAGCTTCTATAACTCGGGCATTAATACATTAGTAACGTAAATTGTTATTTCAGATCGCAGGAAAATAAATCCTGAATACATATGAAACTACATTCATTATTGCAGTTACGTAATTAAAAAATTTATACTAAAATGCTTGTAAATTACAGTGCACAACGGAAAGTTCATAATTCTCTACAACTCTAAGACAATTTTTGTTAATATTGCTGGTTAAGCGTACATCCCGATAAAGTGACTGTTACTGCTCGTGATGTAGTAAGGCGTATTATGAAATTAATTGTGATAGTACTTTATGCTACACTAATTAGGAATCTTGATATAGAAAATTCTGTTACTATTCGAAATCCAGTTCCAATGCATTTAATGTGTTTAGGTGTGTTCATAACGTTTGATTTTGTAGCGGCAATGTTAGCAGAGATAGTGGTTAGGTTGAAATGCTTCCTGGACCAGAATGTTTTTGTTACAGTATAAGGCAGAAGTCATTTAGTTATTATTAGTAATAAATAAGCAGCTTTCATAAGCTCCGTGTAAATGAGGTGTATCGCGTTGTAAACGACTTGCAATATTGCTTCATGAAACATTAAGTCTCTACGTTAGGCCATTGAATACATTCGTTTTAAGTGAAGGATTTACTGGAGTAGTTTACGTGGCGATACATAACGTCACAACGTGACATAGTGCTTATGATATTTGCTTAAATAACTGATAACTAAATTTCTCATGCCATTGGCTGTGACAAAAAATTCAGTTTTCATTATGGTCCAGGCTGAATATCAATGTAACCACAATCTCCGCTAATATTGGCGCTACAAATTCAAAACCTCAACCACACGCGCATTGAAACAATTATTTTATCCTAAGTTAGCATCGTCGTGTATCGCGACGTAAACTTGAAGCGGATTTATTAGGTATTTGTAGAAATTGAACAGTAACTAAAAAGCACTGTTTCCTAAATCATAGTCTACTATTTGTACTGATTTATAGAAAAATTTTGAACAAAAAAGGGTTAGTTAATAATTTGTAATATTACAGAGAATGTGTAGTGGAAAAAAAGAAGACACACAGGAAACAAATTAAACCGAGATAGAATGGAATCCGTAACATTTTTATAAATACGACAGTTGGAGCACCGGCATTTTGCACTTTTAGTAAATCGACTTTCGTGCTGGTATAATCATAGCATTTTACGTTGTTTTTTTCCAAGCTCTGATTTTCCACATTTAGTATATTACGATCGAAATTATGGTGCAATATTTGAGATGTCATACTGTTTTATGTACGCAAATGAAAAAAATCTCTTAACGAACTTAACAACAGTACCAACCTTTTTTAATTTAAGGTTAAGTACATATTTATAATTCCTGCTTCCAAAATATTGTTTGTCAAGTGCATCGGTTTTATGGCTTTTAAACTAAACACAAACTTGCATATGTAAGGTTTTCACTATTATTTCTGAAAAGCAGTGTTTACGATTTATGTAAAAAGCAAAGAGTAAACGTTGCACGGCTGTCTACGAAGTAGGAAACTCTTTGTTGTTTGAGAATTGATATTAATGGCAATTTCTAAAAGAACTATGCGTTTTTGCGGGATAAAATCTATCCTATTGCACTTCGCACGCAATTAACTGACTTCATGCCAAATTTCATTTAAATATGTTGAGTTATTAAGGCGTGATTGATTGCCAACGTACATCCAAACACACATCCGAACTTTCTCATTTTCTCATTTATAGATATATAGATAGATTATGTCATCTGAAAACAAACTAGCTTCTGACAGTAACCATCAATAGACTCATTAATTCATTAGAATAATGAATAGCAGCAGTCTCAATAAAATGTAATTGGAGGATTTGAATAATGTGAGCTAAATTACATTAATTCTAGAAATTGGTGCAACTTCAAAAAAAAAAAAAAAATCTGAATTACAAGTACTTTATTTTGAAAAAGTTTGTAAATGAATAAACTTTGAGTACGTGAGGATTGTATTTTTTTTAATTACATTACAGTATGGAGGAGAAATACAGTAATGCCACAGATTGCAAAGGTCATCAAAATACAGTGGCATTCTTTTCTACTACTACTGCTGTAGATAAATGTGAAAAGATGAGTGAAAAAGATTAAATATTGTGAAAAGTTTAAACCTGGATTATTATGGGCTTAAAGTGATAAGACCCTCAAGCTCAGCAGAATAGATCGAACAACATCAAAGAATACGTTACTGAAAGAGCTGTAAGGGAAGAATAATCTTAGATAGACACTAATTTTTAGCTACCAACTACTAACTGAGAAAGCATCTGATTTCAACATTCAATTGTTTCTGAATCTTGTGCACTGTAAAAAAGCTTTTGGCAGTTTGCTAGAGACCAATCTGTGGAGTGTTCTGAGCCTTTATAACAATCAAGCTAATGTAAGAGGTGACGGCAAGTTGGAGTCACTCTGCTAAGTCATCAAAGGTGGATGACAGAATTATTCTCGCACCTCAGTTGTTAACAATCTACAGAAAATTCATGAGATGTACCCACTAAGGCTAGAAAGCAGAATGCTCAGTAGGCAGGATTAAAATAAGCAACCTACATTTCAAAGATGACAACTTTTAGCAAGCAGAGTTTAAGATCTTGCTGAAATAACAGCAGGTACAACATAAAGGACACATTCTCATAGTTCAGGTCAACTGGAATTAGAGAAAATTGACTAGCACAAATGCGGAGATTCAGCTGATAGTGACTGAGTAACTTACAAAAAGTTCATCAGTTCAGTTATCTGGGCTCTGTAGTGACTTACACTGCCAACTATGAAAATAAAATGAAGAGCTGCATTGTCCTGCATATACAGATATGGAGAAACTATGCGAGGTATGGAAAGCCAGAGCAGTAACAATTGACAAAGAGCCGGTTAGTTTACTCACTTTTATTTCATCTTACCGTAAGGCTGTGAAACTTGACTGTGAAAGCTACAGGCCAAAACTGCATTAAAACATTCAAAATACTGTGCTGGCAGGGGATGATATGACTACCATTGACAACGAGGTGAATACATGATTATGTCACCCAGATGTGGAAGGAGAGTGAGGAAAGCATGCATACACAAACTGTGGGAATTGATGTCGACCACTTGGAAATGGTATGCAAGATGCTATCACAGCTGGCCTTAGCAAGAAAATAGTTTTTGGACATGCTTGAGAAAGGAAACTCTGTAGGCAGCTTGCACATGGGAAACACCATCACCATCAAACCTCATTTAGGCCAGGTAACTAAATTATACTTTTAACACAGGTCTTTCTTTAGCATGTTGAGAAAAATGGACATCTTCTTTACACAGTGTTATAATTATTGGCTGCAACTCTGTGCCAAATAAATTAACGTTAGCTGTTATATCTCCCAGACTAGTAAGAGAAGAAACTGTGACAAAGTTCTATTTTTTGAGAAGTCGAGGGAATAATTAAAATAACCAAACAGAACTTGTATCTTTTGTATTTGATTTTGTAGTTATTGACATACTGGATACTAATTAATCAGTTGCTGACAATCTTAATTAGTTAAGAATGGCATTACATGCTTCATGTCGGCTCTATTATACAACATGTGCTTTGAAAAAGAACCATCAGTAAATAGGAAGGATCTTCAAAACTAAAAGATTAATACTTTTTTTTATATTTTTTTATTATTTACAGAAGTACTTTAGAAGAATAGGTCATGTGGAACACTGCTGGCTTTACTTTCTCATGGCATAATGAAGTAAATAATGATACAGCATCATAAGTTGTTGAATTTTTGGGTAAACTTTCAACATTGTACAACACAATCAACCCCCTACGACCCACCCTGTGTATTCCGCTACCTAACAAAACTATTTGACATTAAGAAGCCAACACATATCAAAGTCTCCCATCACTTGGCACTCTTGTTTTCATGGTTTCCCTTGTAATGTTTGAAGTCACCCTCACTTGTGTGAACCCGTACCACACATCTCACGATACTTGTAATGCCCATTCCCACATAATTACCACCAGAAATTATAAGAGTAAACAACATGTGGTCTACCAAAGGATTGCCTCAATACCAGTATCTGGCAAGCCCGGTTAGGTCCGACACCCTGAGTGACTGTCCTATGTCAATACCCGATGGAATGACCCAAGAGGGCTCACAACCCCTCAAAGCAAAAATGCTAGTATAGCAAGGCTTTCCTTACAACAACTAAAGAGTCACTTCCAGGGTCACTTACACAATTTCATGCACATCTAATGCATACCGACAAGCATCCATTGCCCAATACCTGGAATTGAGTAGCTTGCATTAAAAAGGAGAGACTTTTTGCCATAAAGGTTAGGTTTGAAGACAGTTCTTTTCAAAGTAACAAATATCATTATGTAATTCTAGATTATTTTTTGTGTAACTTGTAGTTTTTGGTTGGGTATGTACTTGAAAATATTTGCTAAATTCTTATTCTTAAAAGTTGGAAATACAGAATTACATTTTCATCTTCTTAAAAGTTTTAACACTGTGAAAGATACTTCTTAATTAATTCACTTTACAGACTGTGACTATTTTCCGATTGGTTAGTAATTAAAATGATTTGTAAGATTTAGTAATGCCTTTAAAACAAGCTGACTAATGGCGTTCTAAGGTTATTGGTGACATGAAAGAAACTTTGCTGTGTGCAGTCAAATAATTAACTGCTTATAATATGAAAAATGGAAGGCTTTATGCAAAATATTTCAGATGAATTGGACAAGGGAGGCCAAGTTGATATTGTGGCACAAGATCTTCCTAAGGCATTTGATAGAGTGAGCAATAAAATGGTTTTAAATAAACTGAAAACTATTGGATTGGATGAAAAAGTTACTTGCTGGGTAGAGGAATTATTAAAAGCAAGAAAGTGAAGTGTTAGAGTAAGAAATACATTAACAAAGAGGCAGAAGTAAATATGGGAGTGCCACAGGTTAGTGTATTACGACCACTGGTATTCATTATTCTAATGAATGACTGTGTTGATGGGTTACGGTCAGAATCTTGGTATTTTGCAGATGATATAATGGTATACAATAGGATCAAAACAGGTGACGACTGAACAGCTGCAGGGTGACCTCGCAAATAAAATTAGTAATAATAATAATAGTTTTAAGGGTAGATGCTGTGCTGTCTGCTGGGATTTAGTCTTTGACAGTAGAGCTGCGTGCGCTCTGACTCCTCAAGTGACTGCTTGTAATGTGAATGTTAAGACTCTGAATATGTAGGAGAGATGTAACAAACTGTTTTGGTTCTGGTGGCGGGCTAGCAGAGAGCGCCAATATTAATCAGGGCTATTTGAGAAATAAAGTCGAGAGTGGAAAGACAAACAGGAAAGGATTTTTCTTGTTCTGAGTGGGAAAGAAATCCACGATTGGCTGGATAGACACATGTGACAGTAGGAGAGGTTATATTTGGCTGAGAAACCAGAGAGACAGTCGGCCATCTTGCAGCACGGTCAGTGTGATTCAAGGAGTCGGCATGTGTAGAAGTATCTAGTGGTCCGTGGTGGAATCGGTGTGGAAGCCATGTGGAGAATGAGCCGTGTCGCCTCCATCTTAAAAGGGTCTACAATATGTTGAAACCAAACAAATGATCTCAGAACTGATTTATTGCAAACAATCATGTCAGTGACAACAAACATGTGTCGTCTAAAGTAAATATTTCTAATTGCAAAACTGCAAACTTCAGGAGCGAGGTCTATTGGTAAGCCCAAACTGTGACTGGTACTGGCATGGAAATTTTGTGGTGTTAAATAAACTATTTTTGAAACTGTAAACTGAGTTGGTGAGTTATTAGCAGAATCTTTTAGAGAAAATTATATCCAGAATTTCCACCGGATAATTTCCCTTAATGGATGTTGGCCATGATTAATTTTTTAACATGTGTAGAAGCATGACTGGCTAGTGGTCTGGTACCACACGGGCATTTCACACTCAAAGTTCTTATCCCTGCATGTGGAGAACAGTAGTTGCTGGGAATTTTGTACTAAGTTTTGTGGTCAATGGACGATTGCAGCAGAGTACATCAAAATGTCAATTCGTTCAACGCCATCAGTAAAATAAGGCGGACAGAACCAAGCAAATATTGTCACCTCACAATATCATCACATCCTCCTCACGCCTTACCAGATCACTTACTACAGACCTTATGAAAGTGTTACGGACAAATTATTTGAGGCAGGTTATCATAGCATATAGATTATCAGGAACTGAGGCCAAGATATGTTTGGTGTTTAGAATACATTGGAAATATCATTCCCTTCTATGGAAATCTGAATGGCTTTGGTCTCAGAAAGACTCAAATGGCTTCAACTATGAGTTATTGATATCATTGGGGGAACTAACAGGTGATGCAGTAGAATTAATTTGTATCTACATTAAAGCATTCATCCTGGTTTAAAAAATTTCAAACCAAGAGAGAAATGGTCAAGGAATGTGAAACATCGCTTGGGTGTAGGGGTTGCAGTGTGGAGTGTTTGGTGGATTACATAATTAAATTTGTTCATGGGTCAGTTTTCGGGACAGTGTGCCGTACAATTTTCTATGTTGATTTGTGGGTGTACTAGGCAAGACTGTTTGAGTAAAAACAAACATATGTTTCTGCTTTAGATGGAAACATTGTTTAGAATGGTGTTTGTAGCAAAGGGGCAACCAGTATCAAAGTGGAGATACACATTCAGACAGTTTTTTCGCAGGGAGAAGTCTTCATCAAGAAATCGGTACGGTTGTGCAAATAGTTCCTGGTAAAGTTTAATGAGCAGTTGTTGGTAAGGTAACTGAGGAAGTCAAGCAGTGGCTTTTGTTGTGATGCAGAAAGCAAATAAAATATATGTGTATTCAAGCCCCAAAAGCAAGAAATATGAAGAAATGCTATTCCCAGGCTGCTAGGAGAAGTTTGGCAGCATGTAAGTTTCCACTGCAGTGGTATAAATGTAGTGGCCAATTAAGTGCTCATAGAAATAAGATTATTATTATCATTATTATTTTGGTTGAAGACATATCCAGAAAATGTTCCAGAAACAATAAGGCTGTTACAATGAGCCAGTGCATATGAAGGTTAAAGTTATAGTGATTAAGGTGGAATTTGTAAATAAGATTGTGGCTACCATGGAAAGGTGTGTACCTTTAGTGTAGGGTGGAAGATTAAAAACTTGTTCATATTCATTCTATCTGTACATTATTTACTGTTCCATTATTAATAAGAATTTGTTTTTATATTAATAACATAATGAAATTAAGTAACAATGAAAGGAAAGAAATGCCACGAGGCAATATTTACATGGAAAAGAAAGGGAAAATACACCCAAGGTTTCACTGGATCACAACAACAATCTAACATTCTTCAGTAACAAGGAAATAAACCCACAATGTCAAGGTAAAAATTCCAAGTTATTAATGGTTACAAATAGATATACAAAATGATGGGAACAATTAAAGATCACATCAATTCCAAAACTTACTTCAAAATAGAAACATGCGCAATTTTTGTTACAGCATAGATGTATAACAAATTGTCACTGTTTTGTTTAACAAGTAGCTGGCATGCAGAGTTATCTTTCTCTATATTAACAACTTACTAATTTGGAAATCTGCATTTTGGTATGTGGTCACCAGCAAATCCGGCCTTGATAACACCAGAACCCTTAAACAACAGAAATAACAGAATGTAAAATAAAGACATAAATAATATTAAAACAAGATACAGGGTTACACGAAAGTAAAGATGCTGTCTGTCTCTCTCTCTGTGTGTGTTTAAAAGAAGATGATAGAAATGGAAGTAAGTTTCCAGAGTTTAATTCTAGATCGTGATATGACTACAACTACTTAACTGTCGGTACAGGGATCACATCAACCTAAACTGTTTTGCTTACTTCCTGCAATTATGGTTTGTTTGAAATGCAGCCTGGACCAGAAGAAAAATTTGGTAAAAGCCATATGAATGATTCAGCTATGTTGTGCATTAAGCGATGTCCACTTTTATAGCACTGGTTGTATGCCAACGTAGTTACTCTTAATGTCGTTAGGTAGCATAAACATCAACTGGATCATCCAGGAAGCAGTGAGAGAGACATTATAAATGCGGGATTACTGGAGATCGCGATTCCGCCAGGAGTTGTCATCATAATACTGCAGTGGTCAAACGCAAGTCTCCACTATAAATAATTCCCTAAGTACATTTAACGGTTTCATACTGGTCCAGGCTGTATTACAACATAATTTGTGCTTGAAAATAATGGTCCAGGCCGTATTAAAACGGAATTACTACTTGATAATAATACGTCTTGCGACTGACTACATCAGTATTCCAACGATATTACTATATGTTGTTGTAGCGGAATCGCGATCTCCAGTAGACCCATAAATGCATTATATTTTTGACGGCAATTTTATGAAGCTTATATGGACTTGATAGGGGACAAAATGAAGTGGCCAGCGCACATAAGAGAAATCATTTGGTGCAGTCAACTTAAATACATGGATAATAATAACAAAAGATAAAAGTTAAAATAAACACAGTAACAGCGACAGATTGGGCATTTTATAAGGACATCCACATATCGTGTGTGTACAGTTAGGTTGCACTGTGGTCCTGTGTTGATTCTGCACAGATGATGATTCAAATTTTCTTTTTTTTCGATTTATGGTGTAATGAGGCCTAGACACCAGCAACAGTGACAGACTGGGCAATTTGTAGCGGAATCCATGCAATGTGTGTATACAGTTAGGTTATAGTGTGGTCCAGGGTTCAGTCACCACACATCACGGTTCAAATTGCAGTTAAACTACATTCTTTCAAAACTACCCGCAAACTGATGGATCATGTTACATTAAAAATATAATCACGTTACATTGAATGCAAATAATGTCTCTCTCTAAGTTTTCTTGATAATTCAGTCAATGGTTATGCTACCTAGCAGCATTCAGAGTAACTACATTGGTGTACACACTTTATCATTATTCTTGGCAGTCGCTGAAAAATTCTATCACTCTTATCTTGCACAATCCTACATCAACGTCATCCCAGGAAACAGTATATCAATACTGACAAGCCAGTATTGTGTTACTGTTTCTTAGGATTGTGCAAGATAAGAATGATAGAATTTTTTAGCGCCGGCCAAGACTAATGATAAAGTGTGTACAGTCAGATTACACGGCCACTACAAAAGTGGGCGTCGCTTAATGCACAACATAGCCAATGATTCTTTGATAGTATAATGATTATTTTCAAAGTTGTGGAAAACTGGTGAAGCAGTAATGTGATCTAGAATTAAACCAAATTCTCAGTAACAGACAAACTATTTGTAGAACAGTAAGCGCACTTACAAAATGCATTAAATGTAGAATTCCCAGTAAATAAACTACTTTGTCACAAACACAAGAGAAGTTGTTTAAAATAGAGCTGCAACCATTGCTTATTCCAATACCAGCGAAACCCTGTCTCCACACTGACAACTGTGGCTCATAGTGGAACTATAAAGCAATCCTTAAGAGGGTGACAGCACAGATCAACTTCAAGCACTATAAATGCAAAACTTTGGGGGAGGGGAGGAGGAGAATAAATGGTCATATTAAAAACCAGTGAAAAACATTTGTTTAGAAAAGTACTGTTTACAAATTTTAACAGTGTAGTGTGTGGCAGAAAAAAAATTAAACTTTTAACCAGATATATTGAAGTAAATTAAGAATACCACATATGAAGAAAGTGGGTTCAATATGAATTTAAATTCTGCAATGTTTACTTCATATGAACAGCACTCTGAACGAAGTTCTACTTCAATCCCCATACATAATTCTTATTACTCGTTTCTGGACTCCGAACATTTTGTCTCAGAGTTGAATTGCCCCAAGATGATTATTGAATATACATTGGGGAGTGAAAATCATGAAAATACACTAGTCTCATATTGAGACCAAATATAGCCAAAATATACAAATTTTAAATGTGACTACACCCAATTGCTTTAACAAGTGGACACACACCCTTCAATTTAAATTATAATAAATGTGCAAACCTAGAAACTTCACACTTTAAACCTCTTTAATGGACTAACCTTCAAATTTTAACTCTGAGTCTGAGTGGTGCTATCTGTGTGACATACTGAATTGGATATACTGACTTTTATCAGTTTAAAGACAAGCCATTTGCTGAGAACCAATTATTAATACCATGAATGAAATAATTTGAAATATGTTGAGCAGAGATATCTAGTATTTTTAATTCCTATGCTTGTGTCATCTGCAAAAAGGAATAGGCGTGTTGGAATAATTGTCCGATAAAATAGCAAATATGAGGCATTGATCTATCAGGCTTACAACCAAATATTAGTGTATAGTCCATTTGAGCTTCTTTAAAAACATGAAACAGCACTTGTCTAACTGCTGTGTATTAATAAAGGAGCTGGTAACTGCTAATAAATTTGTTCTACACCTCTTTTGTTAGATCTCCAACAAATGAAGAAAACAAATTAAAAAAACTGTGTTCTTATCATAAAAATGGCAAAAATATGCTGGAAAAATAAATAAACTGATCAATAAAGGAAACATTTTATTCATTCCCTATAAAAAAAAATTTCACCCTCCACCTTGATCAAATGTGATATAAGGTTTACACCAAAATGTGGAATCTTGACAGCTTATGTGCATAATTAAATACAACACACTTCACAACGAGGAGGGCATACTACAACGATAAATGTAATAGCAGCCTAATTTTAGGAGCTAAGTATGATTCATTCACTGAATGTCAAAAACTACTTAAATATGGCGTTCGTTTACTAGGAAACTTGTTATTTTATTTCACATCTTATTTTGTCACGAATCTGTGGACACAGAAGAGATTAATGTAACTTACATTGTCGATAACAACCGGCTGATTAACAATAACATCGTACGGTTCCATCTTTCACACACATGCACCCCAACTCATTAAAATCCTGCCCGGCAGACCAACGGGTACTTTTTCTATACCAGACAGTACATGCTCAATGTACAATCTTAGTATGTAATCAATTTTATAAGTGACATGAAAAATCGAGAATAAATACAGATGGCTTTAATTTAAGATTGAATTTCAATTGATATTAATTTGTACCCACTATGAATTCTGATTTGATTTTGTTCGTTACAAACAGTTTCTTTGGTTTAGCTTCGTTGCTGGTGACATCTTACGGCCAACTAGAGAACTAAAACAGATCTACTTTGTATGTTGTATGATTTTAGTACTGTTTTAGTCTTGGAGAGGAAATGACCGAGGTTGGTGTTGGTTACATTGGAATTAAGGCTCAGTTGCCTGTAGAGATGTTTCCGTCAACTCCAGCTGGTCTAGATGCTATTTACACTCTTTGTCGAAGAATTTATCCGAGTCAAGTAAATCCATTACAAGTAACAGCGTTGGTGAAATACTGGTGAGTGAGAATAGCTAAAGCTTTACCTCAGTACCTGTTGTATACAGAGGACATGTGTTGCGATGTAAATGTCTTGTATAAAATTCGTCTTACTATGTTTTAATGATACCGTTTCCCCGATTGCTACTGGCAAATAATTAGACTTTTGTTAATGTTTCCATTGTCATTAGTGCATTATCATTGAACTGTCACAAAACATTCCTCGGCCAAACGCGCCCAGTCTTTAACAATATGTGGTTTACTTTCTTCAAGTAAGTAAATCAAACCACGTTTGAAGTGTTATCTTAAACCTTTCCAGTCAATTAAAATAGTTTACTAAATTTGTATAACTGAATGTTGTATAATGGATTCGTAAATTGTCAATAGGTTTGTTCTCGTCATTTGTTAGTGATATTGTAGTAGTAGACACATACAGGTTCATTTATTCAGTATTGGACTCCTGGCTTCCTTCGTCGCAGTTAAATTAATAAAGTTCTTGGTTATTGAAAGTTTACATTTTTTAACCATAACATATAACGCAAGTTTGAATTGACAATGTACATATTTATTTTTATGTTTTTCGTAGAGGTGTATCGTTTTCAAGTTTATTTCGGAAACTTATTTTTTAGGTATTATTTTCATAAAGTTGTTACTACAAAATATTTAAATGACGAGCCTGTTTTCATGTCTGTCGTTACCCAGTTTTAAAACACTTTATTTTGCTACAGCATGTGTAGATTTGTTGAAGTTACCGAGGCAGGTATTATACAAAGATAATTTTGTTTTCTTGTGAAGAGTTAGGTAGTCTGAACACGGGACGAGAATAGCTCAGGGTGGGACCAAGGAATGGGTGCTTGCTTCTTTCTCCCTTTCGGTAGGCACGTGCTGGAATCGAAAACTTTTTTTTTCATCTAGTTCGACACGACTGAAGTTATTGGTTTGAATCGTTCGAGTTCAGGAAGCTACTGCAGTTTCAGAAACATGTAAATGTTGCTTCCTCTTAGGTTACTTTCTTGTTTGTTCAGCTTATTAAAAAGAGGAATTTTGTAATTTTATTTTCCCATCAGTGAATTCTTTCCATAACGAGTCTAAATAAGTTGTAGCAGGGATCTTAAATTACCGTTGAAACTTATAAATTTTCTCGGCTTTTCCCATTAAAGGATGTGGCAGCTTGTATAGTTATACATCACAAAAAAAAAAAAAAAAACATGCAGTTGGGTACGAAATTAGCAAATTTCGTTGTGAGCATATGGAAATGCTTGCTCATTTTACAAAAAAAAAAATATCCTTCTGCTAGCTTTACCGAGGAACGTCTGAGCTCCATGTAAAGTTTTAAAATGAATTAATGACTTGCCATGAAGTTCGTAGTAGCTAAAGCCACAAATATCACCATCCACTGCCTCTGATATATGATTAACAGAGACGGAATGACTGCTCTTTCGATTATCCTTACATTATTTTTTTCGTTTTTTACTTCTTTTTGGGAGCTGTAATCAGGGCCGGCGCTAGGAATTTCGGGCCCGGGGTAAAATGGGCGGTCGACTTTTTTTTTAAGCTCTACAAACTGGCTTCTGGCCTGGGGCCCCTACAGCTGGTGATCAGGGCCCCCATCAGCCGGCGGGGCCCAGGTACATTTGACCCGCTTACCCCTCCCTAACGCCGGCCCTGGCTGTAATCCTCCATTCACACGCCGCACGCTAATCTGGCTTCATTGTAGCAAGGTTTTCGGGTTTGATCTTGAATCTCACTTCCAATTTTTTCGCAGAGCTTTGCTTTCTGGTGCGGAAGTCATTGACGACGGTTGTTGTAGGTACATAAAATTCTGTCTGGTAACTAGCCGAGTGAGTCTGTGAAACGCGACGTTTATGTCGTCATAGGCTTTGTCACCATGTCAAGTGACTGCTGTAATTGTAGATATTTAACTATAAATGCTTTTTATTAGGTTAAATTTATACTTTGTATTGTGATGAAATTTTTTTGTTACGAAGTCTCATTACAGCTAATGGATTGTCTGTAACTGTAGAACACTGAGATGCTGTCATCTAAAGAATTTAAAGTAAAAATGAGTAGAGGGCAAAAGTAGATTGGAAAGGGAAAGGTAGGGGGTGCAGGGAGATTGCCACCGGAACGGGCGCTCCATCGCAATTTTATCAATTATATTATATCGCTGCTGTCAGCTGCTTTGTTGTCTTGGCTGCATGTTCAAATTTGGCGCTAGACGGAATTTTTATCATTTCTTGTTTGGTAAAAAAGGGGAAGAAGAACTGAAGATGCATAATTCCTAATGACTATGTTGACTATTTTTGAAAACCTTCATGACCTGTGAATTAAAGAAATGTGACGCACCGAGCCTGTTGTGCATAGGTTAAAGCTTCGGAAAAACGCGGGATTGATCCGCCGTCCAGCCAGATAGATTACGGTTTTTCGAAATCAGTCCAGGCGAATGTCGGAATGGTTCCTACAGTAGGCCATTACCCGTATTTCTTTATGTTCCTTGACCACATTCTCACCGAGCGTGGTGGGTGAGGGGTAACGCTATGGCCTCGCATTCGGAACGATGCGGGTTCGAATCCCCGTCCTGGCATCTAGATTTGGGTTTTCCATGGTTTCCCCAAATCACTCCACGTGAAGGGCCAATTCCTCCCCGTTCCTTGTCCTCAATCCCATCCCGCCTCTAATGACCTCGTCGTTGACTTGGCGTAAAGCGATTAAAAAAAAAGGCAACAACGTATTCCCTCTTGTCATTAATGACGTTGACTAGCCGTATACCGGTAGTCCTCACAAAAAGCGAACAAAAAACAACTTTAAACAGTTTTCTTCTACTAGTTCTGGCTGTAAACTTTAATGTGAAGAGTATATTGCTTGCTGTTAGCTTGACAAGACAATCGCCACCATGTGTTTAAAAAAGCCGCTGCATAAACGATCTTAGCTCACCGTGGAAATATTTGGTTGAGTAAATGTTAATATGCATGCAAGTTCATCCGATGTAAATATATTTTTACTTGCTGATGATGACCCTTGCTTGTGACCGAGACATTAAACGTGTGTTAGGGTTTTGATCAGCATTAATATGTGATATATAAGCACTGATTGATCATTCAGACCTGGAAGGAAGGCCTTGACACATTCCAGTAGAAAATGTTGACGTGTTTTAGAGCACAAGCTGACTTTTTTCTGGGTGCGAGAGCCGACTAAATTCGACGCGCATAAAGAATATGTGATATTCATTCACTTTTATAGATATATAATAAAGTAAATTACACGCTAGTTTTGATCACCGATACATGAGAGCAAGTTAGACGGGCGGTGGTTGGCAGACGGCGCAAGGTGTCAGCAGGTCGCCAACAGGTGTTGTGTGTTCTATTTCTGTATTTAAATATTGTGTCGGCGTTGCCCGCGGTCTGCTGCTTTGTTTTTGTGTTGCGGCGACTCGTGACGTCTCGCACGCGACGCTGGGGGCCCTTGGCCCGTGGGACTTCCGAGTGTGCCCGTGGGAACTGCACCCACGTGGATGCTCACACACACTTTTTATCCCCAGCCGTCGAGTGCTCTCATAACAGTTACACGTCTTGCAAGCTTTCAGACTGCCAGAAGTTTGTTCGTAATCTGCGGAACGCATGCAGTCTGAGTTCAGTTACTTTCCTTTATTCTTTTGTATTTCGATTTGTCTACAGTTACATAATTTACTGCTGAAGTTACTATGTTATTGGTATCTAATTGTACGTAGCTTTGATGTAATCTTGTGTTGCGGTCTTAGTGGTTAATTATGATAGACAGCTGTAACTTGAAATTCCTTATCTGCATTTCGGATCTACTGGAGATCGCTATTTCTACTGCAACAACATTCACTAATGACGTCATAAAACTGCTGTAGTCAATCGCAAGACGTTTTATTTTCAAGCCGTAATTCCGCTATAATACAGCCTGGACCAGCATACCTGTTAAATATTTTTAGCGGTGTCTTGCGTTTGACTACTGCAGTATAATAACGCCAATTCCTTGCGGAACTGTGATCTCAAATAATCCCTGAATTTCATATAATATAGTAATAATAATAAACACGAAAGAATCCCACTTCAAATAAAATAATTCTTAAGGAACTTGAACACGTTTGTCGCCCAGCGTAATTCGGCTGAGTTTCTCCCCGGGCCAAAATTCTCGGAAAATTCTATGCCCGAAAATAATAGAAATGAAACAAGGAACGTATCCCATAATTTACAGATTCGCAAGAACCAGCAGGGCAAGCCTATAAAAAGGATGTGCACCATATGTTACCAAATAAAGAGGCGAACTGCCGAACGCCAAGAAGCTAAGAAAAGTGTAAAAAAACTACGACCTATTTTTCCAATTGTCCAAAATCAAATGTGTCTAGTATGTTATAACGAACACCATGCGACATATTATAATGTTATATGTTATCCTAAATCTTATATATATATAAAAATAGACGTGTTTTTTCCTATATTTCACTTTTCAGCCACCACTACCTAGCACAGATCACTGATGTTTGTGGGTGGAAGTAGCATGGAGTTTCCTGTCGTGCACAACGTTGGCCGAATGCCGATAGCTGTGGGGATGTGGGAGATATAATGATTAAAGTTGGTCAGTGCAGGGCGTTTTCATATTTCGAACAAAAATTCGTATCTCCGTATACTTCTCTTTCCTGCCACAACTACATAACATAGATCTTTGGTGTTTGTGTGTGGTTGTGTAATCGTCTTTCCTGTCGTGCACTATGGTTGTTAGATGTCGGTAGCTATAGGGGTGTGGGAGATATGGGGGTTGAAAGTGGTCAACCTGTGGCAATTTCATACTTCTGCCAAAGACAAAAGTGTCATGGTGTATCACTTTTCAGCGAAAACTATAGATCACAGATAACTGGCGTTTGTGTGTAGTAGTAGCAGCACAGAGTCACCTTTCGATCACAACAGCGGCCGAATTTCAGAAACTGTGGTAGATATGGTGGTTGTAAGTGGCCGACCAAGGATATTTTCGTATTTCGACTGTCTACGCATACGTCGCTTTTCTGCGACAACTACATAGCATAGAGCATTGGTGTTTGTGTTTGGTAGTAGAATCGTATCTCATGTAGTGTACTGTGGTTGTTAGATGTCGGTAGCTATGGGGGTGTGGGAGAAATGGGGGTTGAAAGTGGTCGACCTGTAGCAATTTCATACTTCTGTCAAAGACAAAAGTGTCATGGTGTATCACTTTTCAGCGAAAACTATAGATCACAGATAACTGGCGTTTGTGTGTAGTAGTAGCACAGAGTCACCTTTCGATCACAACAGCGGCCGAATTTCAGAAACTGTGGTACTGTGGTAGATATGGTGGTTGTAAATGGCCGACCAAGGATATTTTCGTATTTCGACTGATTCGCATATATCACTTTTCTGCCACAACTACATAGCACAGAGCATTGGTGTTTGTGTTTGGTAGTAGAATCGTATCTCATGTAGTGCACTATGGTTGTTAGATGTCGGTAGCTATGGTGGTGTGGGAGAAATGGGGGTTGAAAGTGGTCGACCTGTGGCAGTTTCATATTTCTGCCAAAGACAAAAGTGTCATGGTGTATCACTTTTCAGCGAAAACTATAGATCATAGATATCTGGCGTTTGTGTGTAGTAGTAGCACAGAGTCACCTTTCGATCACAACAGCGGCCAAATTTCAGAAACTGTGGTGCTGTGGTAGATATGGTGGTTGTAAGTGGCCGACCAAGGATATTTTCGTATTTCGACTGTCTCCGCATATGTCACTTTTCTGCCACAACTACATAGCATAGAGCATTGGTGTTTGTGTTTGGTAGTAGAATCGTATCTCATGTAGTGCACTATGGTTGTTAGATGTCGGTAGCTATGGTGGTGTGGGAGAAATGGGGGTTGAAAATGGTCGACCTGTGGCAATTTCATACTTCTGCCAAAGACAAAAGTGTCATGGTGTATCACTTTTTAGCGAAAACTATAGATCACAGATAACTGGCGTTTGTGTGTAGTAGTAGCACAGAGTCACCTTTCGATCACAACAGCGGCCGAATTTCAGAAACTGTGGTACTGTGGTAGATATTGGGGGTTGTAAGTGGCCGACCAAGGATATTTTCGTATTTCGACTGTCTACGCATACGTCGCTTTTCTGCGACAACTACATAGCATAGAGCATTGGTGTTTGTGTTTGGTAGTAGAATCGTATCTCATGTAGTGTACTGTGGTTGTTAGATGTCGGTAGCTATGGGGGTGTGGGAGAAATGGGGGTTGAAAGTGGTCGACCTGTAGCAATTTCATACTTCTGTCAAAGACAAAAGTGTCATGGTGTATCACTTTTCAGCGAAAACTATAGATCACAGATAACTGGCGTTTGTGTGTAGTAGTAGCACAGAGTCACCTTTCGATCACAACAGCGGCCGAATTTCAGAAACTGTGGTACTGTGGTAGATATGGTGGTTGTAAATGGCCGACCAAGGATATTTTCGTATTTCGACTGATTCGCATATATCACTTTTCTGCCACAACTACATAGCACAGAGCATTGGTGTTTGTGTTTGGTAGTAGAATCGTATCTCATGTAGTGCACTATGGTTGTTAGATGTCGGTAGCTATGGTGGTGTGGGAGAAATGGGGGTTGAAAGTGGTCGACCTGTGGCAGTTTCATATTTCTGCCAAAGACAAAAGTGTCATGGTGTATCACTTTTCAGCGAAAACTATAGATCATAGATATCTGGCGTTTGTGTGTAGTAGTAGCACAGAGTCACCTTTCGATCACAACAGCGGCCGAATTTCAGAAACTGTGGTAGATATTGGGGGTTGTAAGTGGCCGACCAAGGATATTTTCGTATTTCGACTGTCTCCGCATATGTCACTTTTCTGCCACAACTACATAGCATGGAGCATTGGTGTTTGTGTGAGGTAGTAGAATCGTGTCTGTTGTCGTGCACTATGGTTGTTAGATGTCTGTAGCTATGGGGGTGTGGAAGATATGGGGGATGAAAATGGTCGACCTGCGGCAATTTCATATTTCTGCCAAAGTCGCATTTGTCACGGTGTATCACTTTTAAGTGAAAACTATCAATCGCAGATCACTGGCGTTTGTGTGTGGTAGTAACACAGAGTCTCCCATCGATCACAACGTTGGCCGAAATTTGGTAACTGTGGGAGTGTGTGAGATATGGTGTTCGAAATTGGTCGATCATGAATATTTTCGTATTTCATCCAAAGACTTGTGTGTATCCGTAAATTTTACTTTGCTGCCGGAACTACATAGCGCAGAAGACTGGTATTTGTGTGTGGTAATAGTATCGAGTCTCCAATCGTGCACTATCGTGGTTAGATGTCTATAGCTGTCAATATGAATTCTTTACAATCACGAACGAAGTCGTGGGTACCAGCTAGTATAAATTAATAAAAAGTATAGTATAATGTGTATATTTTTAGTATTTTTATGTTGTATACGCTATACTTATATTTCAGTGCTTATTCCATTAAATTCCTTTAAAAATCCTATTTACTTGGCCCCCACGGAAGCAAACCCGTCTTCCAGATATGGATGACGGGGCGACGAACGTATTAAAATTGTTTTGTGAAATGTAGAGACGCTATAAATTCCATGAAAGTTATTGTTTATGACCCAGTGACGATTTCCTCATCACATCTAATTTTGCATTTCAAGAATTGCTTCTATGTTTAGCTGAAAATGAAAATTTTAGCGTTCCCCTGGCAGCAAATGCAAGCTTATGATTATATTCCTTAAATAATTCCTCCTGCATCTCAGATTCATGAAAAATCATTATTTTTCTGTTTGTGTACCTAAAAAAGCTGAATCTATTTGGAATTTTTGTTCTACCCAACATGGTACCTTGCCCAGATCCCTCTGTAATTGTTCACAATCCTTCCTCATTTTAATTCTATTATACATTGTCACTCACAGACAATCTAACGTCTGTATTTAAACCATCAACACAGTCATTCATTAGAATAGTGAACAGCAATGGCCCCAATACAGTACCATGCTGTACTTCTGTTCTCACTTCCACATCTTTCGATATCGCTATTCCTACCCTTTACTTTCTCCAAGCAATTAATTTATTGAATAATCGAAATGGTTTTAATTTTGTTTTCCAGTATTCTATGGCTCACTCTGTCAGATGCCTTAGACAGGCTGAGAGTTCCAGTGACATAGTGTTGACTGCCTCCTTTCCATGTGCGTTTCGTCTGAAACATGTTGCTCATACCCCAATAACAGATTCACATAAATAATTTTTGCGAAAACTGTATTGCTGATTTGAAAATCAGTCTCTTTCTTCATTGATACACATAATGTAATTGCATGACAAGTTCTTGTCAACTTATTTAGTGCTGGAGTCAAACTCATCTGCCTGTAATTCTCAACATAATTTATCTTCTCTATGGAAGGTTACTTTTCCAGAGTCGCAGTCAGTCCAAATAATATTTCTAGATATGGAAGAGTAGTAACTCTCGGGCTTGGCATTTTTGAGTACGCTGCCTCCAAAAGCCCATTGCCGAATTCCTTCCCGTTCCTTGTTCCCAGTCCTCCCTCCTCAACGTCGGCTAGCCATAAAGCCCCAAGCAGAAAAGAAACTAGGTATGTTTCATAGTTTCCAAGACTGAATACCTAAAAAAAGAGTATTGTAAAGCACTATACATTGAAAATGAACAGAGCATGCATAAACATGAACCTTAGCAGTCTTATTCTGCAAGGAAATGTAACTTCTGCTGATAAACAGCAAACTATTTTATGCTATTTGTTTTCCAAAAACTATGAAGGAAAAAAACTAGCTAACATGTTATCAATTAAATTTTCTCGATACATAATTTCAACCCTATTTTGAGTACAGACAAATTTAAATATGAAATTGAGAATATCAATTATAATACACCAATCACAGTATTATTATTTTGTTATCGGCTCTGACGGACCATGAGACACTGGCACCTGATTGTGTGATGTGGACTGCCCGTGATGGAACAGGATGTATCAGAACCGGAGTACAGTATTTGCACTACTGGAGGGATGTTGTGTAGTCATCTGTCTGCGAGCGTATAACTGTTTTGTATGTAACAAGTAGGCTTTTTTGTTGGTGAAATCTGTAGTTTATGAGGCGGAGATAACGGAAATGTCCCAGTCGCTTTGATTGCGGGATAAAAAACTTAGTCCACAACGCGAAGGTCGGTTTGATTCTTCGGAAGTGGCATACTAAGCCGTTGTGTCAGAGGTACAAGGGTCAGTTTCTGTGGACTATTTCGAACCACGGAAATTGCGGGCTACTGCCAAAAAACCAGTTACATTCTTTTTTACAAAAATGATACTTACTTCGGATTCCGAATTTGGGTGTCAGTGAATCTAGATATTTTACACTTTTTAAAAAATATTATTGTTGAACGAATATTACAAAGTATTAGAAAAATTATATCTTCGTAATTAGTATATGTTAAGCGTTTATTTTGATTCAATTTGTTTCGGATGTGTACACATTAGTGTTACAATTAGGTTTGTTAGCTCTAGAGGGGACCTTTCATATCATCTTTTTAATTTCTTGAAGAATAGCAGAGCTACAAAAAGATCTACAGAAGACGCCTATACCGACTTTAGAGGATATAACCGCCCTAGGAAGTAGGAGAACTAGAAAAAGAAAGGTCTAAAAAAAGTACGAGGTTGTTCACGGGGAGGGGTCCCTCAGTATCTCACATCATCATAAGGGAAAAGGGAGGGGGGGGGGGGCGGAATTACGGATAAACACCTCATGTAATTAATGGACGCGTCCTAGACAATTGTGAATGTATCTGCTATTGAGCATGCTATACCGCGGCAGGTGCACGCGTTCGACTCGCACCTAAATGTCTCTCTGGATAGATGTAAAAACATATTAAAATTTGTAACTTTATAGAAACTGCTAGTGCCTCTGGAATCCGCGGTCGACACTGTACAAAAACAATATAGCAAGAAATAATACATATCAAGATTTAGTAGCAAAGATGAACGAACCGTCTCTGACTAAAAACTATACAAACTAAAGTTAAAAACTTGAGGTCTATCACACTGAAGTGAAAAAAAATAACAATTCCAAGCATGGGCGCCGGGAAGGGGGTGCAAGGAAGTTCACTTGCACCCCCCTGCTATGAAAGAAAATACACAGAAAAAGATACAAAAATTTTATTATTAAATTCACTGTTTGAATAATAACTTAAGGCGCCTAGGTTGTTGTCCAAATTTGTTTAACACCTTGTCAATAAATTCAGTATCCTTAGTTAAAAGTGTTATATATAATGCATATATATATAAATCCCTTAAAGTAATCCTGCCGGCGCCCATGATTCCAAGCGAACTGGATCCGGTGCCGCAACGGTGTTCCCACGCCGTAGTTTAAAGAAATGCATTCTTTCATTGGAGACACAGGCGACTACCAGAAAACTGTTGGTTCTGATTTGGTGAGTTTTTATACAGGGTGTAACACAAATACTGAGGCAGGTAAATGTATCCATGATGCTATACACATGAGTACGTTACTTTGTGCGAGCTGAGTTGGCCAAAAATATATGGAGGATAAAAAAGCACCTTCTCTTCTAGATATCCAAACATGTACACGAATCGTCCGATTCCTTCTTTTTTCATTCCTGTAGACAGGAGTTTTTACATAAATTGCAATGCAAGCTATAAAATGATTGTTTATTTCTGTGCGGATAGCCACTTGGTAGTCCAAGTTTTCCGCTACACTGCAGGAGACTCTGCTAGTAAATGACGTGTATTGCAATGTTTACTTTGACAAGACTTAAAACAAGCACGCTTATCTCAAACAAATGTATTCAGTTAAAGAACTTTCTAGTTTTAAGTATGCACATTGGCATGCTTTATTAGCAGCATGTCTGTCTGTGCCCTTTCTGAAAATCCCAGTCAGACGCCTTAACCACTGGGCCAGCAGACAGGTCCTTTGTTGTTATCAGTTAATTGCGATGGCAATATCCCTGCCTAACTACTTACGATTCGTGCACAGTTTTAAACTCCAACGTACCGCCGAATTTTTGTTATGGCTCCATAGCCAAAATGCCCAAGTACGATACACTTATAAATTCGTTATGTCCGTCCGTCCATAAGTCACAGGCGCATAATTCTACAAACTTTGCACTGATTTTTATGAAAATTTACAGGGAAATATATTCTATTAACCGCCAAATAGTGCAACAGACAGAAAAAAAAGGTTGGTTACCTCTCACTAAAAAAAAATTTGTTTGCGTAACCCATTGTTGAATAGTTATTGAAAAAATATTGTCTCGAGACATTTTTATTTAATTGTGTATTTCGTTAAAAATGCATTCCCCCTTCCTCTAAACGCATGACCGAAAATAAAAAAAAAGTCAAGATGTTGAAATTTGTTGTGGATGAGATGTTGACAAGTATTTTAAAATTTTCACATTACTAACAGAAAGCCTCGTAATGCCGCCGCTTGTGCGTTGTTTGTGATGAAATTTCACAGGAATATGTACTATTGACCGTAAAACAGACAAAAAATAAACATACAAAAACTATTTTTTTTCCTGCGTACTCCATCGAGTGTGGTATAGTTGAATAGGTTTTCCAGAGTGCCGTCTGTATCTCTATGAAACATTTATATTTATGTATTTTCCGAGAGATGAGCTTGTTGATCTTGGTTGATGTGCGCTTATTTAGCTTTTTTCCGAATCACCCTTAAGTTTCTTAACAAATGTACCTCAATATTGTTACGTGTTACGTTTTTTCTCACTTGATTAATTAATCTATTGTTTTCGTGTTGTACTTAACATGTGAAAAATTGTATTTTTTTTATTTTTGCAAAGATGCAATCCCAAGAAAAGATTGACCATTCCATGAGATATACATAACCTTTTGTATTTTGATAACAGCCCCGTTCAAGTACTGTTACCATATTTTGTGTGGTTAATTCATGTGAAACCCTGAACATACATCAGCGTGATCTGTAGTACTTTATTTCGCGAAATAATTGGAACTACTTACATACGACTACATTAATGATATCAGTAGTATGGCGCCAAGGGAAAGCAAGCAATATATATATATAATCTCCTGCTGTAGAACGAATAGATCGCAATTTACGAGTATGTGGGATTACTTTTATATGCGTGAACTAACGACGTCAGTAACATTGCACTTGTGAAAGAAACTTAAAAATTATTATTAAAAACTTAATTCATCTTGCCTATGATGTCAGTTGGCATTATGATCCAGTCTGCATTTCAATCTAACCACAACCTTCTCTAAAATTACTGCTAAAAAATCTAAACATTTGCTGTACGTGCATCAACTGTATTGCAATCTGAAGTTGACTTTCATAATCCTGAATATTATTCCTGCTGCCTATATTCCCTTTTCTCTACCAATACAAAACCTGCAACGATGAATAAGGTATCAATAAATATTATTTATTACCGCTTTCTGACATACCACATTCTGTTTACGTTAAAAAACTGTTTAAAACTGAAAAGTGGGTTCACAGCCGAGACACAGTTTACACAACTCTGCGCCTGCGTAGGCAAGATGCACCCGGGCACGCACGAGAGTCGCGTGGGTAGCGACTGTTCCAGGGATTAGAACTGTCAGAGTTTATTTAATTCCTATATAAACAATACATTTGTTTTAATCACAAATTCAAGGAGATAGCATTTTAATATCAAATTTTGTGTATGCATTTCGCTGAATATTTAATTTCAACAACCCAACAAATGATAAATTATTTTTAGAAGTGGGCGAGGGGAAGGTTGAATGTTTGAAAGTTTTACACTGTTTCACTTATGTTATATAAAAGGTATTGAACCTGCAGTATGCATGTCGACACGCTCTTATTTTCCCTGTTATTTCAGCACTCAGCAGCGCCTCCTCATTCCTTTTTTTCCCCCTTTTTATTCTGTAAACCCTTTCCAATATTATTATTATTTAATTGAGGTGGAGCTAATACTCCGGTGGCAATTCGCCCAGTCATTCATTTACAACCTTTATATATATATATACAATTTTTTTATAATTATTTTATAATTCTAATGTTAAATTCCTTAAGCGTTTTTGGAAAACAATTACTACACTTGGTAATATGTTCAAGTCCCTCACACCCTTACCAACAAAAGAAAATTTTCCCACTCTTTTATGCATGAAATCGAGCGTAAGCCTTTCCCCTTCAATAAACTATCTTGATCAATATCCCTCCAAGTTCCATCACCAACATATGCCCTGTACATTCCCAGAACTCTTTTCACCTGCTCCTTTCCTCCAATGAGTCCCAATCCAGCTCCCTTATCATATCAGTTACTGACTGGGTCCTGCGATAATTTACACAAACAAATCTAGCTGCTCTTCTTTGCACACCTTTCAACCGATAAATCTTGAAATTACGTTCACAAGTGTCAAATATATATCTGTGGAGAAATAAAACATCATATAGATTATTTCTAAAAGACGTTGTTTCTTTGTGGTAAACAACTTCATATCTAACTGAAATCGATAAATGAGGTTTAATTTTAGAGATTAAGGTCTTCGCTTTGTAAACTCGTAAAGGGGAAAAAAAAATAACTATCAAGGTCACGCGTGCGAGACAGGACCAAACCTTTTAACCATTACCGCTAGATCGCAGCAATAAATTGTACGGAAACGTCGCTAAACTGTTGTGTTTTCAGCAGTAAGGAGCTTTTCTGATTTTTTTATGTTAAGGAAACATCTGATTTTGCTGTACGATTCCTGTGTAAACATTACCGCTAGATAGGAGCACCGCATGTCACAGAGATATGGATATACTGTGCTTGTTTTGTTCAGCCTAGTTTATTCCCGTTAGATATCATTGTGTTTTATTCGCGAAATTTTTGCACGAGTCATCTAGTCTATTTTAAAAGGAATGTCACTTGTAATGTCCATTTAACATTGTTCTCTTTTAATTTTCAATTTGCACGAAAGTTATAATTTGCTTCTATCTTCCTTAATTCGATATAAACCTTTTAATTACAATTTATTGTAGCAATTCAGTTTGTCAGGATATCACAAATTCCTTTCTACGTCAATTATATTTTTGTCCTCAAGGCGTGTTGGAAATACCTGCCGAGTTTTGGAAAAATGTTTCGTATTGAATGGGCCTAAACAAAGTCTTCTAAATATAGAGTAGAAAACTGAAATCTAGATCTAAAACTTGTTAGGGGCTTCCATTAATTACGTGAGATGAAATAGAGGAGGGGAGTCAACGGAAATCTCACGTGAGGTTTTGAAATTATTGTAGGATGGTAGAGCTAAAAACAAATAGAAAAAGGTCTACAAATGACGCAAAAGTCGACTTTAGGGTGGGCATTTGGTCCAAAAACCGACCTTAGGGTGGGGCGGGTATAACCGCCCTTGGAAGCATGAGATCTAAAAAAAAAATTACGAGGTCGATTAGTGGGGGAGGGGGTGGGGTCTCTGTCAAAATCTCACGTCATTTTATGAGGGAGGGGTTCAGAGCAGATCTCACAAAGTCTCAACAGTGTGAAACTTGTGAAAAATTTTACAGAAAACGTTCTATTAGTGTCAAAGACATGTATAGGCATCTTGTCCACCGTTGAAGAGAGACAAGATGATGGGTATTATTCTAAAACATGCATGATTTGTAAACTTGTTAGTGGAAGGGATAGTCGAGTGAACGAACTTTAGAGGAAGAGAATTATAAGAATATATGAAACAGAAATTGAGGATTTATACTGTAATGTAGATATTGAGATGATAGACTTGAGAATGATAGAGGAGGGGACCTGTATAATGAAACTCTCCTTGAAAATATACAGGAAATTTCCATCCAACCTTTCACAAAATCGCAAAAGAATACCATTCAAGATACATCCTATTGCCAAACAGAACACTCTTATAAATTACTTATTACAAAACAGAATATTATTTACAAACTAATATATCGGAAACTGAATAACGAGAAAATATAGCAATCCCATTCAAATAAAATAGATAAACAGAAGCAAGGACTAGGAAATTGATTCATTTAAATCTCTGAATAAAAGATCTCAGATGTTTCTAAACACTAGCTTAGTGAAAGGTTTCTGGGAAATAAAAATAAAGTTTACATAAAATCAATTGTTCCAGTCAAAAAGTATTTAGAGAAGAAGTGTGCAGATACGGAAATTACAGTTTTACAATGGCTCTTAAGCAACGAAATACTAAATTTTATAAGAATCTAATCATTAATACTTGATCTACATTATCAATTACCATGCCTAAGATAATCAAAACGGCTGTAGAAGAATAAAACGAAAAAACCTCACTGATTTATAAATTTAATGCAGTTGCAGAGTTTTCTTTACAAAATAGCATATGGAGAAACGAAGACCGAGAAAATTGTAAATTTTTGGTGTTAGTGGCTTTTAACGCTCTGGGAAAGGATTGGAATTTTTAAGCTGCAAGAAATAGAATCAACTGTGGAAAACTTGCGAATAAGTCTGGCGGCTGAATAGTCCACTGTGATTCAGGTGGAAGTAGTATGATCAGTATTAAGTAAATAAGTTCACATAAACGTATCTCCGATTTACATTCGTTTTGGAAAACATGTGCTGGAATGTTATTCATAAAGTAAACCTCATAAAATCATTAAAAGCACACATATAACTTATTAAAGTACTTTATTCATGCAAAAACGTACGTATTTTACAAACGTTTAAATTAAATGTTCGAAAATCCCACCATCGACTTCAATACACTTTGCAGCTGTCTTCAGAACAGTACGAGTAGCTCTTTTGAGTACGTCTTACTGTGCTTTTATGAGGGTAGCAGTGTTTACAAAGCGAGCGGATAAATCGTCTCTTGTGCTTACGTTTTCTTTGTCCACTTTGTTTTACAACTATTCCCACACACAAAAATCTAATGAGGTAAGGTCCGGGACTGGCCGTGTCGACTTCAAGAGCCTCAATTTGGTTACTGAAATCGATGGTGGGATTTTCGAACATTTCATTTAAACTGTTTTTTTTTTTTCCCCCTTGAATATAGTACTTTAATAAGTTATTTGTGTGATCGTTATCATTCCAGCGCCTGTATCTCCAAAACGAATGGAAATCGGTCACTTGTTAATATGAACTTTTTTACTCAATATTGTTCATACTCCATCTTCTCCAATAATTATGATTCCCTCCTGAATCACCCTGTATACCGCTGGAGCAGGAAGAGGTAGGTGTCTTCCAGTGCAGTTGTTGAATATCATTAGTAAAATTGTCTAATTCTGTTCCATTTTGTATTTATTTTCCGCTGTCATTTTTGCCGTAGTATAATCGCAGTGTGTTCCTAGCAACCATGTTAGCAGGTTGTTCATCTGCTGGGTGCTGGCACTTCCTGTCTGTGAGTAACGCTAGGCCGGTCCCTGCTTCCTGCCCAATTTTTTGTACGTGTCGCGTGCGTACTCGGCACTGCGGAGTCTTACCGCAGTCGGAAACTCGCTGATGTTAGATTACCATAGTAACCAGTACAGACTCCTTAAACATCAGCGGTTGGTATTCGTGAATGAAACTATCATCATTAACAAATTCGTATTTTTATTTCGAATCATCGTCTTTCAATTGGTAGTTTGTGACTTGATTTATAGTTCCATTGCCTCTATTCTTGTTTTACGCCGTCGCCAGTATATTTATTACGTACTCTTAACTACTACGGAGCTAGGTTTGCCCGTTGCTCCCCTCCATGTGTCAAGTGTGTGTATGTGATTTATATAGTTGTTTTCGGGGTATATGATGAATGAGAGGACGGAACCGACTAATCGTGTTTGATCCATCCACCCTGCTGGAATTGATCCCAGGTGTTTGTCTAAAGATTGGTAACAGCGCGACACACTACTTTCCGGACCGTTGCTCCAAGAAGCAGATAATTACGTTTTAAACGCCGAACAGTTACTGCGCCTTAGCTATCACAGACGCAAGGTGAGTTAGATCCTGTTATTACATTTATTAATCCTGAAATGTGCTTGTGCAAAAATATTGCTTTGCATTTACCGTATATTATTCACTAGAAATCGCAGTTCAGTGAGGAAACATTATTGATTAGTTCAATTTTACAACTATATAGCGCTGCTGAAAGATTAAAAAATTTATTTTTTGCCGTGCAACTCCAACTAAACTCTTTGCGTTGGCATTACTTGTAATCCTATAGTAGTATAGCAGAATGATAGGTATCGTACCTCTTGTAACTGACGAATAATTATTTACGATTGCAATTTTAAAAATAAATTCCGTGTATCTCACCATGTATGCGTTTATTTGCGTATTAATTTTAAATTTAACATAACCAAACTGATGATCTCTGTTGTCTATGGCGGTATTTCTCAACATGCGGTTAATGGTTAGATACCTTATTCGTACTGTATACAGTTATAAGCGATTATAAGTCATATGACCAACTTTTTTTAAAAGCCACGAATATTTCAGTGACCTGGCAAAAAATCTGGTATTTCCAGGATATGAGAATATAATCGATTCTTTTACAGTTGACATCAAAAAGAGCACCGTTCGATTAAGAATTAAGATTGTTTCCTGACGGTCTTGTATTTAGGTGTGATGGTAACATAAGAGTGGTGAAGTAAACAAAAAGGTGTCGGGTATTATTTATTTTAATCCTTTTTGACATGTATGTCGGTGATAAGTGTAGTGATCAATATGTAATTAACTTTTAATAATTCATTTCCAGTTTCATAAATGTGTTTCCGAAGGAATTCAAAACAGGCTTTTAGATCGATTAGGTTATAATGAATAAGTATAATATCTCCCAGATATTACTTATACATACTTAGGTAAAAGAATAGGTCCATATAAGTTAGTGGTTCGCAACATTATTTTTGTCAATTTACTGGTGCTCGGGTTAAAAAAAGGTTGAGCAACTTTGGTATATGAGCATAGAAACACATTATTCAGGGTGTTAAGACCGGTAAAACAGACCAAAAACTCATGTCCACACTCTTACGTTTGGCTCAGTTCTATTGAAACCATGGATGAAGTCTTACTTTCAGTGATTGTTCCATAGTGTCTGGTGAGATTAAAAAGCTAAAATGTTGTATATCGCTCAAGGTAGTCAAGATCTGGAAGATGGCTGCTAGAGGAAAAGGTTCTCTCATGTAAGTTTGCTTCGTTAATTACGTTATGAGCCTCAAGATTGGAGGAATGATTTACTAATATACACAACCCACAACTAAGAAGACGTGGGTTTGATCGGGAAGATGCGAATCGTGCGAAAGGTACATTCAAGATGTACTTTAACAACCAAGGATCAGGACCGTGGCAGTACAACGCCATCACTCTTCGAGGATAATTTAATAGAATGAAATAATTTTGAAGTGAATAATAATAAGCACTATTATTTGCTAGCAATTAAATAAATCTATATTTCTATGTACAGTTCGATTAATTTGCCGGAGATAACTTACCTCAATTTCTGAAACATCCTCTAAATTTCTAACTGTTTCCGTTGGGCTTTCTTCATGATTTATGAATGAAATAAGATCGAAATACCACGGAGGTTTTTAAATTTCGTCGTCACCAGCATCACAACGTGCTGACTCCTTAATTTTTTCACTAAAAAATGAACAAAGAAAATAAGATTTTTTTTTTTCGTAAGCTTTCTCTTTTGTAGCTCCACTGTCCACTTGCTGGCATTTATCATCCAAAAGGCATTAAGCTTTTTTTTTTTTTGTCACGGTCACCAAGTCTTCTGACTTAAGTTGTCATAGGAAAAAATAACTAGAATAAAACTCAATGAATTTAGTAAGAAAAACAAAAACGTGACCAACGTCGTAAATTTGATATCTTCACCGAGTAATAATAAATTTTGAAAAAAAAATATTATTTTTTCTTCGCACAAGCTGAGAGAAGATTAACCCTTTCAAGTCTGGACGCCACTATATTGACAATTGGCGGGGCGGGCTCCCAAGACTGGACGCCACTTTATTGCCAGAGGCGCGGGCGGGCCTAGCGGCCTGGACGCCACTATATTGCCAGCGCCTCTCTGTCCCACAGGACTGGAAGCTAGTTTATTGTCAGCGCCCCTACCGCATCCTAGCGGGAACTAGGGGAACCTCTAGCAAGAAGAAATATCTTTTTATTATTTTTTTGCAAAAACGAGGAAAAACTTTTTCATTTTGAGTTGTAAATAAATAAAAAAATTTAAAAAATAAAAAACAAAAAAATAAAATAAAATAATAATAATAATAAAAATATAAAAAGTTTCTACCCCTGCCAGTGCCAGGTCCGAAGCCCTGGATCAAAAAATGGTGATGGGACACTTTAAAAAAAATAAAGAAATAAATAAAATAAAAACCCTTCCCAGTATCAAGTTCGATCACAAAAAAAGCGATGGAAAACTTTCGTTGGAAAAAAATTTGGCAACTAATCGAATTATTTGTAATAGTTCCAGAAACATTTCTTCTATTGAATTATAATATTCTAGTACAACACGAGTATAAAAAATAAAAAATTTAATATTATTTTAGTATCGTAAAGTTTTAGTATCGTAATAAGAAAAAAGTTTCTTCTACAATTTCAAGCACTTTTCATCAAAAAAAATTAACAATAAGTGAGTTTCATTATAGTTTGATATATAATTAGATAAAGCGAGTCAATTTAAACAAATTAAGCCTCAGAAAATGATCGTAAAATTGACGGGAAACCGGGGAGGGGTGAGCCGTAAATGCTGGGCGCTCGCGGGCGAGGAGTGCCGGCTGGGAGGAGGGGTCAGCGGGGCTGGCTCCCGTCCCCGCGGCTACCTCGCAGCCAGGAGCAGCCGACGCGAAAGGGTTAAAGACTGAAGGTAAAATATCAGTGAAGACGGATGCGTGTCTACACTTAACAGTACGCTTTACGATTCAATGGAAAACAATGTTCCGGCCGATCCGTTTTCATTTAATTCAGGTAATTAGAAACAAGACTGTATGATCCCTACGGAATGCCACGAGTGGTTTAAACGGGCAGAGTATCGATCGATGAAGATCCACGCTAGGGACGGTCATATAGGTCAACCAACGATGAAACGGTCAATGCTGTTCGATCTGTGATTTGCGCAAATCGTCGTTTAACTAAGCCAGAGGTTGCAAAAGAAGTCAGGATTAGCATCGGGTCCTGTCAAGAAATTTTGACAGTAAAACATGACAAGCACAGTGTCGTTGCAGAACTGGCGCCACCTTTGCTCATAGACGACGAAAAGGAAACCGTGTCACCATCAACCAAGAATCTCTTGATAGTGCTAACAGCGGCAAAAACTTCACAACACGCGTCATAATAGGTGACGAAACGCGTGTGTTAGTGGCTAAGACGTGGCAACAAAAACGCAATTGTCGCAGTAGGTCGGGCCAATTCGCTACGGCCGAAGAAAGCAGGCATGAGTCGGTCGGATGCAAAGTCGATGTTATCTGTCGTGGGGTTATCCATCAAAAACCGGTGCCCGAAGGTCAGACTGTCACCAAACAATACTATCTAACAGTTTTAAAATGTTTGCGGGAAAATATGCGCCGGAAGAGGCCTGAACTGGTGAAGTACAACAGCTGGATTTTGCAACACGACAACGCGGCGTGTCAATCGTCTCACCTCGTTTCGGAGTTTTAGGGTACGGACGGAACATCCGTCCTACCCTACGCCCTTATTCACCAAATTTGGCCCAGACAGATTTTTTCCCGTTTCCCTTCAAAAGACGTCGTTTCCAAAGTGTAGCGAAAATTCAATAAAAAATATCGCAGACGCAGCTCCATAGGAACATCTGGTAGATGAACTGGTTTCCCGTTGCCTTCGCCACTGTGACAGTGTCCGTAAGTTTCGTAAGTGTGTGTTTAGTGTAGAGTGTTATTAGTGTTGTGGATGAGAGGTGAAAGAAGGGAGAGGGTGACACACAGTGTCGGTTCATTCAGGCCTACTCTTCTGAAAGACACCGGGACCGCCTGAATTAACGTCCCCATCGTACGGACAATCCACCATCAACAGTGCATATGTCCTCACTCCATACGCACTGCAGAGAGATATGGGATTTAACCCTGAACTTTGGCACACAATCTAGCATAAGGCTTGTTGCACCTATTGTGCTGTGCTGTACCGCTTGTGTAAAGCTTTCTTCCCTCGCTAAAATGTTTGAAATTTTTGCGCCCTTTTGGTATCAATCCTATTTCCTTCCCAGACCATACTTAGTAAATTTAAGTTAATTTTTATTTCCTTATAAAAAAAAGATTACAAAGGCTTTAATCTTCTAGTTTTTTTTCCCTAGTTACTTGGGTGTAAATTTCACTGTCTGTTACCCTGGTATTAAGTTTGTTCCGAACGTCAGAAGGAAAAATATTGGAAATCCGATTTATGGTTAAAAATGTTGAAAACTTAGCGACCTTTCAAATAAAGGGAATGTTATATCCCAGGAATAAACTGAGCCAATATCGATCTTTGTTAGAACTCGAAAACTTGTGTGCAGTATTCGATGCGTCTGACTGAGTTGTTTGTAAACGGCAGTAGTGTTGGTGGTAATGCAAGGTCGCCGGAGCACAGCGGGAGACGTGTTATCGCACTGGCCCACCCGACCTGCTGATAAGCGCGCACACGACGAGCACGCGCCCGGCCTCCCGCCGAGGGTCGCACAGCTACTGCTTGTCATCATTTCGCACGGTGTTAATAACGTAGTGACAGAGTTTCTTATTGGATCAACAATCTACGTATGTCTCGTAAACTATCGGCTTTTGATGTGAAACATCGACTGGCGCACCTTGCGGCTAAGACCTACTCGTATGCCGTGATAGCAAACGGTATGACGCTCTCTTATGGTGGCTTTCCGAGGCTCATGGTTTTTTAGGCCGCGGCATGCAGCCGAATTTTACGGATCAGCATGCGTCATAGGCTAGCCCTCGCCACCTCGCAGCCACCTCGGCACCACGTTTCCCAGTGTCTTTTCAGGTACCCGGGCGTTTGATGTTTACCGACTGGACGACGCATAGAGGTGGCTCGCTTCCCACGGCTCGCTGTTGGTAGCCAAAATCTATAATAAGCTAACTGAACCTACAACAAGATATTAAACAACAATCGATGCCATATTTTCAAGATACCTAGATAACATCACCTCTAATAGTCTACTTTTGTTCATACTTCAATTACCATCGGCCAATCATTTCTTTAATTGTATATATTATCATTATTATCTGCAGATGGATGCTGTCGGTTCACGCAAAGCCTTAACGATTCAATTTTCTCTGTTTCCATACAGGTCTCATTTCTTCTCCGTGGGCTCTCTTTCCTCAGTCCACTTCGTTCCCAAAATAAATATATATATGATAATTATATTATTGTAATAAGAATAATAAGAAAAATATATTTATATTGCTAATAAAAATTTGTTTTTATTTATTTTACTTCATATTTATTTATTGGATTTCTTGAATTATAAATTCTTTAATAACCATCAATTTCGTTGTTTCGCATCTGCCAGGCGGTCCGTGACGGTACACAGTTTTTTTTTTACTTCGGGTTTTACACCTTGTCGAGATCCAGGTCATTAGAGGTGGGAGAGGTTGGGAAGAAGGAACGTGAACGAACTCGGTCACGGTATCTTTTGAAGGAACCATCCTGGCATTCGCATGGAGCGGTTACTGGATGGTTGGACGAAGATTTGAAGCCGCCTTCTCCCGCATGCCAGGTTAGAGTGTTGCCGCTGTCCCACAGATTCTCCCGGAGAAAGGGAGCTCAATTACAAAGCGTTCGAGCGAACTTAACGAAGGAGATCTTTGCCCGAGGTGAATGTCTAAGGATCTTAGCCCAGACCGGCATTCTAACCGGGGTCCTCTTGCTCCCTGGTCATGTGGCTTGACCAACCGAGTCACCACGCTGAAGTTGTTTGATTCTTTGCCAGCATAATTTGTTATTTTGCTTTGTCGCCCCGTGGGAAGAGAAAACATTGTAATTGTGATTTTAAAATGTTCAGTTTTTCAGCCCTTTATTTCCAGTCAGAATTTGTGCCATTCTACAAATATGCGTGTTAAATTTTCGAACCACGGAAAATAAAGTACGAATGTGTGTGAAATTCTACAAACAGATTTGCGGATACGAGTTTTCAACTTGCTTATATTTCGATTGTACTGCTTTCTTTTTGAAGTTCTAATACCATTAGAAATTCGACAGAATTGTAATAATGTACTAAATTACCGAGCAACCAATTGCTGGTGTGTTGAAAATATACTAAGTTTAATAGCATTCTGGAAATGGAACTTAGATAATGGTAATCTATTATAAGTAAATAACTGGGATATTAATGTTTAGAACTTAGGAATTTCTGTTGCTTTTTGGTTCTGATTGGACTATGTTATTTAAAGGGCTAATTTTCCAATATTATTTTAAACGCTTTTTTCTTACCTAGAAACTGTCTTCGTAATAATGAAGACCGTGTTAAGAAGTGAACTGGTAATTGTTATTAATTTGATAACACACCATTCATATGTATTAAATATCTTGTGATAATTTTCTTCACATTAATTTGTTAGGCTTGTAGAAAGATTATTGATGTGGATTATTCGACGTCCGACTTTCTCGCGCTCCGGATGTTTATTTTTTCTGCACAAATTTTTTCAGTGGTTTCGTTTTCACTTTACGATTTTTGTCAACTTCGCGTTTGAGATGGGTCATTGTATGAGGAAAGTAATTTTGCTGTGACATTGCCCCTTGTTGGTGCTCTGCTAGAAGGAAACCTGATTCCAATTTTCTACGGAGAATCTTTGTGAACTGTTCTGAATTGCGCACGTGGGTTAACCACAGCCATAAAATCTTCTGGAGTAGTATCAATTCCAAGGAGAGGTAAGAAAAATAATGCTCAATAATGAAATATTTATGTATAACTTGGATTCAGAAGGGAGGAGAATATTGTGGAAAGAGGTAAGACAAGGACAAATCCTCTTCTTTTTTATACGCACCCAGCATTTCTTCGATAGTTTATTTGTGTCTTAACACCAGAAATCTCAAAATCCACGTGGATAAAGTTACAGGCGTAGCTAATTAGAAATATAATTAACAGGTTCTTCGCCCTTAAATAAACGATTGAGGTTTATCTCTCATCATCTCTTTGGTTTTTTTGTTGTTTTTGCTGGTTGTAAGTGTTCTCGGTCCCCCCCCCCCCCCAACCAGTTTTTTTTTTTTTACTTTAACTTTGATTTTTTGGATACAGGCAGAAAATTTTAATCCAAAAAATCAATTAACACCTTTTTAGAAAAGGTTTTTTCTGTTTGGTTTCTATTTAGCTAGGCACCCTCCCCGGAGGGCCCCCTTTGGGGGACCGGGCTCGGGTACTTTTGCCCCGCTTACCCCTCCCTAACGCCGGCCCTGACTACATCAGCGCCGCTTTTTTTCCTTGGCACGTGTTCCGGAAGGCAGGTATCCGTAGCAGCTGTGCGCACTAAAAGCAACTCAGCTGTCTGAATCGCTGCGCTCGCAGTCCTGTATTTTGGCAGAGAATCTCGAAAGGGAGAGAGCTTACGACTTTCGGGTTGTCGAAAGATGCCATATGTTTCATTTCTGACACCATCTATCTTTTCTCCGTATACTACACAATAAAGAAAAAGTAGTCGAGCGTATTTAGATTCAATGGCGTAAGGAAATCATATTGTTATTTGAGGTGGCATAATGTCCCTCTGCAATAGATTATTGCCTAACAGGTAAGTGGAATGATTTCTGAGTTGTTAGCTTAGCTGTTCGATATAGAACTGAATAGTTGCGGATATATTTGATAGTGTAGTGAAACATTCTCTGCCTCTCAACTCCATTGTTCGTACGTACAAATATTTATTTTGTACCTTCATGTTGTTTTGTTATCTGAGCAGTGTGTTACTCGTAATTACCTGTTGGACGTGAATCTAAACGTAATAATAATTGCCGTAGTTCAAAATCCAGTATCTGCGAAAAGCAGTAATTAAAAAAAATTGTAACAATCATTGTTTTTCTTTACTAGTATCCTGAACCCGTTAGGTGTAAAATTTGTTAGAAAAATGAACTCATTAGTTGACAGATACGAGAAAGAAATGCTAGTTGGTGTTTGCTTCGTGCATTGTGCAGTAGCCGTGCTACTGCATAGTCTGCGGGCGTCGAGGTAAGACAAAGAGCCGTCTCCGTATCGGGTTTCCCTTTAACATGCCTCAAGGAACGTAGCGGAAAGGCGAGTAGCTAAAACCAACAAAACTGTTTGCTGCTAGCATTCTATAATACTGAAAGAGAAACTAAAAAAACTATCTTATACAATCGTAAACACGATATATGACTTGGTCTGCAACTGTTAAATGTTTAAAGAGGGCTTTGGACAAAAAGTAGCATGTTTTTGTTGACAAAAACAATATGGACTGTTTGACCTTAGTACTCGCGATTCAATAACTGGCTTCATGCAGTTCGCTTAGTCAGTCACTTGCGTAAGTGACGAAGTTTATCTTCTCAGTCGTCATAAGTCTAGTCTTCAAAATCCAGCCTTAACTGGTTTTACATTAATCGCCAATTGATGGCCTTTTACCCTATTAAGTGCGCAGTTTCTATGTAAATATATTCTGCAATTGATGAATTTGTATACCAGTGAAGTGAATCGGATGATAACGGATAAATTTGTGGTGTATGAAAGTTGAATATACATTAAAAATTATACAAATATTGTTTTCAGTAGCCTAACTTTTTCGAAACAGATTTTTGTTCTATAATTCAAAACTTCTGACTTCTGTGCCTAATATCGGAACAGTGTATTGATCCACTTCGAAGTTTGAGGTTATGTTTTCGTTAGTACTCTGGGATAGTTGAACTAAGTTTTCGGCGAAATTGAGTGAAGGGAAAATTTAAAGAATACGCCCTCCTTGCGGTTCATTTTTTATGTTCGCGTAAACAGTAAAATATTATGTTAATGTTAACGTCTAGTCATCATCATTCTTTATACAGCTTTTGCGGAGTTGGGATATGTATCAATGTTTCACATTCCTCTCTCTCAGAATATGCTGCTTTAGTTATTAGTTTCTGTTCCGAAACGATCTTCGAGAATACCACTGTTGAAGTTACTGGGCATAAAAAAGGCTATTAAGATCATAACTGTAAAGACGATGAGAATAATGTTTTCCTAGATTATACTCATTCTGCCGACTTTAACAAATAGAAGTTCATAGGTTGTGGGTTAGTTTTTCGAAAGGACATGAAAGCTATGGAGTGCCGAGACAAGGATTTTATAATTTTCAAGCTGTGCCGAGGATTTATTAATAGAATTCTAAGATGCTTCTTTTTCTTGTTACCAGTTTTTCGACTGGTGTAATATATTCTTCATCATCCTTAAAGCGGTCTGGTGGCTCAATGGTTAGGGTGTCTGACTGGAGATCAAAAGGTACCCGGTTCGAATCCCTGGTTTTGCGGGGATTTTCATTGGCCCTTATCCGTACCTTCATCTCTGCCATAGCTTGCTATGTAATGTGAATAACATCGTGTTTCGGATTCCACGTTAAACTGTAGGTCTACTGCACCCGGTAGGACTACCGGGTTAGGTTAAGGTGGCTACGACAGGGGCGGAATGAGCAGTTAATGAAACCCTGTTACCAGGTCATTACGACCACACGGAATTATTATTACTAGAGATCGCCCAGTGGTCGAAATTCGACCATAATTCATTAAGTTAATTAGTATTTTTTGTTTGTAACACAGTAATAATTATTGCAAATAGTTTCTTGAATTTGTTCTATTGCGTTTGAAAAATTGTCCTATCGGTATCAAGTTTAGTACATACATTCCAACGTAAGCTTCGAATGCGTGAAAATGAGGAAAAATCACTTCAAATGTGAGTAGATGAACACATGTTATTAAGCAAGAAATACACGTTATTACATGTCGATATTATTTCTGTGTGTTTCTTACTCTTAATTTTTGGTCCAGGCTGCATTTCAACCTAACCACAACTGCTATTAGTTACGGTAGACGCCATATATCTCAGCACTGAAAAACAATATGTCATCCCGCACAGAGAAATCGTAACTGTTACATGATTTTCTATTTTCATGTGGAAAGCAGTTTTTATTCAATACTGTAGACTTAAAAACGTGGAATAAATGTCAACAGCTATGAACGTGTATTTCTTGCGTAATAACATGTGTGCATCTACCCACATTTTTCCTTATTTCAACATATTCGAAGCTTACGATATACACTTTAAATCAAATATTATCGCCTAAGGAATGTGTGTACCAAATTTCATACCGACAGGACAATATTTGTAGGTTCCGACGTAATGCTAAACTCAGTATATAAAGACTTTGCTGCCATTCATGTAATCACTTTTTTTTTAACTACCAGATTTCGTTCAAATGGTGGCTCACCATCATATTACAGCTACATCAATTTGAACTGCATAATTGTAACATCGTATATCTAAATCACGATTTAATGAATTCCGAATATATTCCGTTTCGAAATGTTGCTTCTATGTAAATTCAGAGATTAAGCTCGACTCTTTGGTTTCACCAAAGACCACAGAGTATCTCAATGCTGGAAATACACGTCATATAGTTGGCTCCGATCCGATTTCACTCACACACACGTTCCCGAATTTATTTTTCATTTAATAATGTATCTGTAACATGTTTTAACTATGCTCATAATTTTTTTTTTACTGTTGACCAAAGATCACAGACATCGCTTAGTGTCGTTGCCTCTTAAAAACAATTGAATGTATACAACGAATGATTTATTTTATTTAATTTAATGTATTTTTAACACATATTATATGTACATTTTGGCTTTATGCACTTCTTCCCCATATAAACTTTAACTATGCCAAATCTCACATTTCTCCGTGCACGCAATATTCTGAAAAATGTTTCCAAAGTTTTCGCTTAGCGTATTAATATATAGATATCATCCTACTTTGAGCTAAACTCTTCACCTCAGCGTACTCATTACAACATAAGTCCTCAGTTATCTGCTTCATTTATTCTGATCTCAGTCTTCCTGCACAGTTCCCTCCACCAACAGATTAATCAATCCCTCGTGTGTTGAAATGAAACCAACCATCCTGTCTCTTCTTTCGTCGCCTCTCATTTCCAAAACTATTTCATTTCGTACTTTAACTGTCTACTTAATTTTCAACGTCCTGCAGTGACTGTACCACCACATTTCAAATGATTCAATTTTCCTTTTTACTGATATTCCTAGTCGTTCACCTTGTGCCATCACTTATTTTAATTCCAGAGTTACAGTATTCGTTTACTTCTGCTATTACATCTGAACCTGCTTTTATATTTAATCTACTGTTGTTGCTATTATATCTGTTAATTTCATGTTTTGTATCGTTTTGGTTTATATTTATTCAAATTCTTCACCGAGTATTTTATTCATGCAATTCAGTGGTTTATTGGTATCCTCACTCTTATCTTTTAACACGATAATGTCATCAGAAAATCACAGCATATTAATCGATTTCCTTGAACACAGTTACCACATTCAGATTTTTTTTATTCCTTCATTGATTCCTCCATATACAAATTGAATATTTGAGGTGACAGACTACCACCTTATCTAGCACCAAACGTGATAGATGAGTGGTGACGCTTTGGTCTCGTATCCGGGAGGTCGCAGGTTCGATTACCCGCTCGACCATACTAATTTCTGTTTTCGATGGTTTACGGAAATCATGCCAGTAAGATGCTAGGATGGTTTCTTCAAAAGGCGATGGCCGGTTTCCTTCCTGTTCGTTGGCCCCATTCCTTTCGCACTTCTAATGTACGTTTTTAACTGATGTCTCTTGCGATCCTCTTAGACTTCTATAAAATTTTGAACTTGTAGTCCCATTTAGTACAATCAAAGGCTTTTTGTGGGTCCACAAATTCCATAAAATATCTTTGTTTTTCTTGATCTGCTCTTCGAGTATTGATGCAGTATCAGTATTAACCTGAAATACGAGGTCTTTCCAAAGAGTGACTTCCATCCTTTCGTTGATCAGCATTGTATACAAGCTGATGATTGATTATTAGCGAGAAGTCGTGTTTCTTTTGCATTGGAGCAGTTCATGCAATGTTAGTATCATCATACTCCCTTGCTTTTATGCTACCGTTCATGATGAACTGTAGATACCAGTCTGACAACGTATTGCATGACATCTTCGTGTGAGCCGAGTTACTTTACTGTTATTACCATAAATAATCATAGGTCGAGAATTTATTGTCAATAATATCGTTCATATTGCCTCTGAAGTTAAATAGATTTTTATCTTTTATCTTCGTCCCACGTGCTAAATCACTGTGCTTCTAGCCTATGTATAAATTCAAAATACCGCAACAACGAGAAAACTAGTAAAGAATCGAAATTTTCATATTGCATTTGAACCTCAGTTCGTTGGAAATGTCTTAGGTTTTAACGTTGTCAGCATGAATTTTATTTCATTAAATGAAAACATATATTTGGTATAGAATAAATATGCACTTCTTTCTGAATAAAATGGTTTGATGACTATTTTACTTTACCTACATTTCCATAACATTCTCCTAAACTTTGTTTTGAATTTTTATGTACATTTTGAACTGTGTCAGTAAAACATTGATAATGTATTGAAATTTGTATAATGTTTTCTAACGATAGTTGTACGACTCTGTTGGCACGCACGGTGATACAGATACTCCTACTCCTTGTAGCTAATAAGATAACAACAAACGCCATAATAATTACCAGGAGAATTGATCAATAATTTATCAAAAATACTGAAAGAATTAGTAGAGGGCAAAAACAGATGGGAAGAGGAGAGGAGAAAGATGGGTGTGTTGGGAAATTGTCACCGGAACGTGCGTTCCATCAGTTATATCAATTATTATTATTAAGCTTTTTAATAATTTTGGTTGCCTCTTTCGATAATATATGTGAGGATCAAGCACATTCTACAATGACAAAATACAAAATTGGATATTGCATTCAATCTAATGTTCGCTGTGATGTTAACTAAATTAATGGACATCAGTTTATTTTATACCAATTAACTTTGTGTATGTAAATTTACAAAGTTTCCATTTTTCAATTGAATACAGAAAAAAAAAAGAATGATCGTGAAAAGAAGTAAAGTACACAATCAGAGCTGTCAGGAAATTAAAATAAATATTTTGAGATATATTTTAATCCTTTTAGTCACTAAAAGTCGTCTGGAGTAAAAGCATTCATTTGTTCACGTAGGCCACCGTGTGAAAGGTCCTATGCAGTCAACTAATGTAAATTGGTCTTATGACTTTTTATCGTACGACCAAAATCGTTGCGTATGAAAGGAGTCTAACCTGATCTGGAAACCATACCAGGTGTAGGGGATCTACAGTTAAATGGAATGCGAACCAGAGAGCTTGCTAGCATCTTCATATTAGCAAAGCAAATCTCTCCTCTGATGGACACAGCAAGATGGCTGAAACGTTAGGTTTTAATAAATCGGCGCGGTTCCACCGGGGCAATCGAGATAATACGTACGATGCCCGCTGAAATCTACGCAATAATTTCAAAGCTTTGCCTTAGGTGAAGGTCTGTTACAAAGCTCATAAACATTTCTGCCAGGATTCGAATCGGGAACCCTCCGGGAACCCAGTCACGCTCTTAACCAACTGAGCAAGTTTTAGTGTTAGATAATGAAATCGTTCCGCGGCTTGAGCTCCGAAAAGTCTGTCAAATGCAGCAGGCTTTCAAGCGACGCCTGATATTACTGAATTTGGAAAATAGAATGTGTTGCGCGGAACGTGGGAAAGGGGCCACGGTACTGCCAACTGTGCAGTTTGATTTAGTATTTACGGCGAAAGTATTTGTGACCGCATTCTATTTTTGCGGGACAAAACCCTTATTCAAGGGTCGATGTATTTCCGCAAACTACTACAAAGTACACTGTTATTACAAAGGATTGTCGTGAATTTATTACATGCAAAGTATTAAACATATAACTATGGTTGTTTCAAGGATGGGTAGAGAAACTCTCAAAGTTTTGTTCCCTATCGTCCTCCATTCCATTTGGAACCTAGATTTAAATATAGTTACCGCAACGATGGATAAGATCCGGGATCGACAGGAATCAGATGTTCTTCCTGCGGCCGCCTTGACTACCTGACGCAGCACTACGTGACTTTTTCTCTGGGTTTACAAGGATCAATTCTTGATCTCTCCCCCGCCCCCAACCCTTTTGGTACAGACAATTCCGGATCTGAAGACTCGTATCGGAGACGCATTTGCAATCCCTGCTGCTGACATCCTGCATCTTATGTGGAAAGAAATGGACTACCGTGTAGATTTATATAGAGTGACAAAGAACGTACATATCGAGCATTAGTAATACACGGGGAAAAAACCTTACGAGTTTTTCCATACAGTAAAGCCTGGTTCACATCTACATCGTACGTGTCAGACACGTATCAGCACAGACATTGCATACATTACGTATAAGCGTATATCGCGCGAGAGCCGACACCAGACGGCATTGTCGGCGAGAATGTTTGTCTGTGCAGCACGCTCCTGAGCATGTCTGGGTGTTTACGCGGCAACGTAACCGCAAAGACAGATTACCAACTGATCTAATAAAAAAAAAGATGTGTAACGAAAAATTAATCGTGTAAGATAGAGATTAAACATTTTTTTGACTTGATTGATAAAAGATAAGGTGATAGGAAACGTAAAGAGATTCGAGTCCCTATTATAACTAGGTAGGTTCGCTTATGATATGAATCGCAAGGGTCGGAATCTCGAAATGATTTTTCATAGTACACCATCACCACAAACGCCACCATCAGGATCAGTTGGATTGAACAAGGGCTTTAAAAATAGTGAACCGGACTACAAGGATTCAAGAACGAGGAGTCCGGAATCAGACAGTAAACATTTAGATTACGACATATGTCTCACAGTGAAACTAATTTTGCTATGTGGATACCAAAATTAAACAATTGTAATGTTACGGAGAATTTTTGTATTAATTAGAAAAACTAAAAAGACTTAGTTCAGACAAACGGCTAATTTCTCTTGGTACTGAAGATTCGTTGGTCTTCGTCTTTCGTTTAGTTATCGCCGGTGTAATTCTGGCTACAAACTTCAAATATTTGCTAATCCTAAAATATTCTTAATAAATCTGCCCTAATTCTCTACGAGCTCTTCGTATAATGTGTAGAATTTGCCTTCTTTTCTCGGTTTATAATTTGATTTTATGGTAATTGAAATATTTATTATACTCAATAAAAAAGTATTATAATTATTTTGGACAGGATGTTTCAGTAATTATTCCCTATTTTACAACTATTGAGTGCCAAAAGGGCACGAGTCCAAAATTTTATAACTTGCATAAATTCGTAAATTTTGACTAATAATTAGCTACGTTTAAGGTCTCAAGTTGTCCATTCTGTGCACCTCTTTCAGTATATGTCAATAATTTCATGTTTTTGGAAGAAATATAGGCAGTTTTTTGTCTCTCTTGTAAAATTTAGAAAAGTTGACTCGTGCCCTTTCTGACCGCAGCGATTCAATAAATTCTGTGCAATTGTTTCGTCGTTATTAAAAAGCCATGTTATAATAGAGTGGCCCAAAAGTAATTATACAGTTACATATACAGCATATTTAATCCTGTAGGTGCTCAAAATGTCCACCTTCCGCATTGATGTATTCCTGCAACTTGTCCCCGACACTCACACAGTGCGACACAAATTCCGGTTACAACGAATTTCCATAAACGCTTCATCGATAAAATTCTTCAACTGTAGTACTGTGACGGGTTTTCTGGAATAAACCTTATCCTTTACTGCTCCCTAGAAGAAGAAATTCATTGTAGTTAAGTCCGGGGAACGTGCTGGCCAGTCAATGCTCCCCTGTCCCCTAATCCAACGCCGCGGGAATGCCTCGTCTAGGTATCTGTAGACCGCCAAAGAAAAATGCGATGGGGCTCCGTCCTGTTAAAGGCGCGTTCCCACGATCCCTTGTAACGAAGGCGAGACGGGACGGGACCTCATTAGCTGAAGTGTAGGGACGACCGCTGGCCGCAGGTTAGTCCTAGCTTACCTCGCCACCACCTCCGCACCACGTTGCCTAGTGTCGTTTGGCACAGAGCACTTTACAGCAACAGAAGGGTTGCGCACCGCTGCTGCAAACCGATGGCAACAGCGCACCGCTTCACGCGCCTGTGATGTTTACCGACTCAGAATGGGTAGCTGCGTCTCGTCTCCGCTAGCCCTGTTCCCGTGGCGTGTATTCGTCCCGTCCCGTTTCGCCTTCGTTACAAGGGATCGTGGGAACGCGCCTTAAAAGTAGCTGCGCTTCTCTAGTCCTGTTGAAAGAACAACTCCGCGGAGTCTGGCTTTACTTGCAGTTCTGGCACCACAACTTTCATCAACATGCCCAGATATTTGGGGCCATCAACAATTCCATGGAAAAAGACAGGACCCACGGCACCATCGCAGTATATGCCACCGGACACTGTGACGCCTGGACGATTGCATAGTCATAATGACAAGTGGGTTTTCATCGGCCAAGTACACACAGTTATGTCTGTTGATGTGACTAGACAATTTAAAACAGGCTTCATCTGTCCACACGATTATCGTAAGCGGGTCTGGTTGTTCAGTCAGTTGATTGCGCATTATCTCACAGAGCTGTAGTCTGAGGTCTGTGATCGTCCTCAGCCAGATCATGCAACAGTCTGTGGCGGTACTGCTTAAGGTGCAGCTGCTGCATCAGACGTTGTAATGATGTCGTCGGGATACCCTGCTTCCCAGAGCATGTCGCGTGGACTTCTTTGGACTGTTTACGAATGTAAGGGCAACCTTCATCTCATTTTCCTGTGTCAACGTCGTGCGCGGTCGTCCAGACTTCGGAGCATTGGCGACGGAACTCGTGGCCCCAAACTTGTCTCTGATGCGGTTCTGGTTGTTCAGTCAGTTGATCTCACAGAGCTGTAGTCTGAGGTAGTAAGACGTGACGGCCAAATGAAATTCCTCTTCCCACAACCTACGCACGGTCTCTGCATTTTCATACGTCCAGTAGGTCTGAAGGATCCATCGTCGTTGCTCCTCACTCAGATTTCCAGCCATCGTTTACCCTAGACAAAAAATAAAGGGCACAATCGATTATGCAATCTTAGAAAAATAAAAAAATAATTATGTTGTTAAATTGGAATATAAAACATGTAGAGTTACAAATTCTTGCTAAATTCTTTTAACACGGAATTCAGAAGCCAAAGTGAAAGTTTGGGATTTCCCCTAAAACCCATCTGAAAACTTTTGTATATGTCACTGTATACCTACTTTTGGGCCACCCTGTACAGTAATAATACTTTCCAAATTGTATATCCTAACTAATATTTAATACAGATCGTGCTGTCATCGTTCAAGGGTTCATGGTCTTAGAGTATTAAGTAATGTAGTATGTCTATGTGTGCGTGTTATTACATCGTCTCAAGAGGGATAGTTTCGTAGCAATTACGAGTATAAATTCCATAAAATCACAGGTTGTGTACAACATAGCTTTCGATCTTAGGTCAGCATATAAGACACCCATTGTGATACGATTTTGAAATCATCAAACTTTATGCCGTAGTTTGTAATTTCAATCATGAATATAAGCACGATGTGCACCGCATTGAAAATGTTTTGAACAAACATCTACCTGGCAACAGTGTTATGTGCCAAGCTCATAGCACTGTTGCCTGGAAACAGTCTATATTTTAGGAATTTCTGTGAAAATTGTTTGTTTTGTTAACTGGAAACAACTATCATGGTGTATGTTTTGATAGTGCAGTGCCTATGATGCATTTGTGACAAATTATGTGCAGATTAAGAGCATGCTGTTTTGGTCTTATGTCCCTGAGAAATGGTTCTGTAGCCATCGCGTGGAGTCTTTTGTCTCTATCAGTAGCAGCAGTGGCATTGGAAATATATGATCCGTGGATCCACAAGACTGTTGAATCGGAATATGATGTTACTGCATCAAGAATGTTCATTGGTTGGACTACAGTTGACATAATTACTAATTTGACCCTGCTTTATGGAATATACGTTGGTAGAGCCAAATTTTTCATCTACTGGCTAATTGTGGGCTTGATGAATATGACAATGACTGTGTGGGACCTGGTGCAGAATATAAAATACGCCAGTGGAAATCTATTCAGCCAAATAACAAGTACAGCACTCGTCTTGGAACTTTGGTTCTACTTCTACATAGTTATATATAATTACTACTTGGACTTAGCGGGCTATAGTCCAGGTAGAAGTGTAGTTAATTTCTTTGGAAGCAACGATTAGCAGTGCATTAAGCGAATAGCGTCTTGTAACTGTTAAGTATTACATGATTATTAAAGTGGTGAGTAGCTGAATGGAGGTTTCTTAACAATTTTTCTTATTTGGTGCAGATGATAAATTCAACTTATTTTTATGGAGGTAGATTCGGTATGAATAATTTAGCTACTCGACTGAGTGGGCAGATGTATCATAACTGTGGTGTCGCAATTTAATGTTGCTTTCTTACGTAACTACGAGAGAGCTCAAAAGTGAAGAGTGAAATTGTTTGATATCTCGCATAGTTTTCAATATATCGACTCTCAAAAATTAGTTATAGGTATAGTTGCTCCTGCCATTGACGACGCCGCTAAGTAGAAATCAAAACATCCGTTGTGCATGTTCGGCGTGTAGTTCCTAATGTTTTTCGGGAAATTTTGTTTTTTGTTTTTGTTCAGGCTACATTTAAACTATACCACCTCAATTTTGAGATATTATGTCTCGATAACTAAGCGAGATATCGAAAATTTTAATTCCTCTCTTTCGATTTGTCTCGTCGAGTTACATCAAAATTCATCATCAAATTTGGCTTCTTGTCCAAGCCACATTTCAACCTAAACACCTCACTTTTGAGATACGATATCTCGAGAACTAGGCGACGTATATATATATATATATATATGTATTGAATTTCGATTTTTCTTGTCGAGTAAGAAGATAATTTTTCATCAAATTGTGGCGCCACGCTTTTTGTAGAATCCCCATACTATGCATACATCATGAACGATACCTCTAATTTTCATAGTATCGCTTGCATGTCGTTTGTAAATCACTGAAATATTGGGAAGTCTGAGGATGGAAAGTAAGAATTCCATTCATTTATCAATTTGTCTTGGCAAAAACTAATATTAGCATAGAATTCAGAAAAAGCTTTCTAAAAATGAATGTGTGGAGCAGAGATAGTCCAATAAAACGGCCTAGCCAATATTTCTTTGACAGTTTTTGTGTGAAATAATAGCACAAAGTCGCGGATACATCTAGTATGTAATATGAAAGTTCTGACGTTTTATCCCGCTTGATCGGAAAGTCGTAAATATTCTTTATCATTATCCATTTTGGCATTTTTCGATTACCTACTGTTTCCGCGATAAAAACGGAAATTTGCGCGTTAAATTTATCTTAAGAAGGTTGAAAAGGAAGGGCGGGTGCAATTTTGTAAACTAAATGTAAACATTATTTTTCCACTTATTTTAAAGCACAACTTAAGTGCGCAAAGTTCGTTCGATATCGGAAAAAACAGGCGGATTTTTTAAATTTCAAGTTCTAATTTCTTGGTCAGCAATTGCCCGCGAAATGTTATGGTCTTTCAGAATATCGATATCCACTTTGGCCGATTTCCCTACCATTTTTGAGATATTTGCAAAAAACTTTAGTTTCACGTGTAAATTTTGCTTAAGGAGGGTAATGGAGGAGAGGGGATGGGTTCTTGTAAAACCAAACGGAGACTTAATTTTTCTCTTTGTTTTAAGTAGATGTGTTCAAAGTTTCATCAAGATCGTATAAAAACTGTGGGTTTCTGTCGCCACACCAACTATAAAACGGTTTTTAAATTTCAAATCCGATTTGTTTTTCTGGAACCGGGCCAACGCCAACAAATAAAAAATTTTATGGGCTTTCAGAATAACGCCATCCACTGTCGACGCTTTGCCTAAAATTTTAGAAATATTTGCAAAAAATAAAATTGTAGTTTAAAAAACTAAAGACACGCTTTCGTAGTAATGTGAACTAAAAGGTGAAAATAATCCTTAAATTTAAATATTTTGTTTAACAGCCATGGGACGTCCTATGTTTCCTTTTCTTGATAAAACACTCTTGCAACTTTTTTTTTTTAGTTCCACTGATGTCTTCCTTTCAATTGTTGAAGTATATTATTTGTTTATTTAATTTATTTATTTTAGCAAGATCTTCTGTATTCGGGTAGTAAAAATATTAGAAGTAAAGTACGTACAAGACATGTCGAGTTTGGCTACTTTTCGTTAAGTTTTTGTAGTAAGTGTGACAGATGTGTCATGAAAAAACAACATAATGCTGCTGCTCTTTCTTAATTTCTCGTCATCGGTCTAGTCGTACTATTGCCCAACAATTTTGTAATTCTGTACAAGTGTATCGATAGTCGCCGTGGTCACGATAGTATCGATGTGGCTGTCCTAACTCTTCCAATTTCCTACCGCGACACTGTATCGTGTCACGCTGTCGCTTGTCGCGTCGTGTTCGTCCGCGCCAACTTGAAGAGTTAAAAGGTACGCGCACACTAAGGCGGGCCGCATCGCGTCGCATCAATGCGTCTGCAATCGCTTACACTGATTCTAAAGGGGTAACGCACACCACAGGCGGGTCGAGTCGGGGCGGGGCGGGCCGCGTCGCGTCGCACTGCTGTATCGCTCCCCTAGGCGTATTTTTCCGCCTGTGCGCCTCGAAGCGCTCAGTCGCGACCAGGTTTGCAATAGGAGCTCCAACAGTACTGACTGACTTTTGTAACTTGTATGTTCCTATTTCTGTGAATTAACTGCATTACTTCAACAAAATTGGCTGTAAATTTGCACGCAGGATGGTGGATGATTTTTGAAAAAAAATATAAGTAATTACAATCTGAAAATGTAATTACTTTATGAACTTTAATGAAGATGAAAAAAATTATAAAATTTCTAGCTCATGCACACTTGTTCTTTGCTTGTATGTTTTAACTTAAAGAGGAAATAGGTAACTAGTTAAAACAACCAGGTATAATGTCATGTTTCGTATTTTATTTTTTGTTTATTTACCGTGTGTATTATAATTTTCTATCACTTTCTTTGAATCCTGCTTGTAAAGCTTCGTGTTACCAATTAACCTAATTGTTTAAAAATATTTTGTGAAATTATTCCAAATCTTAATGATTTCTGATGTAACCTAGAAACCTGTGTAAGTCAAGTATTGAAATTTCTTTGTTGTCATTTTCGCTCTTACCGTCTGCAACCCAATTCAAATATCGTTAATCAAAAGGTTATGAATGCAGCACGTGGCTAGTATTACTTTATTTATCTTATTAGGTAACACCGACATTCTTCCTTCACAGATTTGAAATCCTTCAACCTATAATACCAAAGCAGTTATCGATCACCCTCTATAGTTTATTGAGCCTGTAATTGAAAATTTTTTCTCTTCATTTCATTTTATCTGATATTCTGGAATAGGCCTCATCTCGAAAGGGGAAAAGCTTCATCTACTGCTATTACATACTGCATTTTATCTCAGTTGTCAACATGCAAATTCAGTTTTCCTGCAGCCACTGCCTCACCTAAATTGTTGTGGCTAAATGTTTTTCCATCTTAATTTTTTTCCCAATCCTCCGACGACCAAAACGGTATTCAGCAACTGCAAGGGGCTATTAAAAACATGAAAAACATTCATTTTTCTGCATTAAAAATAAGGAGAACCGCATTTCGGTAGAACTGTTATAACATGTTTGCCATGTAATGTGCCTAAGAAATGCGGAAAATTCCTTTTAAAATTAAACCCATTGCCTTTTCTACTTAATTTTCTTCTTCTTCAATGAATATATAAAAATAAGAGCCCTTTGTCTGATGTGTCCATTTGTGGTGCAGAAACGGCAGAATAATCGTCGAGAACCGAAGGCGGCGACAATAAAAGAAATGCGACTCGCTGCGTCCAGATGTGCGTTGCAGCATTTTCGCTCAATGCGATGCGACCCGATGCGATGCGATGCGGCCTGCTGTAGTGTGCGCGTACCTGCTCACTGTTATTTACGAAGTGGGTGATTCCGCAAGGGTTCCGTCTTCCATTCAGATGCTGCAGAACCCCAGAAATTAATCAAACTTATACTAAATCTTTGTTAGTAGATGTATGCTGACTATCAGCACCATTAGCTACAAGATTAACCCTATATTTGGTAATGTTGCTCTCAAACAACATCACTTTTAATGTTTAACACGCAACTTTTTTACTCCACTCTGCTGGCAATGTGGATCTCAAGCAACATGTTCATTATGAGTTTACAGTCATATGTTACTCTAGATATTATAGTAAATGGTGCTAATATAAGGTGCGGCTTACGCAGTTCATGAAGTCGCCATACCAAATAAAGGATTAAATATGGAATTTCGGTCTAGGAGAAAGAAACGAGGAAACGGGCTTTAAAAATTTTGTGAAAAATGTAAACTGATTATTACAAACATGCTATTCTCGAATCATGCGAGAAGGATACTCATCTGGAAGCATCCAGGGAACACAGGTAGGTATCGGTGAGATTAAACACGGTGGTTCAAGCAGGGTGATTCACCATAATTTGGCGACAGTGATTGTGATCGCAGAAATATCGTGTGGTAACACTTCGTTAACTCGGCTAGTTACCCGAGAGCATTTTATAAATTCTAAACGCCGAGAGAATCTTCGTCCTTCCAAGGGTGTAGTCAGGATCTGCTGCAGGGTGGGGCAACAATAAGGAAATGTAATAAAACGAAAACGAATTTACTTGAAAAAAATTAAAGACTCAATTAACTTATTTAAGCAGTAGTCTGCCATCGTTCTGGCTAAATTTGGACAAAATGTCTTTTTCAATATTAAATGTGGGAATTCTTATTTTCCTATATTTTTCGCTCGACTGCATGAGGGAGGGAGCCTCGGTTCAGAAGCGGTCAAATACACAGATCAAAGGAAGAGAGCGGAAAAAAAAAACCTGGCCAATAGGCACACCAGCATAAGAACGTTCCGTTCCATGTATAAATAAATTATTTTTGCGTACTTTATTTGTAGGAAAATGCATAAAGTATAATGACAAAAAATAAAGTTTTGTACACTCGAGGCTAATGCCATACACAAACATCAGTGATCTGCGCAGGGTATATATGGCTGCAAAGTGTAATATAGGGACACCCATGTCTTTGGTCGAAACGCCCTCCGTAGACCAATTTCAAAAATCATATCTCCCACTCCCTATAGCTGCCATCATGGCACATAATGACTTTTGGAGACTTGAGGTTAATGCCATGCACACCTGCACTGCGCTAGGTAGTTTTGGCTGTGGAGTGAAATATAGGGACGCATGTCTATTTTTATATCAGGTCCACCACTTTCAACCGCTATATCTAACACATCCCCACAGTTACCGACATGCAATCATCATAGTGCACGGTAAAAGACTCCAGACTACTACCAAACGCAAACGTCCTTGATCAGCACTTGGTAGTTCTCGCTGAAAGTTGAAATATAGAGACACACAAGTCTCTGGTAGAAAAAGGAAAATGCCCTACGTCGACCACTATCAAACACATCTCCCTCATCTCCATAGCTACCGACATCTAACCACCATAGCGCACGATGGAAGACTCAATGCTAACTACCACACAAAAACACTAGTGATCTTCGCTATGTATGCAGCAAAGTGGAACATACGGACACTTATGTCTTCGGTCGAAATGCGAAAATATCCTTGATCGACCAATTTAAACCACCATATCTCCAACACCCCTACAGTTACCGAAATTCGGCCAACTTTGTGCACGATCAGTGAATGTATGCCACTACCACACAGAAACCCTAGTGATCTGCGCTGGATACTTTTGGCCATAAAGTGATACATAGGGACACACACGTCTTTGGTCGAAATGCGAAAGTGTCTCAGGTCGACCACTGTCAACCACCATATCTCCAATTCGCTCATAGCTACCGACGTGTAACCACCATAGTGCAGGATGTGAGACTCTATGCTAATACCACACACGAACACCAATGGTCTACGCTTTGTAGCTGTGGCAGGAAAGAGAAGTATATACACACACAATTCTACGCTCGAAATATGAGAAAGCCCTACATCGACCAACTTTAACCGCCATATCTCCCACACCCCCATAGCTAACGGCATTCGGCCAGCGTTGTGCAGGATAGGAAAGTTCATGCTACCACCACATACAAACACCAGTGATCTGTACTAGGTAGTGACGGCTGAAAAGTGAAATATAGGGAAAGATAGAAAAGAAGGATACCGTCAGTTATGAAGCAGTGACCGCAGAGGAAAGATTGTCACGCTTCGATTTTTTGCCACTGGAAGGACCTACGAAGATTTGAAATATAGTGCTGCTATATCACCATTAATGATGTCAATCATGGTCCCAGAAAATTGTGCAGCAATCTGATTACTGTTAGTTTTAGGCGTCGGTATACTTCTAATAAAGAATGAAATACCTGATTTCTTACGCGTCTTTGTTATGATAGAGGGCATGTGAGGTATCCCACAAAAATTGAGGGTTTTGTACACCTCTAGCAACTCTATCAATAGTTCTTTTTCTTGCCGATCAAATGCATCCATCTCAAAATAACAACATTGCATACGGCATTTCCACAGGATCTCCTTGTTGGGTCGCCCCACGAAAATGTGACCAGGAGCTCGCTTTAGACGACCCGATTTCAGGGCCGGAGAGGCGTGGCCCAAGGGGCCTTAAGCGGTTTCTGCCGCAAAACAGACGACGCTTTGTCTGTTTTGGAGGCGGCGCGGGGACACGGCGGACTGACGAAAATGAATCAGAAATTGAGATTTTTTCCCCCTTTTTCATATTACTCAACTCTAAAAAAAGTAATCTACAATTTCATTGAATAAATAATGAAAATTCATTTTATTTTATTTTATTATAATTATTTCCTGATTTTAGTTTTTCTTAAAACATACCTTTCAGGCTCTTAAATGTAATATTTTTTATTGGTCTATCACCGAAACTTTTTCTTAATTTTTATCTTGATCTGTATTTTCGAACTACAGATAAAGTTTGAGTGTCTGATTGATTCCAAGGAATATGGAAATCATATTTTTTGAATTGCGTTCACATGTTTTTTCCATTTTACTAGCGAAAAATGAATCAAATTGATTCAGAAGCACTGATACCGGCAATTTTTTCTTCTACTTTTCCACCTTCGGTACACTAAGCACAGAAGCATTTCACTCTCGTCTTCAATATCAATCGTTTCACAAAGAATTAAACTATACGCGTCATATCGACGGTCCACGTGTCTGTCGAGGCGGCGACCGCCGCTCCTGAAGTAGCGTCGTGTGAACTGTTGGGGCGGCCGCTGCTTCGACCGCTGCACCGTTCCTAGCCGTTTAGGCTCATTTCCACCATGCGGCTAGTCGCGGTTGGCGGGCCCTGCTCGATTACTATTTATTCAGTCAAGTCATTAACCATACGCATTGACGCCACCGCGACTGGGATAGCCGCGCGCGACTCGGTATCTATGTAAAATTACTGCGCAATGTACACTAGGGATGTAATTGATATCTGCATCCGCAAGTGCGGAACTTTCGCCTAAAATCCTACCTCCGCATCAGCAATTTTTAATACTGATGTTTTGTTTATATTGCAATGTATATTATTCATTTCTCTTTTTACGAGACTCTGTCCATCGTGGATTAGCTGACAACAACCTGTTTTTTCCCCCTTACTATCTTGTAATAAAAGTAACGATGAACTGAACGTTGTCGTTGCCAAAGCGACGAATTTACAAGTTTGAACTTGCATGTAAATAAAGTGGTCTATTCACGGTCCAACTAGAATATCCGCTTAGAACTACCGTAGTATACGCTCACCCATTCACGCTACTTGAAGGGGTTTAAAAATGTTCCAAGCAATCCTTTCCACTCGTACTTTCCTGCCGCACACTTGTGTCCTCATCGTACACTGGTAGGGTGTTTCCTCCAATCAGGATCAAACGCCATGTTTGCTGGACCGCAGGGACTCGGGTTGGTTGTCTGGGAGTCCAAAAACATCCAACATGTCCTACGTATAGTCCCGTAGCGCCTTTCACGGCCCATCAAGAGTCCTTTTGATCATCGTAGTTCCTACAAGTTGGACTATGAATGGTTCACTACAGCGATGTCAAGGCGGGTGGCGGGAACGGAGAATGGCGGTGCCGTAGCCTTGTGCTTGACGCATGAATTAGGGGGCATCCATAAATTACGTGAGGTGTTTTTCCGGATTTCCGGACCCCTCCCCCTTCTGGTGAGACTTCGTGAGATCTGGTCTGAGAGACCACCCACCCACCATCCCCCCTAGAAATCGCCCTCGCAACTTTATGAGACTTTTTTTTTAGGTCTCATCCTTCCAAAGCCGGTTCCACCCCCACTTTTCGACGAAATACCCCCCTAAAATCAACTTTCGCGTCAATTTGTAGACTTTTTTTTCTTTTTTTTTTTTTTAAGCTCTACAGTCCAACAACAATTTCCAAAACCTCACGTGAGATTTCCGTTGACCCCCCCTCCCCCTTGATGAGATTTCGCCGGACCCCCATATTTCACCTCACGTAATTTATGTACGCCCCCTTAGTTGAGCTGCGAACTCCGCAAATTTCATATGACAAAGATTGTTTTTTAGACGCGTGTGTAGTTACGTAAATAATTTAATTAACTTGTGAAATCATCCCACGTTTTTTGCTGTTGTAAGATGAGGCAAAAAATAAATCAATAAGATAGTATTATATGGAAATAGACTTAACATTATAAAAAATGTAGAATTTGCCATAAAAAATATACTTTTTGATTTTAAATTAATTTTTGATAAAATAGTAAAATCTAAATAATTGTAAATTTATTTTTCCACGTCCGCATCCGCTTCCGCAAAACATCGGCACCTGCGTATATCTGCATCCGCAAAGATGACCTCTGTTACAACTCTAATTCACACTGCGTGACTGATCGCCTTTCACATACACAATTAGTTTACCATGTCTGTAGACAAATCTGTGTCTGTGTTTAAGGTTCTGTGGCCACTATGCCAAACGTACAAACACGCGATGTATCGCCTTGCTCTACACAACCTGTAATTAAACACATTTTTTTTTTGTCGTTAAAATTCTCCTACTACAGGGGCGCAAAACTTCATCAGTTAGAAAGAATTACATCACCGAGGAAAACGTAAGGTATCGGTGTCTTTATTGATATAATTGGCGCATTTTCTGGAATATTTAGTTCGTTCATCGTCAATTGTTTAAAATAGAATTTGCTGTCTCTAAATATAGATGCGACACTGTATTTTCGTAAGCTTCGACGTCAGTGCAAATAACAAAGGATGTTTCCAAAAACTGTTTTCGTTTTCTTTTTGTTCTGCGTTCATTTTGAAAATGAGCTGCTTTGTAGCATACGGTCGCGCACTCAGTCGCTACAAAACTTGCGGCTATCGACACCCCCTCTCCCCCAACGTGAGATTGACCTCGTATTTGTTTAAATTTCATTTCTTTTTAACTCTACTGCTCTTTGAACGGCCCTCCCGCCATTTTGAGGTCACGTTATTAATGAACGCCCCCTTGCGGCAGCGGTGGCGCCGTGTGTTCACATAGTGTGTCGCAATGTCTTCGTGAACCCAAAAACGAAAGAACGAAGCATTAACGATAAAAAAAGAGAGTTTCTGTATTGCCTAAGTCTTAATGAGTCTTTTAGCAGGTTGGTAAGTGAGTACGGCGTAGGTTATTCCACAATTTATAACCTTAAAAAGAACCGTGAGAACATTCAAAAGTTGCTGTTTACCACTGATTGTGGACGATGGAAGAAAGACTCGTAAGAAAGCTGAACATCCAGAGGGGGAGTAAACTTTGTATTTGTGGTTTCTTCAGGAAAGAAAAAGCATAGGGGCCTACACCTATTTCTGGGCTTATATTGGCCATGAAAGCCTTGTAAAAAAAAAAATTGTAATTAGCAAGGGATGGTTGGAACGCTTCAAAAGTTAGCCTAGTCATAGAATACATTTGATGGCGGCAACAGGAGAAAAGCTCTCTAATAATGCATCCTGCCTAGGAGCCATTTAAATTGAGATTTTTACAAAATATGAAATATTTAGATCTTTGTACTTCCCAAGTATACAATGCAGATGAATCGGTGCTTTTTGGCGTGTAATATCTAGCATAACGTTTGTTTCATATGATGAAACATCTGTACTTTCACTTAAGATGAGCAAAGAACGTGTAACCGTATTACCATATGCTAACGCTTCTGGCACGCGCGTGTTAAAGTTGGTGGTAATTGGAAACGTTAAGAATCCACGTGTCTTCAAACATTGATTCACCCGAACACTATTACGGACAAAGAAGCACGTGAATGACAAAAGTCATTTTCAAGAAGTGGTTTGATAAATGCTTTATGCCAGAAGTTAGGAAATGATTACAATCTTCTCCAAAATGCGTTATCCGTCCGAAGAAGAATTGGCGGCTGAGGATAAATGCATTGCTGCCATGTTTCACCGATCTGCACTGCACACATCCAACCAATGGATCAACATATTCAGTTTGTCAAGCAAGACTACATGGGGAAAAAAATACTGCTGCATTTTATAGAGTTTAACATGAACGACTTGGTTTTCTCCCTTTATCAGTCTTAGATTTCATTGCTTCCATCAGCCTTTACATCGTCATGGAAGAACTTACAGCGAAAAATTGTCACGAGTCCCAGCACTCCCCAAATCAGGATCACTTCAGAAATCATAGAGCAAATCACTACAGAAACTCATGTAAGTTCAGAAAATCTGGCATCGTGGAATGGATGAAGAAGAGAGTGTATTACAACAAATGTCTGATGATAATATTAACAAATTTTTTGTACCAACGATAAATTAAGACGATGATGGAAGTACCGAGCGTGGTGGTGTAACGGATAGCGTTCTGGCCTCGCATTCGGGAGGACGGCGGTTCGAATCCCCGTCCGGGCATCCAGATTTGGGTTTTCCATGGTTTCCCCAAATCACTCCAGGTGAATGCCGGGATGCTTCCTTCAAAAGGCCATGGCCGAATTCCTTCCCATTCCTTGCCCCCATCCTTTCCCGTCTCTAAAGACCACGTTGTTAAAAAGGGACGTTAAACTGTTACAAAAAAAAAAAAAAAAAAAAAAGATGATGGAAGTAATCGCAATTACTCCACAGGTTACGGCTAAAAATGCGATCAACGCGTTTGAAGTAGGTATGGATTGAAGAGAATGGTGAATCATACAACTAACTTCCCGGAGGCTGACAGACATGGCTTAGTTTTTGAGGTTTTACAATGTAAAACAAAAGAAAATTGATGAGTATTTGGAAACGGCATAAATTTTTTAACCATTTTATTTTGCTAAAATTAGTATATCTGTACTTCGCCTTTAATATGTTTTTAGTGAATACATGTTTTTATTTGCTTCAATACTATTTGTAGTTTTTTATTTTTATGACTGTGGCCTTTGCTTTAATGACATTAATTTTTAATAAACCTTGTGTTATCTATAGTTTTGTTTAATTCATAAAGTCTCACTATTATGTTGCCGGATTACTAGGTAGTCCTTTTCAAGAAGTTCCGGACTACAAGGGGTAGGAGGCAGTACTCAGCGCCGGCGTTAGAGGGGGGGGGGGGGGGGAGTGTAAGCTGGGCAAATAGAAACGTACCTTGGGCCCGCCGGCCGAGGGGTCCCCCGCCCGAGAATCCACCCCTTGTCGCCGGGGCAGTGGTTACGTCACTGCTGAGAACTCTTAGGGGGGGGGGGGGGCAGGAATCCTAGCGCCGGCCCTGGCAGTACTCCATAGTCCGACAAATTCGATAATCCGTCACCGCCCTGCAAAACATTTGTGGAATTATCACGGGTGGACTGTAAAGCTGCCAGATTGATTTTTTTGGCATCATGTTTCATCAACAAAGAAACGTGCAATTATTTCAAGTGAATTAAATTATATAACTAATTACTCACGAGCCAACAAAACTATCTTTTTCAAATGCGGTTCAACTAATTCCAGCGACAAGCATTATGCCTAGTGTTCCAAACTGAAAAAAAACCCTAGCACTCTGACTTTCAGAAAACAATAAATTTGATAAATTATAGTTTTATTTATGGAACTTACATTTTACATGTGTGTTTTATATCTTACTGAATCCTATAATGTCTTACATAATGATTAATAAATGTATCTATATAGGTAACATAATTTTATTCATACTCTATGTCAGTACCACATTCACTAGTATCAGCACCACCAACAGTAGTTCGGTCGGTGTCGGAATTTTCTGTTTCTTCCTCTGGCTCCTCTAGATCCATAACTTCAGATATAGTTACATTTTCTTTTACTGGTTGTTCTTGTATTGCACACAAAAGATTTTGAGATTATGAGCAAAGTACACACTGTGCATAAAGACAGCGCTGATAATTCTCTTATTACGGTCTTTTAAGTTTGAATTTATTATCATACAGAATAGGGGTTTTATTTCTTTTTCAATCGTTGGTTTACGCCAACAGTTGCAAGGAAACGATTCATAATTGCTGACAATTTAATGATTCAGTATCACTATACGCTGAGAATCTAAGAAGTATACGAATATAAGGAAAGCTCAATAAGTAATAAAAAGAGGCAAAAAACCGTAGATAAATTTAAAATTCCTAATTTTCTGAAAAGATCCGTAAGTCTACAGATAAATTCGTAGGGTTGGCAGCACCAGTTCAAATAGCGAGTATCAATCCAAACAACGGGGGATCGGGGATTCCGTCTCGCGCAACCAAGCCTCTTCGGGAAGTTCGTAAAAGAAAACTTAAATGTTTCTTTTCTACTGAACCAGAAAAGTGTAGTAGATTTAAACATTAAGATACGTACTTAGCATAAACTCTAAAACAGTCATATTAAACGATAAATGCCTTACAAATTTGAGATTTAGTAGTTATGAAAGAAAACCTGTCCCAGAAAAAAACATGTTTCCATAGCTTTTTTTCATGTTTTTTTTTCCAAGTAAAAAAAACCGTTTTTTTTTACAACACTAATTATGCCACGCTCAATTCGTCGTCGTTCTTATTGTAGAATCGTAAGAAAGAAACAACCGCGGTGTTAGCTATGAGACGATGGGCAGAGTTTTTTTTATAAAGAGAAAGGCGTGAGTATGTAACTTGTATATTGCAATGTAAACAAAACTTCCGTTATACCTCCGCCTTAAAACTTGCAGAGCCGGAAGCGGAAGTTACGCACTTTAGATGCGGAGCTCGGTCGCAACCCTAGTCTGAACACTAGTGTGCTGGAGAGGGGAGATTGTGCTTCAATAACCTCGCCTTTATTGGGACTGGCAGTACCCGCGACTTGTCATTCAGGATTTTAGTTTTGTGTTGTTAATTCACAGATAAACAATCAAAGAAATATTGGCCGGGAGGGTAAAAGCATATTATTTTTTCCATTTTTTATCTCCTCTCCATCTGAATTTATAATGTATGCAATATTTTAATCACATTCGGTCCTATCATTTGTTTCTAGCTCTCCTTGAAACTACCACTTAGTGGGAAAGTTTATTGGTTGATGACCCACAGGCACATGTATATAAACGGGTATAGGTTAACTTATTTTTTTACAGGTTGTAAGATAATACTTAGTGGTACCTTATATTTTTTGGCTTGTAGGTAGCAACGTCGTGTCGGTTTCTACCAGTTCTCTTGTTTTTGATGTATTTAGATGAAACATTGCATAGAATACTTTTTGGTGCGTCTAGTCGTGCAGATTCTCGTATATCTATTTGCATTTACACTGAAGAGCCAAAGAAAGTGGCACCCTTACCTAATAACGCATAGGGTCGTCGCGAGCACGCAGAAGTGCCACAACACGACGTCTGAAGTAGTGCTGGAGGAAACTGACAACTTGCATCCTGCAGGGCTGTCCATAAATCCGTAAGAGTTCTCGGGGGTGGAGATCTCTTCTGACTAGCACGTTGGAAGGCATCCCAGATATGCTCAATAATGTTCATGTCTGGGGAGTTTGGTGGCTAGCGGAGATGTTTAAATGCAGAAGAATGTTCCTGAAGCCCCTCTGTAGCAATTCTGGACGTGTGGGGTGTCGCATTGTCCTGCTGGAATTGCCCAAGTCCGTCGGAATGCACAATGGACATGAATGGATACAGGTGATCAGGTAGGATACGTACGTACGTGTCACCTGTCAGAGTCGTATCTAGACGTATCACGGGTCCCAAGTCACTCTAACTGCACTCGCACCACACCATTACAGAGCCTCCACCAGCTTTAACAGTCCCCTGCTGGCATGCAGAGTTCATGAATTCATTAGGTTGTCTCCATACCCGTACACGTCTATCCGCTCGATACAATTGGAAACGAGACTCGTCAGACCAGGCAACATGTTTCCAATCATCAGCAGTCAAATATCGGCATTGACGAGCCCAGGCAAGGCTTAAAGCTTTGTGTCGTGCACTCAGCAAGGATACACGAGTGGGCCTTCGGTTCCGAAAGCCCATATCAATGATGTTTCGTTGTATAGTTCGCACGCTGACACTTGTTGATGGCCCAGCATTGAAATCCGCAGCAATTTGCGGAAGGGTTCCACTTCTGTCACGTTGAACGATTCTCTTCAGTCGTCGTTGGTGCCGTTCTTGCAGGATCTTTTTCCGGCCGCAGCTATGTCGGAGATGTGATGTTTTACCAGATTCCCGATATTCACAATGCACTCGTGAAATGGTCGTACGGGAAAATCCCCACCACATGGCTACCTCGGAGATGCTGTGTCCCATCTCTCGTGCGCCGACTATGAAACCACGTTCAAACTCACTTAAATCGCGATAACCTGCCATTGTAGCAGCAGTAACCGATCTAACGCCTGCGACAGACACCTGAAGTCTTATATAGGCGTTGCCGCCGACCGCAGCGCCGTACTCTGAGATTTTTACATATCTCTGTGTTCGCATACGCTTGCCTATACGATTTTCTTTGGCTCTTCAGTATAGTATAATTCGTAGTCAAAGGTTTTGGATAACTTGTATTTTTGTAATATGGGGGTGACCACACTTCACACACACACACACACACACACACACACACACACACAAATATATATATATATATATATGAGAGAGTTGATCGAATTATTGTTTTATAGGGTTTACTTTATTCTTTAGCAATAATTTTTTGCTAAGCATGTTCAGAAAGATATTAGTTTCAATCTCTATGGTCGTGTGCCATCTATCGATTATATGGTAAATGAGTAAAAGTTTGGTGTCCAGTGTAGGCTAGATATTTTTTTTTCCACGCAATTCCATGCCTACCTAGCTGTTGATATTTGTCTGGTTTTCTCCTTTCTTCGAAAAAAATACAACAGCACTTTTATTTCTATTTATACCTCCTTTGTTTTATATGCACCAATTATGTATTCCATGCAGTTATTGTTGCAGTCTGTTTATCATTGGATTGTACTGTCATCCTGTAGACATCACCGCGAACTTATCGTTGTATTTCGATTTCTAGAATGCTCCGATAGACAATATTAAATGGATATACAAAAATTAAAAAATATACAGTTTTCCCCTCTGTATCATCGACGAAACTTGTTATTGATCAGGATAAAAACTATTCTGTGTTTTGACAAAAATTCTTCTTCGGCGAAGTTACCACTGCGACGACACAGCACTATAACATCTCACCTGATGAAGGCAACGGAGGTTGCTGTCGAAACGTGGACAGGAGAACTTATCGGACAGAATACTAGAGATGAATTTTTGTCAGCTATATGCCGGGAAAAACTTAAGAGATTTCTCATATCCTATATCTTAATCGGTGAAGTAAGCTGTTACCGTGTGCAGTTTCGTTGAAATCCATTCATTAGTTTCAATGTGGGGCGCAAACAATCCAAATTTACGGTTTTGGCCTTTGTATCATTTGGAATTTGTATCGAATCGAGATAAAAAGTATATCTTGACTGAAAACGTAAGCTATCACTATGCGATTTAGTTAACATCCGTCCAATAGTTTTTGCGCCATGCGCGAATGTACAGTTTGTCAAAAATTCTAAATTTTACGGTTTTATCATCTCTACCCCCAGTAGTTTATATTGCATTTACTCTTCTTTTAAACAAATTTAATGTACAAAAACAAATTTCCTCGACTTTAATTTTCCATTGTAGATTAACGTGGCTAAAACACTGTTTTTTATAATTGTTCTTTGGTACTACTAACTGAACTTAGTGGGTGAGCGGTAACGCTGTGGCCTTGCATTCGAGAGGACGCGGGTTCGAATCCCTATCTAGCCGTCCAGATTTCGTTTTTCCATGATTTCCCGAAACCTTTCTAGACGAATGGCTAAATTCCTTGCCCCCAATCCTATCTCGGACACCGACGAGGTGTAAAGCCATAAGCAAAAAACAAAAAACAAAAAAACAAAAAAATTGTACTACTGTTAATGCAAATTTCGTCCGTAAAAATACATTCGTACTGAAGGAAATATTAATAAAAAGGTTCAGTTGAATCACTAACTACGAAATAAAGTGAATAAAGTTTTTAGGTTCCCTGTTAAATTTAATTAAATCAGTGTTAAATTTTCCCCCGTCACCGTGTAAACAATTTTAAATCAAGGCTTTTCTCCAGAAAGGTTCTTGGATTAATACATCAATTCAAATCATTCAGACAAACACAGCAATTACACAGCTTTTGAAAAACTCTGTTAAACTCAAAAATTCATTTAAGTGTCAAAAAATCTTCCGAAAATTTGCAAATAAACCGTATAAATGCATTATAAATTCTGCTTATACTTTAGAAACACTTTCAGTTAAGTTACTATTAATACATCTTAATAAAAATTTGCCGCAGCGCCAGAATTAAATCGACCGAACTGGCTTATTGCCAAATTGGAGGGTTTATATAATCAACCCGGGTGTTTGACACAACTTGCGTAAATGTTACCAACGATAAGAATTGAACCATATATCCTCAATATTGAATTTTACCTGAAACTACCTCTGAACCTTCAGAACTATGCAAATGATGCAGAATAATTTCCTTTAATTTCTTAAGCTTGCTAACCTCTTATCCAACGTGTATTTGTTTAATAATTAGTGTTCAATGTAAAGTAGAGGACTACACTATTCTGTTTACCCGGTCAGTGCGTTTTTTCCTCTTTCATGCATCTGCGCATATTTCTCATCTTGGCGCTAAACTTACGCTACAACTGGCCATTTAAATATTTTTCGTAATATCACAAGAATTTCTCAGAATCCTTCAACTGTCATAAATTGACCCAAAATTTATCGAAATTTTATTTACATTTTTTTTCACAACTTAAACCACCCATAAATTCTTGTCTCATAATATAGTTTTAAGAAAATAATTTCCGTCTCTAATGACATCGACGTCGACGAGGCATAAAGCCATAAGAAAAAACCCATTAAGAACAAAATTTAGCAGAACTTTAAATATTAGGACGGAAATAAGATAGTAAGAATTGATGAGATTCCTGCAGAATTCTAAAATCTCTTGGAGAAATAGGAATCCAAGGATTATTTAAACTGATTTCAGAAAAGTTATGAAAAAGGAAAGGTTTCAATAGGTTTTTAAAGTATAATTTTCGAACTCCCGAAGAAATCATGAGCTTCCAAATGTGAAAATTATCAAACAATAAGTGTAACATCATATTCTTCAAAGTACTGGCTTGGATAGTGTATAGAAGAAGCGAACATAAAGAATATTAAATATAAAAATATCTTGAAATATGCCCACTGAGAGACAACATACTTTGATGGGCCAGTATTGATTCTTTCATCATTTTAGTTTTTTGACATTCATCTCCAATCAATAATTTCCAATTGCATTTTTATTTACTTGCTTTTACCTTATTGTGAACCAAATCCTAGCTATGTTTATCAGCTATATTGTCTTCCCCAAACCCTCACAATTAAGGACACAAACTACTAAATAATCCACTGACAGACAAAATGTTGTACTACGAATAAATTCTCAAAATGCGATCACACACGGCTCACCTAGAATTTCCTGAACAAATGATTCAGTATTCAGGATCATCACAAGTAGAAGTGATATAGTCAAACTTCATATCACACATTTAAGTGAGCTTGGATGATAGCAGTAAATGCCACAAAAACATCTTTTTTTTTGTAGCACAGTCCAGTACTCGCATGAAGACTACTGCTCCATTGTTATTGATGACTGTGAGTTAGTCAGTTAGTGGGCCAGTAATATTTTGCAGGTGTGTTGTCTTGGTTGTCCGGGTTGAACTGCGAAGGAGGAGGCCACAAAATGATGGCCGAAACGTTAGGTTTTGATAATTTGACGAGGTTCAACCCGGACAACCAGGGTAACATCAACAATGATCGTGGAAGTCTGTGCAGGTGTGTGTTGGTGGCTGTTTGAAATGCATATCTCTGAGATCAGTTTTCTATGGTAATGGATGTGATGAACCCTTCTTGTCAAATATTCTGTTAGTATTACATAATTTGCTTGAATGTAATGTAAACAGCACGTTATCTATAACACAGTTATACTTTGATGTAATTACTGTAAATTTTAGAAACAGTGTTGAATGATGGCTGATGTAAATGGATCACAGAAAACATGGCTGGAATTCTACAAGTTGACAGACAAGAAGTAATAATTTCATTTGCTGTAATAAAAAAAAAAAAATACAATATCCAATACTGAATTAGTCTGAAAGTTTCTTGTGAATATTTGACAAAGTTTAATTTACCACCAACCATGGTGAGTGTACAATAACACTTTGGCCTGATATTCAGGAAGACATGCATTTGATCACATTTGATCTGGCTCTCCAGATTTTAGATTTGCATTGTTTTACAAATCAATTACATCGACCTGCTGGAATATTTCAGAAAGTGTCTGGTCATTATATAATTAACTTTTGTAATTGTGTTTCCATAGGTATTCTCAAAACATACTGTTAGATTTATGATGGTACAGTAAAATATGTTCCAGTTGATAACAGGTAAAAAATTGGCCCTATATAAGTAAGTCGTTCACAGCATTATTTTTGGCAGTTTACTGGTCCTCCTGGCGAAAAATATTGAGAAACACTGTTCCAGACCATTCGTCCAGATTTTGGTTTTTCATATTTTTTTTTTGAAACCACTATAGGTGATTGAAGGTATTGTTCCTTCATAAGGCCATAGTTAATTTCCTTCCTATTCTTTCACCACAACATAGATAAAATACATTATGTGCAGTATTTGTTCTGTTGTTTTAAGCAGTTAGCTTATGATTGATGGGATAAATTATTTTTCAGGCTTGGTGGTCCAGATCCATTGGATTACATCAGCATGTATTCAAATCCTGGAGTGCCTGAAAAAAATATTCCTCCTCATTGGCATTATATCAGGTATATTAAATGAAGTAATTATCAGTAATTAAGGAATCTGAAATCCATGTGGGGTGGTAGTTGATTTACATTTTTGTTACATTTCTTTTATAGAAAATTCATGTTCAGTTTGTAGTAATTTATGAATCAATATAGTTTGGTAGTTAATTATGAGGATGGTCTATAAGCTCATAGGAGTACAAAACTGTTTACAAACTGCTGAATAATTAAAAAAAAAAAAAAAATCCTGGGAATTTGGTGACCAATTCTGTACAAAGACATTTAAAAAAAAAAAAAAAAAAAACCTGTTGTTTCTTTGTATAAGGGGGATAATATTAAATTACAATCATCTAATCACAATATTTGGTAACTCCCAAGTTTGTGTGTCTCCATTTAAAGCATGGCTCCATTAGCCACATTCTGGCTCTTTAATTTTGTTTTACCATCATTTCCAAGGGTTTTTCACTAATTTGCAAGATCATATCACTATGTTCTTATTGCTCTTCTTCAATCAGGCATGTGTGGGAGATGTTCAATCCAGTTTCTCCTGTAATCTAACTAATACTTTTTAGATATAGTTCTTGTTATATTTAACTTGTTTCAGCCATGGCCATGCAATTAATAGTGTGCCAGAAACTGAAAAAAATTCATTTAATTCACTTCGATCATTTTAAATGAATTATAGTTAAGTTTACACTTTTGTGCAACAACAATGGTTGTATAATTATCTTACATAAGTTAGGCAGTGTATTTATTCTTGTTTTGTATTCCAAGGTTGATTTGTTCGCAAAAAAATCAAAGTCTGTCGACTGTAACAGAAGAACTTCTCATAAAATGTAGTTAAGTGTTAATGATGAGGCAAAATTCTTTTAGGCAGTGTATGTAATGATATTGAAAGTAAAACCAACACTTACAAAAGGTGAACACACAATATTTTGCTTGTAAGCCTTATTCATGTGAATACGTGAGTTATGTGCGAGGGAATCTTATTTCTCACCATCATTCACGTGGTTAACATTGGTGTTTGCACATAAGATTCCTCTGCCATATGTCTCACCTATTGGCAGAATATGGTTAGTATCAAAATATAGTAATGTGTTTAATACATGATTATTGCATTGAAGTTGGTGATGTGGTCTTAATGCTACTACTGAGAGAATTTTCTGAACCATATGAAGTTTTTGAGGAGTATCAAATGCCTAATCACAAAAGATGTCTACCTGTACATTGCATTTAAATGCTTCACAAGAAATAGATAAAATGTCAAAATGACTTGTACAAGAGATTTAATGAAGCTTCAAATGAAAAATGACGGGCACTTTGAAATCTATGTTCAAGATCTGCAAAAGTGTGTGAAACGAAATAAGTTTACTGGAAAATCCCCTACTTCTATATGTACAACATGATTTAGTTCTTACTATAGTTCAGTTCATGATCTTTTGGCAGTGAAGGAGACCTTGAATGAAACTCAGGGCCACATTTAAGCATAGGCTACATAGGCTGTAGCCTAAGGGCCTGCACCACAAAGGGGGGGGGGGGGGGGCGCACACCGCAAAGAGGGGGCTTTGATGCTGACAAAAGGTTTCACAATGACTCGTGCGACTTTCAATCCTAATTGATATTTAATGTTTTTTTAACAGAACTTCAGAAGTTCCTCACACTTGGGCGAGTGGAGACTTTCCCGGTGTGCTCATTCAATGTAAGCTTCACAGGTGTTCATCCGGATAGTGTCATATAAACACACCGTTTCGACGGGTGGCTCTGCTGTCTTCATCAAATGTAAAATAGCTGCCATTTGTCAAATTAACGACATCTGCTAAGCCGGTCTAGGCAGTAACTTTCAGCTTACACCATCTGAAGCTATCCGCACCTGATAAAGACAGCAGAGCCAGCTGTCAAAATGTTGAATTTATATGACACTATCTGGTTGATCATCTGTGAAACTTACATTGATTTCTTCACACTTATTTGAGCAGAAGCCGCTATTGATTTAATGGCTTTAGAAATTAAGCAGTGTATGTTGGCAAAAACATAAATTCATCATTCGAGTGAACAGGATTCGAGGACTGGGATGGCCAGCAGCATAAGAATTTTAGACAGTATTTTTTTCTTGAATTTGAAGCTTCAACTTCTGTAACTACCCAGGCTTTGTTACTGGCCCCCAAATCACTGCTAAACTGATTTGTCCTTGCTATTAAAACACACAGATTCAGTGATTATAATGTTTGCAGAAAACAATAAGGCAAGCCTGTGCTTGCCTGTGATTTTATGAACAGCAAATTTCAGCAATCTGTTAATCTCTTCACATTTAAAAAATTCTGCAGATAACAAGGATTTACTTTAGAATAGCTACAGATCTGCAAGCAGCATTGCAAATCTGTGTGGTGTTTTTTAAATCTTCACAACTAATCACAAATTACCTGAATATTTTATTCTTGAGTTGAGTTCACCATTTGTTTGTTGACACCTCTCTTGTAGCCTACATACAAATTGCATATCTTAAAGTAAATAGGGTTACATAATAATAGTAAACAATTCATACTAAAATTTTAATGCTATGGATGACAAATTACTATGATTTATTTTCTACTATTGTTAAATCCAATAGTTACAAATGGATCAGTTTTCCATTTGATCCATATCTGTAGAAGGTTGCAAAAATAATGTTCACTGGTTTGAGAAGCTATATGTATCTTGGATGATCAGAACTATTTATGCTAGGCACGAATATTCACATTGTTTTTTAATGCAACTGATTCTCAAAATCATCAATAAAATCTTTATATTAATTTTTATACAGGAATGGAATTAAATTGCAATGTCAAACATTTAAAAGAAAGCCTTAAGTGTTTACATTGCACATTATTAATAATATCCATTAGTTATATAGTTTATAGGAGTTGATTTAATTGATTAATACATTTATTTGGTCTTAGTTTTGGTTTGTCTGACCTGCATGGTGATGGCAGAGTACATGATGTAACTGGTCCAGATGCACCAAGTGGTTTTGGTTTTGAATTGACTTTCCGGCTAAAACGTGAACCTGAAGAAACAGCTCCACCAACTTGGCCAGCAACAGTCATGCAGTCACTTGCCAAGTATGTCTTTCAGTCAGGTATGCTATTTTTGGCTTGTATCTGTTGGTAAGATTTTAATGCTGTAACTGTGGAAGAATAAGCTCCTTTGTTTTAATTGTAATACAAATTTGCTTAAGTTCTGTATACTTTTGTGTATATTGTCAATTTATACTTTCAAAAGCACTCTGTTTTGGTGATTGCAGGTAATGTACTTTGTGCTGGTGATCATGTGTCATGGCATTGTGCATTGGATGGAAGTGAATCTCGAATTCAACACATGTTAATGACACAAGACCCACAGTTGGGTTCAATACGTACTTCACATGGTTCTGTCAACTTTGTGCAGATTGTTGGAATAACAACTGAGGAACTCCAAGCTGCACAACACTGGAATGGAACTGGAGTTTTGAATATCCTACGAAGGCTGCCAGGGTGAGGATTAGTTCCATCATACAGCTATGTTCATTCTTGAGTGCTGATTTTAGTTCCTTGGGTGGTAGGATTGCAATCTTATGTTTGTCCCACTGAAAAAATAGCCTGGATACAGGTACAGGATACAGATGGGAATGATCTCTGTGGTGGTCTGCTGAAGCATGTGTCTGGGACAGTGAGCAAGATTTTGTGGAGAAGGGTGCACATCCCAGGGAAAGAGCGAAGGAAAACTTGCCGATGACGAAGAATTAAGTATATGGACTCTAGACCTATAATGACTTGAGTTTTGAAATCAGGGTTGTGGTTAGTTTTAAAAGGTTTTGCGTTGGAGTATTTGTGTAGAGGAGGGGTTGTAGCAAGATATTTGTTTTTGTACCAAATCAGGATGATAGCCTTGGGAAATGAGAGCTTGGCACAAGTTTTGGGTGTATCTGGAGGGAGATTCTTCATTCGAACAGATGTATCTGCCACAGTGGCCAGGCTGTAGGGAAAGGAAAGTTTGGTGAGGGAAGGATGGCAGATATTGAAGTGAAGTTATTGTAGATTTGTAGGTTTGATGTGAACACAGGTACGTAGATCCCCATTCTGTAACGAAATGTGAACATCAAAAAAATTAATGTGTATTGGTGAAAGTCCGGCTAAGTTTGTGGAGTGACTATTATCTAAGGAGTTGAGAAATTCTAGTACGTGAATTTTGTTGTAAAAATTTCAGTGTATCTATATCTACACTAAAGGTTTGATTGAGATTCTGTTCAGGAAAAGCAACTACCTCATTCTGTTGTTGAAGGGTTATGAACCCAAAAATTTCTTCACTCTATATATGTATGTTTTTTTTTTTGTGTGTCCATAACACAGCAACCTTCTACTTTAATAATAAGTGGTATATTCTCCTATCCAAATTTAATGCAGTGTATTTATTGTAGGCATGTAATTACAGAAGTTATAGAACTTCTTTTCTCTTTTAAAAAGGGCTGGAGGGCTGTGGCTGGTAACTGATATGCGCAGAGGAGAGAGCATGCAGGAACTAGATGTGACTGTCCAGGAGGAAGTGGATCAAGGAATGGAGAGAGATGGTTCTAATCTAAGTGGTGTTAGTGCAAGATGCACTTGGACAGATGTCAACATGCAGAACCTGATTCAGCATATAGGTAGTTAGCTGTTGGTCTTAAAATGTCAATTTATAATTTGTTTTTCTTTCTGATATGTCCTGTTTTCTGTATACTTATATACATTCCGCTTTGATCCAAATATACTGTCATTTCTTGTTGTAACTTGTCCTTGATTTCTGTTGATTGCCTATGAAACCATTCTCTTATTCTCAATTACTAAGTTGTGATTTTATATTAGTAGGGGCAGAAATTTACCCTCTTTATTGTTATATTTGAATTTATCAACAATGCTCATGCTGTGTGTTTTGCAAGTGTAGTCTTGAATAGTTTGGCACCAGGTTTCCCTCTCCCTTTTTTAATCCACTTACACACAGCAAACTACACTTGAAAACAGTTATCTAGATATGTACAACAAAGCCTACTGTTTTGGGTCTGGTATATCTCCAGTAGACACCTTGAACCTGCCTCAGTTTAGAACACTGTACTTATATTTCAGAGGTTCTTCATTTCATCAAGGTCATTCTTTATACTGGATATTTTGAAAAATTAACATCATTAAAATTCATATCTTTCTTTTTATAGGCTTCCTAGTTAATATAGTTTTTTTGTTCTTAGTTGGGAATACTAGTGAAGACTGTAGTGAACTGGTGGCAGAGAGCTGTGCGAGCCCTTCTGAATGCCTTAGGTCAGCAGCTCTTGAACGTCCATCTATATCAGATAAGGATTCACAGCTAATAAAAGCTGCACTGCGGAAAGGACTACTTGGCACGAAGTCTCGGCACCCTATAACTGGGAAGGGCATAGATCTGGATGAGTAAGGAGATTTGGAATTATTGAAATTGTGATCACTCTCAGTTCACAATCATTTTAAACTTTTTTCTTTTTTTTCTTACAGCAATGACAATATCTGCAAGAAAGAAATGATAGAAGGAACGTCAAATTGTGATGCAGATGTTTTGGAATCTACTGAATTATTACGCACCAGGAAGTTTGAGGGACTGCATCTCACTTTTAACCTTGAGGCTGGAGAACTTCTACCTCTAGCTATTAGGTTTGTGCATTATCTATTTATGTACTACATATTAAAATTGTTGAAAAAGTGTATCTGTAAATTAAATTTATTTAAAAAAAGAGGAATTGCATTATACTGTACACTGCTGATGATGGAGATGTCAAAACCGTAAAATGAGAGAGAGAGTGGGGAAAGGGGGTCAGTGTATTAATATTACATACATGATGACAGTGTATTTATGTCATTGAAATCTGAGAAATTTAAGATAAGTGTCTGGCAATTAGAGAGTGTTTATAAACTATTTAGCTCGGTCGAGGGGGGGGGGGGAAGCTACACTGGGCTACATGGGGATGGAGGGGTTTCCGAGCCAGGCCATGTAGCTTTCTAGTTATATTATTTGTCGCAGTTAAAATGAGGTACATAACACATGACAGCATGTGAATTCTTATTTCTGTCATTTAATTTCCATATGTAATTTATGATAGTGTGACAAGAGAAAACAATACAGAATTTCTTCTGTAATCAATTGGGGGGGGGGAGCTACATGGGGAGGGAGGAGGGCAGGTAGAGGCAAAAACCACGCCGAGCTACGGGGGGTGGGGGGTTCACAGGAGGCCAAATTGGGTTGTGTAGCTTATGGACGCTCCCTTAGTATCTATTTTTCATGCAAAAACTACCGGTAAATTTTGATGCAATTTCAAACACTTTTCAGCCTATTGTGTAAATAGGCTATGCTTCAATTTTATGTGACATTGACAAGTTAAGAAGTTGAGAGAAAAATATTCTCAAATAATATTTATTTAAAGATGAACTACCTCCTGAATGTATATTGAGATTCATTCCAACAGAATTACAAATTTCGGTGAAACTGGTATTCACCATAGGCACACTCAATGGATCGGATATCACATAAAATTGTAAGTACCCTTTACCTGTTAGGATTACCAAGTTAGTTTAGCCTCCTCTAGGCTTAGGTAAAGGTTGTTAGAAGAAAGCTGATTTACCAGCATTTTTCATTGATGATTATATAATACGCTATATGGTGACATTTTTAATGTGACTGCATGTCATCACATTTATCTCATTTCTGAGATTAGTAAGTCAATTGGATTTATCAATGTATTTGACTATTTGTTGACTACAAATAACAGCTAGTTATTAATAATTATAGACAAGACTATTTGTAATAGTTGTGAAGTGTTTAATTATTTAAGGTCTGTAATATAAAAGTTTGTGACATTAATTTTATTCAGATACTTTCTTTAATTGAATGCTGTAATTTTTCATATTTAGAGGTCGTGTAAAACATGGAAGACACTTCACCTTTAAGTCTATGATGGGTGACTCTGCAATAACATTTGTAGCACCTTCTGTTACTGGAACTCTTGTTGATGATGATAATCCATATGTAGCACATGGCCCGTGGCTACAAGTTCTTGTACCTGATGACCTTGCAGAGGCAATGTCTGAAAGTTTTGAAGTTTTCTCCAATCGCGAAATGGTAAGATTTAATTTTTCAGTTTTATTATATTTTATAGTAACGTACAAGGAACTTAAAAATCCTGTTGCAATGTTGAAAATGTGCATTTTTATATGAGTTGATAGCGTTGTTCCACCCTTCATTTTTTTAAATTGCTAGTGGCAAGTATTCATATTATGGTGTACTGTTGAAACTGATGTATATTGACCGTATTTAATTTATATCTTCTATTTTTGTTTTTGAGCTCCTCCTTCACAATTCAATATTATTTTATATTGACACCGAGAAAATCCAGAAATTGGCACTCAAATGAAAAATTACTGTTATTTATGTACAAGAAATGTGTAGGAAGCATATTAAAAGCTATGGAAAGTAAATGCTTCACTTGTGAATGTTGTCAGGAGAACTGTAATGAGATGAAAACAATAACACTCTACCTAAAACTTGTTCTGACCTCAATTTTCTGACCATACCTTCAAGGATCTGCCAATATTTCTTATTCCAGTAGGATGGTATTGTAAGGCAATCTTTAGAAACCTGTCATTAACTATCCTTAGAACGCAGTCCTTCCAGTATCTTCTCCCGAGGCAAGTGACCCACAACTGTTGTAACTAGTTCTTGATATCCTGGATACTGGCTATGGGACTGAGTTGATGACCAAGCTGGTTCTGCACGCTCTATTGGGAACAGATATGGGGAGTTTGCTGGGCGTTGGAGTACCTCAAAATCATACAGACCAGTTATTGGGACAGGTGCCATGTGTGGTAAACATTGTCCTGTTCAAAAATGGCTCCATGATAATGTTGCATGAGAGGTAACACATGAGGGTGCAGGATGTCTGTGACATACTGGTGTGCTGTAGGTTCCCTCAGTAATTAGCAGCCGTGACCTGAAGTAATATCCATCGGTTCCCCAAACCATGACAGTTCCCCACACCATGGGAGTAACACTGCTGTGCCAGTCTGAATCATTGGAACATCGTGATATTTTGCCAGGTTACCACCATACTGGCTGACAATGATCATCTACAGTATTGCAGAACCATGATTCACCACTGAACACAATGTGATGCCATTCATTAGCACTCCATGCTTCCCGGTCATGGCACCACTCTAAATGGTTTTATCAGTAGCCTGCTGCTCGTCTCTGACCAGTGAATGTTGCGGTAAGTCCATTACTTGTTCTCAAATGGCAGGTGCAGATGTGAAGGGATTGTGATGTTCTTGGCGCACAATACATTGATCCTCCCTTATGGTAAGATGTGGTTGATGGAAGAGTATGCCTGTCCTTACATTCCCATGCTGTCCAACGTTGGGCCTCTTGTTACACCCGAATGTGCCACAGATGTGGATGATGGAAGAGTATGCCTGTCCTTACATTCCCATGCTGTCCAACGTTGGGCCTCTTGTTACATCGGAATGTGCCACAGATGTGGATATTGCACAATTCAACTAGCCAGACAAATGGAATCGCACAAAGAAGCCCCTTTCGATCTGTTAGGCACTGATAGTACTATCTCACAAGAATCTCCATGTCTTTCACAGTGATCACTCAACATGACACTGTTCAAGCCCCTTATGCACTCTACCAGACCTTTCAATAACACTAATGCACTCTACCAGCCATTCTGCCTGTCACAGAGAATTAATTGCAGCTCTGATCATTCACATTTCCGTTGATTTTGATGAGGTGTATGTGTAGGAAGTTACATTAACATACAGCCATGTCTTCTGGTTTTTGTTTGTTTTGGCAAATGTATAATTGGTCTTGTAATGACAAATGAAATATTAGTAATGATTTTGAAATGTATGGATCATTTCTAGCTTTTTTTCCCACTTTCTAATTATATTGTACATTGAAACAATTTATTGATGCCTTTATTGTTGTGGAATACTTTCAAACTCTATTAAAAAAATTATCTTTACAAAATTTGATATTTATTTTTGAATTATGTTTGTTGTTTGTTTCAGATGGAGCTGCCTAGGACTTTCCTCTGGTCAAATCACAATCTTGCCATCACTATAGTTGATGATTAGTTACAAAACAAAGAAATAAAATAGAGACCATTTCTCTAGCAGTCAGTATTTTGCCTGTAGTCTTAATTCTGTTTATATGTCTGTTTTGTGTATACCTTCTTCAAGAAATTATTTATTATCTTTCTGATAGGGTCACCAGTCTTCCAGTCTGTAACATAAGTTTGTAAGCTCAGAAATTCATATTTTTTCAGAATAGCACACGAGTGCATTTTCTATTATTGTCACCTTTCTGATACCTTAGCTATAAGGTGACTAAACATAAAGAAATAACATTCTTACTATTACTTTTATTAAATGACAGCACCAATTCTGTTACATGTATTTCCAATGGTAAATTTTGTTTGGAAGAGTTTTTAATTATGTAACTGAAGATGTCACTTATACAGTCTTGGTTCCTATATCTACTGTAAATACAAAAGTGACTGGTTCATGTCATGTTTACAGTCAGAGAAAATGATATGGGGTTATGGATATATGTGGATCAGCAGCGCAGAACCACCTGAATTGGTGCCAATGATGTAATTCCCAACATATCTTGAAATTGCTGTCGTCAAGAGTACTAAATATTGTAATGTACTGCTTTGCAAGTAGTACATATATATACATATTTTTAATGTTTTAGTATCTTTTGATACCGATGCTACCAGCATAGGTAGTTATAGTGGTATGGTGAATACCTGCAGATTCTTATTTTGAAAGATTGATAACTCGAAGTATTAATAAATAGCGATGTGCAGATTCCCAAAGGAAACAATGTTGTTATTTATCTCATTTTTAGTAACAAAGTATTAATCTGCATAGCTGAAGCCAGTGCTATATTATGTATTTTACAGTACTTAGGGTTTGTGTGTAACTAAACAAATTTTGTGTTTAAAACAATTTTATTGTAAATTCTATGTGCCTTAGAAAATTACATAAGTGGTTTAGTGTCAAACTTTCAACATTTCCTTTACTGGACTTCTAATCAAGTTTTATGTCATTAAATCATTTAATAACAGATATCACAATCAATAGATGTAGGATTAACAGCGTATGAATATATGTACAACATTCTGTAATCAAGCAAAATATTCCATCATTTCCAAGAATTGATGACAGTTGACTTTTAATTTCTTGGCATTGTAAAACACTTGATCATCATTGATTGGTCTCTCTTAAATTTACCTGCCTCAGTTCATTTTCTTATCTTGTCAGCTAGCACTTCGTTACTGATGAAGCTTGGTGTGTGTTGGTAATATTCCTTTGTTTATGTTGTATGAAGTGAAGGATATAAGTGACTACTGGTTTATGTATTCTATTGTTTGCACTTTTTAAATTTCTGTGCCGTTCCGCTTTAAAAAATTCTTACAAATACCAATTCTTCCCCCTCCCCCTTATTGAAAGATCTTCATATCATGAGCTTACCTCTTAAAATGTTTAACATTTTATGTTGAGTGTGAAAAATAATTGGCAATCTTGAATGTATTTATATTAAATTCAGTAAAAAAAAAATGCTGCTTAAATTATAGCATGCCCTGTTCAAATTGGTTTTTGTAGATCTATTGTTTTTTCTTAATCGGTTTTCAGGAATCTGCTTGATATTTTTCTATCAAAAACATTTTAAACAAAGCATAAATTGAAAATGTGCCTTGTTTCTTTCAGAAGACTGAAGTATTATTACCTTAATACAGTTAAAAGTAGTTGTTAACTACACTTTATAGTATTGTATGGTAAAACTGTGTTCTTTTTCTGTCTGTAGACTGCAGTGATGAATTGCATGATACACTAAAATAATATACATTTAATATCTCTATGGAGGGCAATCTGTTTATTATTGTTATTAGTCTGCATTTACATCTAACTATACTTTTGTGATACTACTAATATAAGCTATTAAATTAAGATAATCTGATTCATTCTGTTTATGTTAGTAAAGTGTAGTTTCTGTGGATATTTTAGTTTCCAGTCTTCCACTTAATTCGTGTAGCTAATTGTATATAATTTGTAAAACTACTGCTCAGTATTAAATTTATTTTGTTATTATAAAAGACTATTCTTTTTCATTCCTTTCCATTTATATAAAGTGCTAATGACTTGAGAAACTACAAAGATAATTAGTGTTTAACATTTTTATGGGCTAAACGTCAGAACTCGATTACAACGTAATTTGGTAGCTCAGTGGTTGAAGTGCTTTCTTTGAAAAGTTCCTGATTCTGAACACAAAAAAGATGCTCACATGTAAATTTTTTTGTGTTCGTTGCTGCCGTCATTGATGGTGAGTGTTTGGTTGAGTTTACCCATCCTTCTTTAGTTTCAATATATGTATGTTTTTGTACTTGTTTTTAACTGTCTGGTTCAGACAAACATAACTAAATAAAAATGCCAAATCACATGCTATCAACTTTAAACATCTTCATGTCAAGGAAAATTATACTTTTGTAGCCTACCTTTAAAACAGATATTTGACTTATCTTGGATATTGTCATGTGGTAGTTGGTTGATTGTAGCCCCTTCAATAGCCAGTATTAGTAAATTTTTTTGCTCGCATATGTTATTTGACATCCAATCCATTATGATTTTATGCCACAAGCTTACAGAGGCTTTACAATTATTTTATAATTCAGATAATTGTTTCGTGCAGTCTTTTCAGAAAGTTTTCTTTTAATGGGTGTATTAGCATTCACCAGTTTCCGCATCCAAATTGCAATTCTTCCTTGTCACCAATATCGCCTTGTAACACTCCATAGTTTTAGTGTTATTTTATGTTAAGGGGACACAGTCGCGAAGAACCTCCCATAAGAAATCAATGTTAAAACATGCAAACTTCAGGTACACTTTCTGAAGAAACTACTGGTCATACAGACCTGAAACTTTCGCAGTATACAGATAAAACATCATCTAAAAATCACATAAAGAATTGTTACTAAATTTTATATAGTTTATGAGTAATGATGTTTTGATCTAAAACACACAAAAAAATTAACTTTTTCAAATTCTTGGAGCTTGTAAGTTTGCTCTTGTTGTTACGATAGGTCCCAATTTTTATTTGATTAATCATTGTTTTATTAAAAAGAGATGCTGAAAGTCTGATGTCTTTATCAGTCTTAGTTTTTGAGAAAAGTGTACCAGAAGATCAAAAAATGTATTTTTGAGAAAAAACTGTATTAAAAGTTTTACATACGAGAAACTAATGTACATTACAATATGGACACACTATTACCACGCATCACGAAAAAATTAATAACTCCGAATCTAATCATCGAATTTTCATGAAACAAACGGCATTTTGTAGCTAAAGAATTGGAGCTTTGAACAAGTCTAAAAAGAAAAATTATATTTTTTTGAGCCGGTTCGCGACTGTCTCCCCTTAAGATCTTTGGCCAAGAAGTCTTCCGGATGGGAAATGGAAGTGAGGGGGCTTCAGAGGGCCGCATTTAGACTTTGTGGGCCCCTATGCTATACATGTGGTGCAGGCCCTCCTGTCGGCAGTGGCCCCTCCAACTGGGCGCTGCCTCCAGCTACCGATGCTTCAATTCAAAATTCGACCCAAAAAATTTATGGGCGATCTTGTTTTTGGAGTTGTGGTGCGGGCCCCTAGGCTACAGCCTAGGTAGCCTATGCTTATATGCAGTCCTGGGGCTTCAAGGGAGTGAGCAGGGAATTGCAAGTTGGAGTTTAAAGAGAATGGTAAGTCTCGGGAGTGCCTAGTGTGCTGGAGCGAATATTCAGAAATATCAGAAAGATTGTGGACGGTAATGGTGTACACATGACAGAAGTGCATTTGTGTAAACGAGTGGAGTGAACAAAATGTCTATAATTATACATCTGAAATAATAAAGATTAGTGAACATCATCATTTTTACAACGTGATCACTGCCTCTTGGTTCTATTACTTTCCATCAAACCAACAATTACCACGGTAAATAATATGTGTATAGCACTCAAATGGTGACTATCTCAGTGTCCTGTAATTGTAGGGAGTGATTAAACTATATATACAATTTTCCATACTTCCAGTGTTGATACTTCGTAATTATGCATCTCTGTTGCAGTCACTCGTAATAGTTCTAATCATTCTGGCAACCTTAACTGAATCATTATCAAACTAAGTAGCTCGAAGAGTCTTTTAAAAGATATTTTAGTGTGTGTACAGGAGGACAGATTGACTAAGGCAAAAAGCTCGGTGTTACAGCTGTGGCCACTATAAAGGCTACAGGCAGAGAACAGCCTTTCAGTTGTCTTGTGACCATGAATTCTTACACTTCTTGTGCTGTGTCCACTTGTCTGCCTCTTTTTCTTCTTTGATGAGGTTTCCATATTGGACACATTCTTTTTAGATATCAGTACCATACTAGTATCTTCTATGATGTCTTCTTTGATCTTCATTCTGTATCATTCTGCTTGGTTTATGACCCAGTCTTATATTCTACAGTTACTTCTCATCACATCCATTTCTCTCCTTTCCAATCTCTTATTGATGTCTAACATTTATAATGATTCCTTATTCATCCAACAACAATAAATATATATATAGATTGTTTGGAAACAAAGGCGCTGAGAGCGGATATATTAGACATTGGGATAGGAGAAAAACCACCGCTTACCAAAGATGAGGGCTCCAGCGGCGTCAAAATACGAAAAAACACACAAACACAAACATAATACAAATTTTCGAGCTTAGCTCTTCATCAGGTTGTAGGATGAGGTGGCTGCCCCGCGGAAGCTAGCAACCAACTGAGGAGACCACACGGGGTGCACATGGTCGGCTGGTCGGGGTGGAGAGGGAGGGGGGAGAAACAACATGGCGGGTGGCGGGGGTGGGGGTGGAAAGACCTAAACCCGAAAATGATAATTAGACTGCACAGTGGAAACGCGGTTGCGGTCATAAGGTCACTGGCATAAAACAAACCAAGGAAAACACGGGGGGGAGGGGGGGAATCTACTGAAAATGATCTATAACTGCCCCATAGAAAATTTATTCCCCACGCAAAATTATTGAAAATATTACACACGAAAAAATACTACACACGGAAAAAATATGATAATATAAAACACACGAGAGAAAAAAAATTTATTGCAATAGATCTAAGTACAAAAAGAGAAAGCTCTGGTGAGCGATGGTTTTGTGGGAAATGATGGCAGGTAAGGGGCAAAGGTCGGAGGAGAGAGGAAAATGGGAGCTATCTTAAATTTAGTCCAGGTGGTTGTCTGGTCCCCAGTTGGTACTGAAAGGCCAGTTCCCACCTTCTCAGTTCTGAGATGCTGCTTTTGTCTGGGAGTACTTTGATGGCGCGGACTGTGAAGCAGGTGTTGAAATTGTTGGTGTTATGAGTGGTGGCATGAAAAGAAACAGGGTGGTCAGGGTTCTCAGTCCAGACCGATTGTCTGTGTCCATTCATGCGGATGGCCAGTGGATTTGTGGTCAGACCTATGTAGGAGGCTGGGCAGTGGTTGCAGGTAAGTTGATAGATCAGGTGAGAAGTTACGCAGGTAGCCGATCCAGTGATATAGAAGCTTTCCCCTGTTACGGGATTGGTGAAGGTGGTCGAAGGCGGGTGCATCATGCAAAGTTTGCAACGGGGCCTGTTACACGGAAAGGATCCTTGGGGCTGTCTTGTGGGCTGAGGGGTTCCATGTTTATGGACCAAGAGTTGGTTCAAGTTGGGGGGGTCTACTGAAACAGGTTCTGGGGGGCTGGGGAAGGATTTGTGGTAGGAGTGTTTTCATTTCCGGGCAGGCTCAGAGGAGATCATATCCTTGTCTTAGGATCCTGTTGATGGATTCTAAGCCAGGGAAGTAGCGGGTGACCAAAACTGGGCTTTGGTTGGTTCTTGATGGTTGTGGGGTGTTGATGGATTGTGTCGGTACTGATGTGGCTCGTGTAACTTGTTTAATGGCCTCAGCGCCATGGAACATTTTCTAGACCAGCGTCCCCCTAATAGCCTCCCGTCCAGATCATTCCTAGTCTACCTGGCCGAACTAATTTTAACTAACAACGTTTTCACCTTTGTTGGCAAAATCTACCTACAAGTCAGCGGCACTGCCATGGGCACCCGCATGGCTCCCTCATACGCCAACTTATACTTAGGCCGCCTAGAAATGTCCTCCTTAGCTGCAGCCCTTTTGAAACCCCTGCTATGGGTCAGATTCATTGATGATATTTTCATGGTCTGGACCCACGGGGAAGACAACCTTCTCATTTTCCTCAATAACCTCAATAACTTTGAAATTTACCTGGAATTACTCCCACACCCAGGCCACTTTCCTGGATGTCGACCTGTCCCTCTCTGATGGCGGCATCAATTCTTCGGTACATATAAAACCCACCAATCTACAACAATACCTCCACTACGACAGTTGCCATCCTAATCACATCAAACGCGCCCTCCCATACAGCCTGGGAATCCGGGGCAGGCACATTTGCTCCAACGAACAGTCCCTTAAGCAGTACACTAATAACATTTCTGAAGCCCTAATATCCCGCAATTACCCCCCAGATTTAGTTCATAAACAAGTTACACGAGCCACATCAGTACCGACACAATCCATCAACACCCCACAACCATCAAGAACCAACCAAAGCCCAGTTTTGGTCACCCGCTACTTCCCTGGCTTAGAATCCATCAACAGGATCCTAAGACAAGGATATGATCTCCTCTGAGCCTGCCCGGAAATGAAAACACTCCTACCACAAATCCTTTCCCAGCCCCCCAGAACCTGTTTCAGTAGACCCCCCAACTTGAACCAACTCTTGGTCCATAAACATGGAACCCCTCAGCCCACAAGACAGCCCCAAGGATCCTTTCCGTGTAACAGGCCCCGTTGCAAACTTTGCATGATGCACCCGCCTTCGGCCACCTTCACCAATCCCGTAACAGGGGAAAGCTTCTATATCACTGGATCGGCTACCTGCGTAACTTCTCACCTGATCTATCAACTTACCTGCAACCACTGCCCAGCCTCCTACATAGGTCTGACCACAAATCCACTGGCCATCCGCATGAATGGACACAGACAATCGGTCTGGACTGAGAACCCTGACCACCCTGTTTCTTTTCATGCCACCACTCATAACACCAACAATTTCAACACCTGCTTCACAGTCCGCGCCATCAAAGTACTCCCAGACAAAAGCAGCATCTCAGAACTGAGAAGGTGGGAACTGGCCTTTCTGTACCAACGGGGGACCAGACAACCACCTGGACTAAATTTAAGATAGCTCCCATTTTCCTCTCTCCTCCGACCTTTGCCCCTCACCTGCCATCATTTCCCACAAAACCATCGCTCACCAGAGCTTTCTCTTTTTGTACTTAGATCTATTGCAATAAATTTTTTTTCTCTCGTGTGTTTTATATTATCATATTTTTTCCGTGTGTAGTATTTTTTTCGTGTGTAATATTTTCAATAATTTTGCGTGGGGAATAAATTTTCTATGGGGGCACTTATAGATCGTTTTCAGTAGATTCCCCCCCCCCCCCCCCCCCCCCGTGTTTTCCTTGGTTTGTTTTATGCCAGTGACCTTATGACTGCAACCGCGTTTCCACTGTGCAGTCTAATTATCATTTTCGGGCTTAGGTCCTTCCACCCCCACCCCCGCCTCCCGCCATGTTGTTTCTCCCCCCTCCCTCTCCACCCCGACCAGCCGACCATGTGCACCCCGTGTGGTCTCCTCAGTTGGTTGCAAGCTTCCGCGGGGCAGCCACCTCATCCTACAACCTGATGAAGAGCTAAGCTCAAAAATTTGTATTATGTTTGTGTGTTTTTTCGTGTTTTGACGCCGCTGGAGCCCTTATCTTTGGTAAGCGGTGGTTTTTCTCCTATCCCAATGTATATATATATATATAAATTTAAGACTGTTTGTCATAGATATTATACTTAACCAAATTATCATTGGTTAACTTTATCCCCCCACTACTGTTGTTATCCCCACCCTTCCCTTTTAGTTCATCTTTGGGTGATTCATGCATTAAATCTGGATGTGTACATAATATACATATTATCTTTCCACTTGGCATATGTCTAGCCTCTATCATGAGTAAGGTTGTTCACCGAAATATTGTAAAGTGTGTTATTGTGTACATCCGCCTTCTTCTGTGGTAAATGATGGGTTATTTTCCCTATCCTTTGTTATTTTCATTGCTTAATGCCCAGCTTCATTGTCACTATCAGCCAGTTAGATGTGTGTCTAGGAAGAGGAAATAGAATTTTAGAGAATGGGAACATATTAACACTGAAGGTGTTGCTGTTGTTCAAACTGATATCAAAACATCACCAAAAAAAAATTCCAACAGTGATAATATGCTGAAAATTAAAAAAACAGAAAAGGCATTAAATTTAGTTTTGGGATAAACAGGTACACAAGAGATTTACTTCTGGTAGTAAGATTATTATTGGAAAGTTTGGATTATGAAAAATAAGAATATATTCATGAGATTTGTAGCTTTCAGTAATGTCTGATGAAACTATTTTAAAGCATATTTTCATGGAAAAGAAAGGGGAAAAACACCCAACACTCACCAAAGTTGAAGGGAGGAGGGCAGCGGCAACACAAAACAAATAAAAAACAATATTTCGGGTGAAAATCCCTTTTTCAAGTTAACGAAGAGGTGGCTGGTCTTGCACAAGACTTGCGTTCGACGCAGCCACTCGTTCTATGAGTAAAGAATATGTGTATAGCACTCAAATGGCGACTATCTCAGTGTCCAGCAATTGTAGGGAGTGATTAAACTATATATACAATTTTCCATACTTCCAGTGTTGATACTTCATAATTATGCATCTCTGTTGCAGTCACTCGAAATAGTTTTAATCATTCTGGCAACCTTAACTGAATCATTATCAAACTAAGTAGCTCGAAGAGTCTTTTAAATGATATTTTAGTGTGTATACAGGACGACAGATTGACGAAGGCAAAACTCTATATATATATATATATATATATATTAAACATTGGATAGGATAAAAAACCACCGCTTACCAAAGAAGGGGATTCCAGCGGCGTTGGTACACGAAAAAGAAAAAAACACGAACACACACAGAATAAAATTTTCGAGCATGGTTCTTCCTCAGTAGAAGTGAGATGGCTGCACGCAAGAGCTGCCGGCTGGCTGCGGCAGCTCTTGCGTGCAGCCATCTCACTTCTACTGAGGAAGAGCCATGCTCAAAATTTTTATTCTTTGTGTGTTTGTGTTTTTTCTTTTTCGTGTACCAACGCCGCTGGGATCCCCTTCTTTGGTAAGCTGTGGTTTTTTATCCTATCCAATGTTTAATATATCCGCTTTTAGCGCCTTTGTTTCCTAACAATCTATATATATCCACCTGTTACCATTTACTCCAATACTACCACAGGTGAAACACTCCCCATCATTGGTCATGCTACTTGCATTACAACACACCACATATTTCAACTTCGATGCATCCATTGCTCCAGCTCATATATAGGCTTCACTACTAACCCACTTGCTATCAGAATGAAAGGCAACAGGTGGACAGTGTATACTAACAATGATGCCCACCCAGTGACAAAACATTCCAGTTCCCACAAACTGAATAATTTCAACAACTGTTTCTCAGTTAGGGCGATCAGAGTTTTCCCTGACAACACAACCTCCTCTGAAGTACGTAGAAGGGAACTAGCCTATCAGAATATCCTGGACACCAGATATCCTCCAGGCCTCAATCTCCAATAAATCTCTTCCACCAGACCCAGCACTGATTATCATTACTATTTATATTACTTATATTTTATTTTTTCCTGATTTATATGTAAATTGTCACTCAGTTACTCACTTTCAATAATAATATACCTCCAGCATTATTGATTTAGTACTTGCGCTTTTCCCCCTCTCCTATACAATCATCTACGCTGGCCATGCCATTCACCAGACGGCCGCCGTCGTGTACACGTCTGACTGCCTGGTGTCTCACTTTTGCAAGAATAAGGCTAACCACTGAAATATTGCGCGTTTCTTGTGTTTGTTCTTTTTTATGTTCATCATTCCCAGCCACCTTCATCTGTGGTAAGTGTTGAGTCATATTTCCCTATCCTTCCTCAGTTTTATATATATATATATATATATATATATATATATATATATATATATATATATATATATATATAGTAACCAGGAAATATATATATAAATTGACTGAAACTTTCTAAAATGTAAGTGGCCGGTTTACAGGAGGGGTGTAGCGTAGTTTGAGGCCGGGGCCATGTCTGGTGCCTAGGATGTGTTGATAGGCCAGTTCCTATCTGTTGAGTTCTGAAGCTTAGTTACTCATATAACAGTTTGAATTATTTTATGTTACCTCAACTGATCGCCACCAATATTATTCTAAACCATAGTTAACATTGGTCAACTTCCCCCTGCATGGTTCAGTCCCCACTCTTCACTCTTGTTTCATCATTGGTTCATTCATATGGTAGGTCTCGATTTGTACACATTTCCTCCCTGCCATATGTCTCACCTCTGACATGATTAGGATTGCTAACTGAAATAATTTAATTTAATTTAATTTAATTGCAATGGAGCACACGCTCCGGTGGCAATTTCCCTACACACTCAACTTCCCCCTATCCTGCATCCACCTACATTTGTCCTCTACAAATTTTAACTTTAAATTCTTTTAACGTTTTCAGTAAGTTATTAATCATCCCCCTCGCTTACTCATTCCAATCCCTTACACCCTTACCTAAAAAAGAAAATCTTCTCACACCCTTGTGCCTGAAATCGAGTGCCAGCTTGTGGTCATGGTCATCTTTTCCCCTCCATGAACTACTTTTCATACCTACTGCAATATCTTTTCATGCCTCATCGCCAGTATATGCCCTGTACACTCTCATTACCCTCCTCATCCTCCTCCTGTCTTGCAATGAATCCCATTCCAGCTCCTTTATCATATCTGTCACTGATGGCATTCTGCGATAATTTCCAGAAACAAATCTAGCAGCCCTTCTTTGCACCTTCTCCAACTCCTGTATATGATACTCAAAATGTGGGTCCCATACTACACTACCATATTCGAGCAATGGTCTGACCAAAGTTTTGTAACCCAGTTCCTTTACTTCCCTCGTGCATCCCCTCACCACTCTCTCCAACAAGTGCAGGACTTCAAAACCCCTTCCTACCACCTGTACAATGTGTCCTGCCCAGCTAAGCTTGTTATCAAATGTAATGCCAAGATATTTCAAGTCTTCAGCAAGCAATTCTTTCCCCACCTTAAATTCATAATTAATCTTTTGTTTTTTATTTGTGTATCTAATTAGCTGACTCTTCCATGCATTTATCTTCATCCCATGTTTACCAACCCAACTACATATCCTGTCCAGATCACCCTGCAACTGTTTACAGTCCTCTATCATTTTGATCCTTTTATACAGTATTATGTCATCTTGCAAACAATCTAATTTCAGATAGTAAACAATCAACCCAATTATGTGTAATGTGTGTGTGTGTTTTTGTAGTCTGGTCCTCCTGCCTTCAGCTACGGTAAGTGACAGGCAATTTTCCTATCCTATCATAATTTTATTGGTATAGGATAACAAGACAAAGAAATAGTTCATGATATATTTAAGAATAAGGAAGCTGTACTAAAACTAGATTTTCATGATAGAAAGAGGATCTTACATTACTATATTTAGCTTACAAGGAGGGAACCAATCAAAGAAACAAGAACTATTTCAGTTTGGAATAAGGGTTGGAGGAGCATGAATCATTGTGGTGTTATTTGGTGGGATATCGTACAATTTACAGATAACAAGGTACATAAAAATTGCTGGATGGCACAAAAAATAATTGTGTGATAAATTTTGATCTAACAGAATTAAATGCCGAATTCCTTTCTATTTCTTGCCCCCAATCCTTTCCCACATCTAATGATGTCAACTAGGCATAAACCGGTAAAAAAAGTCAACCATCGACAATGATTGTCAAACATTTGAAGCTGGCATAGAGTGAAGAGGCATTATGGGGATGTAGGTGTTTGAACAGCATTAATTGCAAACAACCCAAAATTTATAGCTTCAATTGAAAATAAACAAAATTGACAAAAGCTATCTTTGGGATGTTATAACCTGCATATTTTTATAACAGATTAAAAAGCCAATGCGAATATATTGAATGTAATAACTTAATATTTACTGTAATTGTAACTATTATTGGAATATATTTGAACAAAGGTACACATCAAAAATAATGAGAGCAGTACACAGTAACTGACAAATAAAGAACAGTTGGCAGGTTGGTTGGTTATGATTGAATGAAATCAACAAGATACTCATACATAATAAACTTATTACGAAGGGATGGATTGTAATCATTTATGATGTTTATTATAAAGTATGTATTTAAATGTTTATGGGTTGTGAGTTGAAGGTTATAAAACGAATTAATAAATGCATTGCCTAAAATTTGTTATTAAAAGAATAAAGAGAGCAAGATATTAAGATGTATATTTTATTAGAAATCCTTTCAGAATAGTGAAGTAGTCGCATGAAGCAAGTAGAGAAAAGATCTCATAACCTTAAATGTTATAGCCCTCTCGGATGATTCAATTGATGCAAAAGAAACTGTCCCAACTGTAAAACAGTTGAGGGATGTTCTTTGATTGTAGGTGGGAACAAGCCTGGTTTTACCTTCGTCACAGCTATGATGCTCTCGAGTGTCAATGGCTTGAGTTTCTTTGCTACCAGAAGAGTAATTAGAAACTTGCTAAACCTGTCAAATACATAAATTTTTAATTTAGTGGTCCAGGTTAGAGGAATATAACAGTTTCATGAACAGAAGTAGAAGATTTATCTTTTTTTTGGAGGTGAAATAATACTGCAAAGAGAGAGGGCAGCGAAACTAGAAGTGATAAAAAAAGGAAGCAAATGCTGCAAGACTCCAAATTAATGACAAGAAGACCAAGGAAATGTGAATCATCTCAAGAGCTGCAAATAAATTTTCACTGGATACGGAATATATGTAGGAGGTTGATTTGTCCTGATACCTCAGCAGCTGCCTTTCACAAAATATTGAAGCCATGTTAGACAGACTAATATAAACAAAGTGAAGGGCATCTTTACATAGCTAAGATCTGTTTGGATAACTACAAGACTTCACAACAGTATTAAACTCGGATATATGTTAAGTTATTGCTCCTCTAATAGTGTAAATTGACCAAATTGTTGATCTATAAACTCCAGACATTCAACAGTTGCTTGGGAAGCATTTTGAGAGAGTGGTGGTCAAATATGATACCTAATATGTAGCTTTGGGAAATGGCCAACCAGAAACCAATAGAGAAACAAATCAAGAGGAGAGTGGAAATGGATTGCCCATAATCTAAGAAAAGGCAAAGGATTGGTGCAAAACAGGCTTTTGAATGGAACCTGTTAAGCTGGAGGAATCACAGCAGACGAGGAGATCTTTACTCTGGGAACTGATAGATTTAATGGCCATGAACAAGATCTGGTAAAAGACAAAATAAATCACAAAGGGCAGCGCTCATTGATGACTCTGGATGAAATAATTCTGATAATTAAAGAATGTGATGATGGATTTTGTTTCACTGGCAATTTCACAGCACATCTAATTATGCTTTATGCACATGTAAACTTTAAATGTTTTCATTGTATATTATTCACCACTGGAATGGGGTACATCCTGTGATGAATTATTCCATGCTCTGACGCCTTTATACCTAAAATTAAATGCTAATCCATCAGCATGGTTCCCTCTTTCCTTCCAGATACTGCACTAAGTATTTTTTGTATTATCCATATAGGCCAATTGCCAATATCGTTAAGAGAGTTTTGGCTTTGTAGAAGACTAAAATAATTCTTTTACAGCTATACAATTTTGACTTTAAATAAATACAAAAATCACTTACCATGATTTACGTCAGGATTGTATATAGAAAAATACACATAGCTTATAATTTTGTGATGTACATAGCCAAGAATATGTGCTGGTCAGAGTGAGGAACTAATATTAATTTTACATAAATATGGAACACAGCATATGTCAAAACTGATATCTTGTCAGTAATAATTTCAGTTGTATCAAATAAATAGTATAATTCAGTTCAAAATGTATGGTATACACACGGGTTCGACTTTTGTATGGACATTCTAATGTCGTTTCACAATGAGCTATAGATAGGAAACATAATATTTGAATTTAACTAGCTCAAATTTGCCAACTGTTCAACAAAAGAAAATTTCATGAACAAACCTTTTAGAACACGATCTTCTGATTGTGAAGATTCTTCCACTGACAAAATCATTCAACACTCATTTGGTTGCTACGATTATGACAGTTCTAATCTCAACCTGATGTCACTGTTTTTGAAGTGATGTACAATCAACATAACACTCTTATTAAAACAAATAATATTTATATTACTTGATTGTTACACAATACTGTTGGGTAATGGTACCTGATTTTATACATCTTTAGTGACAGTATGGGAACATGTTTTTAATGCCAATAATTTTTGAAATAAAACTGGATATATCTGGTAGTAAGTAATACACAACTGCGACTGAAACAATATTACTCTTTAATATCAGTTTAAACCACAAAAGTAATAATTCGATTGTGAGGAAAAAATGTTTTTTGTTAAAATTTATATCTGTTCCTTGATAACCAAAAACAGTTATTTGAGTCTTCTTGTTTCACTCTAAACCAAATCCTTCTGCATTTGATATAGCAATGGTAAGCTTTTCTTGAAGTATTTGTTTTGATTCATAGTTGGGGAGGACTAGCTGATTGAAGCATGTGTGGGCTTCAGGTAAATTATCCGGTTTATTTGTAATACGGGTGATCTTGAATGACATTTCTCCCATTCCTCCTACTGGAACTCGGTCACTGCCAGTAGTGAATAGTAGAAATTTCTTTTTCAGTTCATCTGATAGCGAATGTAGTACATCCCAGAAGTCACTAAATAAAAGAAAAATACCACAGTCTATTAATATGAACAACTGATTCAAATTTTCTGCAATTCACTGTTATAAGATGGCAGAATTATTAATTGCTATATAATAAAATATGGATGACAGAGAATATATAATATTTTAGTGTGAAAAATATTGTAGAACACAACCAGTAACTGATATGACGAAGGAGCCGAGTTGTTAGTTATTTGAAGACAGGAGCATATAGAGAATTAAGAGTAGTGCATGGAAGGGAAAAGATGACCATGACCACAAGCTGGCACTTGACCCCGGAAAAATACAAGAAAGGGGAAAGGTTGGTGTATAGGGATATTCCCACAGGAGTATGCACTTCATCATAATTATATCAAATAAATTAAATAGTGCTGCTATATGTGTAATCAGTTATGAGGCCTGGATGGATGTTGGAGTAATACATATAAAAAAGATGATTGTGACTATAAACTAGCACATCATTTAAGGCATAAGGAAGTGGGAAAGCATTTGTAGCTAATGGAATCAGAGACTTGAAGAAACTATCACAGGAGATGCTGAACAGTTAACCTCTAACAATTAAAAAAAAGAAGTAAAAAGTTCAAATTATGCACAGGTAAGTATGTAGGTAAATGACCACCAGGCCATAAGGTAAATTACAGTTGAAGTGAAGTAGAAATAAATAACACTTCTGCAGGCAAGGAAAACCAAAATAATGGTTCTGAATGCTCGATATAGGTTATCTTGCCATGAATTTATTTTTACAAGATATAAAGCACATACATAAATATGTGGAAATGAATTATTATGACAGTAAATCATCATCATCATTATCAACCAGTTCAGTCATTAAATGATGTGGTTTCTTGGACTTAAGAGTCGAGGTAGAGTTTGAGCACTGTATTCTAGGTCAAATGATCTTGGGTGGTCCTCTGCCAGTTAACTCCAACAACCCTGCATATGTCATGTCCCATCGACCTGGTGGCCTCCCTCTCAGTCTCCAATGATCTCTTGGGCTCCACAGTAAATATGTTCATGATATGTAATAAGGTTGATACACATAGATCTGATGGCAATTTTTGACATTAACTCTGAGTGTTTCCTTCCATTAATGGATGAGGTAGAGTTGGAAATAATGTATGATTGGTCATATTGATGTAATTCTAGTTCTCAGAATATTTATAGATGGGAGAGTAGTAATTGAATACTAGTTGTATAAAGAAAGTAAATAAAATGACAAGAATTTTTTGTTTTGTTTTCCACGGTATTCTGGTTTTTAAAAAATAAATACTTTTTTCTTCTTATCCTCAGTATTTCACATTCTTGTTAATCAATACAGATTAAAAATAAAAATCTTGAGTATGGTATTTACATTGATGAACTGTTTCGATTAATATAAACTCACATAATAATGGGATCTTCGGCCTTATACCCATCATATTCAGTAACCTTTCGCAATTCATTGAGGTCCAGTGTTGGAGATCCACATACCAACATTTCAACTTCCTCTGGACGGAGCATCTGAAAGAAAAATTATGTCATGTTGCAGCTGGGCACCATTAATCAAAAGGTTTGTTGTACATTTGAAGATAATTTAATTTTACAACCATAACTCTCTGTTTAAAGATTGTTATTACGGAGATTCCCAAAAACACTTGCTGCTATTTAATAAACACTTTGAATGAGAAGTGCAATAAAAGCTATACATTGAAACACAAAAACCATTTTCATATGTAGAATAGGTGAAAATACTAAGTTAACCATATATTATATTTTCTGTGGCGTGCAAGTTTATTTGAATAGTTAAGATTAGTTATATTGCAGTTTTTAATGTACAAGCACAACATTTATCATTTAAAGATAAATTAGAAGTAATCCTACAATCTTATTTTTTGTGTGTAGTTGTTACAGAATTTTAAATTTTTTGCGGATACTATGTTTTTATTTTACTGCAAAAAGTTTTCTTTCTCCTTAAACCCAATTATATTGTCCCATCCCCTTAGTTTATGAAAAGATTCGTGATTGCAAATTTGAACCTTGCTTTTTTTGCACTCTTTTTTGCTTAGAGCTTTGTGCCATCATTGACATCGAAGTCATTAGAGGCGTGAGAGGATTGGGAAAGAGAAGAAATTAGGCAGTAGCTTTTTGAAGGAACCATCCCTGGCATTGGACTGGAGTGATATTGGAAAACCATGGAAAACTGAAATCTGGACGACGGGGCAGGGATTTGAACCCACATCCTCCTGAATGCCTGACCCAACAGGCTTGGTTTATTTGTTTTGTGGTGAAAAGCCATATCATCAGCTATGCTTCTGTATTTGTTTACAATCAGCTTTTAACAAATGTGGCACCAATATTGCACAAATCTTTCTCATATTAAATTTTTGTTGCAAAATGTGCCAGATCCTTTCTTCTCACATGACTGTGGCCTCAGTTAAGCCATACAACTCCCATCATCAATCATTAAATATCGTATTGTGCATCTTCTTAAAATATTCATTTGGGGTTACAATTTTTTGTCTTCTTTTATGTGGATCATTTTCAGAAATGCACGAGGCATTGTGACTGTGTGGAAATGATAAGAGCAACAGGAGTTATAGGAAAACAGTGGTTACATCATGTGATGAGAATGAAATGGAAGAAGAGCTAAGAATATGGAAGAAAGGAACTGTCTTCAGAAAAGGAAGTAGTTAAAGAGTTTAATAATAATAGAGGAATCACAGTGGATTGCCACTGTGGCAATGAGAAGATGCTAGAGGGGGGAAAAAATCTGACAGGGCTGAAAAAGGGTTATGAGAATTGCAGTTTGGCTTCAAACTATGGAAATCAACAGTAGACATGGTATCTGTGATTTTATAGCTGCAAAACAAGGCACTATGCATATGAAAAAGATCTGCTACTGGTATTCCTAGATATTGTGAAAGCTTATGATTGGGTATACAAGGGAAAGGTATAGAAGGCCATATAAAACAGAGATGTTCCAAGATAAGCAAGCAGTAGACAGAGAGAATTTTACCGGTGAAGTGTGAAATATGTGAAAATAGAGAAGAAGCACATGTTGGCAGAACAAAGAACTGGGTTAAAACAGGGAAGTGAATGCCATCTTGCCACTAGTTTTTATTTTGCTTATTGATGATATAAAGTGGCATTAGGGATTGGAGAAGAGACATGAAGCTGTTGGTTTTGCATATGATCTCCAGGTATTAATGAAATAGTAGTCCAGAGGTGGTTGGATGTATGGGTGAATATTTTGGGTCAATATGGCATGAAATTTAATGTAAAAAAAATGACTATATAGTCATAACCAGAAAGAACAAGAGTATAGCCATTAGAATTATAATAGCAGGTGAACAGCTGAGGAAGGTGAACAGCTTGTAAATGCTGGATGATAGCGGAAGGAATGGTTGTGACATAATTGAAAGATGGAGGCAGGAAGAAACATTTTTAAGTATTTCCATAAGTTTGATGTGGAACAATTATGTGTTATAGAGAAGTAAGGGAGTAATGTATTGCACATGTTGCCAAAACCTCAACAATGAAGAAGTAGGATGTCAGAAGAGTCAATTGAGTGAAATGAAGACACAATAGGTGTCACAAGAATAGCCAGGATAGGGAATGAAACTGGTTAGACACATAGTGAAAGAGGAATCCCTACAGGAATATATAGAAAAGGCAAGACTAAGATGATATGGCTGTATTAAGAGAAAGGGGAGCAGAGAATACCAAGGGAAATACATAAAATGAAGATAGTAGGTAAACAGCCTAGTGGAAGGCCACGGAACATATTGCTGAGAAAAGTGTGTGCTAAAGTGGGTGTAGGATTGGATCAAGGTCATGAAGAGTGGGTGAGAAGAGAGAGGAAGATGGAGAGGCATGTATGTAATGCAGCCCTGGCCAGTAGCTGACAATTGAGAGTGATAATGAAGATGAGGATGATGATTTTCAGGAGATTTAAGATCCTGGTTAAATTAAGCCACCCATTTCTTCATTGTGCAAAATGGAGTATCAAACTCCTTGTATGCCTTTACATACTTTGTATGAATTCCATTGGACATAAAACATCCAGAATGAAGTCTCTTACAATGGTGAGATATTCCAGATTATATGTATCAACAAGGCTCTCACAAGACACATAGTTTAAAGAGCTTTATACAGAAAACTACTGCACAGATAAAGTATAAACTTGACATTCATTATTGTAACAGGTGTACCAATATAAAAAAATTATGGAAAATTTATCGTTAGTGTAGTATAACTTTTAATCTTACCCTCTTGGATTGACAATAATTGGAAGCAATATGTATTCAAAAGGGCATTGATAATAGATATAGAATAAGAATAGAATAGATAAAGAAATTGTTAAAATGAATGTAAAATAAATGTTAGGTGAAGGGTAAAGATCAGAACATATGAAAGTTAGATATCAGTGAAATAGGAGGAACTGGTGGAAGAATATGTATAATGTTATTCATAGATGAGACACATCATTTACTGGGGTAGAGTTCTAAGGAAATTTAAAGGAAAATATGAGGGCTGTTCAAACAGAAATGAGATGTTTGAAATGGGTGGATAATAGGGGAAAGAGAGGCTTGCTGAGTTATTATCTGAAGCTATGTGGAAGTGTGCTTCCGTTTATGATGGGGTTAATACTGGGCCTTTTTCAAGGCTGCTGGTGATGGGATAAAAATAGGATGACCAAATGGATTCTGAATGTAGATGTGCAGTGGGGGGGGAGAGAGAGAGAGAGAGAGAGAGAAAAAGAAGAAATAGTTGAAGCTCATGAAACAATAATGGAGGAAGGAGGAATGTTTCCCACAAGGAGGCTGAAGGATAATGCCAAGAATATGCTGAAACTAGTTATAAGACAAATAAGGGCTAATAACCAAGAAAACACAGGTGTGACTAATACTGAGGGTGTAAGAGAAAGTGAGAAATGGGGAGCAAAAGTTATGTATGAAGAGAAGACATTGACAGACTATCAATATTATGCCTCAGGAAATGTCTGATAACCAAAATGGTTAGTGTACTGGCTCAAACTGCTTGAATTATTTCAGGGTGCACTGAATTTCAAACAGTGAAATAATTTGTGGAGGTGCCTGTCTTGTGATTAAGTGCGAACAGCAGAGAGAAGGTCACTACTCTATGTTGCTATTATGTGTTGTTCATTTGCCATAATTAACTGCAAAATACAGGATGGTTGTTGTAAATAAGTTGTCATAAAATTTTTGACAATACACATACATTATTCCTGCTGTAGTTATTACTTCCCCAACTGGTGTGACTGGTATAGTTATTCTGTTGTGTTTTTCATAGTGGAAAGAACTATAAAATGGATTTTAGGTTTGTGTAATTTTGTTTATAGAGTCTACAAGGACTATGGGGGTGTGTTAAGTGCTTCATGATTAGCTGCATAGAGCAAGAATTAATTTTGTTGCAATCTTGTAAAGACAGAGTAGTTGACGATGCTGTGCATATAGATTAAATATATATGTTTTCGAATATGAAGAATAAATAAAGTGCCTGTGGGACATGACAGAATTCACACAAATTGAATGTGCTATTTATAGAACTTTGTTTTGTTTTATGTTCTAACTTTTAAAATACTCTTCCCTTATTTATTCTCATTTCACTATCAGAAACAGAGATGAAGTTATTGTATTATACACAAAAAATATACCAAAAGTGAAAAATATTAAAAAACATAATGCTGTTTGTCATAGTAAAAATACGTATATACATTTTTCACTCAAAAGTCAGCTAACAATTCATTACATAGTAAAATGAATCAAACAGCAGAAACCTGAGACAAAAAGCTAGTCAGAGAACATGATTATAGAAATAGATAAGAAATTTCATGCTGAATGTTTGGTCATATAGGTAATTCTCCTTTTTTTATCATGTTTCCAGTTGCGTACATGTGTGCAAGTTATGAAATTGACATGAGTATTAAATGATATTATAATATTAATAAATAATATTAAAATAACAAAAATTGTCTTGTATAAATCATATCTCATTCCTATTCTCACATATGCTTTGGAAACATGCACACTAACATCAAGGGATCATAGCAGGATCCAAGCATGTGAAGTGAAGTTTCTTAGAACAACCCTTCAGGAAACATAAAGAATGATGAGATAAGATCAAACTTAGAGCTAAGGGAATCCATGGAAGAGAGACTTTGGTCATCAAGACTTAAGTGGTTTGGGCATGTCAAGAGAATGACTAGTACAAGACTACCAAAAACTTATATGGAAAAAAGGGTAACAGGCAAAAAGTCCAGTGGGAAGACCAAGAAGAAGATGGACAGACCAACTGAAGGAGGACATAGAGAGAAGAGGCTGGAACTGGAATTATGTCATGGGCAGAGAAACCTTCTGGATAGGAGACAGTGGAAGACTATCATCTACAACAACCAAGGCTCATAAAACACACCCGGGAAACTGGAGATGGTCCCCAATGATAATGATGATGATTAAATGATATCATTTTTTGTGTGTGTGTCTGGCGTAGATTGAGAAACAGATTTTAAAACTAATTCAGCATATCATAAGGTTTTGTCCTGAACATGTGATTTTTTGTTGTTGTCCATTTCATGTGTATGTTTAACATAAATTAATTTAAGAAAAATAAAGAAAAGTTTTAGACTTACAATTAATGCATTAGAAGCACAAACACTGTGAAATCCAAGGTAAAATGCTCTAAACTGCTCATATATTGCAGCATTCAGTATCCAGTCCATATAGAGGCTTACATATTCATGTCGGTTTTCGTTAGTTACTGAAATGTTTTCTCCATCCTCTTTCAGTTTGTATGTCTTCACTTCACCATATTCTTCCAGTGAGACCTATTTTTATTAATAAAAAGTATTGAAACATCACAAGGCTCAAAAAATATGTTAATTGAAATAAAAATTTGCAAAAAGTTCACCTGAAAACTCATGCACATATCTTCTTCCACATTTCCTTCATAGGCAAGCAGTTCTCTGAGACCTCTGGCAACATCCTAAATAAGAATATTTTCTCTAAAATTTTGTAGAAATGAGAGTAATGTGACAATAATGCAAATTACTTGTTTAAAAATCTTATATATAAAATAAAAGTCAGAAACATGGGGTACTGTAAAAAACTTAATAAGGGTAATTTAATTGTAATGTAGCACACGCTCTGATAGTAATTTCCCTGGTCACCTATTTACTACTTTATTATCATCATCATCATATATCTTTTGAATATAAATTCCCCACCAATGTACTTTTGCTCTTTACGAATTTTAATTTTAACTTTCGGCATTTCTGGTAAATTATTAATCACTTCCATTGGTAATTTATTCCTATCCATGACTCCTTTATGTGCAAAAGAAAATTTCCCCACTCCTGTATTCATGAAATTGAGTGTCATCTTGTGGCAATGGTAATCTTTTTCCTTCCATGCACTACTCCTAATTCTTACCAATATCTTTACATTCAAAACAGTCTCTTTACCCTGACCAAGCATGGTGGTGTAACGGTTAGCGTTCTGGCCTCGCATTTGGGAGGACGCCGGTTCGAATCCTCATCCGGGCATCCAGATTTGGGTTTTCCATGGTTTCCCAAATCACTCCAGGCAAATGCCGGGATGCTTCCTTCAAAAGGCCATGGCCGAATTCCTTCCCATTCCTTGCCCCCCATCCTTTCCCGTCTCTAAAGACCTTGCTGTTAAAAGACATTAAGCAGTTAAAACAAAAATCTTTACCCTGCTCCTTTCTTCTAATGACTCCCAATCCAGCTCCTTTATCATATCAGATAGTGACTAGCTCCTGTGGCAAACAAATCTAGCTGCTATTCTTTACAAGTCTTCCAACTCCTGTATTTGATAACCAAAATGTGGGTTCCAAACTACACCATATTCAAGAAATGGTCTGACCAAAGTTTCGTAAGCCAATTCCCTCATTTTTCTGCTACATCCTCTCATTACCCTTTCCAGTAAATGAAGGTTGTTGAAACCTTTTTGCTACCATGTACACAATGTGTTCTGCCTGATTGAATTTGTTATCAAATGTTATGCAAAGGTTTACACTTCAAGCTTTCAACGAACAATTCTGTCCCCACCCTCTAATCATAAGCAACCTTTAAGTTTTTTTTATCTGTGTACCTACTAAGCTGACTCTTCTTGCTATTGTTCTTCATTCCATGTTGATCCAATTAGATATTTTATACAGGTCATGCTAAAGCTGTTTTCAATATTCTCCTATTTTGATCCTATTATAAGACATTGTGTCATTGGCAAACAGCCATACTTCTGACTCTAAGCCATCAACACAATCATTCATTTAATTTAATGTAATTGTGAAGGAGTGCACATTCCATTGGCAATTTCCCTACACAACCATTTTTTCCCTTTCCTGTACTGACCAACTTTTGTCCTCTATAAATTTCAACTTAAATTCTTTCAGCATTTTTGGTAAATTTGCCATCATATTACTTAGTAATTTATTCCAATCTTTGACCCCTTTAGCTATGAAAGAAAATTATCCCACAACCTTATTCCTGAAATCAAGTGTCAGCTTAGAATGATGAATATCAATGGTTGCAATTCATTATATACATTACCCTATGGCACTACCATATTAACTTCCACCACTTTTGATATGTACTGTGCTTCCTCCTTTAATGATTTGCTTTCTGCCTTTTAAGAATTCCTCTACCCAGCAATTCACTTCTTCATCTACTCCAATAATTTTTATGCGGAACTTCTCTTCCCCTCAGTTTTCTTAAATAGTCATAGAAATTTCTAGATGGATCATTCATTGGTCCCTAAACATTTTTCACTGTCAATCTTTAGTTACCCTCTTTACTGTTATTAATTTCTTGTTTATTTGTTTTAGGTGTTTCCAAATACCTTGTGTCTCTGAGCTTTGTTGTGTTCACTTCTTATGAACCCCTTAAATTTTTTTACCTCCATACTATAGCATTAAGATACTTCTCTTTTCTTTCTGTTCCTAGCGGAAATTATATATTGCCTCTAGGAACAGTCAGAATGCTAATGTTAAAACACATTACAAACGGTACTGCAAAATACTGAAAACAGTTATTAAAGAACCTAAAAGTATGTACTACAAACATAAAATTCATGATTCTGAAAATAAAATTAAGACAATATGGGACTTTGGAAAAAAGGAAATATGAAAAAATAATCAAACTAGTAATGACATTTTTATCAAAGAAAATACAGTAGAATCTAATTTTTCAATTGCTGATATATTTAATAAACATTTTTTTATCTGTTCCTGATAAATTAACTGCCAATAGCTCAGTGACACACAGTATGGATTTTGTCAAAACAGACTTTCAAGAAAAATTTAACACTATGTCTGTAAATTTAGCTATTCCAGAAGGAATAAGAAAAATTTTCAGGTCCCTTAAGAGCAAATACTCAAGTGGTTATGGTGGGATTTCCAGCATATTAATTAAACTGTTCTCCACAGAATTAAGTAATATACAAAGTTATCTGTTTATTATATCTTTACTTCATGGTACTTTTCCAGAAAGGCTTAAGTACGCTGTAGTTAAACCACTCTATAAAAAGGGAGATAAGTCAGCTGTATCAAATTACCACCATATTTCAATACTAACAGCCTTCTCCAAAGTTTTTGAGAAAGTAATGTATAGTAGAGCTTATGAACATCTTAAAAATAATAATATTCTAACTAAATCACAATTTGGTTTTCAAAAAGGTTCATTTAACAGAACAAGCTATATTTGCATTCACTGACAATATTTTGGAAGGAATAAATGATAAATTAATTCCTGTGGGAATTTTTTGGGACTTATCTAAGGCATTTGACTGTGTAGATCATAAAATCCTGATACAGAAATTAAAATATTATGGTACAGATGGCATTGTTAATAAATGGCTTAGTTTTTACCTTCTGAATAGGAAACAAAGTGTCAATGGAGAATTTTAAGGCTGCCTTAAGAGGTCCACTGTTTTCTGAGTGGGAATTAATCAGATGTGGAGTACCTCAGGGTTCTATATTGGGGCCACTATTGTTTTTAATATATATTAATGATTTACCCTGTGTTTCATCTAAAAACTCAAAATTTGTCCAATTTGCAGATAACAAAAACATAGGATTAAAAATACTTCAGATTTATCTACAGAATATATTTCAAATTATGTCTTTTAACTTATTAATAAATGATTTACAGCTAATGACTTGTCTTTAAACTTTGATGAAACTCAATATATGCAATTCAGTACATCACACAGATTAACACCAGATATAGACTTAAAATTTGGAGACCAGTTCATTCAAGAGGCAGAGTGTGTGAAATTTTTAGGTTTGCATATTGATCATAATTTAAATTGGAACGTACATGTTTCTGACTTACTGAAGTGATTGGGAGCAACCATATTTGCAATTTGCACAACTTCAGCTATAGGTGATCTCTGTATGAGGCAGCTAATTTATTTTGCTTATTTTCACTCCTTAATGTCATATGGAATAATATTCTTGAGCAAATCTACCAAAAAAGACAAAGTGTTCTGAGCCCAAAAGTGAGTAATAAGAATTATGTGTGGGGTTAGCAATAGAACTTTATGTACAGAGCTGTTCAAGATGTTAGATGTTGGTGGCTGAGTATATACGCACATTAATGTCCTTTGTACTCACAAATTATACTTTGTTTGAAACAAATAGTAAAATACACAATTACGGCACTGGAAGTAAAAACAATCTTCACAAGTATTACAAGTCATCGTCATTTGCTCAAAAAGGGATTTGATATTCAGGAATACATATCATCAATAAGCTCACAATACATATTAAATCTCTAGCAGATTGTAAGAATAAATCCAGGAAAAATTTAAAGAATTTTTAATTGACAATTCCTTCTAATATGTCAAAGAATTTATTTCTAAGGTATCTACAAAATAAACTGTTAGTAGTTTGTGTAAATGTAGTTGACATAATTAATGTACCATGTATGCTATTACTGTACATCATCTGGTGTCAGGGGCGTAGCTATCAGAGAGCTATGCAGTGCTGTGCACTGGGGTCCCCAAGTGCAGGTCAGGGGGCTCCCCAGCTCAAGGGACCCAAGAACAGCTCAGGAAGGACCCCTAAAGCTCAGGAGCCCCTGCCAGCAAAACCTCACAAGACTTTATTACTATTATTATTATTTTTAAAAAAAAGTCTTCCATCTGGCCTGAGGGCCCAAAATATTTTTTTGCACCAATGCCCTTGTCTAGTGTATGTATTACTTGTTGTGTAATTGTTTAATGTACCATGTATGCTAAGACTGTACATCTTCTGGTGAATGTATTAGTTTGTTAAGGCCACCACACACGAGCAGTCCATCTGGCGCCAGGCCATTTCGCACCATTCCATTTAGACTCGGTCCAAACCAGGGGGTCACACACGACAGAGCCGCGCCAAGCCAGTGCGTGCCTACAAATTTCGCCAGTCCGGCTCTGGCAGTGTAGGGGCTAGCACGATTGCTCGGCATTTTAAGGGTCATCTATTCGACTCCGCCCTGGGGCTTGTTTGGTTTTATTTTAGTGTTTTTTTGTCTTCGAAAATGTGTCCCAAAATTACATGAAAGAAGCCAAATACAATATTTAGTACCGTACAATATAAACTAGAGCTGGGTAAATGATCGTACACACCGAAGGCCTTTTTTTTCGCTAGGTTATGGAAAGTTTTTTTTTTTAAAAAATCAGCAGTCATTTAAAACTATTTTTTTTGCTTTTAATTTTATTTTACAGGGAAAAAATTAAATGCTTCTTAAATGAATTCTTAAAAACAATTGTAATAAACGAAGAAAATTAGTAAGAACGTATAAAATACAAAATGCGGTGGTGTAAGTCAATTTTCCTTGCTTTATGGAAATTAACATAATGCAAAAGATATTGTAGTAAATTCTGGAACATAGATGTTGTAATATATTCATTTTAGTGATGTCACCTGGAATCAAATTTAACACCAAGGTTATAATTGAATAAAGTCTATAAAATGGTTACATTTTACTGCTGACAAAAATGACTGAAACTAGTGTTTACTAAAAAAACCGAACGAACATACTACTGTGTATGACTTACACCGGTGTATTTATAACCAAAACCAGGGGCGGATCCAGGGGGGGGGGGGGCTAGGGGGCTCAAGCCCCCCCCCAAAAGTATCTAGATCCATCCCCGACATTGTAATTTCGGGACCTTTTTTTTTAGCTCTACGGATTTGAGGCCCAAGTAGGCTGTAAAGACTACCCCATGGCCGACTCAAGGCCCCCCCCCCAAAAAAAAACAAAAAATCCACTGAAGGCAAGCCCTCTGAACCAAAATTCACTCAATCCAAGCCCCCCCAAACCAAAGCCCCCCCCCCAAACCAAAATCCTGGATCCGCCCCTGACCAAAACTGATATATAGTGAGATTGCGTAATGTATCTTGAATTGTAAGAAAGAAGATCTTGAATTGTTTCTTGTTGCGCTATAAGTTAGGATGTAGGATGCGTTTACAAACACAATGATTTAAGTCTGATTTATACCACTTTGCTGATAAATAAAGAACGTATTTCGTTCATCAGTTGAATTTTCAGTTCCTCCTGTTGGAAGCTGAATGAAAATCTGACTTGCTTCATATTTTTTACTAACAGATTGAGAGATTGATTTATCTACATATGGTTTCGGTGTCTTTTTTTTATTAAAAATGTGACTGACCTACACCATTGTGACTTAAACCCTTCCAAATACAACCTATCTCCATGAGATAAAAACTCTTTATTTGAAGCCGCGGCCAAAGCTCATATTTTCGATTTTTCAGAATTGTTTTTGGTGTTGCACTAATTCGCTATTAATACTGATTTTTTTTAAAAAATATCTGTGTACAAGAATGAAAGAACTAGGGTGAAAACGACGAACAGCTGAAATTCTATGAATTTATTAGCCGTTCTAAACTAACTATTGGGTTTAATCTATAGATATAATAAAACTATAAACGGGAAAGTCTGCACATATGAGATATTCTTTAAAACATGAGTTCGGGTAGTATTAACGCGCTACAGGAAAGAAATGAGCTGTATTTTTTAAATTTGTGTGTGTCTGAAAATTATGAACAGGATTAAGAAAAATAAATATTTGTCAGATTTTGACCGAGTTTCGCTTAATGTACAGTCCGTGATCCCGCGAGTAAAATAAGGCAAGTTTCATTTTTTGATGTGAATTTGGAAAGCTGAGATATTTAAGACAAAAGTATCTGCAAATTAGTACCCACTTTTCGTTGCGCGGGTTATCCCACTCCAGTTGTGGTGGGGGTAGTCTACCAGACCCTCGGCTACCTGGCTCGGCGCGGTGGATTTTGGACTCGCCAAAAATCCAGCAGGGCCTGCCGAGCCACGCCAGTCCGTCCGCGCTGCCCCACACACGACGAGTTTTGGATCGGCGCGAGGACATTTGGCCTGTTGGCTCGTCCGTGTGTGGCGGCCTTTATGCAATTGTTTATCTGTAAATTGATAACTTTCCACATCCCACAGAGCCAGTCTCTTATACTGGGATCAATGGAAAATGATTGTATCGTATTGGATTGAAATAAACATTTGTTCTATCATTTGTGTCCTCTCCTTGAACTCTTCCCATATTCTCTCCATTTTACTTGTAAACTTCTTCAAAATGCTGAACTTTTTCGTGCAATATTTTTAAAGATAGCATGAATGTTTTTCGTAAAGACAGATTACATTCTCATGGAGGTGGGGTATTTATAGCTGTGAGTAAATCTCTCCCCTGTAATGAAATAGAAGTCGATACGATCTGTGAAATCATATAGATTAAACTCAAAGTTGCTGGGTCAAAACTCATCATAGGCGCCTTCTACCGTCCACCCGATTCCGACATAGTTATCGTCGAGGAGTTGAGAAATAATGTAAACAGTATAGCTAGCCGTTTTCAGGATCATGCTATGATTCTAGGAGGCGACTTCAATCTGCCTTATATTGACTGGCGTAATTACGTTCACATTACAGGTAGCAGGGATAAGGCAGCTTCTGAAGTAATTCTCGAATTGTTCTCAAATAATCATCTCGAGCAGCTAGTTAATGAACCTACGCGGTGTCATAACGGTAGCGAAAATATTTTAGATCTGCTGGTTACCAACAGGCCAGAATTATTCACCGAAATTTCAACAACCACAGGTATAAGCGATCACAAAGCGGCAATTGCAACTATCAGACTAATGACCAAGCGAAAAAGGAGAAAACGGCGGATTGTATACAAATTCAGTAAGGCCTCTAAGGAGTGTTTTAGAACCTACCTGAGGAATAATTACCATAACTTCAAGTAAAAAAATGACACCGTTGAAGAGATGTGGCATCGATTTATACGAATAGTCAGGGAAGCGGATAATAAATGGGGAGGATGATCCACCGTGGTACACATGCGAAGTCAAAAGATTACTCAAAAAACAAAGGAGGATACACGCACGCTCAAGAAGGAAGGGGTGTCGCAGTGATTTAGAAACCTTATCTGAGTTAAGAGGACGTATTAAGAATGTAATGCGTGAGGCCTTCAACGATTTTCATTCCAACTCTCTCTCTAAGAGTCTCACAGAAAACCCAAAGAAATTCTGGTCGTATGTACGAAAAGTCAATTGTACCAATAGCAATATACCAGCACTAATTCGTGAAAGTTCAGAGGTTAATGAAAGCCGCGATAAAGCTAACGTACTAAATACTGTATTCAAAAATTCATTTACTGATGAAAATAGTGTTCCCGTTTTCCCACGCCGTGTCGAGTTGTTGATGGAATCATTACGGATAGATACTGCAGGTATCATAAAGCAATTAGAGCTCCTGAAGTGGGGGAAAGCACCGGGCCCAGATGGAATTCCAGTAAGAATATTTTCGGAATATGCGGCGGAAATCGGGCCATTTCTGTCTGATATATTCAGTAAATCATTAGAAGAGCGAAAAGTACCTTCAGACTGGAAAATCGCGCAAGTAACTCCGATTTTCAAGAAAGGTGATCGAAGTGATCCTGGAAACTATCGTCCAATATCTATAACATCTGTTTGTAGTAGAGTTATGGAGCATATTATATGCTCGAACATTATGAAATTTCTAGACGATAATAATTTCCTTACAACAAATCAACACGGATTTCGGAAGAAAAGATCATGTGAAACACAGCTGGCCCTATTTACACACGACGTAATGAAAGTTATTGAGGCAGGTTCACAAGTAGATGCAATTTTTTTAGATTTTCAGAAAGCCTTTGACTCTGTGTCACACAACCGCCTTTTAGCGAAGCTACGAGCGTACGGTATATCGGATCAGCTTTGTGAATGGATAAAGGATTATCTAACTGGTCGGTCGCAGTATGTCGTCTTTGAAGGAGAAAGTTCTTCTAGTCTAGATGTTACATCGGGGGTACCTCAAGGAAGTGTAATAGGACCACTTCTTTTTTTAATTTTTATATACGATCTCGGAGACAAAGTGAAAAGCCTTTTTAGATTGTTTGCTGATGATGCGGTTATTTATAGGGAAGTAAGGAATTTGGCCGATTGCTTAGAAATTCAGCGTGATCTGGATATTATTTTGGCATGGTGCGCTGAGTGGCAACTTACACTAAATTGTAAAAAGTGCAAGACAATGAGCATAACTAACAAAAAGTATACAATTGTTCAGAAATACGAGTTAAACAATTCAGTTATTGATATGGTCGATTCTATGAAATATTTGGGAGCAACAGTAAAAAGGAACATGAAATGGGACTTACACATTAATTCGTTGGTAGGTAGAGCTAATTCTAGGCTGCGATTCATAGGTCGAATATTGAAAAATTGTAATGAACAAACAAAGGAGATAGCGTCCACATTTGGACTATTGTTGTGCCATTTGGGATCCGTTTCGTAAGGGGTTGATCGAAAGTATAGAGAAAGTACAGAGAAGAGCCGCTCGATTCGTGACCGCTTACTACAGTCCTTATGAAAGCGTCACAGAACTGATTAGTATACTAGGCTGGGAGTCTCTGGTAGACAGACGACGCACGTTTCGTTTAAACTTATTGGTAAACATGTGTACTCCCACTTTCACCTACGAGTGTAGTGAAATACTTCGTCCACCAACCTATTTGAGCCGGAATGATAGGCTAGATAAGATTAGAGAAATAAGGTGCCGCAATGATTCTTATATGAATTCTTTTTTCCCTCGTACCATTAGGGATTGGAATGCACAACAAAGATATTAGCTTTGGTGCTGAGCACCCTCTGCCACCCACAATTTTGTGAATTGCAGAGTATATATGTAGATATGTAGATGTAGATTTATTCACATTGTTCATGAACATTATGCGATTGATAGAATGGCCATTTCCTGGTCGTGTAAAATATTTTCAAACTTTCACAACCAACAGAAATGATAAAAAATGTGTAGATAGTAGGCCGGTCATCCATTGGCGCCGAATTCTTCAACCGTATACGACCGGATATGACCGACTAAGGCCGGTATCCAATGGAACAGAATTTAGTCCAAACCGTATTCGTTTAACCGGCTTCGGTATGGTAGGGGCTACAGTACTAGCACCGCGTGCCGAAGGTCGCCGATTCGAGTCAGGCTGTGGGCATCGTTGTTTAAGTGTTTTGTCTGTGAATGTCCGCACTGTGGTGTGTATAACTGGTTGAAAATGCATACTGAAAACACCGGATCACACATAATCACTGTTGAGTTGCCGTAAGGCCTCAGATGCCGATAAAGAAAGAGAGAGATAAAAAATATTCGTCCGAGTAACGTCCGATTTTACGGCCGACCATGTCGTCCGATCAGTCTCGTCCACTGCAGCCGAATTACATCCGACACACATTATCGATCCGTCATTGTTGCTTCAACACGAAGTGAACGGAGTGTTTTTGCAAAATGTATAGTGACTTATATTTCGTAAAGCAGACTTTACTTAGCTATCGCGAAATATTACGAGGATCAGGGCCGTATTTAGGATATGTAGACAGATGGGCTGAACCTGTGATGTGCACCCTCCCCCGCAAATATTTTGAAATTTAACCTCGCATTTTATAGCAATTTTCTAACCAAAAACAGAAAAAAATTATTTGAAATTTATTATTAAATTGAGAATATTTTACTGTATCGTATTTAGAATTATTGAGATAAAGATGAATTAAAAAGATATTAACATCGCCAGCGGCGGCCTTAACCATTGCGAGGCCCTTGTCCTTTGTACAAAATATGTTAATCGCAAGTAGGTATTTCTGATGATCGACGAAAAATGCAAACGTCATCAAAAATTAAATTTCGAGTTTTAAAATATTATATTAGAAAACTTATTAAAAGTTAACAAACATAAAGATGACAATTTTTTAAGGATAAATTGAAGTAGGCCTACATTAAGGCCTCGAAAGATATACGCAGGGATTTAAAAATGATGTTTGCGACTTTTCCTGAGACTAAAATATTTAATTAAAGCACAAGAATCTAACGAATGAGCTATGTCATTTTCAATTCAATAATAGAAAGGGCCGAAAACCGATCTTGTCGCATCGAATTCCTCAAATATGTTTTAATAATTTTTAACTTTTTTCTGCTGACGCAACTGAAATACATCTGGTGACAATAATTCTCAAGGCTACTTCGATAGTAGGGTACACTTCAGTAGTTCAGTTAATGTTTTTTTCTATTATTATTTCATCACCGAGATAACGCTGTCGTTTTCTTCTTTTACACCAATAAACAAATTCAGTTCTTCATGCAATTCTTGTCCCTCAATATCAGATGTTTCTTCTGCTGTTATACAAATGTGACATTGAATAAATCTGAATGAGAAATTTTGATTAGGTAGTTATTAATATATACTATACTTCACTACCGACTTTATTTTATTGTTATCACTAATATCTAAAGATAAAATATTTTTTAACATAAATTTTAATCAATTCGGGAAGCTGCGCGAGGTTTCCTCCAAGGCGATTGCCGTGTTCGCCACCCCCAAAGGCCGCCTCTGGACATCGCTCTGAACAATTATGTACATAATTTTTTATGCTCGTTTATTTTTAAAATTGAAATCCTGATTTTTACAAATTTGGTAACATGGACATGAATCTCACCTCAACTTTGCATTATTTTTTTCTATAATTGTTCAGAGCAATGTTAGTAAGTTTTATTGAATATCTTAATGATTTACAGTTGTTTTCATTTTAATGTCAACAATTCCATATACTTCTACGTACGGTTTAGTAAAATATTCTACAATTTAATAATAAATTTCAAAAGTTTATTAAAGGTTCTTGGTTAGAAAATTGCTATAAAATGCGGGGTTAAATTTCAAAATGTTTGCGGGGGAGGGCGTGCATGACAAGTTCACCCCAAGGGTCTGCACATCCTAAATATGGCCCTGACCCTCGAAATATTTCGCGAGGGGAAGGCAAAGTCTGTTTTTACGAAATGTAATTCACTATACATTTTATAAAAAACATTCCGTTCACTTGGTGTTGAATATGTGTCGGATGTAATTCGGCTGCAGTGGACCAGGCTAATCGGACGCTACTCTAAGCCGCGTTCCCACGATCTCTTGTAACGGAGGCGGGACGGGACGAATACTCAACCACACGTCATGGGAACAGGGCCGCCTCTGCTAGCGGAGATGAGACGCACCTACCCACTCTGTGTCGGTAAACATCACAGGCGTGTGTAGAGGTGCGCTGTTGTCATCGGTTTGCAGCAGAGGTGCGCTCCCCTTCTGTTGCTGTAAAGTGCTCTGTGCCAAACGACACTAGGCAACGTGGTGGGGAGGTGGCGACGAGGTAAGCTAGGGCTAACCTGCGGAGCGCGCTCGTCCTTACACTTCGGCTAATGAGGTCCCGTCCCGTCCCGCTTCCGTTACAAGAGATCGTGGAAACGTGGATTAACAAATACGGTTCGGACGAAATTCGGTTCCAGTGGACGACCGGCCTTATACGTTTTGTACATCCCGAGAACTCGAACTCTTCAATGCAGCTTGGCGCTCACACCTTTCGAAATTGCCTCATATTTCATCTCTCGCATCTTCGAGGTTTCTGTTTACATCACCGTGTAGCATGAAAGTCAAGACCACATCACAACAACGCAATTAATCCATAATTTAAGAAGTAGTGACATTTCAAAACCACTGAGCATCTCCCGCTACATTAATAACATTGTTTACTGTTGCTGAAATAACAGTTCCATCAAGGCTTTCCAAGCGTCCAGTTTTGGACCGGACTGTACATTTCTGACGCGATTTGTTCGTGTCCGGTTTGCTAGTAATAACAAATGTTCAAAATTACTTATTAATAGTTGCTTTACTACAGTATTAATTATAGTCTATTATTTTTTGTGACTGTTAATCCGAAGAAGGTAAATAATTACTTAATTTTTTGTTCAAAGTAATTTTTGATATTTTAAGTTCGCAATTGTCATAACAATTATTATTATTTAAAAAGGAATTGCTCTGTAAGTTTTACTTTACAAAATGTGTGCAGTTGTGGAAATTTGAAAAGTAAGCAAGCCTGGTTCTATCACCAGAAACAAGAATAGCAACTGCAACAGCGAGACTCGGTCTTGACAGCACCTTTCTTGTTAGTTAACACACTGAAGTATGAAGCGGGAATTATGAATGGCAAACAGACGAACCGGTGGTAAGATATTATATTGTTTGACTTCAAGAAACGAGACGATCCATTAAGGGCCATCAATATGTTATCTCACATTAGCGGGAGGGTAGGGGGATGAAAAAAAGGGGGAGCGACAAGAAAATGAAATTTTTGTTACATATTTTATTCAATGCCCCTAACCGACATTTTCAGATCCCGAAGTTTACCTTCAAAATGGAGACATTATATCGTAGGCAGCACTTATCTCCTCACAACCTAGTGGGTCTCGTCAACAACTAACAAGGGTAAGGTGACAAATTATCAGCCTGGAACAGATGTAGCGGTCTCAACTTGAATTGTGAAATAATTTTCTTTTTATGGATTTTAAAAGTAGACATGTTGTATGTATCGCGTTGAAATGGATAAAGAGAAATATCGTGCCATCATAAAATTAATCTTTTAGGTCGGTTTATTACCAACAGAAATTCATCAAAAGTTGTTATAGATTTATTAGGAGCCTGACTGGCTGAAATATCGCAATAGATTGACAGTTAATCGAATGAGACAACTACCGAAAAAACCTTAGCTCTCACAAGTAGAAAATACTGTTTCAGGCCTCATTAGCGTTAGCAGTGGACTGAGGAAAAGAACCGACCGTCATTTTCAAGTGACCAATCACATTACTCAAGTAAATCTCTTCCAGATCAAATATAAAAGTTATAATATTTGATCAAAATTATAAGCCTGTTCATCGAAACTATCAAAACTTATGTGTGTTTGAAAGTGCCTACATATATCTACAGGAGAAGAGATAAATAAATTATTAACAACTAAAGTATTCTAAATTATCGCCGGTGGAATGTTGGTGTTATAAATGAATGTATTGCGAAGTAGGGCTTAGACTGATTACTTACGGGCATGATCTCTGCGAGGTCGTCGACAGTTAGCTTGCTGACGACGCCGACTGGCTGGTCGTCATCTGCAGGCACGACGGGCGGCGCCAGCAGCTTGCGGTAGCAGAGCGACGGGAAGTGCAGGTCCAGGATGATGGAGTTGTAGACGGCCAGCCCCATCAGCACCCCGATCAGGTTGTACTCCCGGAGGCCTCCAGCCTGGTCCGTGCTGAACCAGTAGCAGCGGGAGTGCGGGTGGTACACGAACATGCCGTAGTCCGGCTGGAAGATCTGTCTGATCAGCAGCAGAAACCATTCCTTGGTCAGGCCGCCCATGTCAAGACCCGGCTCGCCCACAAACGACACCTTCAGCTTCTTTTTCAGGTCCTTCTGCTTGCTGGCGATCTGAAACAGAGCGACTATATGATAACACAGTGCTTTTTAAATATATAAAAATTATAGAAAGGTGTATATTTTTAGATGCTAAATAAGTAAGTCCCAAAAACAAGATTGACTGAATTTTGGAGGACCTATTCAACGTACTACCCTCTATTGTATACATGAAAACAATATTCGTTTGCTTTTTTTCCGGGTTGGGTGATGTGCCTAAATTGTTTATTTAGTAGGGTCTACATATCTATGAATTTGTTTTGCGACTAATAAAATAAATCTTCCTGTGAAGTGTCATCAAAATCGGTGCAAAGACGATGGGTTTTACAAGGCTGTTACAAACGGATGGTACAGACAAGACGAAATTGTAAGGGTTGCGGTTTTGACACCTAGGTTACGGAATCCTAAAAATTTCACTGATAACAATCCAAACAAAACACTATATAGAAGTTTTAATTTAATTTATCGAACAAAATGTATATATTTATGCAATAAATAATAAATTAGGTCGATACCACTTGAACACACTCGACCATTGATGACACAGTCCAGGTATTATTATAGTCAGTGAGATTAATAAGTAGGTTGTTTATGATTTGACTGTCACAAATGATAAAATTATTAATTATCTATGAAAGTATACCCACATTTATAAACAGTTATCCATATTTTCTGGTATTCAGTAATATTTTATTATCGCTTAACGATGATGTTATTTTCTTCAGAGTAGCACTTGCTATATCTTCAAAACGTAGCCAGCTTGCTCTTTTAATGAGGCACTTGTGTGTTAGAACAGGTTCATTAGAATTTGTGACAAGTGTGAATCAATTAAGTATGCGGGGAGGAGGTTGAGGAGATCCTAAAAATTACTCTTAGAGAAAGAGCATTTTAAATAGTGCTTCATAATGAGATTATGATTCCAGTTGCTATAAGGAATACATTTTAACTTTTACATGAACATATAATTCAGACCAAAGTTCTGATATTGAGCAGTATCGTAATATACTCAAGACCATTTTAGCAATCAGTGGACTAAGAAGCTTCAGCCTAATCAGTGACAGTCAGATAGCTGTTGCCAACGGCTGTGATATATCATTCTGAGAGATCTTCAGCCATAGTGTTTCTCATTGGAAAAACACGCCTGGCTCTAGGCCGTGTCAAACCAAAAGCAACAGCTCTTTTCAAATGTACACTGAGCTAGCCCACCTCGAGTGACTTAACAACACAGCTCTTACCTGCCAAACAAAGTGCCTGTAGTTGCTTTGTGTGCGGCTTTTGGAAAAATATGTTTTGACTTACGACTTTAGCGATGGGAAGTGGGAGGAGAGAGGGGGGTGGGCGGGAGATTGGACTTGGCAAATACGTGTATCCAGAGACTATCCACAAGCAATTTACAACTTTATTTCTCACGAAGAACGATTACGTTTCAAACAAGTTTGTGTGTCAACTCACCCTTATATGACGTCACAATCAGCTGACTGGCTGGTTGGTTGGTGGAGCCTTCCGCAATCATAAATGCATAGGTTCTCAATTAAATTGTTGCTCAAGACGATAGAAATCAAGGAAATCGTTATATAGAGAGTACAACGTGATGTTCTGGAAGCCCGCTGCTCGACGAGTGTTTTAGTACTGGGCTCCACAGCTGAGAGCTATCTGGGAACCAAACATTACCTCCGGCAGCCAGAGGGGACTGGTTACGTTCTCCCCGCACATCAGCGGCACTGAGACTTCCTGGACTTAGACCATTAGTCCAGTAACGGGGTAGTTCTCACTTGCATCACATCACGTAGAAGATTTTTTTTCTTATCTTGTATATATTGGTGAGAGTATGCAGAAACCAAGTTTTCGACCTCCAACACCCTCGGCAAAATTTTCTGTGGCCAAAACACATCAAAATTTGGGTACTTTTTTCAGTTTTTCGTCTATAACTCCTTCCTGATAAGTCCTATCAAGAAATATTCTATTTTCAATTTGAAAGAGGATAAAATTTCCTACAACTTTCGTATTACAAACTTTTTTATAAACTCAAAATTAAGCGAGCTACAGTTCTTTGAAAATCAGCCAAATTTCACACTTTTCCTAAAAGTTGGGTTTTTACCTACTTTGCAGCTCAAAATGACCTGAAACCCCTGTATATATAACCGATATATATGTATTTCTGTATGACATAGTATATATATGTACTATACTTTGATTACTGATGGTCCATTCAATAATCATATAACATTGTTGGCCGGGAGATCCCGAAGGATTGTTCGGCCGCCAGGTTACAGTGTTATGGATAGGCCGCGCAGTGCGCTTCTTGTGGCTATCTAACCTGACCAAGTACTAGTACCGCATATAGGGAACCTACAGCTTAAGGTGGAATCCAAACCACAGAATAGTTCTGGCTTACTTCATATTACACAGCAAGCTGTGGCAGAGGTAAAGGTCGGGTTAATGGCCTTTGAAAATCATTGCTGAGACCGGGATTTCGATCTCCAGTCAGACGCCTTGAGCTACCAGATCGCTCTATTACTGAAGATAATAGAGCGAACAACAATGCATAATGTTATGACGCAAAGTTATAAAGTCATAATAATTTCGAAATAAGTTAAAAAAAATGGTCATAAATAAATTTCTTTTCCGTTTGGATTGTCCCGGCTTATCAATGAATTGTGTCTCTTTCATCCATTGCATCAGGAACAGCTTCCTCGAGGTCGAAGAAATCTTCCTCTCCTTCATCTACTACATTCCAGGAACGCTTTCACGAGGCAGGCGAGAGCAATTTTTGCAAGCAGCTGAACAATGCAGTCCTGATTAGCGACAGCTGCATGGAGGAGAACAAGGTTTCTGGAAGGAATATGATACAACCTTCGAAGTAAACTCAAGTGCATCGTCTTTTATTATTGTTTTTTTATGACTTTACGCCTCGTCGACGTCGAGTTCATTAGTGGCACGATGGGACTGGGAACAAGGAACGTGAAGGATTTCGGCCATGGCCTTTTGAAGGAAGCATCCCGGCATTCGGCTGGAGTGATTTGAGGAAACCATGGAAAACCCAAATCTGGATGCTTGGACGGGAATTCGAACCGACGTCCTCCTGAATGCATTTATTATTGTAACTGTAATAAGACTGGACGAGCCTTTCCTTCATCCTCACGGCAATGGGTACGTTTCTCGACCCAACCAACCTTTACTTGGTGGTTCGTGCATATTGAGTGAAACGTTGCCGCATCTGATTTTGGTGGCAACCGTGCTAGTCTGAATGCATTTTTTGGGCAGATTTCTTAATCATTTCATATCTGAGGCTTCCAATGTTCCACAAGCAATTTTTCCTTACCGTTCCAAGATGATCTGTTCCCCTGCGTGTTCTCCAAATGTTCTCTGGAGGCTAGAGTTCTGAGAAGTTAGCATGCATGTTACTTTCAGATATGGTTGGTATTGAATCATGCAGTAGAAGTTTTCTTTCCCATAGCCGAAATATGCTGATATTGTATCACATCCATCAAATGCATGGATGAAGAGGATGTGTGTTGGTTCAAACTCGTGGTACCAAAGCCCATTAGCAAAATGAGAAAGCCAATATACTCACTTAGAATCATCACACTGTCGAATTTTGCTGCTTGGGAAATTGCTGCGTCAACGAACAATCCAGCAGCATCTTGTATTGCCTGTTGATCTTGGATGCCTCCTTTTTTAGTTTTTGCATTAGTATCAACATTACACAGTTCTTGCTGCTCTTATTTGCTGCGTCACTGTAGCACTTGTTTCCTCACTGAAAATGATGCCTGCTGAATTATCTGATGTTTTCAAACTACAAATCATTTCAGATGACTTTATTCCTCTCTGCGCAGCATAACTTCGGTATCCATCAAATATTTTTTTTTTTTTTTTTTTTTATGGCATTTGACAACGGAGGCCATACAGCCAGCTCAAGGTAATTTAATTGCTTTCAGTGTATGGACGCCACAGGACGGACAGGACATTTACACAGACACACAACACTTAACATCCATGCCCGCGGCCGGATTCGAACCGGCGGCCTTCGGCACGCGGAGCTAGCACTCTAGCCCCTACGCTACCGAGGCCGGCATCCATCAAATATAACTGTGATGTTGGATCTATAGTTCGTTGTCAAATAGGCTTCATATTTTCCACAGAAGCAGCCAAGGTATTTACTACTATGCCACATAACCTTATGCAGGAGGAATCATCCGTGCATAGCAAAAATTTTTTTTGCTGGGTGTTGTATCTTGAAGAGATTTAAATGCTTCATATAGCGACAATTTTTTTTCCATTGCTGTACGGAACAAATTCAAATGGAACACATTGTTTCAATCCATTAAAACGGAAAAGAAATGGATTTATGACTAATTTTTTACTTATTATGACTTAATTTTGACTGCATAAATAAACTTTGTGCCATAACATTATGTTTTCAGTTTTGCAAATCCGTTTTTCAAACTGGTACAAATACCATCAGGTAATAGAACTAAATGGTAGCTCAGTGGTTAAGGTATCTGACTGAAGATCGAAATCCCGTTCTCAGCAGTAATTTTCAAAGGCCATTAACCCGAGCATTACCTCTGCCACAGCTTGCTGTGTAATATGGAGATAGCCAGAACGATTCTGTGGTTTGGATTCCACCTTAAGCTGTAGGTTCCCTATATGCGGTACTAGTACTTGGTCAGGTTAGATAGCCACAAGAAGCGCACTGCGCGGCCTATCCGTAACACTGTAACCTGGCGGCCGAACAATCCTTCGCGATCTCCCGGCCAACAATGTTATATGATTATTGAATGGACCATCAGTAATCAAAGTATAGTACATATATATACTATGTCATACAGAAATACATATATATCGGTTATATATACAGGGGTTTCAGGTCATTTTGAGCTGCAAATTAGGTAAAAACCCAACTTTTAGGAAAAGTGTGAAATTTGGCTGATTTTCGAAGAACTGTATCTCGCTTAATTTTGAGTTTAGAAAAAAGTCTGTAATACGAAAGTTGTAGGAAATTTTGTCCTCTTTCAAATTTAAAATAGAATATTTCTTGATAGGGCTTATCAGGAAGGAGTTATAGACGAAAAACTGAAAAAAGTACCCAAATTTTGATGTTTTTTGGCCACAGAAAATTGTGCCGAGGGTGTTGGAGGTCGAAAACTTGGTTTCTGCATACTCTCACCAATATATACAAGATAAGAAAAAAAATCTTCTACGTGATGTGATGTTTGTGAGACCCCCTTTTTACGACCCCGTTACTGGACTACATGGCGGGAAGCCAACAGCAACAGCTAACATGTATCCCCTCGCGATTATTCTAAGTATAGACAGCATTTAAATGACCACATTGTCCTCAAAGCCAACGCATCATCTCCCTGACGTCATTGAAGTTGTGTCCATATACATGTCTTGTTCATTCACGTTGTTTTGATTTTCTTGAAATGGTTACCCTGGTAATTATGCTTATTAACTGAAGATTCCAAGGAAGTTTATCATAATAAAAAAGTGAGATGATGTTTATGGGTTAAAATAAACATTCATTCTTCGTTAAAGAAATTCCACATTCATTTACAGTAAATTAACAAAGATTTTACAATGTAGGCTTTCACGGCCGGTATTAACATCACTCATAATTTCCGGGCTGAAAGGCCGTGGTCGATAAGAAAAAAAGTTGCTGCTTAGCCTCCGAGGATGTCTTCCGCAGTTGAAACCGATACGTCAGGGGAAAGTTTAACTTATCGACAACGGCCTTTCAGCCCGGAAATTATGAGTGAAGTAACAAAGATTTGTCCGCTATCTATGACTGACTTATTGATGATCTTTAAGTTCTTTGTTGCTTTCTTTGTACGTACGAAAATGTTTTTTGAGTGGTGTTACTGTGTTGCTGACCTCGTTGAGCGAGTCCGAGACGAGGTGCGAGCGTCGCACCAGGATGTTGAGGAAGAAGATGTCTATCTGCGGCGCCTGGTGCCTCGTCACTTTCGCCACCAGCGACCTCCTGGCGGTCAGGATCATCTGCTGCTCCGAGTCCTGTGACAGTCAAATCCAAACCTCTAGTACCCCACGCAATCTCACATTTACTACGTTGTTAGTTTTTTTTTCTCGTGTTACTGAAATACGAGAAAGAAATAACTTCAAATAATACTTTAAAAACATAACATTTTCTATTTTATCTGAGCGAAAGGCTGTATAGGACATGAGAGCAACAAATCATAATTTATTCTTTGTCATTAGTAGCATGCAAATTAATGGTTGTGCAATTTGTTTACTTGTGTTGTTTTTGTTTTTGGTATTCTATTGTAACGATTCCTTTATTACTAAGGTTATAGATCAAATTTACTATTAAACATGTCAATTATTGAATTTTAATTTTGAATATGATGGATGGGATAAATTTCCATTTTACATCTAGACAATTAACTAATATTTATTGGCATTTAAAACAAACTTAAAGAAAAAAGCACACGATTAACCATGATTGAACATTAAATTATAATGGAATTTGGGACATAAATAAAGCCAGAATACTAAAACAGAATAAAAACAGGAAACATACAAATGAATTACTGGCATGAGATATCGTCTTCAAAACGCAAGGTTCATACACTGTGATATTGTCCAACTACTCCGCTAGCCCAGAAACGATTTAAAGTTTACAAGTTTTACAAGTTTTATCGACAGATCTCTCTGTATTGCGTTTCAGGTCGATATCGCGAGAAACAATGCAGTCAAACTCTTTACATTAAAAATTACCATAATGTCTGGCGCTTCGATCCTGTGCGGTTGCGCGGCTAAATAAAACTGCTGCAGGTATCACCACACTGATGTGGTGGAGTAATGACAGCCGCTACTAACAGCTGCCTAAATTAACTTGGTGTGTGGTAACATAAAAAGGCAACACACTGTACATGAACTGGTGAACCCAAAAATAGGAAAAACCAACACCAGCCGCTACACAGCTCGTTCCCTCACACCGAGGCCCTTGGCGGGAAATATTCAGGAACCCATCAGGTTTCTTCAGCTCCTTCCCCACGTAGGGGGTCGAAAATGGAAAACAAAGATATTGTCTTAAACGCTTCTGCACATAGATGGGAGGAGTTGCATCTATCACACCATTCAAACACATTGAAGCAAGCACCTTGACAAACATGTAGTGAATTTCGTACCACTACACTATGCAATGCGTAGTGGTTCTCTTTAACAGATGGCACTATTTGTTAATCTCTTGTCTCCAAGTTGCCCGGACGTGTTATTTGATATGTCCTGAGGCATTTCATACCCCCCTCTCGACTCCACGGTCGCGCCACTAGAGGGCGCATCAGCAGCACTCGCTAGCAGGAGAGGGTAGTTTCTTTCAATTTTCTCTGCCACTGAGGTCCGCATATAAGGACAGTGTCTCGGACAGCGGCAATAAGTGAAAAGCAGACGTGAAGGTCTAGTTCGAGTATCGATTAGGCGCCTGAAAATACGTAGTGAATTCTGTGCTAGGAACATGGCCACGGTAATCGGTTCTGTTTGATTCTAATTACGTATAATATAGTGATTATCAACTCGGACCTTACTGTCGTATCTCGTTTTGTTCTGATGATTGTCGACCCTCATGTAGAACACAATACAAATAATTAAAACACGCAAGGTATGAATTCTTGTTGAGAACTGTTGAACATTAAAATTTACTGTGTTGTTTCTCTAAGCAAACTACTCCTTTTTTAAATCATTATGTATCAATTTTTCTAAATTCACCAGGACAATTTTATGGGTATGGGTGTAACATTGTGTACTGAACAAATTGATCCGTCTTGGTACAGGAACTGCCTGGCACTCGATATGAGATTCGAACACCGGTGGTGAAAGAAATTTTCAAATCTAATACTTGGCGGGGTAAGCAGATCATGTATTAAAGTAATGGACTGAAGGAATACCGTTCAAGTTGGGTAGGGAAGTTGAACTTGGCGACTCCGTGGTAGTGTTTTGGAATAACAGGACTAAAGGACTTACTCATAAATCAGAATCAAAGCCAATAAATTTTACCAAACTTTCCACGAGATATACGTTACATCTGTTATGCTCGTATCTTCTTCCGAAGCTTCGTCCACGGTCTCGGTTCATCTTCAGAGATCCGACCTCCCTTCCGTGACTCAGCGGGAGGTTAAACCAGTGAAGATGACCCAAGACGGGGGTCGAAACGTTTGGAGAAAGTAGGATCGTAATAGACGCAATGTATACCTCAAGATGTATTAACTAACATCACTACGGTTGCTAAATTCGCTAAATCTTTAACAAAGCGTAGATTGTTACCAGAAAAAGGCTTTATTGACCTTGGTGAGGATGATCCTTTTGGCGACGATGCTGAGTATGAACGGGTACTGACAGTAGGAGAACTGGCCGGGCCTCTGCGGGTTCTGCCAGTTGAAGTAGTCCTGCATCAGGTCCATGTGGTCCAGGGCAGAGTTGTACAGCTCGGTGTAGTGCAGCAGCGGTGGAGTACTCGAGTTATTTGCTGCGTCTGCACATACCAAAATACACTCGTGTGGACAACATTTAAGTATTGCGTCGCTCGGTAGCTTCTCTTAAACAGACGGAAACGCCTTTTTATTATGGCCGATTTACTAAGGTTTGTTGTGTTAAGTTCTTGATCTATCTCACAACTGAACAAATAACTGCAGCATGTTACTTTATTATTATTAATTTAATTGCGATGGAGCACACGCTCCGGTAGCACAGCATGCGCTATTCACAGTACTCGGAAAGTAGAACTGGGAACATTTTGTAACCATGTGAAGATGAATGCACAAGTTTGTTTTCTTGTTGATATAATACTTGTGACATTAAAAAACAATTGCCGTGCAATTTTACAAGTAATCAGTTTTTCAGAATGTATGACATAAGTCGGTAAAAGCGGATATTGCGATGACGTTACCAGTATGGTAAGATACCAGCGTCCGAAACGTTTCGCTGGACATCCGGATGCTACTATGTGGACCGGCACCTGATGCTATAAATTAATTCCAGTTACTTGTGACCAATTCTAATCATATTTAATTCACAGAAGTCAGGTCACACCCATTTAGATGATTAATTGCGTAACTGATGTTACATACCATCAGTCTGTATTTAGGTGATGTAATGTTCCGATTCCACCAATGCCTAAGGAGACAGGTTACTGCCAGACACTCATAAGCTACGTCATTGGACAATAAATGCCCCGAGCAGTATGGGACATTAGAAGGGTAGGAGTGACATCAGCACTTGTTGGGAACATTCACTATCACTATGAAACAGTTTTCACATCAAAAGGAATGTATTACATAACATTTTACAGAAAGGAATCAATAAGTATGAACAAAACAAAGATTACTATACATGTCGTACATAATCGTCGACAGCCCAATACGTTATAATGGTTATGTTTACAATTTGGTGCGAGCAGAAAGTTAAGAAAACTGACGGTTGTCGTAAGTTGGGCACGGTACATTAATTTTTGTTCCGTGAAATTTGAATGAAATGCATAATGGTTCAACCTCTCACTGCCTTATATACATAATTTGTGTTGATAGTGCGTTCAGTTAACAGAGGCGGCTCAACGTCAGTCTGTTCTATCCCCACTCCGCTGCTCTTACCCCTACAGATGAAGGGGAAATTTCTACTCGCCTAAATACACACAGCATTAAGCTCGGAGAGGTGGGAAGGGAGGGGGTGGTGGTGAGGAGTGGGGGCGGGAAACAATGACCTTGAGCTGCCAGTTCGGAGGTGACAGGGTATAGGCCCACACTGCAACGGCGTTACTCCACCTTCAGCCGGCGGAACTCTTAAGTACGGTACTGTACATAAACATTAACATTAATTTTACATGAATTATCACAAAATTCTTGAAATGATGATTGCAATGAATGGAATTTAACTTAGACATTAGTTTAGCAGTTTCGCTTTTAAGTATCTCCACTGCTTACAAAATACAGTTGCTAATCGAGGGTTAAAAGTTTGCCTGGTTTCCGAAATATGCCAAAAGTGATGCAAAACAACACTTTAGGATTACTGTTTGTGAGACGTAACCTGATCGTCTAGTGGTATCTTTATTTCACTCCAAGTAATTAATGCATCACAATGATCCAAAGATCACGTTTTTTACATGACAGTATTTTAAATGGTGCTTTCGTAATGAATCTACATTCTCACAGTCTTAACATTAAACATTTCTTTAATAGTGAGTGCTACAGTAGTGTAACTGTTCGTATTTCTAACCGCTTAACAGTAAGTTCAGAAAAACATATAAACCGACGAAGAAGAAACTGACATACTTTGTTGGAAAAAGCTACCGCTGCAGACATTGCTACAGTGAATTAATTCATCCTACTTTGTGGAAACAAAATTTAACGACTACTTATCCGCCACCTAAGAGAATTTAGAAGTGATATAATAAGTGTAAATTCCATAGAAAATTTCCAAAAGACTTTACCCGCTAATGGGAGGCTAATTCTTAATAGATTGGTTTACAGATTGACGTGATATGTAATACAAAAATTATAAATCAACACAAAGGACAAGTAGTAAAATTATATTAAGTATCTCACAGATATTTAACATTAATGAGGCCAAAACACTACTGTCATTATTCGGGGATGCAAGATATTTGAGAATAGTGATGTAAGAGATCAAGTATCCGGCAGAACTTGTCGCTCAATGGTTCGGATTCCATGCAAATATATAGGTCCACTTTACGAGCCAGGTAGGATTACGTGGTTAGGTAAGGGTAACCACGACAAGAGATTCATGCGCGGCAAATCGAACACTGTCACCGGTGGTCGAATCCTTCGCCACACGCATTTACTTTTTACCTTTAAATAAAGAGAGCGGTACAGCCCACCCAGTGGTCCACCAGCGCATTTGAATTTGCCCGCTATCAGCAGTGGTCTAGAACAGTGGTTCCCAAATGGTGGTCCGCGGAACCCTGGGGTTCCGTGTTCCGTCCGAGAATTAAATAATATGTTCGTTGAAAACCACGCCGTGAGAAGGCTATCATGGTTCTGCATCCGTTTGTGACGACTTACCGATGTCAGACTGGTTTTTCAGCTTACGCTTATAAAAATGGGGATCCGCCAAAAAATGTATGATCAATTAAGGTTCCGTGTCCAAAAGGAAATTGGGAACCGCTGGTCTAGAATATGCTAGCTCAAAAACCTCTGAAAAGTTGTGATTGATGTTTTTTATTTTTTGACGAAATTAAAAAAAACTGCAAATTTCTCACTAATGATTTTTAATTTTGATTCTAATTAAACCGTGTTACTTTGATATATTTAAATACCTAGTGTAACTATAGGCAAATATTACCTGCATGTGGCCCGTAGGCTAACTTAGAATCGAAATTGTGGCCATCTTCAAAATTAGTTAGGCTGCCTTGGCCTAGAGGGTAGTCAACAACCTGTGTGCAAGCGAATAACACACAGTGAGCCCGAGTTAACCCAAGTTGCACAATCATCATAAATATTTCTGTTGTAAAAAATTCGTAAAAGTTACACAACAGCAGAATTAATCTACACTTATATGTGAGAATCGTATTTCGAAAAGGAGAACAGGATTTTAACACGCTTCCGAACTTTTCTGTGGAATAACCCAAGTGTTGCGTAATATTTGAACTACTGGAGAAGATTCTAAAATTTTCAGGAATCACAATAATTGAATAGATGGTGGTGGCATTGGTTTCTTCGTCTAATAAAGTATTTGCGAAAACTTTTATTGAAATTATTTATTTCAATAATTCCTTTCACAATCCATTATTGAACCCATACTGACCGTAATGAAATACACATGTGTTTAAAAGCACCCAGTTCATAACTGTAAAACCACAATAGGTAACCGCCTTGCTACTTTGCGGTATCATAAGCAAGTAAAGCTTTGTGTCAGGGTATCCGATTTGATCATTCTTTATGCCGCTCAAATATTTGCCCTGCTGTGATGAACTTTTAAAAATTTTTGTTAGTTGCATTTAAGCGGCACATGAGATCAAAGGACACACACAATGAAACTCAAGCGCCGTGCATAGGTTACGTCGGATATTGACACACATTCGAACTATATTGATCCAAGTGCTCGTAGCTCCATGTCACGTTTACGACCTCATTTCAAAGTATTTTGTAGCGTGTCTCTTGTCGCAGTTGCACTGTGCACAAGCTAACCGCGCGATCATTTTGGATTGATTAGGTCAACAGCCGTGATACATTGACGAACGTTCTAAGCTGTTCCCTATTGGTCATATCTATCAATGGTACTGGAAAATGTGTCGGTTACTGTCTTATGTGTTTATGACATATACTCGTACATTATGTATTCTGTTTATTCATATTAGTTTCCCCGCTTCCACGCCCGCGCGTTTACTGGTATGTGTAAAAATACCTTATCATTTTTATTCTAAGAACGAAGACTTTCCCGGCGTATGACTGCAATGTAGTCTTCACGGGTGTACCGCCGGATAGTGTTGTGGAAACACAATATTTCGACGGCTGGCTCTGCCGTCTTCTTCAGGTGATGATTTTTTATTTTATTTCCTGATTTTACATAGCCTACTACCTTGTTACCTAAAGTAGGCCCTTAGTTTCTACGGTTTTATTCTTAAAACAATTTACTTTATTTTTTGTTAATAATATATCTGGATAATTATTTTTTAAGGATTTAATGGATTTAAGTATTCTAATAGTAAATCTACTAATTATTCTAATAATTAATATACCACTTAATCTACCAACTAATCTACTAATTAATCTACAATCTTACTAATTCACACCAATATCAGCAATTGTCTTTGTATTTTCATACTTCTAATTAATAAACTGTCTATTTGTATACGTTCTTCTTTTACCACTGCTGGCCTGCGTCGACATCTGGCCGCTAGCTGTCTCTGCTGATGCAGCGGGGCGACTGCTGACATGCTGACCACAAAGTGTCGTCAGCCAGCTTCACGTTCCAGGTAGTGGTCTCGTTCTTCTCCGGTTTGTCCCTGGAGCCACCTGCTCCCCCATCAGGAGTTCCCTCCTGGAATCAGAGCAGGCCACCCCCTGAGCCCTGGAGAAGGTGCCTCTGGCTTCCAGAGGCACTACGATGAATTGAGTCTTTGCCGTCTTCCTGGTGCAGGCACCGCCTTAGTCATGGGCAGTGCTTGTAGTCAAATTTGGGTTGTTCTTTACTCTTGAGTTTCTTCCTCTCCTGTCCTTCTTTCTGCTTCTGATGCCGGTTGCTCGCGGCGTCCCCTACGCTCTGCCTGTTTCAATTCAACAAATCTCGCCTTCTCGCGCTGCGACGCTAGATTAGCAGCTTCATCCAGCAAGTGCCAGAGCTCGGTATCACGCAGTATATCGTATATTCTTCTGTTCTGAAGTTGTATTTGGAGATATGCTCTTGATTCTTCAGTTTGTTTGCACTCCCAAACCACGTGCTCGGGAGTACTTACTTCACCACAGTCGCACCTGTTTGTTTCTTTGAGGCCTCTCTGTTCTAAGAAACTGTTGTATGGACCATGGCCAGATATGTAGTGTATGAGCCCTGGAGATGGTTGTAGGTGAGTCATGTTCATTCTCTCTTTCACGCAAGGAAGCATGTCGAAGGTCCTTCTGCCCGTGTTGCTGTTAGTCCATGTTTGCTGCCATTCATCCATCAGCGCATCCCAAATATCTTTTTTGGTTTCAACAGGCCTTCCAATTATTTCAGCAGCTTGGTCATACCTTCCTTTTTTAATCCAGTATAGCGCTCCTCGCTTCCTTACTTCCAGGTCCAGGGGCCAGATACCGAGTATAACCGTTAGGGCATCTGTGGCCGTTGTTCTGTAGGCCCCAGTTAGTCGGAGCAGAATTCCTCGCTGCGTACGGCGAAGCAGCTCCTTTGGTTTGACCTTTCTTAGGTGCTTGGCCCACGTGCTTGCAGCGTATCCAGTAATGGAGGTCAGTATTGCATCGTGATATCTTCTTATGACGAGCGGAGGCAGATTAAACCGTCGTTCGCCAATGCTTATCAATTTGTGCATTACCAGTGCTGCTCTTCCACATACTTCCTCCATGTGAGACGCAAATTTCAGTTGTTCCTCCAGGTTTACACCAAGGTAGCGGACTACTGCTTTTCTCTTTATTGTTTTTCCCTGGATCCTAATTACCGGATTTCGTTTGAGTGTTCCTTTTAGGAGCATGTAGGTCGTCTTTTGTGGGGCTAGGTTTAACTTAACTGCTGCACACCACTTACTCAGGCAATCCAATACTGCTTTGCATTTTGTTTCGAGTTCCTGCCTGGTGTCCGCGTCTATCAGAAGTGCGAGATCATCGGCGAATGCCACCACACCCAGCAGTTCTGACATTTGTTGCAATATTTCCATGACCGGTTCCAAACCAATGTCCCAGAAAATTGGTCCACACACTGATCCCTGCGGGCAACCTTTCGTCAGTCTTTTCTCTATGTACTTGTTGGGGCACCGCAATTTGGCATATCTATTTCTACAATAATCTCTAAAACTGGTATAGAGGTTTTTTGGACAGTTGATGTTTCTTAAGCGTTCGAACAGCGCGGGCCACCAGAGATTGTCGAATGCGCCGGCGATATCCACAAATACTCCCACCACATAATTTTTGGAAGAGTTTTGAGCTATTTCCATTAAGCGGTTGATGGCGTCCTCTGTTGACTTGCCTGCTCTGAACCCATACTGATTTGGGTTCATCCCATGTTTTAATCTATGTTCCTTTAGTTTCTTGCAAAGTATCTTTTCTTGTACTTTCCCTAGAACATTGAGTAAGCAGATTGGACGATAGGATTTTGGAAGTTGTGGGTCTTTGCCTCCACCTTTCGCTATGATAATCACGTCACTCGTTTTCCATGCATTTGGTATTTTTCCCTGTACCAGGCATTCGTTAAAAAGTTTATTTAAGGTTGGAACCAGTTGGATGACCAGCTCCTGGAGGACCTCTGCTGGTATCCCATCAGGTCCAGGTGCTTTTCTTTTTGGAAGGGAAAATATTGCCTCTACTATCTCTTCATCTGATATGACGCATTTTTGATGTTCACTCTCGTAGGGATCCCACATTTTTTGACGCAGTTCACTTTGCCGATCTGTCTCGTTTTCTGTATTGTCATCTGGAAGTAGCACGGCAAGTAACTCCCGTGCAGTTTCCATCCAGTTGGTGGTCATAGATCCATCCAGTTTTCTTACAGTAGACAAGGTTGTAGGTGGCCTAATTTTGCCAGCGGCAATCTTGTAGGGGATGCCCCATGGGCCTGATCTCATATTTTGTCTGACGAAGGCTTCCCAGCTTTTTTGTTTTGTCTTCAGCAACAGATCCTTGAACTCTTGCTTTTTGTTCCTATATCTATCTAGAAGAGTCTGTCTCTCTTCTGTAATGAGGCAACGTTGATATGCTTTTCTTGCCTTCCTCATTGTGATTCGTAGTTTCTGCAATCTTTCTGTCCATGGTTTGTCTTTTACTCCCGTTGTTTTCTTTAGTGGAATTGCAGTTCTCATTGCGTCCTGGATTGCTCGAATTGTTTCTTCCGCAGCCTTGTCCACATCAAAATCTTTATCTTCGACTTGGGGGGGAATAAAGCAACTCCTCAACCTTGGCCAGTTGGCTTTGCTGATGTCATATAGCCGTTGAATATTGGTACAGGCGCCTTCGCGCGCACCGTCTCGCAGTCTTCCCAGTTCGAACATAATTAGATTGTGATCACTGGTGGTTTGGTTCTCAATCACCTTCCACCCGCTTACTAGGTTTCCTGCTCTTCGATTTGCTAAAGTTATATCTATGTTCGATTTGGCACCTGCTCGGTCACTGAACGTGTATGGATTGTTTGGCTCGTTTTTGACATACAGCTGTAATTCTCCAATCAGCTCGAGTAACTTTTCTCCTCGTGCGTCTGTACGACCGCTGTGCCAGAGTGCAGATTTGGCATTTGCATCGGCAACTATCACCGTAGGGCTGTCGCCTATGGCTGTACATATTTCCCTAATCTTGCAAAGATAGGGATCAATATCGTCTCTGTATTGGAAGTACATGTTAACGAGGACTACGTTTCCCCATTGCGTACCTAACTCCACACACACCGTATGTTCATCGCAGAATTGTGTTATTTTTGTGACTGTGATTTGCTTATTGAAGACTATGATGGCACTCATTGGTTTTTTCCCTGTCGAGATTATCTGAGACGTCACTGGCATGTGTGAGATTTTCCCTTCCCTGGAATGGGGCTCTTGAAGACAGAGGATATCTATTTGCATTTCCTCAGCCAGTTTACTCACTTCATGCAAAACCAGACTGGTTCTCCTGCAGTTTAACTGTGCGATCTTAATTCTCTCTGCACCCCTACTCATGGATGCCGAGTATGGATATTGCACTGTGGCCACGGCTGTCTCGAGTCAAGCATTATTCTTCCATGAGTCATCACAAAATGACGATAAATTTGATCTGGATCAAAGATTTCGTTCCGTCTGTCAAATACTTGCTTGACTATAGTGAGTAACTGGGCTGAATTAGTAGGTATATTGTTTATCTTAAGTTGAATACGATCAATTGCCTCTGGTTGCGGAAATGTGATGTTTTTGCCATTTGGATGTGCTATTCTGGTTAGGTGGCGTAACGCCATAGTGAGATTTTGTGTTTCCTCTAGTCTAGCAAGCTGCAGATTGTTTTCAAACTTTTGGTAGATATGGTCTGGAGCTATAGCAGCGTGTCTTGGTTTTTCGTTCGCTCGGTTTTTGGAGGCGCCACTAATTTTGCAGTAGTTGGATGTCATTGGAACTGGTCCTACCCACCCAAGTCCAGCTCGTTTTGGTTGAGGTCTAGGAGAAATATCACAGATGGTAGAAGTAATCTCTGAGTGTTGGAGGATAGATTCATCTGTCTGCGTGCTTACGCTGTTTGCTGTTTCCTTCCCTTCTTGCAATATTTTCTCCCTGTATCTTGCAGCCCTCTCTGCGTTCCTCCTCTTCCTCGATGGCGTGTTTCTTGTTTTATTCCTCTTTCCTTTCCCTACTGTTTCTTCTATTAGGTTGATAATGATACTCAATAATTGATCTTTGTATGGTTTATCCATCCTCTTGGAGTTCCTTCTACTGTCCATAATCTGTTCTGTTTATCAATCTTTGAAGAAACAGTTGGTATGTCGGACAATCTTTGCCAGATTTGTTGCACGATTTTCCCCGTTTCCTGCATGGGATACAAACAGCTGACTGTAAGGACTTGCTACAGCCTTCTTTCTTGTGGCTAGTTTCTCCACAATGTTTGCAAGCGGCCGACGTTTGGGTACAATGTTTGCTAATATGACCATAATCGTAGCAATGCATACATTTTGGTACTACCGTGTAATCTTTTGCGGATATGGCACTGAATTCTATGTATATTTTTCTTTGCTGCATTATTTGCTTCCTTATTTCAGCACTTACTTCAACAACTTGATGGACAGTGCTTTTATCTCTGGGGCCTGTTCGAAATTTTGACTTGAACCCCTCCAGAAATTGTTGTCTTTCTATTTTTCCTTCAAAATTTTGTTCATATACTTTTTCTGGGATTTTGCATGGCTCAAGTGACGTGGGTACGTCGTACAGAATCAACAGTGGTTTCCTTTTCCTCGGCATTTCACACTTCAGATTTTCGTTTAGTTCTTTATTTTCCATAATTTTTCTTACATCATCTTGAGATGCTGTTTCTACGATTACAGCATTGTTTGTGCTACGTATTTTGTTTATTTTTATCTTATCTTTCCCTGGTTTTATGATTCTGGTTAGTTTATCAGCAACCTGTTTCGGAGTTTCTCCATTCTTGGAAGTTATGAAGACGGCTGCACTAGTAGCTGTTTTTTCTATTTTTGACTTTAATGTAGGTTCCATCCCTGATTTTGTCACTGCTGCATAACTAGATGCTGACAGTTTTTTCTGCACGTTCAGTTCTCTGTTCTCTTCTCTGAGTGTCCTTATTTCTTTCTTCATCTCTTCATTTCTTCCCTCTATGTGAGCCATAGCCACTGCGAAGGAAGCAAGGTTGTCCTTAAATTCCCTCAGTTTGAACTCAGTCATTTTTTGGCCTAACAGTTTGTTAACATAATTAACAAGTTTTTCGTACCTGCTGTTAACTGTGTCGATGCACTCCGATTCGGGATTTAAGCTCTGTTGTGTATTGCTATTATTGTTACCTTCAGTCGAGTCCATGATGTCAGCTGAGCCTTGAGGCAGGCGAGGTGTTGACTCACGTCAGCTGGACGCCAGGGTGCTGACGGTGCGCTCTGACGCACCCGCTCCGTGACGTTGAAGCACTGACGCGACGCAGCGCGCTGCGGACGATGACCGTTGACTCGTGGCACTGCTTTCCAGTTCAGTAGTTAGACAAAATCACTCATACAACGTATATTTTTTTACCGCAGTTAGCGAGAGTTTTTACATGCACTGACACGCACTATTTACACCAGCACAACTTGTTTCGTCACTTAACGATTGTTATATCCCTCGCGAAATGCATTCAACGGCAAGAGCGACGTGACACACAACCGCACGCGGCAGCCATCTTAACTTCAGGTGATGAGACATGTGTAATGGTCGGCTGACCCACAGGTACTGAGATGGTTCGGGTGCCGCTCTTCCTTATATACAAGTCCACGTGGCTTCGGCGATGGCTTACTATGAGCCAGGCCCGCAACCAACTGACGGTTGGCTGCCCGTGGGCGTGGCTAAGGTTCTTGTTCCAGCCCGAGCTAATATGAAGCCCTCTACGGCGGCAGCTGGACGGAAGTACAACGTTCTCTGCGGATATTTGCCAAGGCAGGTTTCCATGCCTCACTGAGACATAGACCACTGTCTCTGTTAAATGTGTCGGCCAGTCGAATTTCGATGGCTTCTTTGATGACAGATTCCCAAAAATGTGATGTTCTAGCCAATATCCTAACGTTATTGAACTCTACTTTGTGGCCATGGTCGTACACGTGCTCGGCGATCGCTGATTTGCTATACTGTCCCAAGCGGAGATGGCGTTTATGTTCATCACACCGGTTTTCTATGGTGCGGATCGTTTGACCGATGTAGGTCTTTCCACACTCGCACGGTATGCTATAAATCCCCGGAACTCTTAGGCCAAGATCATCCTTGACTGAACGGAGGTAGTCCCGTATTTTAGCTGGTGGTCGGTAGAAAGATTTTATACCATGTCGTGCGAGGATTCTGCCGATTTTCCCCGAGGTGTTTCCGGCGAAAGGCAGAAAGGCGGTGGCCTTGGGCGTTTCTTCCTATTGGACTGGAATTTTTCCTGGCTTACGTTCAATTGCCCTTTCTATCTGCCTCTCGGAGTAACCGTTCCGCCTGAAGACAGTTCTCAGGTGTTCCAGTTCTTGTGGCAGGCTGTCTTTGTCAGCAATCGCTCTAGCCCTGTGCACAAGAGTATTTAAAACAGTGTTGCGCTGCACAGGATGGTGGAAACTCGTGGCGCCCAGATACTGGTCTGTGTGGGTAGATTTTCTGTATACACTATGCCCCAGCGTTCCATCCGGTTTTCTTTTAATTAGGATGTCGAGGAAAGGTACATATGTAGATGATACATTTGTGGTGTGGCCCCATGGAATCAAGACTTTACATGAGTTTCTAGAATATCTGAACGGAATCCATCCTAGCATAAAGTTCACTATGGAAATGGAAAAGGACGGTTGCCTACCTTTCCTCGACATCCTAATTAAAAGAAAACCGGATGGAACGCTGGGGCATAGTGTATACAGAAAATCTACCCACACAGACCAGTATCTGGGCGCCACGAGTTTCCACCATCCTGTGCAGCGCAACACTGTTTTAAATACTCTTGTGCACAGGGCTAGAGCGATTGCTGACAAAGACAGCCTGCCACAAGAACTGGAACACCTGAGAACTGTCTTCAGGCGGAACGGTTACTCCGAGAGGCAGATAGAAAGGGCAATTGAACGTAAGCCAGGAAAAATTCCAGTCCAATAGGAAGAAACGCCCAAGGCCACCGCCTTTCTGCCTTTCGCCGGAAACACCTCGGGGAAAATCGGCAGAATCCTCGCACGACATGGTATAAAATCTTTCTACCGACCACCAGCTAAAATACGGGACTACCTCCGTTCAGTCAAGGATGATCTTGGCCTAAGAGTTCCGGGGATTTATAGCATACCGTGCGAGTGTGGAAAGACCTACATCGGTCAAACGATCCGCACCATAGAAAACCGGTGTGATGAACATAAACGCCATCTCCGCTTGGGACAGTATAGCAAATCAGCGATCGCCGAGCACGTGTACGACCATGGCCACAAAGTAGAGTTCAATAACGTTAGGATATTGGCTAGAACATCACATTTTTGGGAATCTGTCATCAAAGAAGCCATCGAAATTCGACTGGCCGACACATTTAACAGAGACAGTGGTCTATGTCTCAGTGAGGCATGGAAACCTGCCTTGGCAAATATCCGCAGAGAACGTTGTACTTCCGTCCAGCTGCCGCCGTAGAGGGCTTCATATTAGCTCGGGCTGGAACAAGAACCTTAGCCACGCCCACGGGCAGCCAACCGTCAGTTGGTTGCGGGCCTGGCTCATAGTAAGCCATCGCCGAAGCCACGCGGACTTGTATATAAGGCAGAGCGGCACCCGAACCATCTCAGTACCTGTGGGTCAGCCGACCATTACACATGTCTCATCACCTGAAGATGACGGCAGAGCCAGCCGTCGAAATATTGTGTTTCCACAACACTATCCGGCGGTACACCCGTGAAGACTACATTGCATTTTTATTCTAGTTCTAAAAAATAACGTGGAGATGCAAACAATTTAAATTTTGTTTAAAAACATTCCCTTCTTTTAGTTATTTCCTTAGATTTGGTTTTCACACTGAAGTCCGTAGGTTTTAGTTATTTCGCTTATATTTTAACGCAGAATGACACTTGATGTATAAGAAATTAAAGCTACGTAACAATTATCCACATTAATACGCAGAGATAGTAATTGTGTATTAGCATTATATTAACTCACGATTATCCTAACCCACGAAGGTGAATGGAATTTGTCTAGTTATCGTTATATCTATGGTCACAATAAAAATATCATTTCCGTAACACTTAACTAAAAAATCACATCTTAGATGTTTATACGGAATAAAACAGAAAAACGCTATAAAGTTTTGATATTGATATTGATATTAGACACAAAAATGTTAACAGTAAATAAAGAAATCACAATGTAGTTACGCTTATGGTAGTGTGCCATGTAGTGATATGATTAACGATAACATGCTATTAGGTTTTGATATAGACATTAGGCACAAAGATGTTTACTGTAAATTAAATATCAAAATTCCGTTACTCTTACTGAAGTGTTAATCTATGATTTAATGTTTTGATTTACGCATTCCTTCTAGTTTAATTTACAACATTTACAACTGAGGAAATAAATAACCAAAGTCGAAAAACAATATTATCAGACTCCAAAAAGTAGTAATCTTAGATGAGTGTCTTCAAGCACAATGAGTTTACGGTAAATTAAATATTTCTCATGCTTATTACGTTTGATTCACGTATTGCGTTTATTTGAATTTAATCTGTTTCAGATAACTGAAGAAATAAGTAACCGAAATAAAAAAATAAAACAGAAACCAAAAAGTAGCAGTGTGATCTGTTGTCAGCATTTCTTGAAAGGACTGCTTGTACAAATACAGACGCATGAAATATATTTATTCCATCTCGAACAACGGAAATAAAATCAGTCTTTAAAGTCCGTAATTATTTAATTTAATTTAATTGCAATGGAGCACAGGCTCCGGTGGTAATTTCCCTACACACCCATCTTCCCCCTATCCTGCACCCACCTACATTTGCCCTCTACAAATTTTATCTTTAAATTCCTTCGTGGTTAGTGATCAAGTTTGTAAATTGTAATCATTCACGCATGATCACAATACTAGTTTAACATTAAAGGAGTGATTTTGGAAACCAACTTGCGAAACAAAACCATTGAAACATGCCGAGAGCATCACTAAGGAATACTAAACTTTGCCTAAAAATAACCAACGGCATGGAATTAAGAAAAAAGTAAATATAAGAAATAAAATTGTAAAATCGGTTCGCAATAAAACGTAAAAAAAAACAAAACCTTATAGCCAATTTAAACAGCCTTTATGTGCTAATTATGTGTTAAGAAGACGATGTCAAGGTTGGAAAGATCCGTTAGCATGAATGGTTTATTAAGTGGTAGAGTTTAAGAACATGGAGTCTCCTACCAATACAATGAACACAGATTAATTGTGTATATCATATATGGGCAACCCCCGGTCCGGATCCGGCCCTCCACCAACTTCAGTCCGGCCCGCGAGAGATTCAGAAATTTCAAATAACGCTTCAAACTCAACTCCCATTAAATTTCATTTAATTTTTCTATCTGTTTTTTATTAATTTGCTATTTATATGTTTGATTATCCTATTGTAATTCTAGTAAATAAAAAATGTGTGAATTTTTATCGCCTTTTTATTCACTACTATCTACTTCCTTCTTACCTAAGGCCCTCGACCTGATTAAGTCCCGGAATTACGTCCTCAACTAAGCAAAGGTTGCCCATACCTGGTGTATATGATTGTTAATGCGGGCTGAGACAGTATATATGCTGGGTGGAACAGAAAATGGCTATGAGAATAAACGGTAAATTGTATTTTTGTTTCGGCAGGAACAATGGAACATGGCGACCGGGCTTATTTAACGTCTGTAATATACTACAGTGACTTTCAATGTTGTTTTTTTTTTTTTTTTTTTTTTTTTTTTTTTTTTTTTTTTTTTTTTTTTTTTTTGTAAATATAGAGTTTCAAAAAGAGTGACTGTATCTTTTGGTGTGTGGCGAACTTAGGAACATCGAGTAATTTATGAAGTAGTTGCGACGTAGATTTTCAACTATCGTCTGAAACAGGTTGCGTTTCCTTTGTCTGTGATAGTGTATTAATTAACAAGCATTTAATTGGGCTTGATTATAGGTAGAGCTACCCAAATAACACTTCACAGTTGTCTCCCGTGATCAGGACATGGGAATAATGTCAGTTAACAACACCTTCGAACTTTTTATATCTTACTCTCTCATCTTCATAAAAATTAAATTAAATGGAAGATAGTACTTTTAATCCTCCCTGTAAGTTCGAATATATCCAGACTCGCACCAGCATTGTGCAGATGCGGCTGAAAACGCCGACCGCTGGAATGGCAACCTTAACAAAATATTTTAATTTATAACTGCGAAAAATTGCCCAACTCGTCTAGTGTTGCTTGCTTTGCTATGTAAGCCTTATATTTGACTTCTCCCCACGAGGAGAGTCCATTGGTGTTACGACTGAGGATCTGTACGTGAGTGGACGTAGTCTGAAAGGCTTCAATTTTCTGGAAGTAAATCTCCACTGTGCGCGAGATGGTTTTAGTAGTAGGTGACGTAGTGACGCTACTCACTGATGAGCGCGAGGGTCTTGGTGGCTGTGGGTATCCACCAGCGACTCTTGCTGAGCGGAGGCAGCGACTTGTCTGCCGGAGGGAACTGTCGATCGTGATGAACTGCAGCAGCTGCCGCACGATCAGCCGCAGCTTCTCCACCTCCAGCCTGCAACCCACACTCAAATTCAGTGCGAACAACGTATATTTTCTACACCGTTAAATATGTAGCACTTCACTTGAGAAATAGTTTATTCTACCGGACCAGTTTGCTCTCAAAACACAGTTACTATTACTATGTAGCTTTCAAACATTTATGGGCCGCATTTATAGTGCTGGCCAGAACAATTGGCGGGTCTCCTAGAATGCGCCGTTGCCAAACCACGCGCGTAACAGTTGTATTCACCTTTTTACTTGAAGTAATAGTTTATACTGTATTTTAAATAATTTATAATCGAAATTTTGTGATAAAATATTGATTTATGTCATTTCGTTAAGAAAGTTATGTTCGTGTAAATGCATTTGATATAACTGAAGAATACTTTCTCGAGAAATTAAGAAAACGTATTGAATTACTCTTCTTTATTTTATTTGTGGCTAAGCACGTATTAAATTTTATTTACAACTAAAATCAAAATTATACTTTGTTATCCTCTGCACTGAAAAACTTGCAAAATTGACGACAAAATTATATATATATATAGACTATAGAATTAAAATTGCTGTATACCAAAAATTTATATGTAGAAAAGAAGTATGGCCACTGCAGTTCTTTTTATAAAAATCAACCATAATAAAAGTAAGCAAAAATGTTATATTGTCATCATGAATATTATTAGAAAGCCAAATGTTTTTAAGCAAAATTAATAATATCCAACAGTAATATCGTAACTTACTACCAACAATAAAACAAGTTAAATATGAGTTTGGGGTTTTAAATAACATTAACACAGCAAATGTTTATAGTATCTTAAACTGTTAAGTACAAGCTATTAAAGTTGCTCAGTAATTGATAAGTTTATTGCGTAATATGTTAAATGTTCTTTAATACCTTACTTGTCATTATTCATCTCCATCAACGCCTTCTTCTTCATCATCATCATCTTCCACTTCTTCGCTGCTCTCGTTCTCTGTCGTTGAATCTTCGTTGAGGTTGATTATAAGAGGCTCGATTACATTATCTCGGACCACTTCCTTTTCGAAATCTTCTGTTTGCAGTTTTTCGGTATGGTAAACACATTTCTGCCACTGTTCGACGGTGACGTTTTCCAAGGCTTTATGCAACAAACGTTCGACATCGGCGATTTTGAAAGTGTTGTTTTTCTCCGCCACTTCTCTTTTGACTTGGGCCCAAATGAGCTCTATCGGATTGTACTGGCAATGATAAGGGGGTAATCGGACTACTTCATGTCCTCTTTCGTTTGCAAGTACATCCAACTCATACACCGGTTCTTCTTTATTCATGCGAACCTTCTCCAGCATCTCAGCTCTAGTCTCCGTAGGCAAAAACGAAATTTTCTTTTCTGTTAGCCAAGCAGCTATATCAGCTTTCGGCGATTTGGTTGTTGGAGCTCGGTTTATCACTGCCGAATGATATTTGGCGTTGTCCATGACGATGATAGAACCTTCCTCCAAAAAATTCAAAAATCTGTTGAGAAACCAATCTTTAAACGTCGTTGTATTCATTTCTGAGTGATAATCTTCAGATTTGTTGGTTTTGCTGCATCTGTAAACCAACTTACTTTCCTGGAGAAAGCCTGTCTTTGCTGAACCCGCATGCAAAACAATTAGCCTTGCCCCTTTTCCGACAGGTACCTTTAAGCCCCCACTTTGATTTGAATTCTGCCAGATATTTTTTAAAGAATGGTTCTGAGTTACCCAAGTTTCATCTAAGTAAAAAATGGGTCGCGTGTCACCTGAGCTACGAAGGGAGCTCATTTTCCTCAAAAATTTGACTCTTGAGGACACTAAGTCGTTTCGCTCAAGCAAAAATCGCCTACCATCATTCTGACGCCTGTATTTAAACCCTATATTGTTCAATATGCGTCTTACAGATCGTGCAGATCCTGTAAAATTTATCTTCTCTTTTAATATTTTTCTTAATTTTTCTGAGGTAGGGTACTCACCACGGTCGTAAAATTCGTGTACTGTTCTCCTGACAATGTCCCTGTCAAAGTCGTTAAGCTTTGTTATAGTGCTGTATTGTTTCACATTTTTCTTTGGAGAAACAAACGTAGGCGATTTTCCCTCACGACACACTCGCTGGACAGTTCTCAAACTGACACCACAAGCTTCAGCGCAAATAGCCTGTACATTCCCTAAATTTCTTCGCAATATGGTTGTTTTTTGCGGTAACAAATCACTACAGTTTTTTATTTCATTAACATCAAGTACGTCCATATTTTTCAAGTCTTTTCTTACCAGCGTGCATGTAGAAGACAAAATTTCACCATCATTGTCCACAAGGAGTTTGAAATATTTATATACACTGTGAATGATAGATTTACTCTGCCGGCGAAACTCTGTTGTCTTCTTCAGCCGCGGTGGTTCTGCTGTCGATGACGTGCGTCTTGTTGGAGTCGTTAGTCCGGAAACACCTGGAGTAGGAGAATAAGTCTCTTCCTGAGTATCCATTTTTAGTAGCACGATTCTCTTGCTAAATTACCGTTATTACAATTTACTGCACTTTTTGTTCGGTAAAATTAGGACACTAAATTACTGTAATTAATAAATAACTAAAACGAATTATTTAAATCGCAAAACGCTAAAATCAAAATATTCTCTCTCGAGCAAGCTCACCCTCACACTGACACACTTTCTAACTCCGATTCACAGGTTCACACATTTTTTGTATGTTGAAAGGGAGGTGGAAGGTTTGGGGTGGGCTGCCGCTTGGACTAGGCAACACAGGCCGCACAGCGTTGCAATTTTCAGGTGATAGAAAGAGAGCGCATCGCGAGTTTGTCCCCAAGTACGGCAACAGCGCGTTAACACTGACCCGCCAATTCTTCTGTCCACAGCTATACATAACTTCCATCATTTGCCAAGTGTTCAATCAATAATATGCTCCCATATTTTGTGTCACTTGTGCCCGCTGTTCTTCCTAGAATATCCTTATAGACTTCTGTATTTGTTAGCGTAATTCGTCTTTTTATTTTATCTAGATGGAAAATTTATTTATTATCAACATGCACAAAATAGTACAGCGGAGACTCTGTTACATATCTGTGTACAGGATGGTCAGGAATGAAAGGATAATCCTGAAACCGCAGACATGTCACATCAATTCCTACTATACGACAAAATGTTATTTCACTAAAAGTCTCACCATTTTCGAGATATTGATTTTTTAATTTTTTTTCAAAACAATGCGACTTTGTTCAGTTTATTCCATGCATAAGAGCGAATGGCGGACATTTTGAACAATTTTTATAATTAACGAAATAAAAAAAAATATTGCTTGCATTTATTCTGTCTATTATTTGTGTACACACCACAGCAAAAACCTTTTTCTAAATCATTATCATAATTTTTTTACTACATGTTTAAAATTCGCATTAGTCTCTTTAGCAGACTGAACTACCATAAAACAATAATTTTAAAATAATTATACCATTTAAGATTTTTTATAAGTATTTTTTTTTAAGTTTTAAGAAAAAATAACATTGTTTTAGATGACTCAAATATCTTTGAGTAAATTAAAAAAAAAACACGTTTCAAAAAGTCTTAATTCGTAGAAATGGCATGGAATAAACTGATCAAAGTCACATGTTCCGAAAAAATATTAAAGAAATCAATATCTCGAAAATGGTGAGACATACACTAAAATAAATTTTTGCCATATATTAGGAGATGATGTGCGGTTGCAGGATTATCCTTTCATTCCTGGACACCCTGTATATAAAAATGGATTTGTGTATAATTTGTATGTTCTTTATACGAATCCACAGTTTTTATCCGTTGTAGATGAAACTTTGCACACGCATACTTCAAAACAAGGAGAAGAATACTGTTTACACTTGGTTTTCAAAAACCCATCCCCCTCTTCCCCATCGCCCCTATTGTATAAAATTTACATCTGCAATGGATAAGGTTTTTTTTTCCAAATGTCTATCAAACGGTATGCAAATCGGCCAAAGTGGATAGTGATATTCTGAAACCCACATTCCCTTTTGAACGGCATTGAACCGATTCCGATTGGGCAATGGCTAACGGAGAAATTCGAACTTGAAATTTAAAAATTGTTTTAAAGTTGGTGAGCCGATATAAAAATTTACTGTTTTATCAGATCTCGAAGGAAGATTGCTAAGGGCGCGTCCCTTAATTATGTAAGGTGAAATGAAATAGGGAGGGGGGGGGGGGTCCAGCTAAATCTCACGAAACCTCACCAAAGGGGAAGGGGGGGGGGTCAACGGAAATCTCACTTGAAGTTTTGTAATTTTTGTAGAATGGTAGAGCTAAAAAAAAAAAAAAGAAATGAAAAAAGGTCTACAAATGACGCGAAGGTCGATTTTAGGGGGAAAAAACCGACTTTAGGGATTAAAAAAGTTGCAAAGTCCATAAGTCCAAATTCTCACTTCATTTTATAGGGGGGAAGGGTCCGACCAAATCTCACGAAGTCTCACCAAATAAAGGGGGGGGGGGTCCTGAATTCCGGAAAAACACCTCACCTCACGTAATTAATGGACGCCCCCTAACGGATGCTTTAAAATAAGTGGAAAAATAATGTTTACATTTGTTTTACGAAAGTGCACCCATCTTACAGAGAATGTTTACGAGAGTCGGGTCAAAGAGGATTAAACCGTAGAACTTTCATATCCAGTCCCCAAGCCACCTTAGTTACTCGCCAGTTTAAAATATTTCCAGAGCTTATTAACTAGCTAATAACGTGTGTATCACAATTGATAAGGACATCCCGTTAAACTAGTAGACTAACGTTTGGTTCATTAATACTGTGAGTATTGATGAATAAAGAAAGAAAATGGTCCTCGAAGCGTGTGGATCTAATTCCAGGAGTTCAGCTCAGACCTAGTGACCCAAAATCCAAAAATAGCTACCAGACGGTTTGTTGCTATTTATAGTTGGTGGTCTTGGTGCCTAATTGTGTGTTTCGATCAGTTTAGGCTGAAGGTTACCGCCCGTAATTTACCGATACTGATTGGGTTATAAAACTTTCAGTTCCCATCAGGCACGAAAATACGGCTCCGTCACGTTTCAAGGGATAATGTTATTTCGGAAGATAAGATACAGGCAATTGTGTTTGACCTCTCTGCTGCAATCAACGTTTATCATATTAACATTAAACAATTTTTACAAATATTTTGTGCTCGTCTTAAAATCATGTGCTGATCTATTTGAACTTCTTCACATCAGAGCTAGGTCATCCTCTTTCCTCAACGTATCCATCACCGAAATAAAGTACCCATATAAACTTTAACAGTCAGTAAGGGACATAGTTCTATGCTGTGTTGGAAAAGTGCGTTACTCGCATCGAACTTTTAATTCCATTAATTAATGCTGGGTACGAACAAAAAGTTTGTTTTGCTCTAGGAGTACAATGTGCTTCAAATGATGTTGCTCTTTGCTCAGTCTGTAGGCTCCTCTTGTTTGAATCCACCAACAACACGCGCAACTTTACTACAACGGCGTGGATATTACATTTCTTGCAGGTTATCGATATGTTGTTCCACCGAAGTAATATTATTTCACAGAATAACATGTTCCTTGAATTCGTCAAGAACATTTGACTGCCGTGATCATAAAATCTCCGGTATCATGAAACTTATGGAAAAAGAGAAATGTCGAATATGACAGTGAAATTTACGACTCAAAGCAAAGTAAAATCATCATGTTTAGCATTCCGCAACCGAATGAAAACGAAGTTGGATTACTGACTTTACAGTGACTGTCTGTGCATCCGTATTTTCGTCTATCGGTCTGTCACTGGCGTAAACCCGCAGGGGCCTGGTACGCAAGTGCCAGGTACGGGTTTGGCGAACCCGCGGTGCCCGAGCTGGAAACTTGTGAGCGCCGCAAGTTTCCCACACCGTAAACTCCTACCATGCTTCAACGACCACCGTAGGGCGTGGCGGTGGAACGTTGTGTGCCTAGGAGAACGGGGATCTTGGCTTCATCGCCCGGATCGCGAGGATGGTAGAAACCTCTATAAAAAAACCCCTCAACCTCAAGGTCAGCCACGTGCCGAGGAGGTGAATGGGTGATGAGGGAGATCACTCATTAACGTGCAACCTCAGGGGCACCTGCGCACCCCTGTTGTATAAGCATTCCTTTTTATACTGGTTTTTCTCGTGGGACCAAAAATTAAGCCTCACAAAAAAACCCAAGAACCCTGCGGTACGGGTGTGCCGCAGGCAAATAAAAATACACCCAATACAAAGAAGCGGGCAAGGGTTGATAGCCCCCCCGCCTCTGAGGGACACCGTAACGGGAAAGAATGTTCGATTTCGAACGCTTTCGTTATCATGCAGAGGTTGGAGGGGACATTTGAAAAAGTGTCCCCGTTTTATATTAATAAGGGTTTAGAAGGGTTAGTTGGCACCCTGAAATCAATTAAAAAGCTGAGGAATGGGACGCTGCTGCTGGAAACTACAACCAGTAGGCAGGCATCCCAGCTCCTTAACTGTGAGAAGCTCGGGGAGTTCGCTGTCAAATTGTGAACTCCACAAATCCCTGAATAGATTCCAAAGGCGTAGTCACCTGCCGGGACTATTATGGCATTAGGCAACCGAGGAACTGGTTAAGGAGTGGGAAGATCAGCAAGTGGTCGAGGTACGTCAGATCTACACGGAGGGTTAAATGGCAGTCATTGAAAAGACTGCCACCTTCGTCCTGACGTTTGACACTCCAGTGTTACCCAAGGTACATAAAAGCTGGCTACATCAACCTTGAACGTCCGTCCGTATGTTCCGGACCCGATGCGCTGCTTTCCAGTGTCCAGCGGTTCGGACATACGACGGCGTCATGTAAGGGCAACCCCACCTGTGGTAGATGTGGCAAGGGGGCACATGAGCCGGGCGTTAGTTGCACGCTACCACAGGTGTGCGTCAACTGCTCCGGATCGCACCCAGCCTGGAGTAGAGAGTGTCAAGTGTATCTTGAAGAGCGCAAGATACAGGAGCTGAAGACTAAAGAGCGGATTCCCTATGGGGAAGCTAAAAAGAAAGCCAAGTCGCTCGCCGCTCCAATCTTTGGGACTACTTTTGCAAAGATGGCTTCAGCTCCCGTCAGGAAAGCAGAGTGCTGCTACCCAGACGTCCTTTGCTGACATGGGCACGAGTACTTCTTGCTCATGTCAATGCAAATGCGGTGCCAAACCCGCTGTGGTCCTAACACCTAAGACCACCACGTCGGTAGCAGCACATCTGACACCTCGACCACACCAGCAGCAGCAACTACTATTCCACCAGCACCAACAGTAGCAGTCAAGGTAACACCACCTCCTATACCTCCACGTGCTGTTACAGCTGTGGCTATACCATCTGCTACCAGCACCAGTGGAGGTGACCAGAAAATCCGGGGTCGGAAGTTCAGAGAGACAGACCCGACCCAGTTTATTAAGTCCCCCTCTTCGTCTCCTCCCAGACTGCCTAGCAATAGGGAGGGGAAGAAGCAGAGGAAGAAAAAGAAAAAGAACTTGGAGGAATTTGAGGAATCCTCTGGGTCGGAGATGTCTGTCTCCGCTTCCGTGCAGGAAGAAATTGAGATGCTGGTGGACGAGTCTGGTCCCGTTCCTCAGCAGACAGCGACCGAAGACCCACCCGAACCGGGGCGGGTGAAACTAAATCGGTAGGATGGCTCCCATACTACAGTGGAACATCAACGGTTTTATGGCTCACAAAGAGGAGTTACAACTCTTGGCACGGTCTGATGTTTTGTGTTTCTGTCTTCAAGAGACACACTTCAGACCAACACATCATCCTGTGCTAAGAGGTTTTGACCTTTACCGAAAGGACGATACCGAGGGTGATCGAGCGAAGGGGGGAGTGGCGGTGTTTGTACGGAACACTGTCCACTCCGAAACTGTAGCTCTCACCTCTCCCTTACAAGCAGTAGCAGTTAAATTGCATGGACCGGTGCAACTGACTGTATGCTCAATATATCTGCCGCCGGGATCACCAGTTGATTGCGGTCAGCTGGCTGACATCACTCGGCAACTCTCTCGGCCTTTTCTCCTATTGGGAGACTTCAACGCGCACAATGCGTTGTGGGGTTCGACCACCAATTGCCCCAGAGGTCGAGAGGTTTGTAGATTATTGGAGCAGGAGGATTTGTGCATACTAAATAGCGGTCAGATGACGCACTTCACTACTGCTTCCGGTTCGTCCTCTGCCATTGATCTCTCTCTTTGCTCTCCTTCAATTGCGTACTCCGTGCATTGGGAGGTGGATCGTGACCTACATGGAAGCGACCACTTCCCAATATGGATACACGCAGAATTCGATCGTGTGGTAAGAACATCCATACGGAAATGGAATATCAGCAGAGCTGACTGGCAGCTCTATAGTCGTTCAGTCCATCTTGAACAGCGCCATAGCATCAATGAGAAGGTGAAACATCTCACAGATGTAATTCACCGGGCGGCTGATATATCCATCCCTGGCAACTCTGGAGCGTTGCGCAGAACGCCCGTCCCCTGGTGGAACGAGGAATGTCGTTCCGCTATCCAGGGTCGCAGACGGGCCTTGCGTCGGTTTAAGTTGCAGCCGACACCCGACAACCTCGCAGCGTTCCGGGTTGCTAGAGCTAAGGCACGTCGTGTGATTAAGGAGAGCAAGAGGAGGTCTTGGCAGACCTTTGTGAGCACCATAAATCGTTCCACATCGTCAACAAAAGTATGGGAGTCAATCCGCCGTATATCTGGGAGGTACTCTCGACCGCCAGTATCTGGATTACTGGATCAAGGGCGTGTAGTCACAGACGATCGAAGCATAGCGCAGCTGATGGCAGAACACTTCGCTGGCATCACTTCGTCTGCTGGATTGGACCATCAGTCCCAGCAACGTAGAATATCTGCTGAAAGGCAAGCCATTTGCTTCGACTCGTCTGATGTGCAGCAATACAACAGCCCATTTTCATCTTGGGAGCTGGAGTCCTGCTTTAAACAGCGCCAAGGACACTGCACCAGGGCCTGACCAGATCCAGTACCAGATGCTGAGGCATCTTAGCAAAGATGCTAAAGAGTACCTCCTGGGTATTTTTAATGATGTTTGGACCGAAGGACACTTCCCCGACTCGTGGAAAGAAGCAACGTTAATTCCGATTTTAAAACCAGGAAAAGACAAGTTGTTGCCAGGTAGTTATCGCAGCATCGCCTTAACGAGCTGCGTTGGGAAGACACTAGAGCGGATGGTGAATCGCCGCCTCGTTTGGTGTCTTGAGTCCCGTAAGCTGCTGACCCGTTTTCAGTGTGGATTCAGGAAGTTCCATTCCACCACGGATAACCTGATCCTACTGGAAGCGGCAATTCAAGACGCTTTCATCCGCAGCCAACACCTAGTTGGTATATTTTTTGACATCGAAAAGGCATACGATACTACCTGGCGACATGTTATTTTAAAACAGTTATATGAATGGGGATTTAGGGGAAATCTACCCCGTTTTTTAAAATCATTTTTATCGCGACGTTGCTTCCGGTACCGAGTCGGTAGGGAAGTGTCCGACATTTTTATTCAGGAAAACGGTGTTCCTCAAGGATCAGTTTTAAGTGTGACTCTTTTTGCCATAGCAATTAATAGCATCTCAACTGTTATAAGGAGGCCCATCCGGTTCTCCTTATACGTTGACGACTTTTTAATTTTTATTGCATCGTCTAGCCTGATAAGCGCTGAGCGGCAGCTGCAGCTCACGCTGAACAGGCTGGATCAATGGTCAGCACACACCGGCTTTCGTTTCTCTGCTGAGAAAACCCGGTGTGTGCTTTTTAGCCGCAGTAGAAGTCTTTTAGCAGAACCTCATCTCACCTTGAGGAACACCGTTTTAAGTTTTAGCGAAACTGTTCGGTTTCTGGGCCTCATTTTTGACACTCGGCTTACTTGGCTGCCACATCTTAAAGATGTTAAAGCCAGAGCCTTGAAAGCGCTTAATGTTTTAAAGTGTCTGTGTGGCAGGTCGTGGGGCGCTGACCGCTCCTGCCTGCTACAGTTTTATAGAGCCTTTGTACGGTCGCGGTTGGAGTACGGTTGCATTGTCTACGGTTCGGCACGGGACAGCTACCTCCGTATTCTGGATAGTGTCCACCATGCAGGAATTCGTCTCGCCACAGGTGCATACTGCACCAGTCCGATACCCAGCATTTGTGCTGAGTCTGGCGAGCCGCCGCTTTCCATCCGCCGGCGTCTCCTCATGGTGCGACACTATATACATATTGCCACAACTCCTGGCAGTCCCGTGTACGACGTAGTTATTCATCCCAACTTTGAGCGGCTATATACCAACCGTCAAAGAGCAACTAGACCGTTCAGCTACCGTACAAGGGCTATATTGGAGGAATATGGGTTTCAGATGCCCTCTTTTTATCACCAGGGTTGGAGTAAATCTCCTCCCTGGCTTTTGAAGAGGCCCAAAACAGTTTTAGAATTGTCGCGGTACAACAAGCTGTGTACCGCCGACAATGTTTTTACCCGTACTTTTAGCCATGTTTTAAATCAGTTTCGCGATTTTACCCCGGTATACACAGATGGGTCTAAGCAGGCTAACGGAGTTGGCTGCTCTGTAGTGTTCCCTCGAGCGACTTATAATTACAAACTAAATAGCTGTTGCAGCGTGTACACTGCAGAGTGTTACGCTTTGTTAAAGTCGCTCCAGCATATGAAAGTAAGTCGCAGCATGAAGTACATCATATGCTGTGATTCCCTCAGCTGCATCCAGGCCATGGGAAGCATGTACCCAGCAGATCGTCTTGTCCAGGACATACAGGACACCCTCCGATCCCTCCAATCTTCTGGAAAGGAGGTCATATTCTGCTGGGTACCTGGTCATGTGGGGATCAGGGGGAACGAGGCAGCTGATGAAGCTGCCAAGTTAGCCTGCAACAAGGTCCGAATTGACTTTGATCCGGTCCCAAAGTCTGACCTTGCCTCGGCGGTGAAAAGATTTGTTTCCGACGTTTGTCAGAGGCAGTGGCTGGAGGTAGAGCATAATAAGCTCCGGCTGGTCAAACCGACCGTTCAGCCGTGGAGCAGCTCCCTCCAGCGGGCGAGGAGGGATGAGGTTCTCCTGACTCGCCTCCGTATAGGGCACTGTCCTCTGACACATAGCTTTCTCGTCCGCCGGGAGGACCCTCCGGAATGTGATGCTTGTGGCGTACCTCTTACGGTGCGCCACATTTTAGTTGATTGTGATGTGTTTTTAGACTTAAGGGCAGACGTTGGCCTGGCGAACGATCTGGCCCTTATTTTAAACAATGAGACCAGCAGTGTGGCGAGTGTTTTAAAATTTTGCGTATTGGCCGGTCTAGTGCCTAAAATTTTAGGCAGATCGGCCTAGTTTTAAGATGGATGGGTGGCCCCTTTACAGCTACTCATCCATGTGCATTGTTTTTAATTTTTATATTTTTAAATTCCTTTTCGCTGGCCACTATACAGCCGGCGAGAGGTGTAGTGTTTTTAATTATTTTGGGACCCTGTATGGCCACTTTACAGCCATTCAGGTGATGCACGGTCTTGTGTTCTGGTGGCCCCTGTGCTAAGCCACGTTTTATATTTGTGAATTATTTTATTTGCTGTCTGCATGGTCGACCCCTTTACAGTCGACCATGCAGTCAGTATTTTAGTACTTTGAGTCACAGTTTAGGCTGGTAATTGTTAGGGCGCTAATGACCCCGCTGTCGACGCGCCCTAAAACAACAACAACAACAACAACAACACTGGCGTAAAACGGAAAAAGTTTCATACTTCAAAATTGCACAACTTATATGTTTCATAAATACAAATGAAATATCGTTTTTAGAAGTATATTCTGGATGGGTTCCATTAAAATATGGAGCTGGTAGTTATTTTTTTCAACCCCAGCGTGTGAGGTATCGATGTCTACAGCTCAAGTAGAGGGCTATGATACATTTTTTTCCCCCGAAAAATACGTAAGTGAGTAGCTGTTAAACTTGTCAGTTTTAGACATTTTTGTAATCGGGACTATCTCAGAAACTCAGTTAGCTAGGAACTTGAAATTTATATGCAGTATTAACCATATCGTGTTATTT